>OW799233.1:128080832-129280832 GCA_941918925.1 Phyto melanocephala | reverse complement strand
TATAAAGTGTAGGGGCCTGAATAGCGAAATATAACGATACACTATAAAAATGAACCAACCAAAATGGCAGATCATTTTATTTCTTAATCCCATTATCAATATGTGCATCAAATGAAAGGGCTTGACTAGTAGAATACAGGTAACTTTATACCTGATTGTAAAGGGTATTATCAGATTCAATATGGCCAACTGTATCATTTGTACTTTTTTAATAGATTTTTTTTTGCAAATTTTTTTATTAACAAAGAGCATGTAAAACTTTAACCAAAAAACCTATAAAGTTAAAATTTAAAAAATGTATTTCTGTGGAGATTTCGTGCAAACTTGTGTTATTCTAGTTTTCTTTTCAGACAAAAAAAAAATGTTTCCAATTTACCAACTGTTTCAGAACCGCCTAGGTTCCAAATTGACAATTAACTACGTCGCAGGATACGGTTGCCAGAATATATTTTATTTTTGAGAATATTTCAAAGAAATTTATTAATTTTGTTAACAAATAAATATTTTTTTGTTGTTTTTGTGAACGAAAAAAAAGATCATACTATAAATGTGATTGGTGAGAGAGAGAGAGAGAGAGAGAGTTGCAGATGCAGTTCTGTTTCAGCATTTAGAAGTGTACTCAGTAAACGTGGTAAACACAGTAATCAAAGTACATATACAGATTCATTTAAAATAAAATTTTAAGTCAAATTGTTTATTGGATTACAAGCAAACAAAGAACAAGTAGTGTATTGATGAAATTAATTACAGAATAAGTTTAATGAAATGATTAACTTTTAATTAATTGACTTAATCGTCTATACAATTTTCAGGTCCCTTATTAACTCAAATGTGTTTTATAACCTACTTCTTATTAATTAAATACTATTTTTCTTAATGGTTAAGGGCCGTATTCATAAAAAGTATTATAGGTTTATTGAAGGCTTATTTGACAAATTTCTCTACAACATCTGTCAAATAAGCCTTTAATAAACCTAAAATATTTTTTATGAATATGGCCCTAAATCTTTATTTGTTTTAGCTCCTATATTATATATTGTCGCTTTAAACCCAAAATAAAGCTCGTGGTAAATTGTTTTAGGTAAATGTAGATGTTCTATTTCTCAAAATGTTAATGAAAATTAATCAACATAAACAACTAAGAGCACTATATTCGGCTGTGCCGAATTTTTTATACCCACCACCAATTTTATGTACTTTTATAGCACAAAATGTATTATTTTGTTATTAACAGTAATCGGTATGAAATAATCTCTTTATAATAAAATATGTAACACTTTCTTTGTATAACTTCGATATGCTTGTAAAATATTTTCGTAAATTTAGTCTTTCAATCAAAATCGGCGTTAAAGAAGGCGTATCAATATAGTAACTGCTAATAAATACAACTTAGATTGTTCAATATAAAGTCCTTCATTCTTTCAAAATCTTTAATCATAAAGAAATTATTTGAATTTAAGATAAATCGTTATATTGGAGGTGGGCGTAAAAGTGGGCGTGTCACATTTATTTTCCGTTAGTACAATGCCTTTGACCAACACGCAACGTTTACAGAATTTCAGATTCATACATCTAATTTTCTTCAGTTTTATTACGTTTAAATTTTAAATATATTGAAAAATAAACTGCGCGGTATAAATTTACGTACATATTGATCTATAATTCTTTACCTAATGCATTTAATAAATTTTCATGGAAAATCTTTTTTTTTTACTAATAAAATATACATTTGAAATTTAATGGTTCTACGTTAATGGTTTGGACACAATTTCATTATATTCGATGTTGGAAGGACATAGTTTTTTTTTTAAACTACTCTTGTATTACGAGCTGTAACTCTTTTCCTAATATTCCGATTTAACCCATTTTCAATACCAAACAAACCTTGTGTATAAGAAATATTCTGGCAAAATTTGAACCCCCGAGCTTTTTTGGTTCGAGCTCTTTCGTGCTTTCAACAGGCGGACGAACATAGCAATATCTTAAAATGTCTTAAAATGAAACCCATACGCAGAAAATTTATGTGACGCGACATGACGAAAGGGACCTTTTATTCTGTTCAGAATTTTGTCTTTTATTCATTTTGATCCCTGGCAAGATAAGGTGCCTTTCGTCATGTCGCGTCACATATACATTGTGGGGTCTAAAATTGATATTTCGATGTGTTACAAACGGAATGACAAAATCAATATACTCCCACCATTTTTTGGTGGTGGGTATAAAAAAACGCATACAAAATATAAACTTTAATTATTTTTTTGTAAATGTATGATATGCCTCCTTTGACCTCCATCTCTCATATCAGGCAAATTTAAAGTTTTTGTTGTGTATGGCAAATACGCCAGATTCGAATATAATGCTTTATTAGTTTTTTATATTTGTTTTATTTTTATTTGCTTTAAAAAATTACATTTATTACTACGTATACATAAGTACAAACGTATATCCATGCGTATTAAATTATTTGCTTTATTATCAATATTTGATAATGTTTTTTAAATTTTTCATACTTATGTAAATATAGGGTCTTCGACTAAGAGGTTTCATTGTGAGTTGTAAAAGACAAAAAGTGTTTTTAAGCGAAATCATATATTTTTTTTATTTAATCGTTAATTGGAGGATATGCCATTAATAATCATATGGTTAGGTTAGTTAGAACAGGTATCTGTTGTGCAGGTCACTTGGATCCATTGTTTTGATCACTTTATGATACCTGAATAGAATAGAACAAAAGAAGAAATGCAAGTAGACCAGATCAGAATTTCGTGCGGGAATCAAACCCCCAAACTATCAGACCAGTACACTACTGATTAGTCTACGAGAGCACCCTTAAAGAATCATATTCTTTTTATAAAATTTTTCTTCATCAATTTGCTTATTTTCAACAGCCTATCGGTAATAAGTTTTGCACTGCAAACGGAATGGAACTCTTCTTCACTCGTGGGGAGGTTGAGACATTCACTGACTTACCACTTCTGTTCTGTAAGACACTGGTGAAATAGAAATGGTTAAGTTTCGCATATACTAAATGGTCTGCGGAGACTGCTACTTGTAAAATACTTGTAAGACAGACGTGGCCGTCAATGGGCGACCGTTGAACGAGGGCACTTATGCTACCGCCTCGCTACCAGTTACATGGTCCGGTTGGTGCTTTAACCACAAACTGTGTCTTGGGAGCACACGCCAGTATGTATTGTATTTTTTAAGACTACTGCGGTACTAGTCACTGCGAAGAGGAGGTTAAGACTGTGCAACATCTTCTTCTATCATTGACTAGCTCTGACGGGACTTAGATTCCTTCAACTAGGAAAAGTTTATTCACTGTCTGGCGAAATGTATTTCTTTACATATAAATATAAAATCTTTTATGGGAAGACCCTATAACACCTATATGTATGAGTGCCCTAAAAATATTTCCCAAAAAAAAAAATAAATAAATAAATAATCTCGTAAATTCTTTTTTGCACACAAAGTAAATATTTCTAAAAATAAATATTAAATAATAAGTTACCACTAACTTAATTAAATACATAAATGTTTTAACTAAAATATTTTAAACTTCATTTAATGTTTATTTTAATTTTATTCTAAATAATATATTTTTACTAAACCATATACATTAATTTAATTATTTTTTTCTTTTATTTGCAGGTATGTAACATTTTTCTTGTGATAATTACGAGAAATAACTTTCACCTATAGGTATGCTATGAATTTTGAATTTTTTGATAATTTTTATAAAAAAAAAATGTTGTGTGATATACCTACATAGCTGGTCATGATTGCAAGACATCCTCGCATAGTACATGACACATGGTATAAAGCTGAGGACACATTGCTGACAGTTCAAGCTAAGTATGGATGACTTTTTCGAACAAAGGACTCGTACTTCGTACGCGACAATATATGCCACATTACCATTTACACTGTCGTTGATGATTACATGGACGACATGGTTTTTGGTATTGTAACTGGCAACTCGTTTTGCATACGTTTGTTCTATTCTATTCTATGCCTATTGATCCTGGTATTTTTCATATATTTTTAATTTACCAGTTTTCCCGGTTTTTTTTTAACAATGTGAGGACTTTAGAATTAATTTTCCTTAACTTTAAACTACTTTACTTAATTTTTTTTATGACATTGAAAATTCTGATTTTATTTTTACTTTGATTAAAATGTTTTTTGTTGACTGAAAAATTTGGATTTTATTTTTTTTTTTTTTGAGACATAAAAACCGAATTGAATAGTTGGTTTTTTTTTTGTTCAATTAGAAAATTTGAAAAAAGGAATTTTTTGTATTATAAATAATCAAGAATTTTTTTTCCTGTTAATAATCGCAAATATATATAAAAAAACAAGTAAAAGTGCTATATTCGGCCGTGCCGAATCTTATATACCCTTCACAACGTGTAGTTATGCAATAACAATTGCTTGTATCACCATTCATCTCATATGGCATACGTACATACATATACAAAATATCCCATTGCAGAATCATAAATTAAGTTTACGTATGTTTCGAAAAAAAATTTAAAAAAAAATAAGTATTTAAAACAAAAAAAAATTATATAAGAAAAAAATAATAAAAATATAAATAATATATAAAAAAAAAAAAATTGGCTCAGCTGGGATTCGATGCCACGTTTACTCTAACCAGTGTATATGTATGTTGTTGTTGTAATTGTAAAAAAAACGAGGTGGTCGTGGTGAGGCTCATATCTCAGAAAGTTATGGGGCGATTATGCTGAATTTCAATAGCGATTCATTCCTGAATATTTCCAAGAGATTGATACCATATAGAGATCTGAGGAACATATACTTGCTTCTAAAATTTGATTTCAACAAACACACGGGCAGACGGACAGATGGTCAGGGTTTAATCGACTTTTTTCTCTCAATTTCCATGTTATGCTAAATGTTAAAAGAATTGGTTTTGATCCACTAGTTTTGTAAGTATTTATTATCTTGTTTGTTCTTTAATTATACCCTTCACCTGTGGTGCACAAGGGTATATATAGCTATGTCATTCCGTTTTGTAATTTCTACAATTTTCTGAAAGCTTATGAAAAGAGGAGTCGATTAAGCTTTGACCGCCTGTCCGTGTGTTGGTTAAAATCAACTTTTAGAAGCATCTATATGTTCCTCAGATCTCTATATGGTATCAATCTCTTGGAAATATCCAGGAATGAATCGCTATTGAAATTCAGCACAATCGCCCCATAACTTTCTGAGATATGAGCTAAAAACCACGACCACCTCGTTTTTTTTCACAATTACAACAACAACATACATATATACTGGTTAAAGTAAACGTGGCATCGAATTCCAGCTGAGCCAAAAAAATTTAATTTTATTTTATTTAATATATTATTTATATTTTATTATTTTTTTTTAAATTTTTTTTTAATTTTTTTAAAAATTTTTTTTTTAATTTTTTTTGTAATTTTTTTTTATTATTTTTTTTTTTATTTTTAATATATTTTTTTTTTTGTAATTTGTTTTTTTTAACTAATAGAGCAGAATTGTATCTAATAAAACAACATTGGAAAAATTTGAGGCTGAATCGGAACATAAACGAAAGAATTTTAAAACTTAAATAAAATATCAAAACATGTTCAAATGTTTTGATAGTAGACCTAGACCGGAGACTAATCTGCACAAAATCCATAATTTTTAATGTTCTGCAAAGAGATTAGCTTACGTCGATTACAAATATCGGTTTTAAAAGCCTGCTTCTTTTTAAATGTAATTATTTAGCAACACTACTGCGTAAAATTGGTTTTAAAGCCTTTTGTGTGTGTTTTTGTACCTGATGTTTTCTATTACATTGTCGGTTTTTTGTCTTAGTATTGTACTTTGTTTTAAAATACAAATACTAACAAAGCTAAAGAGAAAAACTATTCCAGTAATGACTTAGTAGTTTTAGTAAGAGTAATGTTTTGTTATTTATGTTTGTGATGAAATATAGTGATTGAAAGTAGTTCAAAATAGAACACATAACTTTTGGAACATTTCCTGCAGCTCTTTAGTATTATTATTCACAAGTTGTTTTTTGAAGGTTACCTTTCTAACCGATATTATCTTATTTGAAATTAAGATGAAAGAAACTTTAAACATAGAAATAGCTCATTATCTTGTATCACTACAATTGCGCTTAGTATATATATCAGTGCAGTATAACAGCGCCATCTAATTTTTTGTAAGCGAATTTTTGTAAAGCTTTTTTTGTTTAGCTATTATTTTACTTTTTTTATTATTTTACTTTTAGAAAGGGTAGCTTGGTAAACGTTATTTTATTGTATTCTCAGTTAATGTGACTTAAACTTATAAGTAGCCTTAAAAATATATGAAAGTGTATGAAAATATACGTTATTGTTTCTGTCTTTTCGCTAGTTCTAAAAAATTTGGCTGATTTTAACAATATTATTAATTCACACAGAATTTGCTTTAATTTGGCTGTAGTCAAGACAAAGGGTGCTTCAGGATATCCTGAGGGACTTGTGAAGGATATTGCAAATTTCCTCTTTTTAATTTCACACTTGTAGTTTTCGTGTGCGTCTAAAATTTCAAAGCCTTTTGCTTAACGCACAAACAAGACGTTACTGTGAATGATTTGTGAGGATATTAATTTCTTGCTCTTGTGTAAAACTAATTTAATATTTTAATACTAAGTTTTATATCCAGTTTATTTTATTTTATATTTTTATTTGTTTTTTTTTTATTACAATTTTAAAAAAGTCTTTAAATAGGATTGTCTTTAATAAAAAAAAAACTTAATGTTTTTTAAAGCAACACTTCAGACAAGCAACAATTAGCTAAATAAATCAGTAATCTGTGAAAGAAAAAATCAAAGTTTTGTATTGCAGTTATTAAAATATTAAAACTGTGGGTATGATGTATTTTATGCACCTTAACT
This sequence comes from Phyto melanocephala, assembly GCA_941918925.1. Classification (NCBI taxonomy): domain Eukaryota; kingdom Metazoa; phylum Arthropoda; class Insecta; order Diptera; family Rhinophoridae; genus Phyto; species Phyto melanocephala. The sequence continues at coordinate 129,273,913 of OW799233.1, read as the reverse complement.
GCATTACGTTTTTACATAATTTATAAAATACTTTTTTTTTAAAATTTTTTTTCTTCATATTTTTCTTCTATTCATTTTTTATTACAAATTAATATAACAACAATACCTTCGTTGTAATTGAACACATACATAGTGTGCTCCTAAAAGCATACCTTTAATTATTGTTTTGTTATGCGAGTGTTTTTGTTGCCTTCTCTCTGGTGCAATAGGAAAAGTTCATTTATTTTCAAATCGTTTCTACGTTTGCCAAACAGTTTATAAATAATATTTGGTTCTGTTTCAAGAAAATGTCCTTTGTCAAAAATTATATTAAAATTGAACTCTTAACTTATTCCTATATCCGAAAAAAATGGTTGGTGGTTTAAAGTTTTAATTTAGCTACCTATATCCTAATAAGCACAATTAAGTTCTAAATATAAAATCAATAAAATTCCTTAATAAATACAGTTTGGACAGTTTTATAAATTAAAATATTGACACTTAACTTGATTCACTTGTTTGTTATAATAGAAAAACTTAGTTCATTTTAATTTTAGTCATAAAGTCTTTATCAAAATAATTCTAAATTTGCTTTAAATTTCGAAATTATTTTTATAATAATATTAAAAGTTTTTTACTACATACTAAATGACCCGGCAAACATTATTTTGACATACAAATTATTTATAGGAAATTTATTTTAGTTCAATAAAAATAACTAACTTAATCTGAGTACATTAAAAAAAAAAACTAAGAACACATATGGTGTTCTTCGGCACGCAGATCCATCTTAGTTTAGAATTTCATAGAAGTCGTTACGTTATTTAGGTGAGGCATAAATTGTCTCTTGGGGTGAGTTACCCTTAATATTTAAGAGTATTAAAAATAGATTATTTAACGTTTATTTCTGCATTGTCTAGACTATGAATTGTGTCAAATTTGAAGAAAAATACTAAAAACTATATCGATGCAAGTACATAATTAAAAAAGTGGGCGTAAAAGTAGGCATGGTAAAAGAATTATCCTATTAATCATACCAGAGTCTTAGTTATTTATACTATGTTTAAATTTCAAGAAGATCAGTCCAGCAGTCAGGCTATCTGAGGGAGCGTGGAAAAAGGCGTGGCGTTAAGGGGTTTGAAAAATAGATATTGACCGATTTTCAGACCTACCCGATATGCAAACAAAACTTCACAAAAATTGATCGAGCCATTTCGGAGGAGTTTAATCACAAACACCGCGACACCAGAATTTTATATATTAGATTTGCCCTTATTCTCTGTCGATTTGAGTATATAAGTTTCTTGCTTGATAAAAGAGTTGTTTTTTTTTTTGAAAATTAACGTTTAAATAATCACCACATATTTATTAATGCTTATTTATTATTGTTGATTGAGTAGCATTGTGATGTGGACTCAAAAAGGACAACACTGTGGACAACTGAAATAACGGCGATTAAATACTTTTTTAGTTTTTCATATTAAAAGTTGGTCTTTTAAGATATAAAAAAATAGTTGTCCCCTAAGGTATGCAATATATTTTGACTTACGAAACTTTTTTACTCGCAAATATGTAACTTCAATCTTTTCTTATCAAAATATTGATATTTTTGTGATATTTTTTTTTAAGCTTGAAATCAATTTCTAATAAAAATTTCTTTAATTTAAGCCTAAATAAACAAGACAACATGATTACGCAACGAAAAGTGTGTGTGTTTGTTTGGCGCAATTTGTATGAAATATTGTAAAATAGTTTTTAGTTATTATTCTTGGCCACTTCTAAACATAAATCATTGCTTAAGGTAAAAAATTATATATTTAAATTACATTAATACAGCTGAACGTCTATAAAAAGGTTCCTCGTTATTCATGAATATTGTTTGATAAATAAAAACTTAAAGTTAAAAAACAGTTTCGTGGCAACTTAAACAATTTTTTTTAAATTATCTTTAAATTTTTTTTAACAGTTTTTATTGAAAAAAAAACTGCTCAATTTTTTAACTAAATTTGTTATATCTTGCTTTAGATTAAAATTAGACTAAATTTTTTTGTATTTTGATTCTTGAATAAAATTGTTAACCGCCAAAATAATTCTTAACAACTTTCTTAAAAAATTGTCTAAAAGCTCCTTTAATGGAGCCTTTATCTTCGCAATATATAAATTTGGTGTACTATCCTCAGAAGCAGAGTCATTAGGAATACAAGGTTATAGTCATTATCCCATAGACTTAAATTATCATCCTATTAATAATATGAACGTGTGTATGTTTGGTTGTTTGGATATTTTTTAAACTCGCAAAATCGGTTAAATGGATCTAAATGAAATTTGGCAGACATAAAGATTAAAACCAAAGTTAACGCAACACATACCTTTCATCCTGCGGGCGCACACCAGTATTAATTATGTATTACTAAATGCTGATAATGTTCAAAATTTTCCAAGCCATTCAATATCTTTTGAGTAGTGATTCATGTATTTCTATGCTTTAGTAAACTTTAATAGTTATTTTAATGGCATGTAGTTTTTATAATAAAAGTTAAAATTATGGCGGTTTAACCGTAGTTGATGAAATTTATGTATAAAGTTTATAATTTTTTTCTTAACATCACTCTAGGTGCAAACGGTATATGCGTTTGAGTTGTTCTACGCTTTCCTATATGTATAAAAATTGAGTTAGGAGTATTAATAAAATGGCCTATAAGCACCGCTACCAAAAATAGGTATTTGGTGCAGCTATTAGCATAATAACACTACTTCTTGTGCAGAGTACCAGGCAATTGCAGAAGACGTGCCCGCAGTCGCATCATCCATACCGCATCACAGGCACGTCACCTGTCAATTATACTTAAATGGTATCTGAGATTGCAATGTCCAGTTAGAAAACCTGATAATATTATCAGATCCTTCCTGTCCAGGGAAAAAAGTCCCCTATATTTGACTTTTGAGAGGAACACGAACCTCTTAGTCTAACATTGACCCTAAGCTATTCGCCAGTAAGAATAGTTCTAGTCAGGTTTTGCTCACCCTTAATGTTATATTGAGGTACACAACAAAAAGGCTTCGGGCCAATCATTAGATGGATCCCCTCCCCCACATATTGCAAGACACTCGGTAGTCTTATTACCAACATGGCGCTCGTGACCCGTAATCAAATTGACGTAAGACTACTTTGTGAATCTTATTGAAATTTTTTTTAAAGCTTAAGAGCTAACCTGTTTAATACAATTGCAAATTTTTACTAATTTACGAATATTTAAGAACTTGTTTGTTTATTTTGTTAAGGGAAACTTAAGGTCATCAAATAGTTATTTAAATAGTAGGCAATAAAAACATAAATTTTGACCGGAAAATATTATCTAGTTGTTACTGTAAAATTTCAATCGCGTAAACATAATAAGTATTCGACCAACTAAATTTTTGTTAGCAAGACAATTTATCGTGCATAAATCTTCCTTCAAAGTAAGTCAATCTGTCTACCAAACGCCTCATCGAATCAAGAGCTTAAAAGGAAATAAGAGATGTCTTCGCCTACTCGTAAAAATTTATTTGAGACTCTTTTTTTTTTAGAAAACCTAAAACTTTTTCCAATGCACTTTCGTACAATATGTCGTACAAATATCTCTATTATTTTTTAGAGTTGCTTATCCATATTGGAAATGCATGTAGAAGAATTGGTCTTGTAGTTACTTTATACAAATGTATTTTTGTCCTTACTACTGAAGGTTTACTATTAAACAATCTCAAAAAACTATGTTTCAATTATCTTGCCTTTTCTAAATTAACAACAACATGTTTATTAATGTTTACTTCGAGTTACCTCACGCTATCCTTTAATAACCATTAACAACCATTCAATTAACCATTTAACACCAATTTAAATTTTTTTCCTTTCATGGTAACAGTGTACTTGCACTTTCCGAAAGCATTTCGTAATCATATAGCCTTGCTTTTAGTAGTATTTATTTGCCTTGCCTCAGTAATTTACTTAAGGTGCAATGAAAAACGCTGGAGTGCTTCTAGAGGAGATTCATCATGAGCATACCGTAACGATTCAACGGCATACATTTTCCTGTAGAATTGAATTCGTGAAGAAGACCATGTATAAATATGTCAAAAAGTAGAGGCGATAATACAGAGCCCTGTGAAACACCGCAAAATATATCACCCATCACCCAGAGAAGAATACAAATTATCAATTTGAACATAAAATATTCTCTCATCACAAAGGTTTTTCTACATCAACTGCTGTTGCAACAATGCACTGACATTTTCTTGTCTTTTATACGACATCAGTGTAATAACTCAGAACAGCATGTACCGTGGAATTCGTTAGGCCTATTCTGTTGTACTGTTATCAAATTCTAAACACAAAATTTTAAAGAATTATTTATAGAATATTATTGCTTAATCCGTACTCTGTTTGTTACATTAAAGATATTTAAAATGTTTCTTTCAACATTAAGGCAACATTTTTTTTTTCGTTTGAAATAATGTGAACAATAGTTAATTCGTACGAAATTCAAAGCAACAGCTGATTAATTTTTTTTGTTGGCTCGATATAAATATTATTTTTGTACGTTTAATTATTCGTGTTAAATAACTTAAGCTGCTCAATATATTTAACAAATTGAAACAGAGCACTAGACTTGAGAAAGCTTCGAAATTGGCCTTAAGCTGTTAGCATCAATATTACCCTTGTGTTTCAATATAAAAACGATTTTTGTATAAGATCAACTTATGTAGAACTATTGAAGAGTTTAATATAAGTATTATCTAAACAGCACGACTTCTCATTATGTATCTTCTTCGAAATTTCCAAAAGGTTAATTAAACTTAAAAATTCAAATCATCGCAATTGTCTAACGAAGTTAAACATTCTTACATTTGTATGGGAAATAAAATTCAAAAACATTTTTTTTCTTCGAAATTAAGAAACATCTTACTCTTACTACTTTGTCACTTAATTTTTACATATAGAGCAAAATACTTTTGTTTTAATTTAAAATAACTAAATTTATTACCTTTTTGTACTGCCATCAATTGTTTTCTTTTTTAAGTTCCTTTAATTAATTCTCTTGAGAATTAAAGCAAAAATAATAACAAAAGAACTAACAAAGCAATATCCGGATTTAGCTGCAGCTTAACACTTTATCCTTAAAAGTATGCAGTATATTTTGTTTGCCTTTGCAGTTTTAAAAGTATGCACTGTGTATGTATATTTGTTTTATTTACTGCTACTCCGTTTTATTCTGTCTGTATTTACTTTAGGATTTTGTTAAAAAACGTTTGTTTTTAACAATTTTTTTTTTTTTTTTTTTTTTTGTATTTCTTCTTAAATAAACAAAATTTTAGCAAGATAAGTTATTGTAAAATTTATGCCGGTATTAAGACTGTGTTTTGGTATGCAAATTTTTTGTTCTTCTTTTTTAATTTCAGTTTAACTATTTTAAATAAAATTCTTTTGCCTTAAAGTTTCAGCATAAACATCTCTTAAGTAACAACTTTTTTATATTTTCTTTATATTTTTTTTACACACGACTACTTCCCTAAAAGTATGCCGTAATATTATTCATCTCTTTTGTGTGTATTAATTAGAGCCAGTTTTGTTTTTTTTTTTAACAATCACTGTCGTTTTGAAGTATTTTTAAATTTAAAAGATTTAAAGAACTTTTGTTTTACTTTAAAATTTATCTAAAATAAATTTTTTTCCCACAAGCATTTATATGTATATTCGGTGTTTTTTCACACACACACAGACACAAAAGCACTTTTTTGAAAGTAACCGTTATGTGTATGAATACAAAAACATTTTCTACGTTATTTGTTTGCTTTTTCTTTTTTATTTTTGTTGTTGTGTTTTGTTATCTAGTGAAAATGTATGCGTTTTCCGTTATAATGTATTCCGCGTATCGATGTTGACGGTTGTATTTTTAGCTTAAGACTAAATTGTCAGCTTCTTAAGGACCAGTTTAAATATACTCAATTTTTATGGTATTTTATCCTTAAAATAACGTTGTTGTTGTTGTAATTGTGTGTGTTTTTACTTTACAATAACATTGTTGCATTCCTTTGGTTTGGTTGATGGACTTGGCCACAGTTACATTCATGTTTAAAGTTCATTTTGCCCATTTTCTAAGGCTATGATTATGCGCTGTTGTAACGGATAAAGCTGTCGTTCGCTCTCTATTTCTCTCATTTTCCGAAATTATCCGCAAATGAATTCATTTTACTCCTTTTCTCATTTGTGTATACAAAGTTCATTTCTCTATAATTTTCATCACCGTTGTCCTTGAGTTGTGTGTACACAAATTCTTATTCCATGTTTAGCTGGCCTCCTGCATGCATGTGTCTCTACGTTTTAGCGTTTTGAATTTGTCTTTAATTTATAAACATATTTGTGTCTTGTTTTCCATTTTTTTCTCTTGTGGCATGTAGTTTTTTAAGGTTCGCTTGCCTCTTTATCTTGTAAAAGTATTTTTGGTAAACAAAAATTTTTTTTTTTTTTGGTTTTGGTTTATTTATTTTTTTTTATCCCCACTTGTGTTATCATCACCTGTTAGCACTGAATTTTATTTCTACTGATTTCGTTTTTGTTGTTGTAATTTTCATTTATTTTCACTTGTTTTTTTTTCTTCCTTTTTTTTTGTGAAACGTCGACAACAACAAGTAGCTCTGAAGTCCTTGAAAAGAATGCACGCAATTATTAGACAATATTGTTTATTATGATGTATATATGTATGTATGTGTGTATTTCTGTGTCTATCATATACCCTATAAAAATTAAAAAAAAAATATTCAAATAGGCATGAAAATTGTCATGTTGATAAGTGTCAGTTTGACAATAGCCGAATAAATTTTGTTAAAACAGGAAATATTATTTGAGCCAAAAGTAGCAAAAAAAAAGGTCACTGACATTGTGTAATGACAAGTTTGATAACAATTTTAATTGCTATCGATTGCAAGAGCTTAAGCAAATCTATGTGCTATTTTCATATATACATATATACAAACATATGCATGTTTGTACTGCCGTATTCATAAAAAATATTTTAAGTTTATTTACTTAAGCTTATTTGGCAGATGTTGTACAGTAGTCACATAACCCTTTAGCCAACCTAAAATATTTTTTTATGAATACGGTAGTGGCAGTTAGAGTGTTAACATTAAGTACATAAAAACTGAAGAATCTTAATAGAGATAATTAAGAAGTTAACTAGAAAATCAAGGATCTATTTTGGGACCATTACTTTGCTCAATTTACGTTAATGATTTACCACAACAATTATCTTACTGTAATGTTCATATGTATGCAGATGATGTGCAATTATATATTTGCAGCCCGGTGCAATCAATCACAGAAAATATTAACTTAATCATGATTTGAACAGCATTCATCGTTGGGCATCGGCAAATCGACTATGCTTAAATCCCAACAAATCTAAATCTCTGATTATAAATAGAAAAACCGTAACCCATTTCAAAGCAGACATCGTAATAAATAATGAAAAGGTTGACATAGTAACTACAGTAAGAAACCTAGGAATTGTATTTAACAGCAATCTAACATCGTCAAGTCACATAAACTCACTAGTTGTAAAGGTATATAATAAGTTAAGAACATTATGGTCAGTGCAATCATTTACGCCGTTAAGAGTAAGAATGCTACTGGCGAAGGCGTATCTGGTTCCTAGTCTGACTTATGCTTGTGAATTGTTTTCAAGTTGTGATTTCCTAAGTAAGAAGAAGCTCTAAGTGTTGTAAAATAATATTGTAAGAAATGTTTATGGCCTAAGGCAACGTGATCATGTGACATCTTTTTCAAAAAATCTCTATGAAGTATCATTTGAAATTTTTTTAAAGATAAGAACACTAATTTTCCTTTGGAAAATTATTTACACTGAAGAGCCAAAATACTTATTTCAAAATATTCGTTTTGCTAGATCATCTAGAGGCAAAAAGATTGATTATAATTCCGAAATTTCGTTGTCTCGTTTTCTGAGTGGCAGTTTTTCATAAATGCTATTCGTCTTTGGAATACTCTTCCAAACAATCAACAAACAAATAGCAACGAAATTAATTTTAAAAAATTTCTATTTAATTATTTCACTTAAACGTTAAAAATTAGTTTTAATAATTTCGTTTAAATATTTTTTTATATTTTGTTTAAATGTCTTGTTTAAATATTTTTTTTTTATTTTTTTTTTATTTTTTTTTTAATGTCTTTTTATTGTTTGAAATCGAGTTGAGTTTAATTTATTTTATTTTGTATTTAATTTTTGTTTGTTTTTGGATGATTATTTGTACAATTTTAAATTTCTGCACTATAATTATAAGACTAAGTCTTGTTGTGCAAGGAGACAATAAATAAATAAATAAATAAATAAAATAAATCACTAGGTTATATCAGCCGTAAAAAATGTTATCAGTCTGGTGGATTTTTGGTTTGTTAGTACTAACAACTTGGCTTTATTTTCGTTTAATTAATTTACTTGTATCGATTCTATATCACTCTTTGCCAAAGTAGCAGTTACTTCTCATATAGAAAGCTCGAGTCCTTCAGACTTTGTGCAGTAAAAGCATCTGGTCTGATTTAGATAAATCTGGCTTAAAGTCGGATGGATACGCTCCACTTATCTCATTGATTTTGTTTTTTAATAAAAAAGGTTTGCCTGCGATTATAAAGAGAGTATTACCTCCGTATTTGTTGTGCACAGGAATATCGGGTATGCGTTCTACCAAACAATTGCTGCTGGCATACAAATGGCAGCAGGTTTTGAATAATTGTCTCAGTAAACTTTGATCACTTGTGTTAAACCCCGCGGTTTCAAGAAGGTTTTAATTTCACTCAATACCAACAGTTTGAAAAAATATTTTTCCTCTGTCTATGTTTCTTGTACGAATTTCAGACTATGTTTTGAAGAAGATAATTGCGTCTTTATATTCCCATCTTTTTAACTCGAAAAGTTGTTCTCATCTGTTCTTGCCTTCAGACAAAGTCTTTCATTTCGTGCGTAACAACGCAAACTGTTCAACTGACATCAAAATACATACCCAGTATAAAGGTTAATGTACTACCTGTGAGCAGTTAAAAGGAATACGTTTTAACAATTGCAAACTGCAGCAAAGCTTAAAAAAGTGTGAATTCGTAAAGCACCTTCTTTAGCAAACCAGCTACAAAACCAGCCTCTTTCAAATTACAAGCCAACTACAACATTATACCCTTAACTTGAGGTGCCAAGCATATATTTTTGTTTCCAACCCCCATAAAGCATATATTTTCTGAAACCTCATGAATAAGAAATTTCATTGAATAACGTCTGTCTTTCCGTGTGTTGGTTGAAATCAACTTTCCGAAGCCCCTAAATGTTGCAAAAATTCAGGAATGATTCGCTGTTGATATTCATCACAATCGCCCTACGACTTTCTGAGATGTGAATTTATAGACTTGACTGCCTCTGTATTTTTCCATATTTTTACTACAACAATTAAGATATTTTATCCCTTAAATAATTTATAGAAACGTTTGTTACTCTCTATAGATAAAATATGCCTCTAGGGCTTTTATCGGTTACTAATGGGTAATGGTGTAGGTAGAATATTGCTCAAATAGGTATATATTTTTTGAAATATATCAAGTTAAGTACTAACGCTCCTAATTAACTTTTTGATACGATAAAGACACCATATTACAAGCAATAGTCTCGGTGATAGAAATCGGTTTGAAACTAACTGCGATTTAAGTTTTTTTTTTTAAGTTTACGAACGGTAATCGAAAGAGCTTAACCATCAGCGTTAAAGACACAAAATTATAAACCGTAGTCTCAAAAACTATCTCTAAGAGAACCGAACAAATCGGTTTGAAACTAACTGAGATATCAGCACCAAAATTCAACTAATTCGGTGATTTTTCTTAAATTTAAAAACGAAAATTGTTTTTTTTTTTTCAGTTTCTAAACAGCCGATCAAATGAAAGAGGTTAACTAGCAGAATATATTACACTTAAAAAAAATTTTTAATTCTTGATGGCCGCCACTGCAACATGGCGTACAATTAATTTTAATATGTGTCACATATACTAGTCAATTAAATTTGCCACCTCAATAGTGGTATCAAATGAAAGGGTTTGACAAGTGGTATACAGCAAACTATGAAAAAGTTAAAATCCAAGATGGCGTCCTAAACAAAATAATGGATATATTTTGTTTAAGGTATGTTGTCGCTATATATCTACATCTTTGTGAGAAGCAGCAAAATAAGCCATAACCTTTAAAATGATATTTTGTCAAATAGTAGGTTAAACATAATTGAAGAGCTTACTCTCTTCGCTTACGGAGAAGCTGTTTGTACTATAAAAAATTTAGGTATAAAAGGGGCCATAACTTAAGTATCCAAATGTAAGCAGTGAAACAGCGCACACTTTTGAATAAACCCTATGGAAAATCGTCATTGAAAATGTGTGCCTCTGGTAAGAAAGCCTTTAATGTCAGAGGGACAAACATCAATTTCTACTAAGTGTTTTCCGCAACTTTGCGATATCTTAAGTCGATCGAGCTATGTTAGTCTGTGGAAAATATTTTCACGTAAAAACTCTGCCAATTAAAATATATCTTGTTGTAAAAAAGAATGAATCGAAGTTTTCTTTTATTATTCTTCTAAATTATTTGTAGATTACATTATCGGTTCAAACAAAATTTGTTTGCAGTATTTAAAACTGTATTTTACGCTTAAAATTATTCAGGAAAGGGTTCAGTTTTGCGGAAACAGGTGATAGATACAGAATTTTTTAAGCAACTTTGAAGGCTAAGATAAGCAAGTTATGCTATTGAAAAAGTATAAAAAACAAAAGCTATGAAATTTAGCTCTTACTTTAAATGAAATTAAAAGGTTTTAATTCCCGTATGTATTTTCCTTAAATTTGAATAGATGATAGTAGACATTATTTCATTTGTCTATATTATTATAAATATTTTAATATGGGTTTAGGTTAGGTAGGGTTGAAAAGGAGGGGCACTTAAAGCCCAAACCCATAACAGGAACACACTTGTACCCAGTTGGCATGTTGTGCGCTCCGCAAAAACCATAATTTCCCATAAATAACGGACTAGTCCAAGAACCCGGTCCCCTCAATGTAACTCCTTATGGATCTCCAGTTCGAGTTCCCCAGGTATTCCAATTTCGGCATAGTATCCACTGTAAAATTTCGCGTCTAATATGCCCAAACGCAGGACAATGACAGAGGTAGTGTACCAAAGTCTCATCCTCTTCCTCGCATGCTCTACATGTTGTTTCGTCAGACAATTTCATGTGAGCTAGATGGGTTCTCAAGTATGATCTGTAGTTACACTGGTTAGTTTCCTAAGTGTTGGTCTACTTAGTCTCAGAATCTCCTTTGCTTTCCCAAGATTTGGGTCACCCCATAGTGTTTATGTCACTATACCGACATCAGTGCTTTGCCATTTTCTGACATGTTCTTCCATCGCCCAACATTTAAGTTCATCCTTAAATCGTTTGAAGGGCTTAGCATCTTCCAAAGTTGTAGTACTCAGAAGAGCTCCCATTTTGGATAATTTGTCTGGATATAGTGAACACCTGATATAGTGAACACCTCCATATAGTGAACACCAAAATTTTTGCATGGTAGAGTACTCTAAATAGTGAAAAACTCTAATAGTGAACAAAATTTTGAAAATCAACAACAGTTCTTTTATTAAACTTAAATACATATATTTCCTTTTTTGTACAAATTGTTTCTAATCAGCTATTGCATTTACATGTATGTATTTTTAATAAATAAAACGAGTTTTTGAACAAAAATTTCAACCTTGATATAGAGAACAACCTGGATACTATGAATAAGCCTTGAAAAAATAAGTTCACTATATCTAGACACGACTGTATATATAAAAAATAGTAGATCTAATAAGTTTTAAATATTATCCGTAACGTTTAGAGTCACAAACCGTACAGGAAACGCTGCACAGTGTTTTTACTTCAATTAAATATTATTTTATTATTCTCACTTTAAATTAATAAAATAACTTTCTGTACATATTTTCTGTTCTCTGTTTATAGCTTTAATGGCTTTAAGTATTTTAAAATGTGACGAATTTGTAAATTGTTACTGCAATATGTTCGGACCTAAAAAAAAAATTTAAATTTTTTGAGTCTTCTATAATATTTATGACGTCCATAGTAAAAATAATTCAACCAACAAACTTATAACCGTCTTAAGTAATTTATCCTATTGACATGTTTAAATAATTAAAACTTTTTCTTACCAAGAACGTTTTAGCAATTTCTAGTAAATCCATATTTTGAATGGGTCATAAATCTTTAATCACGACAAAAAAAAAATGCTCTAACTTTAAGAAAATGTTCAGCAAATTCCGATAACATCTTTATAACTACAGTTAACTCATACTTTTGTTTATTTTGTTTGTTTTTAATTCCATCAATATTTGTTTTCGCGTTAATTTCTCTAGACTTTTTCTTTTCAAATTATTTGAATCATAAAATTCCATCACACACACTCAGACAAACACATGTACATCGTGGTAAAGCAAAGTGTTGTAAAATTTATTTATAAACATAAAAAAACAACATTAAAAGGATTTTTTTAAATAAATATAGACACAATAATAATGTTGAATAATTACTCACAATCCTTTTCTAACATTCTCCCTGTCGCTTTTGCTTCCTTTTATAATGCCCGCAACCAGCTAAAGGAACATAAAAGAAGTTATTTTTTTTCTGTTGCTGTTGATGTTGGTGTGTATACACAATTCATTATACTTTTAATTATCTCTATTACTCTCTATATATAGAAATTTATTTCAAATGAAAAAAAAAAATAAATAAAAATGAATCTCTATTAAAACCACTTCTTTGCGTTTTAAAAACTTCAAACATCCTCTTTTGTATAGAAGAAAGTTTTTTTTTTATTTAAGTTTAGGGCTTAAATACAACCACTGCAAAAAGTGTTATTGAAAAGAGAAGCTGTACAGGCAGTGAGTGGAGTAGAGACATTTTGCAAAAAAAAAAAAACAACAAAAAAAACATAAAGCAAAATGTCGCGTTAATAATACACTTTCACCACAAACTGCATTATTAATGACTTGGAAATGTCACGTGCTTCTGGTTTTTCAGAAAAACCTACACTTCCTCTTCTCGACGCACAACTACTGCTGCTGCTTGCACTCAACACTGCTTTTGTATAGTGGGGGAAATTTAGTTCTTGTCGATGTATAAGTGAGCTAGTGTTTGTTGTATTGGGGTAGGCAGAAAAGTCGTTTCCGGTTTGTTAAGTGCAAATATGAAAACAAGTTTATTATTGCTACAAAATATTATATCCAGGTTAATTTTGTTGTCAGTAGGGTATAAAGTACTACAAGTGTTGACGCAATTATGTCAGATCTTCTCTATAAAAAAAATTCTTTATTTATCACGTACTTTTATAGTGTTATTGTCGGTATGTCTGCGAAGTCAAACAAATTTTGACACAATGTATTATTTTAAAATTTTTTTTTTCAAGGATTATGCTCACTTAAAATAGTCAGTGGATTCTCCTTTGAAAATTTATTTGTCTTTCTGTGCATTGTATTGTGTGTCTAAAATTTGTGTGGTATCGCCAAATTACTGGATTAGACATCGACTGGCATAGACAAGACATAGACTAAACACAAATTATACATATTCAACATTGGCTAAACAAATAAATAACGCTTCACCTGTGGTAGCAAGGGTTTATAGCTTTGTCGTTCAGTTGGCAATTTCCACAATATTCTTTTCCATACCTTAAAAGTTCATACATATTTTCTGAAAGCTAATAAATTAGGGAGTCGATTTTGCATTGTCCGTCTGTCTGTGTGTTTGTTGAAATCAACTTTTGGAAGCCCATGCATAGACCTCTAGGGCCTCTACCCGACAAAGTTATAGGTAAAAAATATTTGGAAAAAAAGTTTATCAAGCGCAAATTAATTTTTGGAACACAAGTGCCTACAATTTGCAAGCGGAAATCAATTCAGGTAAAAACTAAATTAGTTTGAAACTGAGACACAAGCACCCAAAATTCACCTGCTTCAGAGTCTTTTCTAAAATTTACAATCGAAAATTGATTGTTTTTAGCTTCTGGACAACAGAGACGGTCAATATGTTAATCAAATAAATAAAAAAAAGAAAACTATGAAAAAAAGCTATATGGCGTCCTAAATAAAATGGCGATTATATTGGTGAAATATTTACGGACTTGTCCCCTTCAATCCGCACTATATGTATCAAATGAAATAGCTTGACTAATAGAATGCAGTAAATTATTAAAAGGTGTAAAATCCCAGATGGCTTCCGAAACAAAATGGAGGATTTTTTTTCTTGGCACCATCAATATGAAATGATGGATTTTGGATTGGATATGGATTTTCAGTATTTTTTGTAAAATCGTCATGCAAAAGCTTACACTGGAACAATGTTTTCAAATATTAGAAATATATTTCCGAAATTCGGGCTCTGTTCGCCAAACTTATAGAATATTTCAACAACTGTGCGGTGTCTATAATCGTCAATCTGAACAGGTATAATACGATTCATGTCAAAATTTATTTTTTTTTTTTTTTATAAAATGCGTGGCCGTGTCGCAAGTGTGGCAGAGGACTCGAATTTTTCGATTCGAAGCATGACTCAGAAACTTGGTCTCGTGATTTATGATTTTTTTTCCTCATGTCATTGCAAACGTTTAGTGACCGAAAGAAATGAACCTGTAAATTGACAAACTCATTTGTGTGACTTAACACGTTTGAGTTAGGTCTTGTGGAGTGCATCAAAAAATCTATGGTCTATGCTGATAAACCAGCATGGACTGATCATTTAGAAGCCAAGATTCGATGCACTATTGACGTCATAAGACTGGGTATGCTCAACAATTTTTTGTAAAATTTTACCGCCAGGATGACGTTCATAAGCAGAATCACGAGGCTATATACCAGAGATTATTTTTAAATATAAAATGCCATGAAATTTGTGCAACAGAAACGGTAAATTTTTGGTAATTCCATTGAAGTTGTTGTGTTTTATTTTTAAAGAAAGTTCTATTCCTCTAAAAATTCTTGATGGTAGAATTCATTTAACTAAAAATTCAGTTAACACGAAAATGTTTTCGGAAATAATAAATCAAAATGTGTTATGGCATCAAATCTGAAATCTAGGCTGCGCTACGATAATCTCTTGATACCTATGTACATGATAGTGAAGGGTATTGTCAGATTCGGCACAGCCAAATATAGATTTTAGTCTTGTTTTTTAGTAGAAAATTTTAAGTTTTTATAAATCAATTTAAATGAATCCAGTAAGTTAAAAAGAAAAAAAATCTTGTTTGACGGGAAAAATAGTCTTATCAATATCATTTGTGTCGCTGCTTTATTTGATAATTAGTTTTCGATTAATTTTATTTATATAATTGATTCTGTGTTAACAAGAAGTAAAAAAATTTCTTAAGACTGCAGAAATTGCTTTCTTGCAACACCAATAGCCATACGTTTTACAAGGATGCTAAAGTAGTATGTAATATACGTATTTGTAGTGGTAAATAGTATAAATTATGTTTTACAGAAACAAAAACTATAAAACACATACACTCCCATACATATCGTTAGATATTGATTGTCTCTTTAAACGATTGTCTCTCTATCATTTGTTCAATACTTTAGCCACATTAAAGATCTATTGGAATTGTGGTTGCAAAAAGTGGTATGACCATCGTTTCAAATGGTATAAAGGGCGGTTAGCGTTGGGACGGTGAAAATGTGCGCTATTTGTAATGTGCTTAACACAGTCAATGGGTGAGTGAGTAAATGAGTGATTAAATGAAATTCGTATGGACTGCCATTAGCTGGAGCAATAACAACGATTCTACTTATTTGCCAGTGGCATTTAAAACATTTTTATGTTTTAATGTAAATATAATATTTTAGTTTTTTTTTACATCTCTCTGTGTGTGAGTGTGTGCGTCAATATAATAAAATATTTTAAACGACTTTTATCTATAGAAATATTTGTGTATTACTCTGTATTCAGTGGGATATCAATCGCTATTATCAATATCGTAAACTCCAACTCCTCTCCAACCACTTGGTTTTCTATGAAGCTGAAACTAATGTTGCCGCTGCCACTGTTTAAACATTTTTGTAGAGACCACCACTGTAAAACCACACTGCAATGCTTTATTTCTATTTGAGATGGAATAAATATTTTTGCTTTTCAACTAAATACTCTGTTGTAATCAATGGTTTTTAATCTTTTTGTGTGTTATAAAAGTTAAATGAAGTTCTAATGAATACTTCAATATCGGATCGAATTGGGGAAATAATAAAACAAAATAAATTTTGTAAAGCAAAAAAGTGTATGAACAAATCTCTTTAAAAACTATTAAATGCATATTAATTACCCTGTTCATATAAAGGATGGAAGGTTTTCAAAGGGTTTATAAATCTATGGAAATTTGCATTTTTTTATAAAGCTGCTTTAAATTTTATAAATTACACTGTAAATATATACCTCTAAATTCTTATGTTTTATATAAATTTATGTCTAATCCTGTTCTAGGTGCAGTCTATGTGTTACAGCAAAAAAAAAACATGAAAATTAAAATAATTCATGACACCGAAACGGAGTTTTGTGACGTTTCGTTAAATAAAATTTTATTTTTTTTAGGTAAGCAAAATAAAACAAATAGAGGTTAAAACCAGAAAGAGCACAATATTCAACTCTGACGAATCTTATATACCCTTCACTCAGTTTGTACTGTCATTTAATGACCACAAGTGACTATTAAATAGTGCAACTTTGACCGAAACTTATTGGGGAAATTACTAACATTAACTTTTAATATATACATACTATGTTCCCGTCGTTCCTTTAAGGATCATAGGACCTTAATAAAATCTTTTATCTGGATCTGATCATAACGATGTTTTTTACTTCATTCCAGATAGTTTCCATATTTGTCATTTCGTTTTCTATTTGTCTTCGCCATGTATGAGCTGGTCGACCTCTTCTACATCTGCCTTGAGGATTTCACTTGATCGCTGTTCTGGCAATATCTGTGACTGGTTTTCGTATTGTGTGACCAATCCAGTTCAATTTTCGCCTTCGCATTTCAATAGTTAGAGGGGATATTTATAGAGGCATTTCAATAGTTATCACCTGTTATTTGATATGTATTGTTATCAAAAGACCCGTAGGATTCCTCTAAGGCATTTTTTTATGAAAACTTGCAGAGCATGTATACCACAAGGTGCCGTATTCCAAGTTTCGCATCCGTATAATAATGTGGATCGGACACTGGAATTTAAAATATTTACTTTAACACGCGAGAGAGAGTAGAAGAGTTCCATGTCTTATTAAGTTGGGCATAGGCTTGAGTCGCCTATTTTCATTCGATTGGCAATATCTACACCCGAGCCGCCTGATGTTGTGATGATAGTGTCGAGGTAACAAAACGAACTAACCTCCTCCAAAGGCACATTATCAATTGTAAAGAAATTTGAGTTTTCCGTGTTTATTCGCCGCATTTTAGTTTTGTTAATAGTAATCTTAACACCAGCGTTCTTAGCCAGCTTCGTGAGTCATTGCAATTGTATGTTCATATCGGAGTCTAATAAGATAATTTAATCGATTAAGAAGTTCCCAAACCTCTATTACCCGATATAGCATGACTCGTGACAACTACCACCACCAACACAATATTAAATAAAAGTGGTGACATCATGAAACTTGCCGTACTCCTGTGCCACCATTAATATCTCTGCTTAGCTTCTTACGATCACTTGTGCTAACATACATACATGATTTTAATGAGTTGAATTATTTTTTGTGGGACCTCTTTACATCAAAGGGTTTTTAAAATGACATTGTGATTATGACTATTAAATGCTTTTTTGCGATCAATGAATATTTGATATAGATGAGACCGCAATTCGATCGATAATGACACGACGCTAGGTCGGGCCAAAAATATGTTGACTTATTGTGTTTTCGTATGAATGGAAGCAACCTCTTCTGCAAGCACTCCTTGATGTAAATATCAGTGTTGATAGTCCCAGTAGTAATAAATTTACTGCTTCTTTCTCCGCACGTGCATATAGCTTGTCAAACTAAGTACTTCTTTGGAAACTTTGTCTTTTTTTGGAACTTAAATTGGTCATCGACATTACCTCTTCCATCGGCCACATAATAACTTCGCCCTGGGAGCTGAGAAAAGTCGGCAAGAACGTAAGTCTCATCATCCATAATACAAGACTCATATTTGTTGATAAAATTTCTAAGCAGTTCTTTGGCACGACTTTTTGCATCCAAGTTTTTCTTCGAATTTCTGTTTGGCACTTTCTGAACCTTGTAGGACTTAAGGCCTTCATATCTTTTAACCTTCCTTACAAAAAAATCGGAACAGTTTGCTTTTAAGGCGGCTTTACGGTTTGAGAGGTTGGGATTTTGGTTTAGAAGACTAACAATCTTTGAAGCTAACTGTGGGTCAGTTATACCTTTTTTAGCTCCACTTCAAGCTTTCCTTTTAATACTACGACGTTCGTTATACACTTTTATCACACGCGAAACTGTTTGTCGTGACACCTTTATCTCATTTGCAATAGATTTGTAAGTACGACTGGGATTTTTTAAAAAAATCGTTATTATTTTTTCACGCACTTTTTCTTCGGAATCCATTTTCAAACAAACTAATAATCCGATTATGCTATTATTTTGTACATATAGTTTAACAAGTTTTTAAATGCAAACTTGATCATAAACAGTTATATTTTTTGTGCATGAAGAAAGGTGGAATTAAAAATGTGTGTTAAGGTTTCACTGATCTCATTCTTTATTATGTATTGACATGATCAATAGTTGATTAGATAGGATGAAAACCAGCTTATTGCCTTTTGAGTGTTATAACATCAGAACTTTTAATTGAAATTTTAAGAAAATGTTCACTAGATTTGCGGTTGTAATGTTGCCAAACGCACTTATTATATATACGTAACAAAAGTTGCAAAAAGTTCCATAAGAACTGCGTTAAATTCAGAGGCAATCGTGTTCTTTCGTTCATATCTCAATCCGTATATACTCATCATTGATTTTCAATACCAGGACTTCCGATAGCATGTCTGAAAAATTAATAACGCATAAGAGTCTGAAGCAGATTTGAGGTTTTAAAAAACTTGATATCAACGTACACATAGATGGACTTAACTAAATCAATCGATAAGTATTTGGAATATATATACTTTTAAGGATCGCAAATGATTATTGTAGAAAAGACAAATGGAATGACACACTTAGTTCACCTTTTTACACTCTCATGTGAAGGGTATAAAAATGCAGTAAAATATTTTTTATCCTTTACGCGTGATATTTCTTAAAGTTTTATATGTAGCAAGAGAGTAATTAGTGTAAACAAAGCGGCATAAAAAATTATTAAAGAGTTTATGCAGGGTGGTCACCATGAGGTTTAAAAATTTTATCTTTTTTTCGTTTATATATTTTTTTTATTTTTTATTTTATTATAAAATAAACAAAATTAAAAATTGTTGTACACTAAGTATGGAAAATAATGGCACTTAAACGATCCCAGTGATCAGCTTCTCAATGATGAGCTCGTTTTAAAGGATATTCCGTAACAAATTTTAAGAGTGTGATTTCGAAAATTGTCTCTGTATTATTCGCCCCTTCAAACAACCCTACAAAAATAGTTTTTTTGTAGCACCGTTTTGCTTCTTTTTAAAAAATTTTTATAATTTTAGCATGAACGTCTATTTCGTTAATCATCTTGATCAAACTCAAAACAAGTCAAAGTGTGTAGCATGATCAGGAAATTAATGAATTACCATTCATACAATAATGTTATACTCGTTATAATCAAAACAGAAGTTTAATGGTAAATGTGATGCTACAGTAGAGTAGCGAAGTATTTAAAAAATTAGTAGCAATTAAATGTCTTTCTTTTTATTGTTAAAACACCTTAACCCTAAATACTTTGTGTTAATATTTAAATAATATAAAAAAAAAACAATCCAATTATTGATTTTAAAAACCTTTGATTTTTTTTTGTGTCTAGGGCCGTTTGTCTTTATCATTCAAATACCTAACAAGTCTCTTATCTCGACTTAAGAACTTTTATCAAAAGGGTAATCGGTGACTTGGACGTTGCGTCGCTTGTTTCTCCTGCATCGGGTCTTGAATGTTTTTGACGCGTTAGAACACTGGTGTTTCGGGTTTGAAAGGGTTTTGGCACATCACGGATATAAACCTTCTGCGCCTCTCCTGGCTCGTATACTTATCCCTCATACGCGAGTGTGCTAAACAGTTGAACCAGTATTTATACTTCGCTACGGTTCCCATCGTTCTTTCAGCGACATCTTATGAAATTGTAAGTTCTTTCGTACAGCGTGCTCTTTTTTGCATAGCCGGCAGCCGCGAGGGCTTTCGTCACGAACGACTTTGGTTTTCGACGAAGAAAGGACCTTCTACGGTGAATCTGCAGTGTTACAGATGCGCTTGACATGTTTCTAGATGAGAAGTAAACATGAATGAGGGAAAAAACAAAAGAAAATTAGTGCATGTCTGCCTTTGAAAAGAGAACTAACTACCTTCACGATCAGTTGAGTAAAAATACCAAAAGCTGTTGTTGACCTTAATGTCGAGCCTTACATGAGTCTTTTCTACTCGACCTAATCTCCATTCATTTGGGGGTAAATTCGCCTAACGAATCAGCACTAAATATCCTACTTCAAGCTCTTTTTCTGTATTTACTCTCTATCTTGTCTAAATCCTCTCTTTAATCAGTTATTGTCTCTTTTCTTCTAGTTTTGGTTTAAAATTTATAAAATTTATGTTTGTCTATTTATCTGATGTATATTCAGTCTATATTTTATCTTAATATTCTTTGTATCTAACTTTTGTGAACTCACCATTTTAACTGCTCTGCAACTCATAATTTTTATGCAAAAAACAAAATTAACGCCTATGAATTCTAAACAGGAAAAACATAATGAAAACTAAACTCAGATACAACCAAACAATATGTTATTCATAAACATGTCCAATGGTAACAAACACACACAGACTTGTGGTAGGAGAATGTTAACAATTACACACATAAATATTTACTCATATATAAAACTAAACAATCAGTTTTACACTTTTTTTAATAGAAATATTAAGAATGAATGAGTAAATGAATGCTACACAAATGTTACCATTAACGGATGCAAAGTAGTGACAAAAGTTGCGACTTGCAACAGAATAGAGAAAAAAATATAACGAGGTTTAATAAAAACTGACAACGATGGAAGCGTCAACAATGCAATTGAGGGAGAAAAATGTAACATGTGTGCTGAAAAGGGTGTATTAACAAGAGATGAAACATTATATGTTTGGATAGATGACTGTGTGAAGAATAAGTAGATTGCAACATTATTTTTTAGAACTGAACCTGAAGTGATTAAGGTTCTAATTCAGGGGTCACCAACTGGCGGACAGCGGTACGGATCCGGACCTTAGACCTATTTTATGCGGACGTTCTGTTAACAATACAAAATATTTTAAATTATGTTACATCAAAATTATGAGAACTTTGGTTATGATCCGTTAACTTACAAGAAATAGAGAAACCTATTCCAAAAAAAGATAATTTTGAAACGATAACACAAACAATTTCGTTAGTAATAATTATGGATAATGAACGCCGGCACTTCCCTAATTTAGTAAAAAAAAAACTGCAATGACAACGAGCTTAACGTCGGCAAATACAATACTTTCATTGAGGATCTAAAATCGGATTTGCAGATTTTAAGAAAATTGGGAATGTCGGCGATATCCTCAGTAACATTTACCCTCTGAATTCTGAGGATAAATGGTGTAATGACGCTGCAAATATTTTCGGGAGTAATAAAGCTTCTCTCCCGATGAAAATGATCGATTTCCAAGCAAATACAATTTTAAAACACCAACATATGTTTGTTTTCCGGAACAGACTTGCCGATGAACATCTCCAAGATTTAATGAGAATAGTCTATGCTTCAAACTTCAGACGGACAGTGCAAGACAAAAAATTTTGTTTTTCTCATTATTATTCTAAAAAGCCTTAGCGCTAACTTCATCTTCTTCAAACCATTTGTTACTTATTTAATAAAATATAAAAATCAATGTGTGTTTAAACGTTTGTATGTTTGTTTGTGCTTTATAGACGGTTAAACGGCTGGACTGATTTCCTTGAAATTTTCACAGAATCTTTCTGTATATCAGGCTATACTTTGGTTTGAAATTGTTAGTTTCGTTTATTTTGAAAAAAGATATCGATTAGAGTACTAAAATTTTGCAAGAGCAACTTTGACACCCAAATAAACATTTCTGAAAAAAATGGGTACATTAGAAATAATGGGCGTGGCAGCTCTCATAGCAATTGAATACTAGAATTCGTATATTTGAGAAGCGATAATAGTTAGAGTACCCAAATTTTGCACGTGAAGCTTTATCATCTAGATGACTATTTTGATAAGAAATGGATGCTTTAGTAATAGTGGGCGTGGCACCTGTCATATGAATTAAATACAAAAATACGTATATCTGGGAAGCGATAATAGTTAGAGTACCCAAATTTTGCAAGAGACACTTTGACGTCTATATGATTATTTGAATAAGAAGTTGTTGATTTAGTAATAGTAGGCGTGGCACTTGCAAAATAAATATATTTTTGAACTATAAAATTTTTATTTAATTCCGATGATGGTGGCGAAGCACACCGGGTATTAGCTAGTTATTTAATAAAATAGTGCGTTTTATTTGTCCATTGATACAGTATCTAAACATGTTATTTACATAGTTCAGTTTATTACCTTCCGGCGGGCGACGGTCGTGATTTAAAAAAAAACGGACCCCAAATGAAAGTAGTTGGTGACTATTTAGATTAGATTAGAATCTAATTATTTTAAATATACACCATATACTTTGAATATGTATGCTCTAAAGTCTGCATTAAAGATATGAAATTTTCACATAATTTTTATAATTCGCTTTTTTAAAAGACGCACATATAAAAGTATAAAAACTGGCTAAAACGTGTTTTTAGAGGCGTAGACTTGCCTCAGGTATTCGCATATAACAATAAGCAAATATTCTACAAAGGGTGTGTGTGAAAATAAGACTTGCAGGTTACGCTGTGTACCCACTAGACGCAATGAATTCATATCTTATATATTAGTTGGCAAGTCCAGTTCTTGTAACACAATCTACGCTCATGTTATGCACCACGAAGCAATATTAAGCCGCACCTCAATTTAAAGTAGTTCTTATTGTGACACAAAGATTAGAAAATATCTATTTGTACCACTTGAATGAGTGTTAATAACTAAATCTACTTCACTTGCTTTTCACCGCTGTAACATTTAATTACAAATTGTTTTTGTAAATAGTTTTATGTGTATGGTTAAAAGGAAAACATTATTATTTTTTTTAATTTTGTGTTCACGTTTTATTGCATTTATTTTGAAATCAAAAATTGTTTATCTTGATCCAGCGTTTTTAGGAATAACATAAAACTTAGTGTAGTCAAGCAATGGAGTCCGAGCTTATCTAGGTCATTTAAAAACCATAATATCATTTAATTTATATAGCCTGCCAGATAGGTATTTGTTAAGGAACACCCGTTATATACACACGTGCATATTATTCAGTAAATAATTACACATTTTACATAAACGATAGTGCAGTCTCACACACCCTCATACACACATGGATACATATTACATTTTTCCTGCAAGTCAGTATGTTAGATAAACATTTGAAGGTAAAAATAAATTTCAAATATACAAGTTAAATCAACGTCATACATAATGCGAACACAACCATGCATTTACTCACTCCTGAACCCCTTCCTCACCAACTTACACATTTGAATTTATACAAATAATGACACTGTATAGCGCAGACTATCACTGGTATTTTATACTCGTGTGTTGTCGTGATAGTTTGTGTGTAAAATAGTAATTGTTTTTGTTGTATTAGTATATTATTATGATGATGATGGTGATGATGATGACTATAATGATGACAACATTTGATGATACATAATGGGTAATGTTGTCATTATTATTGTCTGTCGTTGCTGTTTGTTTGCTGTTGTTTTTTTTTCTCTCTCTTGCATTTGTACCCACAAACATACATGCACACATAGTTTATAGTTTAGTTAATAGTAAAACACACATACCTGCAGCCATAAAGGAAATGAAATGCAAATGTTAATGTTGGTATGTAAACACCAGCACAAACGAAGTAACACTCACTCAAGTGCACCAACACAATGGTCATGTTAAAAGTCTAACAGTTCGTAAGGACTAAAATAAATTAAATCGGAAACACTTTTTAAACTTCATTTAAATATGGTGGATTTATAAGGTGTCATATCGCGTAGTAATGTCATAACAAAAGACGTGTATTTTCATGTTTTCTATTTATAATATTTGAATTAAGGACACCTTGTTAATTTACCAATTATATACAAGCCAATTAATTTATAATCCTAAAACGCGTATTCTAGTTTCACTTATCACCGCTTGCTTTGCATTCAAAAACTTGCATTAAAGTAAACAGAATTTATTTTCATATCCTTCACAGTTGTTCGCCAGTAAGCAGAAAAAAAAAAGAAAAGTTGAAAATATAAATTATAAAAATAACACAAAAACCACTTATATGTCTGTGCAAAAAACTTTACTTCGCAGTTGCGTAAATATAAAAGAAATATTTTAAGCAAAAAAATGAAAATACAAAAGACGACACTTCACCACGAACGTTGCATATTTTGTTAAAAGTGCTTTTGTAGAATAATACTTTTAACATTGACCTTGACTTATGCAAACATAGATTTTTTAACTGCGAATGAAGGACTTCTACTGAAGCCTTTACTTAACTGGTGATGAAAAGCTAAGTGTAGAAGGTATTTAAAAAAAAGATTACACACTGCGCCTTCCTAATATCTAAATAATATTTTTTATTTTGAACATTTAATTTAAATCGTGATCAAATTGTAATCAAATTTTAATAAATTAATTTGATTAAAATTATCGAATTCATTGTAAATTTTTCCTTAAACAAAATTCATCAAAATTTTTGTAAAAACTAGTTTATCTATCGTAATGTCTTAAAAATAATCTAAGCAATTGAAAACCCTATATTCGGCTGTGTGTGTTACCCACCACCAATTTTGTGTATTTCCTTTATAGCATCAAGTTAATTATTTTTCTTAAAATTGTAATCACTGCACTTTTTATAAAGTGTAGTTTTTTTTGTTTAGGTATATAATATTTTTTAAAAATACAGCAATGGAAATTCAAAAGAATTACCAAAACTTTTAGCTTTATTTCATGGCATTTATTATTTAAAAATAATTTTTGTAATTGACCTCCACGACTGCATCTTATAAACGCCATCCTGGCGGATCTTTTTTTATCACTTTATTGCGCATACCCGATCTTAAATATGTTGTTAATAGGGCGTCGGATATTGCCTTTAAATAGTTATTCGTTTCTTGTTTATCAACACAGAGCAGAAATTTTATGAACCCCCGCACTCCACTCCAAAAGAGTCAGATCGCACGAACGAGGTGTCCAATTAACAGGTCCACTTCATGAGATAACCAAACGTTTAGCTCAACTTAGTAATGATTTCACACGCTGCACAGAGGAGTATTTGGCCTGAAAAGCTGGCCAAAATTATTAAAAGTGTTTTTTTTTTCATTAAAGGTTTTAGTTTTTGGCTAGTTTTAGGTGTAGTATGATATAAAAAGTCTAGTGGCAAATTTTGGAAAAATTACACTGCGCAAAAAAAAAATTTTTTGTCCACCCTAGAAATAAAAGTATGTGGAATATATGGATTTTGATACCCTTAATTCAAATCTGTTTTCCGTTTTTCTCTAGTACGTAAGGATTTTCTGTTAAAGGCGTGGCATATTTCACCCCCTAAATCGTTGGGTTTCCTAATATATTTTGTCATAACGGGTTCTCCGATTTTAATAGCACGAGGATCAGAAGATGCACAGGAAAATTCTGCTTAAGCTAGCCCAACACATTTCTTTTCTATCTATTACTATTTCGGAGTTATAAAAAAATTTAATGGCGAAAAAAAAAATTTCATGCCAAATTCGTAAAATTTTTTGTTTTCGAAATGCCATAAAAAAAATTAAACAACCAAAAAGTTTAAATTTTTTAACATTTTTCCAAAAGCCACATTCCTAAGGAATAAAAGTCGGTATAAATAGTAAAACTCTATTAACAAATGTTGATTTTAATGGTTTAAAC
Organism: Phyto melanocephala; assembly: GCA_941918925.1. NCBI lineage: Eukaryota > Metazoa > Arthropoda > Insecta > Diptera > Rhinophoridae > Phyto > Phyto melanocephala. The sequence continues at coordinate 129,247,598 of OW799233.1, read as the reverse complement.
TCATTCTTGACAGACTGTTTGTACATGCATACATATGATTTACGGTCTAATTAAAAAAATTTTTTTTTGAAATTGTAAAGCTCTTATGAAACAGTATTTTTATACCCTTTACCTGTGGTGCACAAGGGTATATATATCTTTGACATTCCGTTTGTAATTTCTACAATTTTCATTTCCGACCCCATAAAGTATATATTTTCTGAAAGCTTATGAATAGAGGAGTCGACCGTCTGTCCTTGTGTTGGTTGAAATCAACTTTTAGAAGCAACTATATGTTCCTCAGATCTGTATATGGTATCAATCTCTTGGAAATATCCGGGAATGAATTGCTATTGAAATTCAGCACAATCGCCCCATAACTTTCTGAGATATGAGCAAAAAACCACGACCACCTCGTTTTTTTACACAATTACAACAATAACATACATTCAAAAAAAAATAAAAAAAATTTTTTTTAAAAAATATAAAAAAAGAGTTAAAAAAATACAAAAATAAATATATTAAAAAAAAAATAAATAAAAAAATATTAAAACATAAATAATATATTAAATAAAATAAAATAAAATTTTTTTGGCTCAGCTGGGATTCGATGCCACATTTATTCTAACCGGTATAGACATTGCATGACTACACGTTGTGAAGGGTATATAAGATCCGGCACGGCCGAATATAGCACTGTTACTTGTTTTTATTAAAAAAGGCTTTATTATATTTATTTTATATTATTTAATACTTAATATACGGAAAAGTTAAACTAATAAAAATTCCTTAATAATTATTATGTCGTATGTATATCCTAATTAGCTGCATCATCGGTGTCAGGAAGAAGAAGTGTGATGGTTTCTGATGAAAAAGCTTTTTTTAATTACCCGTTCTCTTTGCGTACTGCTGCTTATAAAAAGGTCACTGCTCAGAAATAACCTATTCGAGACATCTCGATTTGTATCGCTTCTGCTAAATTTCCTCGAATAATTCGTACGATATAATCGTAGGTGCTTATTTCTGGCCTCGGCAGTTTCTTCTGACAATTGGATGGTAGCCTGATACCTGGGTGCCCATATATTTTTTATGTACCTGTATTTATTTTTTGTAAACTTATTTTTGTGATTAATGCTTTTAATAATTATTCTTATCAGGCACGTATATTTATTTTTTTAACATATAATGCTGTGTAGTGCAGGTATATAAAATTATCTTTTATGGGGATGTGTGGGACATTCTCTTATAACTATTATGGATAATAAAGAATTTTTCAAATTTATAAATATAGACAGGTATTAACATTGTGAAGTGTTAAAAGTGATGTGAATAACAATTGAAATCAATAATTCGAAATACATAAAAGTTTATGACGATATAAATGTATAAGAAAAAGTGCCTGATGAGCAAAAATAGAAGAAATGTGAAAATTTTAAAAAATCATCAAAAATAATGGCGCAAACTTGCGCAAACTTTTTTTTTGTTTCTAAAATTAGAGATTCCAAATTTTATTGTGGTATCAAACATAATTCGTAGAGATGCTAACCTCACTTTTAAAAACATCTTGTTTTTCTTTTTTTGCAAAGAAAGGTGTATATTTTTTTTTACTTTTGAACGAATTGTTTCAACATGAATATTCAACATATTTAAAATTTTTTTTCTTTTTTAAATAACTTTTGATCAAACCTTTCAGCGAAAGAAAAAATCATTGTTAAACCTTTATTCGTTTAGCCGTAAAAAAATATCATAAAAACATCCAGAAACCGAAAAAAAACATTTAAATCTCATATAATTTTCTTCACTTTTCTGACTTTAGCAGGGTCTCAGAGCTGCAAATCGCAACTAAAAGTCTTCAAAATTTACAATATAATGTAAAATATTGTTGTCTGTCGAGCTGCGTACTTAGTTTTTAAAATTTCTTAAAATTCATTTTTGCCTTTTTGGCCAGCTTTTCAGGCCAAATACTCGTCTGTGCGCTGTAAAGCATATTGTTCTATCTTGTTGGAACCATTTCCAAACCAAATGACTGGCAATCAAATAAGGAATAAAAAAATCAAGATGTGTGAGTCTGAGTTATTGAGACAGGAGTTGGATCGATGAATTTGAGTCTTTGTCACACTCTCGATTAACATTCTCAGCCACAGCAGCAATGTTTTCTATTGAACGCACTGAACGAGAACTTTCGAAGGTTGCTTTGTCGAATATTGATACATTTTCATGAACTTCCTTCACAAATTTAATCACAAACTGAACTGAAGGCCGAGCTATTCTCGAAAATTTTTGAATTTCTTACAGTCTTTGTTAAAGGCTCACTACTTTGGAAGTAAGTTTTTAATATTTCCTAATTTTGTTCGAGCGTATAGCTTCCCATTTTGTATATGTCGAACATAACCCTAAAAATAATAATAAAAGTGAATGTTATTCTACCTTTCAAAGTCGAAGTAATAGGTAAATCAGATTTAAAATTTTAAATAGCCCAGCTTATATGCGTAACAAATGTTGCAAGTAGTTCCATACGAGCTGCAAAATCTAACAATAGGGTGTGGCATTACTCCTGAAAACATCATTGGATCTTTTACGAAAATTAAGATGGAAGTGCTGTAATCGTAATGGGGAACGGCATCTGTTTATGATGGAAAATTTTGTAAGTTATTCTCCCGAAAACACACATTTGGAGCGATTTATTAACTTTTAACGATCCGACAATCGTTAAATTTGTCGACACTTGTTATTGTTTGCACTATCGACTTTGAGATTCAGTAAATACTGTTTAACGATATTCGACAACTGTAACACTAAAGTGAAATCTTTGTCATTAAAAGTGTCTAAATAAATTCACCACTAACATCACTCATACAGGTAGTCGCGCCATAGCCGATACTTAAACGAGTGATTTTTGAGTCGGGTATAAAGTTAAACTTTTTGCCGATAAAATAAACAACCAAAAAATTATTGTCGTTTAGATACCAATAACAACTGTCGTTTAAATATGTTACTGAATACCGAAATTGATAAAATTGTTGTTAACTGTTTTTAACGATACGATTATCGTTAAAATAAGTTAGTGAATCGCACTACTGAGATGGTAATTTAGCAGGATAGAGCTATATTCCTCAATATCCCAAACGCAATGGCACTTTTTAGTGAAATTCTTAAAAAGCTAATAATTTCCAGAAAGTCCTTCTGAACTAACCAGATAAAATCTTTGAACTCCAGGCCAACATTGTTGCAGAGATTCGAGCTCTACAGTCAAAAAATTTAAAAGATGTTATGCTCTAAAACGAGTCCATCATTGTAAAACTAAAAATAGGGGTCATTATTTTTTATACTTAGTGTTAAAAGAAATTTAAATTTTGTACATTTAATCTGAAGAAAATAAATATATATATAAAGAATGAGATCTGTGAAACCTTAACACACATTTTTAATTCCACCTTTCTTCATGCACAAAAAATATAACTGTTTATGATCAAGTTTGCATTTAAAAACTTGTCAAATTATGTGTACAAAATAATAGCATAATCGGATTATTAGTTTGTTTGAAAATGGATTCCGAAGAAAAAGTGCGTGAAAAAATAATAACAATTTTTTTAAAAAATCCCAGTCGTACTTACAAATCTATTGCAAATGAGATAAAGGTGTCACGACAAACAGTTTCGCGTGTGATAAAAGTGTATAACGAACGTCGTAGTATTAAAAGGAAAGCTGGAAGTGGAGCTAAAAAAGGTATAACTGACCCACAGTTAGCTTCAAAGATTGTTAGTCTTCTAAACCAAAATCCCAACCTCTCAAACCGTAAAGCCGCCTTAAAAGCAAACTGTTCCGATTTTTTTGTAAGGAAGGTTAAAAGATATGAAGGCCTTAAGTCCTACAAGGTTCAGAAAGTGCCAGACAGAAATTCGAAGAAAAACTTGGATGCAAAAAGTCGTGCCAAAGAACTGCTTAGAAATTTTATCAACAAATATGAGTGTTGTATTATGGATGATGAGACTTACGTTCTTGCCGACTTTTCTCAGCTCCCAGGGCGAAGTTATTATGTGGCCGATGGAAGAGGTAATGTCGATGACCAATTTAAGTTCCAAAAAAAGACAAAGTTTCCAAAGAAGTACTTAGTTTGGCAAGCTATATGCACGTGCGGAGAAAGAAGCAGTAAATTTATTACTACTGGGACTATCAACACTGATATTTACATCAAGGAGTGCTTGCAGAAGAGGTTGCTTCCATTCATACGAAAACACAATAAGTCAACATATTTTTGGCCCGACCTAGCGTCGTGTCATTATAGTAAATCTGCAGCAGCATGGTATGAAACAAATAATATAGTGGTAGTGCCAAAAGAAGCAAATCCACCTAATTGTCCAGAACTAAGGCCCATCGAACGTTACTGGGCTTTAGTCAAAAGAGTGCTGAAGGATACAAAACAAGTTGCTAATACTACTAAAATTTTTTCCCAGAAATGGTCTTATTCCAGCAATAAAGTTACTAAGGATACCATCAAAACCCTCATGGTCTCAATTCCGGAAAAGGTGAAACAGTTCATCAAAAAAAGCTGAATTTTTACAAAAAGCATTAATATTTTAATTTACTGTTATTTTATTGTTAAACCACGCTATTTTCATTAAAATGGATTAATTCGTTTCAAAATTATTGCGTTTTATTCGTGTTAGGGTTTTATCGATCTCATTCTTTATATTCAAACTAAAAAGTTATTAAATTTTTAAAGATTATGATGTCTTTTGGCCCACCCTGTGCTATTTAGAAGCACAGATTCCCATAACAATTAGTATAGTCCAGCCTTGCATGGGAGGTGGACGTTAAGGTCCACGTTAAGGCGTGTCAAAATAATTTTTGCTAATTCTCGTTTATAACGAAAATTAAAATATTGCAAATTTTTAGACTTCACGAACCGATAACTGGCCCCGTTGGCAATTTATCTGAAAGCACATATCGAATATTTTTTATTTAGAGACACCATCGAAATTAATTTTATTTGTTTGAAAGGCATATCGATGCTATTATGTATGAAATATAACATCTTGGAAATATTCAGCTCGTCTCGCGCGCATTTAAAATGTAAAACTTTCAATGCTTTCGCCTAAATTTATCTGAATTTGACCGATAGCATGGGTTATAGTAGTCATGAGGGTCGCTTTTATGGTTTATTAGCGCTAAGGATTATCTTGGCGGCCAGTTAATATTTCCTATATGTGAGCTGACCATGCACTGAAATCGCTTGTGCATAATATTAAATGAGGCATGAGCTATGTCGTTGTTGCCCCATATCATCTAATTCAAGTTAACTGAAGTTGTTAGTCATCGACCTATTTATAGCTATTACCGTTGACAGTAATGTCCTGGCCAACGTCGAGCTTTAAGAAATACAGATCGATGACAGCCGCCGCCCCAAAATACACACTAATTTACATATTTAATGTGTAACTGATTTTATCAATGCTAATTTAAAAACAGAAATTAAAAAACCTTGCTTGATATACGCCTGAGTCTATATATGTTTCTTGTAGCCTATGGAAAATATATGTACAATGTACAATGTCCATTTGTTCTATTTCCTTTTTTTTTCAATTTATTTTACCAAATATATTTATATCGGTCCTGTATGCTTATGTTCTCTAAAAACAATATGTTGTTTGTTTAACTTTACTGGACAATGAAGGGTAGTTTTTCAAAAACTACATTTAAAAAGGAAGTCTACTGAAAAGGGATTTCTAAAACCAACTGACAATGTTCTGACATTTTGGTCTTTAATCCCTTAACAGCACATACTTCACCGACCCTTATCATCTGTTTCTGTCAAGCTAATGGTCAGCAAAAATACCTGCTCTAATTGCACTGCGCGTTCTTTACAATTGAAATTTATTAGAAAACTAATTTCTTAATTTGAAATTTATGTATTTTACGCTTTTAAATTAATTATTTATTTTTATTGGCTGAGCTGTACAATAATTTAATTTTTATCACAACAACAAAACAATTTATAGACATAAAAAGGATTTTAAGACTTCTTTAAGTTTTGTTGTTGTTGCTTTTATAGTTTAAAAATTTAAACTTAAAATCAACACTATTGAAAGCAACTGCACGTAAGTTACAGAGGTCATCATTATTGTTATTATCCTATTTGTTGTTTTTGTTATTATTGTCCTCTAAGTCAAATGCACACGTAGAATAACAACAGTCATAAGTAAACAACAACACAAACAGACAAAGCAATGGACGGAGAAATAAACAAACAAGATGGCTTTTACATGACTTTTCAAAAGACAAATTATATTTTTGTACACACAAATACTTACTTGGTTTAGTGCTTGTAAACGATATAGTTGAAGGATATTTGTTTGTTGATGTATTTGTTAACTATAAATTCTGCTGGTTGTTTAGTACAGTATATTTCCAGATACGCACACACAAGTTTGTGCAGACAATCGCTTATGGTTTGTTTACCTGAGCGAGGAAGCAGATAAAGTTTAAGCAGCAAAAGGAAACCATTCGTTAAAACATAAAAACAGACACACACACACTTCAAGTTACTTAGAGATTTACCAAACTTAAAACCAACTATAACAAAGATATACTTAGTGCTGTTAAAGTATTGAGTACTGGATGCCGAATAAAAAGTATTCGATACTTCTTCTAACTGATGCACTTACAAAAAAAAAGACAAAATTAATTCCAAAATATTTTTAGGGTTACACTCTTATACGAAAATTTAAAATAATAAAATAACGAATATATTTATTTTCAAATATAGTAGTTACGATTTTGTCTTCTTCAACCCCCACATTATTTGTATCAAATGGCTTGACCAGTAGAATACAATAAACATTAAAAAAAAGTTAAAATACGAGATGGCGGCCTTAACAAAATTGCGGATAGTTTTTTTCTGAGCCCCATAAAAATGGGTCTCTAATGAAAAAATTTGACTTGTCGAATAGGTTTGATTAACGTCATCATCGTCACCTAGTGCTATAATCTGACAGTGGTCTTATCACTGGTTGGGGTTCGTGATTCCTAATCGAAGCCTCTGTAATCAACGTAACCCAATCATACCAATCAGGTAGCACTCGTTCTTACATTAGTTCTTGGTTCAAGTTGATGCAAATAGCTCAAGAGCTCCGGCTATCTATCCCCTTATTAGTGTTTCTTTGCTACATGATATAGATTGATCGGCATTAGAATCTGATTTGCCATCTGAAAGAAGCCAAATAATTCACCGAGTAACTACTTTTGTTGAAAAGCAGCAGCGTTTCGAGACATATATATCTATAGTGCCTTAAACACACTGCAAGCATCGACCACTGCACCGTAATTCTCTATTTCTGTTAAGATTTTAACAGCACCCACAAAATCCGAGATCATGTATATGACATTAACGAATTCCAAATCTGTTTTCCTGCCTTAGAGTAACCACAGCCACTACGTGCTCTTCCAAGAAACCTCAACAATTATCAGACTAGAACAAGTTCTAAGGTCTTGCTGATTTCCGTGGCACATTATAGCTCTGTGGTCAGCCTCGACTTCTTACCCTGACAAAAATTCAAAATCATAAATGGCATCGGAAATGAAACAAAATGGCTTAAAACATTAAATCTGAAATCTAGGCTAAGTTTCGATATGGTCACTTTCCTACATACATGATGGTGAAGGGTATTATCAGATTCTTGAAGGCCGATTAAAGCATTCTGATTTTTTTTAAGAACTTAATTGCTCATATACATACATGTTCATGATGTGTTCACAAGTCCAAAAATTCGACGCATTAAAACAACAAGCAGTAGGAAAGTGAGAGATACAGAAAACACTTACATGTATCACTATACATATAAAATGATAGGGGAATGAGGAGAGCAAATTGCAACAACTACAATACAGTTGTTTTTTTTTACAAATATTGACGGTGACTATAGAATAAAATAAATTGTTATAAAATTTCACTCGGCCAAGTTAAGGGTCTTTCATAAGGTACTTCTTATCTTAAAGTGAATATTATCGAAATATGTTTCTTTGTTTTAAAGGCCTCTTATGTATGAAATACAACATCGTGTAAATATCGGCCGAGGCTTCGCTTTGTTTCGCGTATCCAAATGTCAAATTTTTCATGACTTTGTAGCATAAATTGAATTTGACTTAAAACTTGAGTTTGGATCGATTTAAGTGTTATTTGTAGCTTTTTCGCAATAAACAATAGGTCTAACGGATGTAAAGATCACGATCTTGGTGGCCAGTTCACATCTCTAACACGTGCCATGATCATATGTTTTAAGCGCTTGTACAAAATATCGAGTGTGACATAAATAGTGTGGCACATGCTGTTAGTATCTATATTTTCCTATTCAGCCTTGATACTGATAGCCTGGCTAACATTGTCATCATAGGTTGGTTGGTTGGTTATCGTGGTAGTTCGCTGCACGCCAACAGTCAATTAGAGTCTGTATGACTCCGTTTTGACAGGACCACATCACTCGTCAGCTTCTAGTGTATCTCAGAATAAAATCCAAGAGTAAGGGTACTAGATCCACCCCGTGGCCCTGAGATATCTCAGTAGATAATTCAGTCCAACTTCAGATATCGCAGAGAGGCCATCTAGTATATGTTCGCCCAGAAATCTGTGTCTCTTAGCCGCCAGTGCAGGACATTCGCAGAGAAAGTGGAAAACCGATTCCTCCTTCTCTCTATCCAGACAACTGCGACAATGGTCGTTCGATGGGAGTCCGAGCCGACTTGCATGTTTGCCTAACATCCAGTGACCCGTCAATACCGCCAGCAACCTCGATATGTCCCTCCGACTTCGACTGGTAAGTTGCAATGTACGTCGTGCATCAAAAGAGGGTCACGTAAGCCGTGCCACCTTACACGTGCTCAGCCCACGCCACCTGTTATCAGCCTTCCGGAGAAAGTGTCTGGAGATTCTGCTTTTAATAGTTCCCAACGGGATTGCAACTGCAATTGCATTAGAGATATCTAGAGCAGATCCTCCCCTGGCTAGCTCATCAGCACGCTCGTTACCATAGTGGCCCTTGTGCGCAGGAATCCAAACTAGAGTAACGTCAGCCCGCTGACCAAGCCTTGACAGTTCCTTTCTACATTGGCCAACTAATTTAGACGTAATAATGTATGACCTGAGTGACAAGAGTGCCGCCTGACTGTCGACAAATATACCAATGCTCCCGTGGATATTCCCGTCATTCAGTATCCTACATGCTTCCCTGATAGCGAGTACTTCCGCCTGAAAAACGCTGCAATCATCCGGAAGACGGAAGGAGAGTTCAATCTCCGGTCCATCAGAGAAGACACCAGATCCAACACCACATTCCATCCTCGAACCGTCAGTATAGATCCTGGTGTCAAAGCTCCCCAAAAGGCGACCCCCATTCCACTCTATCCTGGAGGGAATAAGAACCCTGAACGCCCCATCAAAATCCATGTAGGGCGTAATGTAGTCACTCCTATTTTTATAAAACAATTTTATTATTTGATCGTGTCGTTGAATGCTATATCTGGTTATTTTAACCTGAAAAAATCTGAGTAAATGACAACCAATGCGAAAGTTTGAAGATCCGTTAGAAATGGAATAAACGAGCGTTTCGCCCGCACACTGATCGTTTTATTAAATTGTGTATTTGTTGTTCAGTTTACTGAATATGAACAAAAATAAAAATCTGTAAATGTGAGATTTTTTAGTGTCGATTAATTATAAGTACCGAATTTAAAATATGACATTGTATCGAAAATTATTCATAGTAATTGGTGGGACTAGTTGCACACAACAAAGTATGTATTTATATATGCATGTTTACATAAAATGGAGTCTAAACACACACTAACAAATATTCAAAGGCAAAATGTTGTTGTATGCCATTTAAATGAAAGTGTATATGTATGTAATGTTAAAGTTAAAGTCTCTAACAAGATGTTAAACTGTAGCAGTATAATATTAAGGTGACACCTTAAAGTATTAATATTTATAAAGGATAATTGAAAAACTGCATAACTTTGGCTGTGTTTTATAGCCAGAAGATAATTTTTAGACTTGTTTCTTCTATGTATGTGGTTAAAACTTATGGCGTTGATGATGGGGAAAAAAGAAGTCCTCTTGCTTCCTATATTTTTGTGGTACACCTGTCAGGGTAGTTGCATTAAACATATACTTAAAAAAAAAAGCTGTCAACTACAACTGTTGATTGTATTTACACATTGTTATTTGTCTTGTTGATGGTTTTTTTTTAATATTCCATCCGTTTGTCAGTCTTTAATATTGGATATCTTCAAGATGTGTCGCAACTTCTTCTACTGCGGTAGCAGTACAGTATTGTTCAAATTTATTTATAGAATTGATTAAGATCAAATTCAATTTTTTTTTTTGCAAGAGTTTATACCGAATAGTTTTCTTTGTAAAACTGATCATATTTTCTTTATAAAATATAATAAAAATCTGAGCATCTATGCTCAACATATTAAAAAAGTTTCAGTGTTAATCGCACTAGAGCATCATTAAATCGTTTTAAAGACAAGAGTTTCTTTTTACCATTTCGTGTTATCAACACCCCTGTTTTTTCAAAAATCTTATAAAAAAATTTGTGTACTACATAATCATACAAACATATTAAATGTTTAGCATACACTCGAAATCATAAATATTTATATAAATGTTTGCATTTGCAAACATGAAAATAGCTGCAGGATATTTCAAATAACGCAAATGATTATCACTTGTTGTAATCATAATCCTTGTTGTTGTCACACTCAGCCATTTTAGTTTGAATGAACTATTGCTCCGGTTCAGTACAGCTTAAATACTTGGTTGGCCCAGTTTGTTGGTTGGCTAGTTGACTGCTATTATAATCTTGTCTCCTATATTTGTATTGTTGTATATGTTTGCATGCAACATAAATAATTAGTATTAATGACACTGCCCTTTTCTACAGTCGTTGGTTGAGAAGAATGTTTAAATAACAAACAACATTTATTCAATTATAGATAAATTAACCTTCCTTTCAACATCTAAGCAAACTTATATTTTTGTTTGCCTTGTTGTTGGGAGTTGATGGTAGATGGCAGCAAAGTTAAACTACATGGCCAGCCGTATTCATTCTGTTTATGATTCAGGTGATTGTGCAAGTGACATGGGTCATAGCAGGTGGTTGTTTAAATAATAACAACCAGGACGACATATTTATTTGATTGAATTTTAATTTAATTTTATTTGAATAAATGTTTTGTGGCTATAAATTTACTATTCACATGATGAATTACCAATGATACAGCATACTGTTGCAACAACTTTTGCTTCGATATTGGTTAGTAACATTCAAAAAATTTTAATTCTATTGACTAAATTTGCATCTGCATGTTTTTTTTAACAAACATATTTGCATGTACATAATGTAGTTGTATTGGTATTTATTTAGTTAAAATAGTTTTCTCTAAATGCTCAATTTAATCGTATAAATAAAGTGCTACATGTAAAACAATAAATTAAATTTGAAAGTTTTTAACTGCAACACAAACAACAATTGCTACAGTCAGCAATTATTTAAAATAAAATTTTTTTTTTAATTAGACCGTATGCATGTACAATACATTGTACATACATACAGTCTGTTAAGAATGAGTTTAAACCTTTAAAATCAACATTTGTTAATTGAGTTTTACTATTTATACCGACTTTTATTCTTTAGGAACGTGGCTTTTGGAAAAATTTTAAAAATTTAAATTTGTGGTTCTTAAATTTTTTTTTGGAATTTTGAAAACAAAAAATTTGACGAATTTTGCAGGAAAATTTTTTTTTTCGCAATTTAATTTTTAATAACTTCGAAATAGTAATAGATAGAAAAGAAATGTCTTTGGTTAGTTTAAGCAGAATTTTCCGGTGCATCTTCTGATTCTCCTCCTAATAAAATCGGAGAACCCGTTTACAAGTTATGATTAAATATATTAGGCAACCCAATGATTTAGGGGGTGAAATATGCCATGCCTTTAAAATCAAATCCTTACATACTAGAGAAAAACGGAAAACAGATTTGAATTAAGGGTATCAGAATCCATATATTCCACATACTTTTATTTCTAGGAGAGACAAAAAATTTTTTTTGCGCAGTGTACTTTTGTTGCGCAGTGTAATTTTTTAAAAATCTGCTACTAGATTTCTTATATCATACTACAACTAAAACTATCAAAAAACCAGAACTTTTAATTCAAAAAACACGTTTAATAATTTTGGCCAGCTTTTCAGGCCAAATACTCCTCTGTGCGTTGTACGTGTTCATAATTATACTTGTCACGCAATGATTTACGAAATTGCATACTTTTAGGCTGAAAGTCAAAGGTTGTAATTTTTTTTTTTTTGATAACACTGGTTTTTCGAATTTAAAATGTTAAATTTTTCTAAAATTGAAAATATTGAAATTAGATCTATTAAGGTTAGTTTTAATAAAAAAAAGACTTGAGGCTTGACTTTGTTCCGAAATCCGAAAAATAAAAAGTTTTTTTTTCAGAGTCAAATATTTTAAATAGCCTGAATATTGTTTTCTGTGGCAGCTTATTTGATAGTTTTCGTTAGTTTAGAGTTGTTCAAAATTATTAGGTAAAGCGATGATAATCCTTAATCCCTTGTCGAAACACCATTACATCTAGAAAAACACACTGTTTAATGCGCTTTATGGTCCGGTAGAATTGTTTGTGCATAATTATACACCAAAGAGCTGTCCAAGCATAATGGTTTACAAGCCATCTCATTAAATTAAAAGTAGTGTGTGTATTTTACTTTCTAATTTTAAAATATACTGAAATACTTTCGAATACATGTGTTTCGCTTTATTATAAAAATATTTAAGAATAGATTAGAACTAAAATAAAACGTTAAAACTAAAATAGAAAATTTAAAACATATTTGAATGTTTTGATATAAGACGTAAACCAAAGCAAAACTTGCAAAAAGAAAACTTTAACTTTAAATGTTCTGCAATGAGATGAGTTTTATCTCTTTAAATTATTCTTAATGTTATTATTTAGGGAACCTGCTCTTTAATATTTTTTTCGTTTTTTGTTTGTGTTTTACTGTACTCCATGCTCTTGCTATGATTTACCCTTTCTTTATTTCATTGTCGATTTTTGTATTCTACACTAACAAAGTAGCGGTCAACTTATTTCAGTGAGAGTAATGTTTTATTATTTATAAATTTTTTTTTATAAATTTTACGCACCTATATCAATCGTCTATACAAATAGCGATAGCTACAAGGTTTTAGTTACCGGTAGGCGGGATAAGGTTAGGTTTGGTTGAAAAAGAGGCGCACTAAAAGCCCAAACCCGTGACATGATGTGGGCTCTACGTCCCTAATAAAAAACCTAGTCCTATTTTCTCCATAAAAATCGACTAGTTCAAAACCCCAGTACCCTCAATGTACTTCCATATGGATCTGCAGTTCGAGTTCCTTAGGTACTCCAAGTTCGGCATAGTATCCACTTCAAAACGTACAAACGCAGTACAATGACAAAGGTAGTGTTTCAAGGTCTGGTCCTCTGCCTTTTTGTTCTATTCAGTTTCAGAATTTCTTTCGATTTCTTAAGATTTAGGTTTGTATGTTCGTCACTCTCCCGAGATCAGTGCTTTGCCATTTTCTGACATGTTTCTCCATTGCCTAAATTTTAATTTCATATTTGAATCGTTGAAAGGATTTAGCATTTTTCTTAATCGCCTAAACTTTAAGTTAATATTTGAATCGTTGAAACTGTTTCACGATTAAGCCTTTATGGCCTAGTATCCATATTATCTCTAGACGTTCCTAATTTGCGTGCAAGTTTATTTCCCTCCTGCATTACAGGACGTTTCGAGATTCAACCTTTTCGTTAGTGTCCAGATTACTGACTGGCTGTCCGTAAAGATACGAGTTAGAACCTTGTTATCAGTTTTCCTTATCCATTTAATATCATCCGTAATTGCCATAACCTCAGTCTAAAAAACAGTGTTGTAATCTTGTAAACGGAGGTATTTACCTTCGTTTCGGTTCATATGAAGCCATTCCTGTTCGGTCACCAATCTTTGACACGTCCATATAAATATCGATGCCTTTGGTATTTCTCACCCTAGTTACTTCAGCAGTTAATGCTTTTATATAACAGTGGGATTTTGTCGCATGTTATCATAGAGGTAGGCGGGATAAAGGCATACTTGTTACTAAATTTCGTTACTCAATTGTGAAGCATTAATATTACAGAAATGTGGTTTGCAACAGAATGGTGCCTCATTTCATACAGCATGCGACACAATCAATTGACTGATTTAGTGATTAAATAATTTAAAAAAATTTATCTGATTTCTTCTATGGTATATCCTTGGCCTATATAGATTAACCGGGGATCCTGAGTACAAAAATCAAACTTTCGAGTCTACGGCTTGCAATTTGGTTTCAAAAAACTAATTAGGAGCTTGAGGAACTTCATATATTTAAAAAAATATTTTTCTGAATAATTTTTGGTTAGTGAGCACTTTGCTTAAAATTTTTAACGAATTGCCCCAGATGCAAATTATATCTACAAATACTTAGTAGTTCACATGTCTTTAAATTATTCTAGGCCTGAAAAATTTTGATTTTTATGATTCTGGTACAACCAGAGGCAGTCGTGCTTCTTTGCTCATATCTCAGAAAGTTTTTGGACAATAATTCTATAACGGTGATAAGTTAGTATATTATTATAAAGTTATTAAAAGATTTCTACTCAAATGTGTATGGTGTATGTATATCGGTTATTAACAGAAATTTAATAAAAATCGTTAAAAATTATCACCAAAAATTTCAGAATGAGTGGACTAGTAATCCAAAACTTAAAGAATAGATTAACGAACGCAAAAATTAATGATAGGCTTTCTGCAGATATTGCAAATGTAAAATGAACGCAAAATTTTGTATAATGTACGCACACAAAAAAAATTTTTAACGCAATTTGTGGAAGCTTTCCTAGTACAAATCTTTGCTCTTAAAACCCATTTATATAAAATCCAACCAATATGAGTCATACATACACATGTAGGGGGAATATCGAAGCAGACCACTACTATCACGGGTCCCTTTTCGACCCCCTTCGCTCCTCAGTGATTTCGTGTCCATCGATTAGTATACCTTCAATCGCTGAGTCCAGCGCCACAACTGGCGTTTGTTCTGGACTAGGAAAACGATTTCACACTGCCGACTGGTGATTGTCGACAATCTTCATCGCACATTCCTTTGTAATCGCCAGCATCTCCCTCAGACTAAGGTCCCCCATCGCACTCACACATAATGTGTGCTTGCCTGTGATCCTTAATCTTCCGCTCGGCAACGCCGGACACTCGCATACTACATGCGCTGCTGTATCGGCATCCTCCTGGTACATTCTACAAATACCATCATCCACGATCTGCATCCTCTTCAGATGATATTTGAAGTTCCCATGTCCTGTAATCAACGCAGTGATCCAGCTCATCATGGTAGGTAGGTAGGTAGGTAAGGCTGGTGCAAAGTTACCCTCACACCTTCACTCTGAGACCATTACGGTCCATTGTGACGCCTTAATAGAGAGAAGAATAGAATAAGAATAGAAATATTTAGGATAGAAGAGAAAGAGAAGCAGACAATTCCAGAGTCTCCGGCGGGAATCGAACCCGCAACCCCCAAACAACTGACTTGTCCTTTACTGACTAATCCGCAGGGACACGTTCGCTCATCATACTCCGATTAAAACCGAGTATCATTACTGCAACCCTGCCAAGTGGCTCCCTGAGCACCATACGAGCCTGTCTACACGTGGTTCCCTCCATCCACGTTTGCACGTTCATAGAGTTCACCCATTGAAAGATTTTCGCCCTCACTAACCCATTGGCCAGAGCAGTTCTGGGTTCCGGTCCGCAGAATGCAGCCTCAGACCTCTTCGCAAGTTCGTCAGCGGCCTCATTCCCAGCTATGCCCACGTATCCTTTAACCCACATCAGCGTTACATCATTTGTAGAGCTTTAGAACATACACAAAGAGGAGTTTACATCTATCCGCTGCATACGTTTTATAACCGACTGGTTGTCAAGTGCAATAACAATTCTCTTCCCATACATTCGACATTCCAACATGCATTTCCGCCTGATAGACTGGCATGCATTCCCCTAGAATTGCTGCAATACATATGTATGTACTTCCTTCCCTTTTTTATTGTCCCTTATTTAAACTGCATATAACCAAATGCTCTTTGTATTACCTCAGCTATAAATATTACCTCTGTCTTCTTGTATTTTTTTGGTAACCAGCTCACCTACACAACCACATGTTAAGCTTTGGCTAAGTATGATTTAAAATAAAATGATAATTCCAACTTTGACTATAAGTCAGTATTTAATTGAAGTTATCTTTTAACAACTGTCCTTCGTACTTTTTCTGAATTGTAATTAAAAAAATAAATGCATAAATAAGGCCATAACTCAAATAATTGTAACTTTACAGAAGAAGGCAAAATCGTAACAGAAACTGTATCATCATAATGTAATTCCTATTTTAAATTTGCTTGTAAAACTGTTATTTTTATTACTTTTTCATTAGATTTTTTTAGCGAATTGTATTTGTGTGAAATGTATTGGAATCACCTTAAAACTCAATTTCTTTAAAAATACGAGTTATAGAGCCTCCCTACATGTGACCATCGATATTTAATTTATTTATAAAACTACACATGTTTTTTTAGTAAAAACTATTGAATTTTAACAAAATCTCCTTTGAAATTTTTATTCTTTTTTTGTATGAAATTTAGACTTTTTTGGTCACCGAGATTTGCAACACTGCATTGGAGATTGATATTGAAGGATATATAAATTAGGAAAAGAGTTTTAATTTCGCTTTACCTTTAAATTATTAAAGGGAATTAAGGATGCAATGCTGCTAGATACATTCTTCTAACTTATTTTGTAAATAATTGTCAACGTTCTCTTACACTTGTCTGTCTGTCTTTTAACAAAAAATAATTCTAATAATTTACTACACAAATGCAACATTTGCGTGACAAAAATAATAAAAAAGAAGTCACAGATCAAAAGTGCAAATTCATTTAAAATAAACAAAATTTAATTTACTTAATTTATGCTCTTTTGTTTCACCAAAATCAACAATTATTCTTTGCCAAAAACACTGAAAAAAAAACTAAAAATAAAAAAGTTTTTGAAACAATTTTGTAGCATTATTTAGCTACTCTATTCCGTGAGCATATAAAGTCTAACGCAAACACGTATTCAAGGAACTGTACAACCACATACAACATTAACCAAAAAACCAAAAACAAAACAAAAAACAAAAAACAGCAAACAAGACGAATAATATTAAAAAATAAAATAAAAAAGGGGAAAAACAAACAATCAAACAAACGAAAAAGCCATCAACAACAAAGTTAAAACCGAATATAAAATAATAGAATGTTAGTAAAATCTTTGGAAAAGTACATACAGTAGAACTTCAATTAACCGTATACCGTTTAGGTAGAACAAAGAGTTGTTTTCATGTGCATTTTAAAGGATTCCATAGTTGGGATTTGTATGTCTATACATGAAAACCATTACCATCAAACAAACATATTTAATTCAAGCATACATTGGAAAAGCCAAAAAAACATTTTTGTGCTCGTTTTTTTTTTTAGAAAATCTTAACCAAAATAAACAAATTCCGCGGGCGTATAAAATACATTATTTATGTTTTGCTTTATTTGTTTGAACTTTTTCTCAATGTTTTTTTTTTTTGTAATTTTGTGCGTATCAGAAGAAAACATACTGCACTCATACCTTGGCAGAAGTGGTATGAAACCCAGCAAAAACTTAATTTCATTTTGATTGAAAAATATCTTTAAGTGGCGTTGATATTGACAGACAGGCTTAGGTGATGACATTTTATCAAGCAAATTAGGTAATAAGCAGGGATGTGTTTAGTATGGGTGATTATACCGATAGCTTTCCTCAGTGTTCTATCACCAACCTTTCTAGTCTAACGTTGTGGGAATAATAATGCAATAAATGTACCTGAGGCCATATTGTGCAATATACAAAGCGATCTTGATTTTTTTTAAATCATTTAAAGCTTGAAACGAACCTGCGGCAACCATCAATTTTTTTTTTTAAATCACAATTTGTCAATAGGTTGGCCATCAAGTTCCCGAGATTTGTTTTAAAACTTCTAGATTATTTCCTACTTTATGTTGATAAAGTTGACACCTTTGAGGCTCACATTGTTCATGTTATACGGGATACACAAAATTGGACGTTAAAGACAATCGCGGTGACCAAATATCCGAAATGATTTTTAAATGTGAATGACATTTATTGATATTTTAAGTGAACAAGTTTTTATTTTAAATATATTTTTTGTGTTATTTGTTATAATCTAAAGTTCTTTCGGACTTAAAAAAACATCCCATACTAAACAAATAGAGAATATGTGAAAATGTTTTTATGCACAATAAATCTTTGGAAAATATTTTTTTTTTAAATTTTTACAATAAGAAAATATGAAAAAGAGTTTTCTATAATGGGCTTTTTATGGGCATGGCATTGCACGTTTTTTCTTACTATAAAATTGATTTTGTAGAATGGCAAATAAATATTTATTATGTATGGGCGTGACACCGCCCATTTTTCAAACAATTAAATTGTACCTTATGCATGTGCAAAATATTAAGAAAAAATATATTTTAGTAGAAGTAATTGAAAAAGTATACATATCTCGTATGGGCATAGTTCTGATTGCATTTTTGAGACTTAAACCAGCGCAAATGTCCTCAAAATAACCTACAGCAGTTTTATCACAATGTGATCAATGGTTAAGGAACACATAGAGGACAAACAGACAAACTTTCATTTTTATTCAAAATAATATGATCAGTGTATCGTTTTAACATTATTATTTTTTCATGATCGAATAAATTTTGAATTTCATATAAAATCATCAAATGATTGCTTTTTAGGCAAGCAGCACGCACACTTTCATCCTGTGTGTATGCAACACTTTCTATAAAATATACCAAGAATTAGATATGCTACTGATTATCTATTTGACGTTAGGTCTTAAGTTAAAAAAATTGCATTGCGAGATTCTGATTAAGTTTTACTTAATTTTTCCTTTAGTATTAATAACTTAAGTCTGGCAAAACAAATGTTTCCAATTGCTATCGCTTGCGTTTTACGCAATTATTCAGAAAATGAGTTTTCGTTGACAAATGAATTGCGATTCGACATCGGAAGATACAAAAGCAATTCAATTTTAATAGCAAAGATTTAAAAGTTTCTATAATAGTCCTTAAGGTAAATCTAGTTTTGATTAGTCTGCTGGGTTGTAAAGGAATATTTAACTGATATCATTTCCTTATACGCATTTATTTTTAAAAATAATAAGTTTAAAATTTTTTTCTGTTTTCTTCTTGGTATCAACGTTTGTTTGTCCATGTAGTTATGCTGTTGACTTTTTTTACAAATGCCTTTAAGGCTTCACTGTTTAATCTTATACGATTTTTAAAAGAAAGTTTATTTATTTACACAATAAAACCAGTAGAAGACAGAGATTCACGTACCTTTACTGACTTTAAAAAATGATCCGCATATATTGCCCAAAAAATGTAGCATTAATTTCGAAAAACAGAAATTATTTTTATTTTTTCAAAAAACCTTTGCAAATAAGTTGTGTACAGAAAAATATATGTTTTAAGGAAATTAATTTTAAGTTCCTTAAAAAATATTTTTTATTTCTGAAATTTTTTTAATTTATCTATTACTTAACTACACTTCACACAAAAAATACAATAACGTCACAACTCAAAATTCACTAATTTTCTGGAGAGAAAAAATCTGTTGATTATACCTAAGCAATGCAATTAATGCAAATGCAAAAATTATATTTCGTCTGTGTCGAATCTTATATATCCTTCACATAGTTTGTACCATAATGTATGTATCAGGGACATTGAATTTCTCCAGGAGCGAAGTTAATTTGTTTTTAAATGCAACTTATTTATTTTTTTTTTTAATATTTTTTGTTTATATTTTTATGGACTACTAGCTGACCCGGCAAGCGTTGTTTTGCCATATAATTATTTCTAGAAAATATTTTTTACATTAAAAAAAAAAAACGTAAACCATATGTGTTCTGCGGTATGCAGATCTATTTTAGTGTAAAATTTCATCGAAGTCGTTACGTTATTTAGGTGAGGCATAAATTGTCCCTTGGAGTGAAAAATAGATGTTGACCGATTTTTAAACGTTTATTTCTGCATTGGCTGGACTTTAAATTGTGTACAATTTGAAGAAAAATACTACAAACTATATCGATGCAAGTACATAATTTAGAAAAAGTGGGCGTAAAGTAGGCGTGCTAAAAAAAAAGTATCCAATTAATCATACCAGAGTCTTAGTTATATTATGTGAAAATTTCAAGAGGATCGGTTCAGCAGTTTGGCCTACCTAAGGAGGCGTGACAAAAAGGCGTGGCGTTGAGGGGTATGAAAAATAGATATTGACCGATTCTCAGACCTACCAAAATTTCATGAAAATCGGTCAAGCCATTTTATATTTATTTTTTAAATTAGATATACAGTCGAACTTCCATAACTCGAATTTTCTCTAACTCGAACTAATTTGGTTGGCAGTAGCGTTAAAAGAAGATATCACACACAATTTTTCTTCCGTAACTCGAACTTCCATAAGTCGAAGTTCTCCATAACTCGAACAAAAAACATACACATGAACTCTATAACTCGAAGAATTTTGCTTGTTTAAATGGGTTTTTGTTATAGTTATCGGTTGTCTGGTTTACTCTCGTTTGTTTTTTGAGCTGGTTTGTCTATTTTATTTTATTTTTTGTTTGCGTAAGTATCAGTTCTATGCATAATTCGGGCTAGATGATAAATGTTGAAATCAATGTGTTTTAATTATTATGGCAACTAAACGTGTTTTAAAATGCTTATCAATTCAAAAAAATTATAAACCTTTGAAAGACGTCGAAGAGGGATTAAAGAAAAAGGAAGCGGCTGATAAATATGGTATTCCGGCAAGCACGATCTCAACAATTTTCAAAAATAAGGAATCAATAATCAACTCATTTGAATCTGGATTTTGTTTATGTAGTAAAAGAGTTAGGACTCCAAAATTCAAAAACGTCGACAAAGCAGTTCTCGATTGGTTTTCAGCAACTAGAAGCCAAAACATGCATGAGAAACTACTCAAAAGCCAACAAGAAACGATGTAGAAAGTTCTTTCCTTTTTTTTTTTTTTGATGAGCACACAAAGCTTTAAGCACATTGGAGTAATTTTTTACTGAAAATAACAAAAACAAGTAAGAGCGCTATATTCGGCCGTGCCGAATCTTAAATACCCTTCACAACGTGTAGTCATGCAATAACAATTGTTGTGTCACCATTCATCCCATATGAAATACGTACATACATATAAAAACATACATATATAAAAACGTCCCATTGAAAAATTATAAATTCACGTATGTATGTTAAAAAAACAAAAAAAAAAAAAAAATTAAAAAAAAATTAAAAAAAAAAAATTTTAAAAAAATTTAAAAAAAAATTTAAAAAAAAATTATTATGTATATAATATATATAAAACAAAAAAAAAATAAAAAAAAAAATTAAAAAAAAAAATTTAAAAAAAAAATAATAATAAAAATATAAATAATATATTAAATAAAAAATAAAAAAAAAAATAAAAAAAAAAATTAAAAAAAAATTAAAAAAAAAATTTTTTTGGCTCAGCTGGGATTCGATGCCACGTTTTCTCTAACCAGTATACACGTTTGTATGTATGTATGTTGTTGTTGTAATGTTGTTTTTGTGAAAAAAAAATCGAGGTGGTCGTGGGTTTTTGCTCATATCTCAGTTGTTCATGTACCGATGTTTCTGATTTTCAATACCGATCTACTCCCGAATATTTCTGATATTTTAATACCTTACCCGGGTCCAACCTATGTCGGGGGGCTTCAAAAAGTTGATTTCAACATACACACGGACAGACGGACAGACTGACAGTCTGACAGAGCTTAATCGACTCCCCTATTCATAAGCTTTCAGAAAATATATACTTTATGGGGTCGGAAATGAAAATTGTAGAAATTTCACACGGAATGACAAACCTATATATACCCTTTTTCACTGTGTGAAGGGTATAAAAAGTAAAATGTCAGTCATTTATTTCAGAATATTTTACTTTACTGTAATTTTTTAATTACATATATGAATACATATGCTTGTTCTTTTATATTCTTAAGTATGTAGTTTTCCATTCGAGGCTATTTAAATAAAAATACATAATAAAAAACGTTTTATTCTATTTTAATAAACAATTCTGTAACTCGAAGTCTCCGTAAGTCGAAGTTTTTTTTGGGATAATGGTGATTCGAGTTATGAAAGTTCGACTGTAATTCCAAAAAGGACGAGGAAGGAAGAGGAAGGAAGAGGAAAAAATCATCCGGAGGCTGAGCTAAATACATTTTTGTGTAAAAGTTAAAAAACAGATTTTTTTCTAATATCTCAGTTGTTTTTATGAAAATTTTCATATTTTTCAATGCGTACAGGTGCAACTGTGATCAAAATTTATTTAGAATATTGAAAATCTAAACCTTTAAGTTTTTTTTTTAAATTTTTTTCGCCATATCTTTGTCGGTAATTAAACCATTGAACGAAGATTTTCCGCAAATGTTACCAATGGTACAAACGTTGCAATAAGCCCCATCGAAGCAAACAATTGGCGTTGTGTAAAAAAAAAGTGACGAGAACGAAATGTTTGGACTAGTTAATTTATGAAAGAAAAATTTAAGTTGTGTCGCTTTTGTATATATCCAACATTACATGTGTTAATTATGTAAAATATTTCAAATAAATTTTTACATTATTTTTAATTAAGTCACATATACATATAAATAATTTATGGAATTAAAGACAACCACATGCTCTTCTATTATTACTCTCTCTCTCTCTCTCTCTTCCCACTAAAGTACGTATAATAAATTGTTACAATTTTATATCTTTCCATTTAAATGTATGATGTTAAGTTTTTTATTTCTCCTAAATTAAGTGGCTTTTTTTTATAACTTTGCTGTGTTGTTTTTTTATTTTCCCCCTTTTGTTACTGGTCGTACTTGTGTTGCTGTAATAATCCTTTTGTTACTCTTAATTCAAACACATTATTTACATCTTTTATGCGGTAATTATAATTTTTTTTTTGTTTATTGTCATTGTTAACTCGAGATTTTTACGTTCATTTTTTATATTTTTGTGGTTTTATCTGTATTAAGCCTATCATCGGATATTGTTGGTACATCATGAATTATGTGATATCCTTTTTTTGAACATTTAAATCCTAAAATACCTTTTTTATTTTTGAAAAAGATTATTATTTCGTAATTTACTACAGCCACGTATATGTTTGAAGGCTTAAGTTATATTCTTTCTAGTTAAGTGTTATGCGTTTTTGTTTAAACCAAATGTAGTCAAAGTGAATTAATATTACAATTGGTTTAAATTAGGAGTATTTCTCATTAAATACACATTTCTTTAGCAATTAATACATTTGAGTGATTACGCCTAATTTGTCAAATATTTATCTAATGCAAACACAGCTTTAGCTGGTTATTTCTCTTATGTGTTGAAATATGTTTATTTGCTAGATGCAAAGGATATTCTTTTGATTTCCATAAACATTTTTATTACTGGGTGACATAAAATAAGCCTTTTTCCTTTTAGAGATTTTAATAACGTAAACCATACCAATTTGACAGGGACATTTATTTTCAAAATTCGCGCTATGTTCGCCAAACTTGTAGAGTATATCGTCAAGTTTATGGTGCGCATAATTGTTCACTTAAGCAGGTACACGCAAAGAAAAAATATGGTTGTGGTAACCATAATCGAAGAGCAACATACTATGATTGAATTGTATGATTATGGTTAAAACATATAATGGTTACCAGTTATCATTGTCATGTTTAATTAAAGTATCCTTCAATAATCATATAAATGACTACAATTGAAATCGACAATCTTTGCTTTTTACGGCAAATTATTGTCTTTTGCTGCAACATACACATATTGATTGTACTTACGAATTTAATTGCAATTTTTTACCAATATTTTGTTACATTTTCTCGTTTATTTGTAAATTTTTCAAAATTTTTGTTAATTTTTTTGACATCTCAAACTTTTAAAGTAATAAAAATTTATTGAGCAAGAAGAATAACAATGAAAATCAAATTATTATTAAAAAAAAATCATGGCTTGATTAATTTGTAATCATACTGTTGTCTCACCTATTATTTAATGATTATTTGTAATTTGTAATGCTTTTGAATAAAATGTTATTTTTGTCAAATTATTTTTTTTAAATCATACTATTTTTAAATGATAACCATTTCGAAATTTTTACGAAAAGTAAACATTAAATGATACAATTCAAACAAATGCTTGATTATCGTGACAAAATATATGATGAAATGAAACAAAAATAACTATTACTTGATTTCGACAACCAAATATTGTTTTAGAAAAAATAATATGACCGTCGTGATCATGTTGTAACCATGGTTTTTCTTTACGTGTAGTACGCAATAGTGAGGGTCATACATGTCATCATGCCACTATTTTAATATAAATCGGGTTCACAGAAGAAGCCATCGCCGTTGTAGATGGGAATAAGACAGAGAATTCGAATTTATCGATCATACGCCTGTCTCCGCAACTCGGTATCTCATCGTCAACTACTATGAAAGTTTTTAAGAAAGATCCTGGCCTACATCGGTATAAGATCTAACAACAACAATTAAAGCCAGTGAACCATCAATTGCGTCATGTGTTCAATATATGGTCTGAGAATCAACTGAAAGTAGAACCAGACGTTTATCGTCAAATCTTCTTCAACCATGAGGCTCGGTTCGGGCTTAATGGGTATGCATACAGTCAGAATAAGTCGTCTCTGAAGAGAGCACAATTCTCTTGAGGCTTGATTACATCCCGAAAATATCACTGTTTCATTGAAATGCCAAAGGCTCATTTGTCTTTTAATTTGAAACCGGTGCCAGCATTACTGTTATTGGCAAATGACATGAGGAATAAAAAAAATTTGCCTTTTGTACTCTTCTCCAATATCTCCCAGTTTCCTATCATTCGTATCACTTAAATTGTCATCTCATATAACTTAATTAGTATACAGTAAGTAATTTTGTGCAGAAAAAAATTTTGCGTAGCCGGGATTTGGAATTCACCAGAGTTTTAAGTTTATGCACCCAACCAAAGGCCATGGCAAAGGCAGCACACAGTGTTGTCAAGAGTCTTTTTAGTGAGTAAGTCTCACTAAATTTTATGTGAGTTCCTTTTATAACAAACGGAAAGTTATTATCGGATTGGGGTGGATACGAATTTAATCCGTGAAATGAGAGCCTTTGGGCCCTATGTGCGCGGTTCGAATCTATAGGATTGTAAATTTGGTAACTTTCATTGAATTTATTAATTAATTAAAATAACTCTGTGCAACGCTGCATAAAGTTACTAAGTTATTACTGCTTAATATACATATATTCCTTTTTTATTTTTTTTGGGTGAAATTTAAATTTATATCGCGCAGGTTTGATTTTTAACGTAAAATAAAACAAATATACCGCAAAAAGAACGATAACATTCTGATTTGCCTAATTTTTAAAGAAATATGGACCAATTATGTCACCAGATCAGAAATCACGCAATACCGTATGTTTCTATACTTGGTGGTGGTCTATCCGTTCGAGAATCCACCCACTTATATAAACTGTAACTCAAATTTGCTACTTGTATTGGCAATAGTGGTTTCAGTAGGTCAATTCTGCACAGCGTTACTTCCTCGAATCGCACGAAAAACGTTGCTCACAGAACTCTGTTTTTTGTAATACAGCTGAACAAATTGTAGACACTGTTATGGTGTGAGTCTTTCCATGAAGATTTGCCAAACGATACTAAATAAAATTGATAAAACAGTTTGATATGAGTCATGCACGATCTAAAAAGGTTATCGAAAATCAAATCTTATAATGAATTAGCCGATATTTGAGCCAATATTTCATAACAACAAATCACCATATTAACTTGGTCATACTTCATTTTAATATTTGGATGATTTTTGATCATTTTTGGGCTGACAATCTATAATGAATATTATAATTGGAACCATTTTTTTATTTCAGCGAAATTTTGCATGAGGCCATATTACGTAGCATCTAAAATTCTATGTTATATATGTTGAGGAAATATCAAATTGTTGTTGTACTTTATTTGTTTTTATAATTTTTTATTTTTATGCGGACTTAGCACTTAGTTACGTACATAAGTGTTTGTTACGCAATCTAAAACTCATAATTAAATATTAAAAAAAATTAATAATTACTCAAATGTAAACAAACTTTAAAAATAAAAAAAAATGGAAAAATTGTGTAGAATAAATTCCTTTGCAAGTTGATGGATTACAAAAAGAACATGACTACACATAGAATCTTATCGAACTTACAAAAGCACACACCTACAAACAAAGAAATAAATGAATCCACACCAACGTAAATATGTGTAAATAACCCCACATACTCATACATAAGTACTGAATAATGAAGTGTTGTTATGGTAGTTCTCGAAATTGTTTTTATGCGATGATGACAACTGACTGAACGAACGAAGGGATGAAGAGAAACTGTCTGTCTGCCTAAAGGAATGAGTGAAAGAATGACTTAAAAAATACATGTGTGTGTGTGTTTGTTTGTTTGTTTTTTTGCCAAAGATTATAAAATAAATTCATCTGTTACAACAAAAAAAAACTACAGCCAAAACAATCAGCACTCTGCTATTCAGTTTTCCTTTGAAGCAGATTTTAAATTAAACAAAAAATGAAAAAACAAAAAAAAATTACAAACAATAAAGCATGTTGATGCATATTTTTAGGCTTAACATTATTTTCTATTCTCTTTCTTATATGTTTTTTGTTTTTTAAATTTATTTCTTAATTAATCCTTTGTTCTTTTGTAATGAAAAAGTGTCTGTTGAAATTTTATAAGAGAACTCTTTATTAAAAGTTTAAATCATGTGTGCCAGTGTATAAGTTTATTTGAATTATGTTTATTAAAAAGTATTATTTTAAATCCTTAAGCTTCAAGCAGAACATAAGGGAAACAAAATAGAAAGAAAGAAAGAAAGGAAGAAATGAAGTATATTAAATACAAAGAAAGTACTTCAACAATAAATAACACATGTTATTAGTTAATACATAAATTTCGCAAGGCGCTTAATATACAGTGATGTCTCTAAACATGTAAAAAAGAAAATCCTACACTTAATTCTCTTGTCACTCAAGTGTTACTTTTTATACTTCTTTGATATTAAGTAAGAGCATACAAATACACAATACTATTTCAATTTAACTTAATTGTCTTTTTTTTTGTCATCTTCGTGTGTATGTTTGTGAGAGAGTGTGCAAAGAAAGCGATACTTGAGCGCGTATATGGGTCGTGTGGTGAATTAGAAAAAAATACCATGGATTAATTTTTAGTTCAATAAAAAATGTATTAAAGTTTTAAAGTGTCCCAAGAATGTTTCAAAATTTTCCTACAAAAAGAAAATCAATCAAATAATTCACGAATAGAGAATTGTTTTTTTTTTAACTTAAAAGGCAATTTCGAAAAGGGCACATTTCATATTTTTTCAAAAATATTTCACTATTTTTAAATATCTTTTAAAAGAAATCGCATAACTTAGTTATTCTGGTATTTATTACTACCAGGGGTGCTTAAACAATTACCTACCAAACAGATTCCTGAAATGTAGCAGAACCCACTGAGTTGCTAATCTCTATTAAATTACATTTTCGTTTGAACTCCACGAAGTTTTATGTTGTTCCAAACATCGCTGGATCAGCAAAAACAATCCTCAATTCAGAAGTACATCCAATTAACTATGAACACAAAATTTAAAAAAGAAAAAAAAAAAAAACAAGTAAAATTATGGTCATTCTATTGAAATTTGTTCTATACAATTAGAAAAACACTCTAGTTTAACCTGAGAAAGTGTTTTTAGTAATTTGCTTTAGTAGTGTGTTATGACACTATAAAGGAATTAATTTGGGCATCAAATTAATTGTTTTCGTCACAACATAAAAGGTGGGCTAAAAGAAATCACCATATTGGAAGATGCTCTTATTTTGGCAAATAGCGGCCAATGTCAAATCTGTTTTGACATTTGTGAACTAGAGAGATGTGGAATACAAGTGAACAAGCAATGGAGCGATACACTCCCCAAGAACGCGGAATAATCGTATCGAGGCGGCAGTGGACAATTTTTCCACCACAATTATAATGAGCGATTGGCTCATTTTCATTTCACCGGGTACGTGAACAAGCAAAACTATCGCTTTTGGAGCACCACAAATCCACTAGTAATGCACGAGGAGTCATCGGGCCATTTTTTTTTTCGGTGACGCCGCTGGTCAAATGGCAATAGTGGACGGTGCGCGATATAGGGCCATTTAAGCCGAGTTTTTTCTGTCGCAAATGAACGAATTAGGACTGGAGGACATGTGGTTCCAACAGGACGTAGCAACGTTACACATTGCACGAGCCACAACCGATATTCTAAAGGCGGCTTTTCCGGTTCGCCTCATCTCTCGTTTTGGCGATTTACATTGGCCCGCAAGGTCGCCCGATTTAACCGTTCCAGACTTTTTTGTGGGTCCCGCGTTACGTGGACAAGCCCGAGACCCTGAAAGCCCTCAAGGACAACATTCGATACGTGTGCGATAATCTGCCGCCCGAAGTTCTCGCCGAAGTGATGAAAAATTCCATAAAACGAGCCCATATAGCAATCAATTGTGACGGCGCTCATTTGGCCGATATCATCTTCTCGCCTTGACCAAAAAATTTTAAAGGTTAAAATAAACATAATCAAAAACCATAATCAAAGTTATTAATTTGGAAAAAACAGAGAGCCAAACAACATCGGATGACTTCTTTTGACCCACCTTGTACAAGGATGATTTCAGATGGGGTCACAACATGGAAGAGATTCTTCGATAGGTTGTGAATAACTCGAAAATTAATTTTTTTTTTAATTTGCAGGACGGTTTGAAATAAGTTTATTAACCACTTGAAAATAAAACAGCAAGTTCTTGAAAACACAACACAATGCTCATAATATATTGAAAATGTTATATTGGATAGAAAATATCAATATCGACTTTATCAAAAATTTTCATTAAAGCAGCCAATGCACGGCAGGTTTTTTTACATCTGACTTGTCAAATTTAACGGTAACAGTTACAGACAAATATAAATTATAATCAGTGTATGGGTGTGACCACGCCTAATTCATACTTAAGGAAAAATGTGTTCATAAAAATGTAAGTGGTACTGCAGCAAAAGCTTTTAAAAAAATTAACCATTAAATTAACATGCATACTTTATTCAATATGTAGTGTATGGAATTATTATATTTCATATCTGAGTATGTGTATCTTGTGTTTGTGTTTATTACAGTCATATTTATCCATGTTGAGCATAACAAACAGCTAAAAAAGTTATTACTGTCAGGATTATGATAAAACAAAAGCTTTGTCGTTGAATTTTTTACGCGTTTTAAAACGATCATTCATAAATATGGATACACATACTCACACTAACATTCTTACAAAGTAATGTGGTGTTGGGTGTTTTTTTTTTAGAGGCATAAAATATATTCAAAATAAAACACAACGAATTCAATGGAATAACTAAAGTTTTGTCTCTCTTAGCTCAATATTTGTATGGCATTAAGAATTTAAAAATAATTTCTGGCATATGACCTCCGCAACTGCAGCTATAGGTCCTGTTTTGCAAAACTTTTTCGAGCATAACCTATTAAAAAAATTACGGATCATTTGCATGTAGCGTTTACCATTCACGGTAATGCCATCGGTGTCGAATTTATAGACAAAAGGTGATATGATGCCTTTGGCATGTAACTCACACCACATAGTTATTTTTGCGGGATACAATGAAGGCTTGAGAATCTTATGAGGATAGTGCTCTCTCTAGAAATAACAATTCTACTTGTACGTAGCCGTTAAGCCAGAAATAAGCACCATCGCTGGAGACGATTTGACGATAAAAATTTGGTTACACTACTAGTTAATCTTTAACCATTCGGCGACCACACAACGCTATTTATGGTCCGCTGGCTTTAATTGTTGCATCAGATCTTATGTATATAGACGTAGGCCAAGTACTTCCCTCAAGATTTTTTAAGTATTAGACGGGCAGAGACATAATTGCTTAGCATGGTGTCGACAAAAAAAAAATCAACCCCTCTGTCACACTATCGTCTACAGCAGCGATGACTTCTGCAGTACACACGGTGCGGACTCAAAATCTTAAAGAGTAAATGTGTTTCTTTATCAATCTATAGTATTGCGTATTACCTGTCAGATAGACGCTTATGCGCACCAAATACTTAACGAAGTGTTCTATGAATTTAGCGAACAGACCGCGAATTGTCGAAATAAATTTGAAGGATTTTTAAACGTATTTACATAGTGATTTGCCACAGTATACTGGAAAAAAAGTCAAAAACACTTCACTAGTAGAATAGCTATTTTTACAGTTATCACTCTCTGAACTTTTACTTCTCAAAAAAAAAACACCCTTTTAAAGCAGAAAAATATACAAAATAGATGTATTTAGTCATACATATACACGTATGTACATATAATCAAAGACAAAAGGACAAAAAGGAAAAGAAAAAGAGTTTCATTTCCAATGTTAATGGTTCAGTGCAAGGTTATGTAAGTGTGTGTATTTCTTTTTTTCTGTGCCTGTCTAGTTGACTGATTGTTAGGGTCGCCAATTTCACAAAAAAAAATCGGCAAACCTTCTTAGATTGGGAACTTAAATCATAATGTGGTACATGAAATATGATTTTTAAATAAATGAGACGCAGATTCGGGAAAAATTTTTGCACATGATGTTATTAAAATTTTTCAGATTTAAAATACGATTTAATACCTTTTTAAAATTAAACAAAACATAAAAAAAAAAAAAAACTTAAAACTTAACCTGTTATAAATGTTTACGCAAAACAATTTAATCTTATTATGTGCTTCAAAATTTTCTTAACAAATTGCAATATATAATTAACCGTTTGTATAAGCCGTCCCGATCAAACTTATTGAACAGATTCACTTGCTCAATCGCATCTAGCTTAAGTCAAGGGTACTTTTTAGAAAAGTAATATCATCTGATGTAGAAGATCGCTGTGTTATATTAAGGCCATCCTTTCTCACCTATGTAATGTACATTCAGTATGCAATGAGAGGGGTTCCAATTACACTGCGGTCATGTTTATTTACTGACTTGATCATAATGATCAAGAATGTTGTTCTCAGCAAGTTTAAAATTTTTTGTAAAGTATTCATTTTTTTTTTTTTTTTTTTGAAAATGCTGATGAGCAGTTTTCTGATTTCTATCTTATATGTCCAAGTTCTGCAAATAATTTTAAAATTTAAAAATAATAAAAAAGTAAAGCTAAAGTAATCAAATGTTCGGCATATAAAAAAACCGGGTTTCAAATATTTTATTAATCCCCACTTTAAAAAAAAAACCGGTTTCCGTTTTTTATTTTTTTTTTGCACAAAAAAAAAATCTAATATAATTTAAATAAGAAAAAAACACAAATTTTATTGAATTTTTTTATTCATTATTGAGAAGAATTCAAATAAAATTAATCTTTAAATTTGAAATTTATGTATAAAAGAAAATTTTTAATAAATTAACAGTATGGTTTTAATATTAATCTGTGCTGTGTTGGTTGTGCCGAGTACAATAAAACCCATTACCATCATGTAGTAATAAATAGTGATTTCATCGTAGCATAGCCCAGGTTCTAGATTTTATATTATACGCCATTTTGTTTTATTATCCCCGACGGCATCTTGTCAAACCCTCTCATTTGATACCTACAATGAAGGGATTAAAAAATTATTTTGAATTTTGTTTCGGATGCCATCTCGGAGTTTGCTCTATTCTACTGGTCAAGCCCTTTGAGGCGCTTGAAAGGGGGATATTATACGTCAATTTATTTATTGTACGTCAATTTGTAGTGACGGCTAATATGGATTTTAAATTTTGGATCAGTGCACAGTGAGACCTCCATTATCCTTAATGGTCGGGACCGGAAGAATTCTGGATAATCAATTTTCCCAATTAATTAAATAAAAATGTTGTCTATTTTTTAGAAGTACTTTTGATTAGTTAGCTGATGAACATTGTTGTTTTTAAATAGTAACAAAATCACTCGGGGAGATCTTGTGAACATATTTAAATAATATAAAGAATAACAATTTTGCCAGTAAACAGCGAAAAAGTCATACATATTTCATGAGAATTTTAGCACAAATTTTTTTTAGATGTTATTTTTAAAAATTTATGTTTTTAATCCGGGATAATAGAGGCTATAAACACATAAATGAAACCGACTTAAAAAAATTTTCTTTTTCTTTCCTGGATAACTGATGTTGCCGGTTAATCAAATTACTTATAATCGAGGCCTAACTGTATTATATTCTACTACTCAAGTCCTTTCCAAAGTTGATTTCAACCAACGACGGGCATAAACTAGACATAGACTTCCCTATTGAAAAACTATCAGAAAATACATATATACTAGGGTGATCGATTATTCGACTTTTTAAGAAACCGGGTTTCAAATAGTTTGAAATTTAACAAAAAACCGGTTGCTATTTTGAAAATTCAGAAAAGACCGGTTAACCGGTTTGAATATATAAAATATAATATCTAAAGAAAAAATTAAAAAATATTGTAAAAAAATATTATAATAAACATTATATACCTAAATATGAAATTTTTACAGTTTATATACGTTTGGCTGCACAATTAAGCAATAACGCACTAACTGACATGAATGCAGTTGACTAATTTGGTTTTAGTTAGTTGAATTTAAGGACAAAAGATACTCTTTACAAATAAAATAAATAAATACAATAAATTAATACATAAATATTTTAAAGGCTAGGGAGAAAATCTTTAAAATTTCATCTTAAAAATTATTTCTTATACCCCTGACACACATACAAAAATAGGCATAAACTAGTTTGTTCGATGGTTTAATTTAAATTCAAGTTGACAAACACTCAATGCCATTAATTATAATTACGAAAAATAGATTATTGGTTTTTCTTTACTGTAACTACACCTTTTACCTAAAAATATCGAACAGCCAAGTTTATGCTTCAATTACCTTTAACTTTTAACGTTAGATTTATATCCAATAAAAAAATAATATTTAAGATCAATTATTTTTCTTATTTTACATTTATTTTATAAACAACAAATAAATAATTAGTTTTTATTTTCTGATTTTTGGAAACTTTTCGCGTAATAAATTTACTATGGTACGATTGGTTACAAAAATATATGAAAATAAACCTAAAAAAATAAAAAAACCGGCTTTTTCGGATAAAAAACCGGTTTTTTCGATATTTGAAAAATCAACATTTAGAAAAAACCGCCAGCAGAAAGAGGAAAAAACCGGGTTTTCCACCGGTTGTAAAACCGAGTCTATCACCCTAATTTATACTTTATTTGGTATTCAAACAGAAAATAGTCTGCACACACTATAAAGGAAAAGCTGCGTAATTATCGAGTGTGTTAAAGACAAAAGTAATTTCTAAAGAGTGTTTAAAAAAATTAATACTAAAGCTGTTCAAATGCACAAAGACATACTATGTACGTATTTAAGCGAACCAAACGAATCGATGTCGTCAAATATATCGATACATCAAACCTGTTTCCCGAATAATCCGATATAGTAAAAAACCAGCTTAAAAACGATTGTTTTTAATTACTCGGAAAACAGTTTTAAAAACTCTAGTATTATTATAAGCAAAAAAGTAGAAATTTCAATGCCACCCGGGACCAATGAAACCAAAACGCGTGATGGCAACCACAGTATCGTGTTATTTTTTAACCCATTCGTTTATTTTTTATATTTTTTTTTATTTTCAAATCAAATACAGCCTAAACGTATGTTATTATTACGAGTCGGTATATGCTGATTTGCATGCTTTAGTGTGTGTGTGTTTAGAATGTGCATGTGTATTGTTTTCTCTTTACGGAAACGACATGTTGTGTCACGCGTTTCTGTAATTCTTTTTTTTACAACTTTTATTTTGTCTTTTGTTATCATTTTTTTTTTTTAAAGGGGGATAAACGTATAACACAACGACGTTAATAGTAGAAAAAGTAGAAACAAAACAAAATTAAATAATAATAATAATAATAATTCTGCTTGCAACACTCTCATTTATATTCTTATTCATATTGTTATGTTCATAAAATATACAAAGCCATCATGTTTGTCTAATCTTGTTGCTGGTGTGTTTGTATTGTTTTTTGTCTGTCACTTCGTTTATTTTTAAGGAGTCTTTTTCATATACATAAGTGTAGGCTCTTTTGCGAATATGAACATGTGTGTGAGCAAGAATACGTTAAATATAATTGTGTTTTTAGAGGCGTTTGTTACTGTGTATGTGCATGTCGCACTATAAGTTGTGAAGTATGCGCCTGTATGTTAAATATCAAATTCATCATAATCATCATCACCGTTACGTATTGTGTCTTGATTTTAAATTATGAAATTAAAAAAAGCCTTTTCTAGTGGGATTATTTTAAAATAATCTTTTAGTATTTGTGTTTGCTTCTTTGTTTGTCTTATTTTTGTTGTCAGTTTTTCTTGTATTGTTAGGCTTACTAAAGACATGTTTTTGTAACCGTTTTATAAGGAGTAATAAGAATGTGAATTTCTTTGTATTTAAAATTTAAAACTAAATTTATTCAACATGACAATAGACTTAAGCTGTTTTAATGTTTCACTACACTTACATATTTTTGGAATACATTTTCAATTCACCTTTCCTGTAACAAGAATTTTCAATTTTCTAAAAATGTGTTTTTTGTTTGTTTTCTTTACAAGTCTAAACAAAAACGGAGTTGAATTTTGTATTATTTTTTTTTTTTTTTTTTTCAAAAGCCTTACTAAAAAAAGTCATTCCTTTTATTTGAAATATATTCTGGTTGTTCAACATTGAAATAAACATTTGGGTTAAATGATAAGTGTTACACATATATGTATTATATATAGCAGTTATGCATAAAATCTACAATATTTATATGTGACCCTGTGATTTACATATCGATGCCTTACTTATTCAACCTCGTAACTAGGGTTTGGGAATGAACCACTTAGTATTCCCGGAAAAATTTTGCTCTTATTCCCGGGAAAACGGGAAATAAAAAATATATAGTATATTAGGAAATATATTTAATTTTATTTTTAATTTCTTATCTGTTTTGGTAAATTTAAAGAATATTAGAATAAAAAGTAAGGTTTTTAATTTATTAGCATTTTTTGTTTGTTATTTTACAACTTTTCTCAAATACGAATATGTAAAAGAAAAACAAACATCGTTGGTCAAAAATATTTCACGCCAAAGTTAAGGACTTTCTGGAATTATTTTTAATAAGTGCTTATAAATTTCAAGTGAATTAATTATATACATACATATTTAAATGTTTTCTAGTATAAAAATGTTTTTTATAACAACCGTAAATCCAGCAGTAAATAGTTTCCGTGGTTCATTTTTATAAATATAATCGTATGTGCAAATTGTTTTTAAAAGTGGTCACAGAATTTGTAAGTATAATTTTTATACCCTTCACACAGTGAAAAAGGGTATATATAGGTTTGTCATTCCGTGTGAAATTTCTACAATTTTCATTTCCGACCCCATAAAGTATATATTTTCTGAAAGCTTATGAATAGGGAAGTCGATTAAGCTCTGTCAGTCTGTCCGTCTGTCCGTGTGTATGTTGAAATCAACTTTTTGAAGCCCCCCGACATCGCTTGGACCCGGGTGTGGTATTAAAATATCAGAAATATTCGGGAGTAGATCGCTATTGAAAATCAGAAACATCGGTACATAAACAACTGAGATATGAGCAAAAACCCACGACCACCTCGATTTTTTATTCACAAAAACAACATTACAACAACAACATACATACATACAAACGTGTATACTGGTTAGAGAAAACGTGGCATCGAATCCCAGCTGAGCCAAAAAAAAAATTTTTTTATATATTTATTAAAAATTTTTTTTTTAAATTTTTTTTTTTTAATTTTTTTATTTTTTATTTAATATATTATTTATATTTTTATTATTTTTTTTTGTTTTACATTAATTATATATATTTTAATTATTTTTTTAAAATTTTTTTTTTTTAATTTTTTTTAAAAAATTTTTTTTTTTAATTTTTTTTTTTAATTTTTTTTTTTTTATTTTTTTTTTGTAACATACATACGTAAATTTATAATTTTACAATGGGATGTTTTTTATATATGTGTTTTTTATATGTGTGTACGTATTTCATATGAGATGAATGGTGATACAAACTACTGTTATTGCATGACTACACGTTGTGAAGGGTATATAAGATTCGGCACGGCCGAATATAGCGCTCTTACTTGTTTTATTTATGATTGAATTTATCTAATACATAATACTTTTTTAAATGTCTGAAGTTTGGAACTATTTTCAAAAAGTAGACAACGCAACACAATGTAATATTTTCCCGAAAAGGTTAATGTCCAAGGGCGGTAGTACTAGTGGTCTACGGCACCTTCTCTTGGTTCATAAAATAAAATTTGAAAACGATTTTTCAACACCTGCACCAAATAAAAAAAATAATTCCACCATTAAAAGTTTTTTAGACACCCAAACATTACCAGAAATTGTTTCAAAATTGGCAGCAGTCGATGGAATATCTATTCGAACAATTACACAAAGTTCTTTTATTCGTCAAAATTTTTTTAGTAAAAATATGACATTACCAAAATTAAACTGATGTTTAAAACATTGTAATAAAATATTACAACGCCGTTAAAAATACGATGGTGAAAACAATATCGAGTCAAATTTGTGACAATTTGTGGTTTGCTCTTGTATTAGACGAGTGGAGTAGTGTTACCCAAAAAAAGTATCTGTTTACATGGCAATAATTATTTTTATAATTTGGATTAAGTTTATATATCCGGAAGATGTAATGCTGACACAATAAGGACTCTAATGGAAAATAAGCTACTACTAAAGCAATGAATTATTAACCAAATCGTGATGTTAAAGTTAACAAACATTATTTATTTTAAAAGAAATATTATTTTCGGGAATCCCCGGGAAGACGATTTTTTAATTCCCGTTTCCCGGGAAAGTAAAAAGACCGGGAAATCCCAAACCCTACTCGTAACATAAAAAAATACGGTTTTGACTTTTTCATAATAAACGATTGCTATTTTTGTATTCCATTACTGCAACAACTTATATTATTACCACTAATATACATAAGTGTAATCAATTCCTTAATAATTATATTTTAACATTTAACCAACCACTGAAGTATAAAAAGATGAACATTTTTTTTCTCTCCTGAAAAGTTGAATTTTTTAAGATACGAGGTTGAGGAAGTAAGGCATCGATATGTATTTATTTTTTGTAAGAATTCATACAGGGTTAGCAATGTCCGTGCGTCCGTATGTTGGTCCCCATATGTTTCACAGACCTGTAGGTGGTTTTAATCCTTTTGAAATATTTTTTGGAAGGAAACCAGTAAAAACGCTTCACAAATGACTGTATGACAAAAAAATAAAATACGATTGCCTCAGTTTTTCCCATATCTTTATCACAAAAACCATCATTTGTAGCCCTAAGGTAAATTTACAGACATGTTTGTTATTATTTATATAATTCATATAGTCGCTGCTCGGACGTAATCGGTTATGTGACAATTTTTAAATTTTTTTTTTATTGTTCTACTTTGAAGGTTTATTGGTCGTACATCCATCCACCAAACCGTTTAAGGATATCTTGATTGGTTAAAAATTAAACAATAGTCAATATGCGTAAGTTTAATACTGTAAATGAACAAAAAAATGCTTTTTCTGATCTCTTGAAAATTCAGTAAAAACACAGAATTGAATTTGCAACGACGATATTGTTTTAGTGGTAGTCTTAGAATACTTTAAGAAAATGCGTTAAAATCTCGCAAAGTTATGAACAAAATTGATTAGAAAAAACATTAGTTTTTTTTAAATATAATTATGATGGTGACACCGAATTACCAGTAGTGGTGGTAAAAATTCCTTAAGAAAAACGCTCCAAAATCGGTTTGAAACTGACTGAGATATAAGCACCAAAATACAAATACCTCGATACTTTTTCTAAAATTTAGAAATTCGATTGATTTCCTTTTTAAAACAGCCGACAGATTAAATAAATTATTAATAAAATAGCTTGACTATCACAATAAAAACCCATGATGGCTACCACAACAAAACAGCGTATCATATATAAAAGGTTTTCCAATAAGAGTGATATGATATCTTTTTAGAAAAACACACTTATTGTTAAAGAATTTCAAACGTTTTTTTTTTATTTGATATAAAGTACAATCGATGTAATTAAGTTCTAAATAAAACGTCATTCAAATGGCCTCCTCGACTTCTTCTGCAGGAACGAATTCGAAGAACCCAATTTAAGAGCACTTTTTCCACTAAACCAAGTCGTATGTCATGAATGGCACGTTTAGCATTGACCCGTAAAGCTTGAAAATAGTCAGGCTTATTTCGAAAGACCAATGACTCGAAATAATCCCACAAGAAATGGTCTCATGGTGTTAAATAACAATTTCTTGGAGGCAATTAAATATCACAATTTCTTGAAATAATTGAATCTCCAAACTTTTCTCGCAATAATTAAATTGTTGCATTTGCTGTGTGGCACGTAGCCCCGTCTTGTTAGAAGCAAATATTGTCAAGATCAGTTTCGGCCATAAAAAGTGGGTTATCATCTTTACCGCTTTATTGTTGAGAACGTCTTGGAATCGACAAATTGCGGTCTTCAGCAACTCTTTCCTGAACGGCAGCAATATTTGCATTACTTCGAGCGGTTCTTTGTCTAATTGACACTTGAGCATTATATAAAGTAGATGTAAGCTCAAAATTTTCAAACAATTCGACGAATAGCGAGCACACTTGGACGATTATTTTGATAATAAAACTCAATAATTTGTAAACGTCGTTCTTGCGTATACAAAACAATACAATACAATACAATACAATACAAAAACGTCACTTTTAAATCATTTCATCCCTATTGGAAAACCTTTTATTTACATACATATGCGTCAAATCTATCAATTAAAAATCTAACCTCTTCAACTCCTTCAATATTGGTTCCAAGTGAACGGGATTTACCGTTGTCAGAGTCACATATCTCTTTTTTTAAATTTACTGTTGATTAGAATCACATCTCTTTTAAAATAAAATTCAATTGAATGACCAAAATTTTGGCTTTTGCTTTGGCTAATTTCACAGCATCTAATATTTAAAAATAATTTCTGGCATTAATATACTTAAACACGCATCCGGTCGGTCCAGCTTTGTACCACTCTTTTGAACATACCCGGTCTTATTTCGGCAATATTTCGTCGGTTCTAAATGATCAGTCATAAAAAGAACGTGTCATATCACATGAATGAGGTGGCCAATTCATACTTCCAATTCTTCAGATAATTTGGTCACCAAAGGTTAGGCGCAAAAATGTAATGGCTTTACTCAAATCACGAAGGATTTGCCTTAAGCGTTTGAGATTTATGAAGATTGTCCGCTCTCTGAAAGCGACAATTATGCTTGTTAAATACCCGTTAAGCTGAAGATTATTTGATCTAGATAAAGATGATTAACTTGAGCACTTAATTCTCAACCCATTCAACGAACGACCAGTTATATTTTATATAGCCAAGATATTTCCTCGAAATTTTAAAGTATTGCACTGGCCGAGTTGCTGCGAACGGCGTCAGGTCGATAAACTTGAGTGCTCTGTCATAACTGCGTTTCCAGCTGTAATGGCTTCTATCGTACGCACGGTTCGGACTCGAGTTGGATAAATATTATTAATGTTAAAGGTGTTAACATGGACATGAATCGACTCATAGTGTTCAGTATTAGCTGCTTTAAAGGACGGCTTTGTGCACAGTAATCTTAGCGAAGTGCTTTATATGTTTGGCGAATAGATTGCGATTTGTGGAAATAAACTTCAACGACTTTTAAATGTTCTTTTTTTAATAGTCTATTCTTGAATCTTTCGTCCGAAGTTGTACCTTCTACCTTAGATATAGTCGTGGGCAACATTTACATAATATTTTGAAACAGGAAACAGGCCATAGATTGTTTTTTAATTTTAAGTTCACCTTCAAGTTTATATGTTTTATTTTACATAAAAAACCAAAGCTTACGATGTACCACCCGACTTACTTAGAAATTTATCAACAATTTGTAATCTTTATTGTATAAATTTTTTGAATAATTTTGAATATTTATTATAAACGTTATAAAGAAACATTATTAGAAATGAACTTAAGCTGCAGGCTTCGCGGTACTTAATTTTTTTATTGCTTTTCTTAAAAATTTACGCACCGACCACACCTTAGTATAGACACTTGGATAGCTGATTTGAGCACAGTCATTGTCCCTCGTTATCACACCACACAATTGTCTTTTTATAACAGCAGGGCCGCCGGCATCACCCACACAAGTACCTTTGTGATCCAATGTAGAAGCACAGAACTTCGAATTTGAAAACATCGTACGATTACGATATCGGTAAAAACATGGTCGTCTTCTCATAACTTGTACTGTTGCGGTTCTTAATTGGGTGGAAGAACTAACAGCCGTTGTATTTTCTTTACCCCAACCATATATGTGTACATCAATGCCCGGAATTACAGCTATTGTACATAAGTCAATTGTTTGAATACGTGAGCCATAGACTGGAGAACGTAACTTTAGTACAGCAACATCCATACTGAAAGTGTTTTTAGGTGAAAGAAATCGTGTAACGCCAGTTCTAACACCCGTCTGATAGCTATGCGTAACACCAGCAACTACAGTAAATCTTTTCAAACTTCTGCCATTAACACAGACATATGCACTAACAATACAATCCGGTTTTACCAAAGTGCCACCACATAAAAACACTTCATTGTACAGTATTCGCACCACAAATGGTGCGTCTCTAATGTTGGCAGGTCTGCCGCCCACAATGCGTGACTGGATTTCAGGGAATACAAAAGTAACTTTTAAAAGCACTACTTGGCAGATTAATAATATTTTGAAAAACTCTTTCACTTTAATCATTATGCGATTAAAAGTCTTCACTTGTTAGAAGCAACAGGTTCGGGTACCAACATTTATACTACTTTTATTCCAATGTTAGACAAGTTTTTGGCAAAAGTTTTAAGCCAAAAAAAAATAACAATTGAGTAAATATTTACTTGTACTTATTTATCAATTTGCATAAGATATTTCTGTTTTCTTGTGTTTTTCTTTTATTCTTAATTTGAAATAATGGTTTTTTTTTTTTGTTTAACTTCAAAAGTTTGCTTATATTGTGAGGACTGTTTTGTGTATTTGTTTTGTTTCTTAACTTTATTCCAGACTTGAAACCAAATAAATGTTTTATAATTATTTTTGGTAATTTATTATCGCTTCAGCGACGGTTCTTTTAATTTAAAGCCATGGGTACGACTTTTATAAATTTTTAATTGATTTAGCTATGTTGATCTTCTGTCTGTTTACACTTATGTCTACAATACGGGATAGGGCGCTTAAGCGAGCATTATGTTTTTTAGATATGGCCACTTTTTGCAAAAAACTAAAAATTAACTTGAAAGAGCAAAACAGCAAAAACATATTCTATTAAGCAGTTCAAACAATCTCAACACTATCGTGTTGATTTAACTGAATGACCTCACGACCTATGAACGGTCAACCGAAGTCTGGCCAGCTGTGGCCGCCGATGGACTCTTCTATCGTTTTCATTGAGCCTGCTGTCAAAGTCAATTCGACATATTATCAGGAAAATTATTTGAGATCTGCTTTAGAGCAATCATTCCGGTGGTACACCATGGACGTTTCAGCAAGACTCGACACGGTCTTATGAACCAAGAATATTTTCGAGTAGCATTCAACTCAGTTTTTAAAGGTCATTTTTACAGGGCACTACGCAAACAATTATTATTTAATTAATTTTTTTATTCCACTCTGTGATAGTTATAAGTGTCAACAATACTTTGTTAATAAGTTTATTCAAATTATTTAATCCGTATTTAAAATGTCGTCAAATAGAGAAAAAGTGAGAAAAAATATTGTGGATATTTATAATGAAAATAAACAACTTTCTTACGCTGAAGTTG
Organism: Phyto melanocephala; assembly: GCA_941918925.1. Taxonomy (NCBI): domain Eukaryota; kingdom Metazoa; phylum Arthropoda; class Insecta; order Diptera; family Rhinophoridae; genus Phyto; species Phyto melanocephala. The sequence goes on along the minus strand of OW799233.1, from coordinate 129,205,251 downwards.
CGCGTTTCTATTAAGCACAAGAAAGGTGGAGGGCCTCGTGGTTTTAGGAATCCTCAAATCGTTAAAAAGGTGAAGGCACTTTGGAAGCAAAATCCATACATTTCCATTCGCGATATCGAACGAAAACTAAATATTTCGAAGTCGCTTGTAGAACGAATAAAGAAAAAAGAAAATTTAAGAACATTCAAAGTCAAGAAAGCTCCAAACCTAAACAAAAAAGGAACAAAAACGGCAAGAATAAGAGCAAGACAGTTGCTACGTCACAAATTAAATAATTTTAATGGATGTATTTTAATGAACGATGAAACCTATTGTAAGGCTGACTATTCAGAGCTTTCTGGTCAGGGTTTTTATGTTTCTAATAAAAGAGCTAATGTTTCCGATAAATTTAAGTATAAAAAGATTTCAAAATTCGCCAAAAAATATATGATATGGCAATCAATATGTACATGTGGGAAAACTTCAAAGGCAATCATTCTGAATCGTACAATGAACAGCCAATTTTATATTAATGAATGCCTGAAAAAGACTGTATTGCCATTATACAGAAGCCACAATATACCTCCACTGTTTTGGCCCGACTTGGCAAGCTGCCACTACAGCAAACACGTCCTTGAGTAGTATGAGGCCAACAAAATAAATTTTGTACCTAAAAACATGATTCCACCTAATTGTCCAGAGCTAAGGCCTACTGAACGCTATTGGGCTATAATTAAGCAGTACCTAAGAACAAAGTTCAAAGCTTCTGCAAATGTAAAAAAATTTGGATTTATTTGGATAAAAGCTATCAAACACTTCGGTAAAACGTGTGTCCAACGTTTAATGCAAAGCGTTAAGAAAAAAGTGCGAAATTTTGCAAAAGAAAATAAAACTTGAAACTTTGGTTTTTTGCATAATAAAGTTTAGAAATTTTTCTCGATAACGCCAATAAAATGTATTTTTTGTTTGAAAAAAAACTAGATTTGGGAGACATTTTAAAATGTCGAGACACCCCTTAAAGTTGGCTTAATAAAGATTTTTGCCAACTATTGACACCTATTATTGCATAAGTCGCTTTTTAGGCTGAATCGCTGACTTCCTCTTAACAAAGCGTTTCATATGTTAATATCTGACAAATACTTGACACAAATTGCTTGTGTATTTGAATTTTCCGTGCTATTGGGATAAAGACTAATAAAAATTTCAATTACTTTCTTATGTCGTAATATTCCCCCTTGAACAATAAATATGTTATTTGTGTAACTAGCGATGCCCCCTAAACTTTTCTCCCAGACACTGTCCCATTTTTAGGGTGTCCGGGGTAGAAGTGTTCTTTTTCAGCGAGTGTCCGCTCTATAAATTCAAATTTTTTACAACAGTTAACTTTTTTCGTATAAACCGATTACGTTACATTTTCAGGAATTATGCCTGATCAAGATAGGATCCATATAGCTAAGGAGCTGGAAAATATTGGAAGTCAATGAACATTAGAATGAGTCGAAAAAAGTTGTAATATTTACTCACAAAGATGAAAAATATTTTGATGGCAAACAATTTATACATATACCAGCAGAACCCGAGCCGCTCTACTGGACGCAACAAATTTTTTGCATTGTATTCATTACATATGAGGGTATCACTCAACCTTCTCCCAATGTAATACCTCCGTAACGATTGGAGCGATTTCATGCAAACTTCACATAAACCATCTACAGACCATCCCCAATGTATCCTGGGTCGTAACCCCTGGGCCGATTTCTTTGGTTGAAATCGGTCGACCCGTTTCCTTAGTTAGTGGGACATCAAAAAGTACACTTCTTTTTATATATCATTGGTCACAACTAGAAAGGCCCTAACTCAAATAACTTTAACTTAACAGGAGAAGGCAAAAACGTAATATAAACTATATTATCATAATGTTACTTCCTTTGTAGAATTGCTTGACTACTGATGTTTTTGATACTATTGCGTTAAATTTTTGTGTCGAGGTGTTTTTGTGTGAAATGTAATGGAATCACTGAAAATCTCAATTGCGTTAAAAATGCGAGTCAGTGCCTTTATACTTGTGACCATTGAAATATTGATTCGTAAAAAAATTTGACGTATTTGTCGGTCACAACTTTTTTTTGCATCAAGGTCGGCTGACTTTATTAAATATAGTACCAACGATGTGTATTATGTTTCAGAATGAGGCTTATTGAACACAACTTAAAATAGTGGTTTCACTAGTTTGTTGTTAAAAATAAGCAAAATAGGTTTATCATGATGAATTATGAATGAAATGATAAATGTTATCCCTATGGAGAACGAAACAACCACCACAAAATTAATCACCTGTCGCATGCTCGATTGGTGCTCAAGGAATCCGTAAGGGGTGCAGTAAAAGTTTAAAGCGCAATACAGTACGCTGTATATTTGCGTTGATTGCAGGACATGGAAGCTTAATACATGATCTGAGGGGATGTGAATGAAGTTTGCTAATATTTTTTTAATGTGTCTGAATGTTGCTGGAACATCAGCGCATGCAGTATACAAATGTTCAGCACTGGAAAACGGGAGATTGAGAATCACAGCCAAGCACACACTAAGTGGGCCTTAGTCTGAAGGAAATGCTGGCGATTATAAAGGACTTTGGGATTAGGATTGTCGACAATCTCCGGCTGTGTAAAATAGTTTTCTATCGGCCTTGCAAAAGAGTTTCCTGATCTAGAACAATCGACGGTTTTGGCGTGAGATTCCGTGGCAGAACGGATACTGATCGGTATACTTGAAATCAATGAAGAGCGAATAGGATCGAAAAAGGATTCGAAATACTTCCCCTAACATATTGATGACAGGGATTGGTTTTATTTGTAACACTATATGAGAAGGATTTGTCACTTTTGCATGGCTTTAGCATTATTCTTAATAGGTTTATTGATTGTATTAGCTTATTCGGGATTAATTACTTTATTTCTTACTACTTATTTCTTACTAGCTAAAAATACAGCAATATTTTTTTTTGAGCAATTCATAAAAAAATCTCTTTAAAAATATTTGTTTTAAAAAGTCACTGAATAGCTTGCACACAGCTTCTATCTATAACATATCCTATCTTTAACACTAATTTAAGAAATATCACTCAATCAATATTTTTTATTTAATAAATACCATCGCTAAGAAATGCCACAATCGCATTTCAAATATTGTTACCACTGAAACCGCGTTCTTGTCTTGTGTAATGCTTCAACTTTAATACTCCTGTCAGCTGTCAGTTAAAAGTCAAAAATATTCAAACACACCTTCTTTTCCTATTTCAGTACTTTGAAAATTTAAAAAAAACTAAAGAAATATCGAATGTCCTTTGTCAGTGCACGTAAATTATTTATGAAGTAATTTACTTTATAAGAAAATAATACAATTTCCAAAATCCATAATTTTTATTTTGTAAAATTTGCACTTCAGATATTTCAATATATTATAGAGAACATCAAAATCAATATAACACTAACATGCATCATTAACGGAAGCATTTTTACTGCTGCTTTTCAATCCTCTAACAACCAAACCTTAAAAGAATTTTTGTTTAAAGGAGTCAACGAAATAAATTTGTGTTTAATGTTCTGTAGAATAATTGAAATTTTTTTTTAAATATAACTCACCGACATTCACTACATAGAAATTGGGGTTTTTATACCCTTCACACAGTGAAAAAGGGTATATATAGGTTTGTCATTCCGTGTGAAATTTCTACAATTTTCATTTCCGACCCCATAAAGTATATATTTTCTGAAAGCTTATGAATAGGGGAGTCGATTAAGCTCTGTCAGTCTGTCCGTCTGACCGTCTGTCCGTGTGTATGTTGAAATCAACTTTTTGAAGCCCCCCGACATAGGTTGGACCCGGGTAAGGTATTAAAATATTAGAAATATTTGGGAGTAGATCGGTATTGAAAATCAGAAACATCGGTACATAAACAACTGAGATATGAGCAAAAACCCACGACCACCTCGATTTTTTTTTCACAAAAACAACATTACAACAACAACATACATACATACAAACGTGTATACTGGTTAGAGAAAACGTGGCATCGAATCCCAGCTGAGCCAAAAAAATTTTTTTTTTTAATTTTTTTTTAAATTTTTTTTTAAATTTTTTTTTATTTTTTTTTTATTTTTTATTTAATATATTATTTATATTTTTATTATTATTTTTTATTTTTTTTTACATTTTTTTTTTATTTTTTTTTTTTGTTTTATATATATTTTATACATAATAATTTTTTTTATACCCTTCACACAGTGAAAAAGGGTATATATAGGTTTGTCATTCCGTGTGAAATTTCTACAATTTTCATTTCCGACCCCATAAAGTATATATTTTCTGAAAGCTTATGAATAGAGGAGTCGATTAAGCCCTGACCGTCTGTCCGTCTGTCCGTGTGTATGTTGAAATCAACTTTTTGAAGCCCCCCGACATAGGTTGGACCCGGGTAAGGTATTAAAATATCAGAAATATTCGGGAGTAGATCGGTATTGAAAATCAGAAACATCGGTACATAAACAACTGAGATATGAGCAAAAACCCACGACCACCTCGATTTTTTTTTCACAAAAACAACATTACAACAACAACATACATACATACAAACGTGTATACTGGTTAGAGAAAACGTGGCATCGAATCCCAGCTGAGCCAAAAAAATTTTTTTTTTTAATTTTTTTTTAAATTTTTTTTTAAATTTTTTTTTATTTTTTTTTTATTTTTTATTTAATATATTATTTATATTTTTATTATTATTTTTTATTTTTTTTTAAATTTTTTTTTTATTTTTTTTTTTGTTTTATATATATTTTATACATAATAATTTTTTTTATACCCTTCACTCAGTGAAAAAGGGTATATATAGGTTTGTCATTCCGTGTGAAATTTCTACAATTTTCATTTCCGACCCCATAAAGTATATATTTTCTGAAAGCTTATGAATAGAGGAGTCGATTAAGCCCTGACCGTCTGTCCGTCTGTCCGTCTGACCGTCTGTCCGTGTGTATGTTGAAATCAACTTTTTGAAGCCCCCCGACATAGGTTGGACCCGGGTAAGGTATTAAAATATCAGAAATATTCGGGAGTAGATCGGTATTGAAAATCAGAAACATCGGTACATAAACAACTGAGATATAAGCAAAAACCCACGACCACCTCGATTTTCTTTTCATAAAAACAACATTACAACAACAACATACATACATACAAACGTGTATACTGGTTAGAGAAAAAGTTTTTATTTTTTTTTTTTTAATTTTTTTTTTATTTTTTTTTTGTTTTATATATATTATATATGTATATAATAATTTTTTTTTTTTAATTTTTTTTTTTAATTTTTTTTTTTTAAATTTTTTTTTTATTTTTTATTTTTTTTTTGTTTTTTTTAACATACATACGTGAATTTACTGTTATTGCATGACTACACGTTGTGAAGGGTATATAAGATTCGGCACGGCCGAATATAGCGCTTTTACTTGTTTTTAAATTTTTTTTTAATTTTTTTTTAAATTTTTTTTAAAATTTTTTAAAATTTTTTTTTAATTTTTTTTTGTTTGTTTTTTTAACATACATACGTGAATTTTTAATTTTACAATGGGACGTTTTTATATATGTATGTTTTTATATGTATGTACGTATATCATATGGGATGAATGGTGACACAAACCACTGTTATTGCATGACTACACGTTGTGAAGGGTATATAAGATTCGGCACGGCCGAATATAGCGCTCTTACTTGTTTTTATATAAATATATTATTATTATTTTTTATAAGTATTTTGTTTGTTCAGATAACAAGCAAATGTTTTAAGTACTGTATAAGCATAATGTGAAGAGTTTTGCTTAATAAAAAAATAAATAAAAATTAGGCGATAACAATTAGCATTTTCTACACATTTTTAGCACCAAACATATCATATTTAAATTTTTTTTAAAATGTTATCTATCCAATATACCAAATATTGTTGGGTCTTTTAATTTATTTTTGCTTCCATATCACATCAGTCTACATTTTAAATTAAGAGGAAAACATCTGTTAATAGGCCTATTAAAACACACATTTACAACTGTCATTACTGTTCTACGACTACATCGTCTATATATGTATGTGTGTATGCATAGATGTGTGCGTGTACGTACATGATAATGAAAATAATGATGATAAAGATAATAGTGATATAAGCGTAGTTAGGGGAATAATATTTACTTCGTCTTTTATGTGGCAAATATTTTGCCACAACTCACGTACTCTAAATGGGACAAAAAAAGCAGACAATAAAATGAGAATTCTTAAACTGGGTGTCACATTCATACTTGTATTGGCAAACCGACTGAAATCATTGATGACTAGCAGCCCCACATTTTTTTTATTTCTTTTTTCTGGAAAAATTTTTGAATTTTTCTAGGAAACTAAGAAAAACAGTTATTTTTTTACCAGCTATCAGGTTATTAGTTATTATAAGGAGAATAGTCTATGGAAAGAGTCTATAAAAGATATTGTTTCTGGACATTGAGGAGTTTGTTGAACATAGCAAAAAAGGGTTCATGGAAACAAATTTTATCTAAATGTATTTTGCGCTACTACCGTTCACATAATAATGTACTATAATAGGGGTCACCAACTGACGGACCGCGGTAGACCTATACGGATCCGGACCGTAGACCTATTTTATGCGGATGTTGTGTTAACAATACAAAATATTTTACATTGTGTAACAACAAATTCATGAGAAATACTTTCGTCTCGACATCAGCCTTCGATGATGGTCCGTTTACTAACAAGTAATAGGAAAACCTATGCAAAAAAAAGATAATTTGGGAGCGAGATAACACAAACAATTTCATTAGTTATATTCATGTCAACAGTGAGATGCAACAAAATCTCAAACAAACACTCGTCCAACAGGCTGTGTTGAGTAATAAAAGCTTCTCTCCAGATGGAAATGATCGATTTCTAAGAAAATACAATTTTAAAACACCAAAAAACGGGAAGTTTCTTGTCAAGAGTTTTGGATAAAATTTGTTTATGCTAATAAATATCCAGAATTAAAAAAAAAATTAGCCTTGAAACTTCTCAATTTGTTTGGGTCAACATATGTTTGTGAAGCAGCATTTTCTAAGATGAACTTTATTAAAAATAAACTCCGAAACAAACTTACCGTTGAACAACTTCAAGATTTAATAAGAATAACCTGCACAAGCTTGACTTCCAACTTCAGACGAATAGTCCGAGACAAAAAATGTAATTTTTCTCATTTATATTCTAAAATGCCTTAGTACTTACTTCTGTTTATTTTAAGCATTTTTTATTTAATGAAATAATGCACCGAAACTAGGGTGATCGATTATTCGACTTTTTTAAGAAACCGATACTATAGTACGACTGGTTACAAAGATATATGAAAATAAACTTTAGAAAATAAAAAAACCGACTTTTTCGGATAAAAAACCGGTGTATTGGATATTCGAAAAAAAAACATTTAGAAAAAACCGCCAGCTGAAGGAGAAAAAAACCGGGTTTTCCACCGGCTGTAAAACCGAGTCGATCGATTTGTCCATTGATACAGTATCTAAGCATGTTATTTAAATAGTTCAGTTTAATACCTTCCGGACCGCGACGGTCGTAATTTTTTTTTTTTTTAATGGACCCCAAATAAAAATAAGTTGGTGACCGCCGTACTATAATAAAACAGGCTGTCTGAGTTCTCTCCAAACCTGCTACTTCTTTAACCTTAACTTTTACACTCTATCAACTGCTTTTTGCCTCACTATGTGACCTAGAAATTAAAATTTTCTATAAGTTTTCGCCTTTTCTAATAGATTCCCAAAATATCACTATAGTTGGTTACGATCACCTGCAATATTTAATAAATTTGGCCAAGACTTCAGTTTGTAAATGATTTTATTTATTGCGTTTACCTTTTGAATATCCCTAACTTTTATGAGTCATAAAAATCTGATTTCTATTACTGCTTTGTCTTGAGGTTAGTTGGTTTGAAAGTTTTTCATAGATCGATCTACACCGGTGCCACGTTTGTAAATTGTGCAAATTTGTTTTAAAAATTATGGTTCAGTTCGACAAGGTCATAGAGGATCGGATAATCAACACAACAGAATTTTTGCACTTGTAGCGATTTTTATACTTAAGCCATTGTCGTAACACCATTAAATCCAAAAACACTCCCCTTTTGGTGAACTTTATTGGCTGTTGTAGTCATGTAGTACCTCATGTCACACTGCTTGCGAAACAAACCACTCACTGAGACTAATTTACAGCGAAGAAAAAATTTCAAGAAATTTCCCTGTTAACAGGCCACCTCATTTCTGTGATTTAAAGTCATTAGATTAATCCAGGTCGATGCAGATATATCAAAAACGATAAGCACTTGGAAGCATATATTCGACGCGTTATTGCCTTGTTATTTACAACGATATATTTTTATAAGTAATTTCTTTTTTTTTTTGCAGAAATTGGCGTTGTATTCAGAATCAAACATGTTCAATTTTAACTCGTCTTAGCTGAAAGTGCAATTTTTGTTGAATTATGTGTGTTTTTTTTGTAATTGTTTCTAATTTAAATAATTATTTAACAAATCCGAATGCTTCCTGTTTTAAATGGTATATCCAAGGACTTACAAGGTTATTCACACATAATCTGGAACAAATCTTTGATGTAAATTGTTCATCGTCTGCATTTCTTGGCAAATTTTTTATTATGATGTTTTAGACTTATGCCTCTTCTTTTGATTTTTTATAGTTTTACCATATTTGTTGGCCTTTTGATTTTCGCTAACCAGGATATTTATACAGGGTGTTTATTTCATAATCAAAAAAAAAATTATATTTAAACAAAAAAGTTTTTCAATTTTCAAACTCCATGTGCTAAATTTTTCTACACAAAGTATGGAAAATAATGTCACTTAAATTACCTCCTTTCTCAAATTCACAATGATGAGCTTGTTTCAGAGGAATAACATCTTTCAAAATTCGTGGCTGATATATACTCACTGATTGGTCGGTTGGTTTTTATATAACATTTGTGTGCTGACAAATGTGTTGAACGCACTTGCTTATTAATTTCCGAATTTGTGGAAGTTATTTGCTCTTCAAAAATTTTAGTTGAAAGTGCCATTGAGTCTTAGTCGGTGGCTTCATCCTGCTGAATCCATATCTTAGTTCAGTTTTTAAAAGCAGGATGTAAAAAATACTATCATAGACCGATACTGCTCTCCGTTTTCACTCACAACACCTCCAATTTCTTTTTAGTAGAAGGACCAATACTTGTTTCAGATATAATGTTACACTGTACATACTGTACGTCTAATGGGGTGCGATTAGCATTGATAAATAGCTTTTCGATTTTCAGAACCCCAGAACCTATAACTGCTGCTTATTAACAAAGACATTCGAATGAAGATAAGACTGTTAAAACCTAAACATATTTTCAATTATTACGTTTCATCTATGACTGTTGAATTAAGAGGTTGCCGATGATTGCCGGGTTTGAATTCTTTCCCCAATCGCACCTTATATGGAAATAACTCTAAACCTGTCCTAGCTGAGTTGAGCGCCTTCTGGAAAATGTTTCTGGCATTTGGATAGCACTTTGCGGTTTGAGGCATACTCTTGCGGTGCCATGTTGATGATAACTATGAACTGAGCAACGAATCATTGCTTCGAAGGGTAAAAATCTGAAGTTAAAATGCCAACTATAATATAGTATTATGCAGTTTGCATTAAGATAATTGATCTAGTTAATTTCCATCATCCCGCGTCTTGCTAGAAGTTATAGAATAAAAGGTATTACAACAAAAACAACCAACTTAAATTTAACTATTTTTTGATTTGTGGCTCGTTTTTTTTTTTTTTTGACTCATAAAATATTTGAAAATTCGAAATAAGTTCTTTCGTCAAAAGACAATACAAATGTATTTTAACATTAGCATGTTTATCATTATAGTCCTTGTAACAAAGTTGTTTGTTGTAACCATTTAGTACATAGCAGAACTGTAGGGTAAATATTTTCGCATAAAATAGTATTTGGTAACGTTAGTTTTGCGTACTTACTTGTATAAAACGTTAAAAACACGCAGTTAATATATAATTTAACATGATCTTTGGTTAAAATTAATGTTTTGTTATATTGTCTTTTATTTGTTAGTGAGTAATTGAATACGTTTTTTTTTTAGCATAAATTCATGTATTTCATTACGTATCTGTGTCCTCAGACTTTACCCATTTTCAGTAGCGTAAAAAAACATTTATGTTCAATAATGTGTATAGCATTAAGATAACTTTAAATAGACAAATAAGGTTTTTTAATCCCATAGAAGGCTTGAGATAATACTGAAATTATGTGATACAATATATTAGGGGCCCGACCCAGCTGCATATACGGTACGACGAATCACTTTTTTTTATATTTTGTTCATAGAAACTGTATTTTTACCTTACACAAAGAACAACAGACAGCAAAAAGAACCAGCGAAGTCGTTATAGCCCAACCTAAACAAGAGCGTTGATCGTCAAGCGTTGCAATTTTGCATGTATATTGTTATTGTAACAAAAACAAAACACATGTAAAATTCCAACGCTTGACGGTCAACGTTCTTGTTTAGGTTAGACTCTTATGCTCCAACTGAAATGCGGCATTAGTGTTATATGAGTATGTTTATATCGGTGGACTTTTGACGAAGCAGCTTAAATCGAGAAAGGAAATTTTAAAGTTTCTTAAAAACTAAAGTCAAATATTAATCAACTAATTTAATTGTTTTTTTTTTCAACTCCTGTTTACTTAAATATTAAGCTTTTGAATAAAATTCAATATTCTCCTATTCGTGTTCTTGTTGCTGTTTTGACCAATCTGCCTACTACTAACCTGGAGGCAAATAACGGCATTCGATCAGGATCGAAATTATACTCGAACGTTCGAGTTCGCTGAGTCTTGGCATAGAGATTCTAATAAGATTTTTAAAGTTTCGATCACGTTGCAATGCCGTAATTTGCCTTCTGCTTTACTTCGATATCCATTAAATATATACAGAATGTAAAACTTTATTTAAAAATAAAACTTAGCAAATTTAATTGAATGAACACCATCCTGTCGCACAACTTTTTCGGGCATTCAGGATTTTGTTACGTCAACAGTTCGTCGAATGTTGGCTTCTAAATGATCAGTCGTTGCTGATTTATCAGCATACATTAGAGATTTAACGTGCCTTTACAAAAGTAGTCCCATGGTATTCAATCACAGGAACGAGGTGGCCAATTTACAGATTCTTTTCTTGATATAATTCTGTAGCACAATGTTTCGCTCAACGAAGTGATGGTTTCACATGCGGTATGGCATGTTGCGACATCTTGCTAGAACCATTTTTCCTGCAAATGAATTGCAATGACATGGGAATAAACGAAGCATAAATCATGATATCCGTTGTCTCGCGTCTACAGCGACAATTGCTTCTTTGGTTTGCACGGTACGGCTTCGATTTGGATGAATAAATGTGGTCACGAAAGTATCTATAATATTAACAGTTCAGATGGACTATTGTGTCCACCACCGTAAGCTTGACGAAGTTCTCTATAAGTTTGGAGAACAGAGTTCGAATTTTGGAAATAAATTTCCACGATTTGTAAACGTTGCTCTGGTCTAAGTGTTTGTATGGTGATTTGCCAAAGTATAGTTAAAAAAACAAAAGCACTTCATTAGTATTACAGTTACAGATTTATTTTTAAATAGCTTAATTTACATTATAATTTATTTTAGTTGTAGTAGTTTAAGTTACTGTAGTTTTGTTTGTATTAGTTTATTTCGCTGATTGTTAAGTTGTTATTATGTGCAGCATACTCTTAGGCACTTTTATTATTCCTGCATAATACTTAACATTAACATTACGTCTTAATTTAAATGAAACGGTTTTCGAATGAACTAGTGTGTATATACGAGAACTTTGTCGAATGTTACCGAACACCACTATGTTACTATAAATAGCCGAACAACACAGCTAATATGATCAGTATAAGAGTAGAGCTTGTTAAGTGTGTGTCAAAGTGAGTTTGACAATAAAGGTGTATAACAATAAGTAAAGTGATATAAATACAATATCTAAGTGTATTTAAACAAATAAAGTGCTCTTAATTTTATAACAAATTTCAAGTGTTTTTGATTGCAATAAAAGAACTCCAGGTATATTTAAAGGAAATAAGCCAACGTTTATAAAAGGTATAAACGTAACAGTCTGTTTAATTTCTATTGGAAGATCTATACCTATAAAAAAAACCCTCTATACTTTCCTTTAGTTATAAACCGTAAAAATAGTTTTCTGTGGTTGCCAACGCCTTACTTCACAAACCATCTTTCAAATTTATTTTTTGGATCATATTTTCCCGCTTTCGGCATTTGGGTGTAGACTTTTTTTAAGTTGCTCATAGTAACGTGAATGAACTCACTCTTGTACATTCTGGTAGTTTAAACGAATTAAGGTAAATTTCAAAATTAAATATGTTTAACCTTTATTTTGTTAAAAGACTCAAGAATATATATCTCTGGATATTCCCTTTATGTCCTTAAAACAAATGTGATTGTATGCACCTATGTGTGCTATAAATGTAAATGAATAAAACTTACTTATTCATTGTCAATTCTTATAAACAAACGTTGATCTTATTCTTACTTAGTCGTTTCAATATTTTGCTCTGTAGATGAATAAAAAATGTAAGAAGTAAAGAAAAAAACCTTTAAATAACGTTTCAGTTGACAATACCAAATAAAGCACATACACAGACATACATTCTGACTTACAAATTTACAATCTGATACAATTGGTATTCCAAGCCCATCGAAAATAAAGGGGAATTCTAAAGTACAAAGACTTAACCAATGCAACTTAATGTAACATTTTGTAATTCCTAACGCGTTTTTTGATTCTTTGTACTTTCATACTTGTATGTGGTAGTTTATGTTGTTGGCAGTTGTATTGTGTCCTAAAGGAAAGTACAAAAAAAAACAAGTAACAGTGCTATATTCGGCCGTGCCGAATCTTATATACCCTTCACAACGTGTGCAATAACAATTGTTTGTATCACCATTCATCCCATATAAAATACGTGCATACGTACACGTTAGAATAAATGTGGCATCGAATCCCAGCTGAGCCAAAAAAATTTTATTTTATTTAATATATTATTTATATTTTATTATTTTTTTTATATTTTTTTAAAATTTTTTTTTTTTAAAAATTTTTTTTAATTTTTTTTTAAAGTTTTTTAAAATTTTTTTTTTTTAGTTTTTTTTATTATTTTTTTTCTTAATTTTAATATTTTTTTTTTTTGTAATTTTTTTTGTTTGGTATGTTTTTTACATGTATGATGTATGTATGTTGTTGTTGTAATTTTGAAAAAAAACGAGGTGGTCGTGGTTTTTTGCTCATATCTCAGAAAGTTATGGGGCGATTGTGCTGAATTTCAATAGCGATTCATTCCTGGATATTTCCAAGAGATTGATACCATATACAGATCTGAGGAACATATAGTTGCTTCTAAAAGTTGATTTCAACCAACACACGGACAGACGGGCAGACGGATAGACGGACAGACGGTCAGGGCTTAATCGACTCCTCTATTCATAAGCTTTCAGAAAATATATACTTTATGGGGTCGGAAATGAAAATTGTAGAAATTACAAACGGAATGACAAAGCTATATATACCCTTGTGCACCACAGGTGAAGGGTATAAAGAAGAAAAAACTTGTTTAAATAAAGCTTGCAAAAAAAAAAAAAACAAATATCATACACGCATACAACCGACACACTACCTTTATTGTTGTTGGTGGTTTTATTTAGCATTCTTCAGTCATTCCCTCCTCATACCTTTAGAGTTTTTTTACAAGTAAATTCAACTACATATATATTTTTGTTTTCGTCCTCTGTAGTTTGAAATATTCACACATTTCTTTTTACCGTTAAAAATTTACACTCAAACACATACACATTTTTTGCAATTCCTGGAACACACGTGCATGTTTACAAAGTGTTTGAAAACAAGTAACGGTGCTATATTCGGCCGTGCCGAATCTTATATACCCTTCACAACGTGTAGTCATGCAATAACAATTGTTTGTATCACCATTCATCCCATATAAAATACGTGCATACGTACACGTTAGAATAAATGTGGTGGCATCGAATCCCAGCTGAGCCAAAAAAAATTTTATTTTATTTTATTTAATATATTATTTATATTTTATTATTTTTTTTAAATTTTTTTAAAAAATTTTTTTTTTTTTAGTTTTTTTTTTTATTATTTTTTTCTTATTTTTAATATTTTTTTTTTTTTAATTTTTTTTTGTTTGGTATGTTTTTTACATGTCTGTATGTATGTATGTTGTTGTTGTAATTGTGAAAAAAACGAGGTGGTCGTGGTTTTTTGCTCATATCTCAGAAAGTTATGGGGCGATTGTGCTGAATTTCAATAGCGATTCATTCCTGGATATTTCCAAGAGATTGATACCATACACAGATCTGAGGAACATATAGTTGCTTCTAAAAGTTGATTTCAACCAACACACGGGCAGACGGACAGACGGTCAGGGCTTAATCGACTCCTCTATTCATAAGCTTTCAGAAAATATGTACTTTATGGGGTCGGAAATGAAAATTGTAGAAATTACAAACGTAATGACAAAGCTATATATACCCTTGTGCACCACAGGTGAAGGGTATAAAAATATTCATACAAGGATATTTTTATTTTTTTTTATTTTTTGTTTGATGTGCATGTATGTTGTTGATGCGATATGAATGCTTGGGTGAGTTGCTGTTGCTGTTATTAGTGGATTCCTTTTTGTTTTGCGGGTGTAATGTAGTATGTCTGTTGTATGTGTAAAATATTTAGTAACGACATTGACATAAATATTTTTTCGTTCTCTATTTATTTATTTATTTTTTCTTATAAACTAAATATGTACGCACTGGTATTTCGGTTTTTTTTTTCTTCATTTTTTATATAGTTTTTATGTATAATTTTTTTGCGCAAAATACGAGGGTAGAGAAAGTGATTTTTAAACAAAAAATAAGCACAATTTTTTTAATTTAAATCAAATAATTAAATAAATAGGATTTTCTATGGAATATTACTTTACATTCTGCATGACCCAATTGGCACATACTACTATTTATGTTGAAATTTTCCCTGACCATTTTACAATAAATGTTTTTTTTTTATTTCGTTTCCGCAGCATTGTGTGACATCTTGACCTTCAAATAACCTTTTAAACATAAACAATCACTAGGGCCAATTCTGATAAATCTTATTCAAAAATGTACAATTTGAAATACTTTTTAAGACCGCCCTCGATTATAGCGCTATTTGAATTTTTCTTTATTTTTAAATTTTCCACACACACGTTTTTCATAATCTTGTTTAGCTTTTTTTGGCGTGTGGAATGTTTTTCTTTTTTTTTCACAACCTCTTATTGTTGAGGGTTTTAAAATCCATTTATTTAAAATTCTTAGTGTTTTTGTTTTTCATTCGTCTTAAAACATAATAAAATCGTGTGAGTGCGTGCGTGTTTATTTAAAAATGTACAACAAAACATTCAGTTGCGGGTTTTTACGAAAAAGAAAAAAAAAGAAAAAGAAATAAGTTTATTTTATTTATTTTAATGGACATGTGTAGCGAATATTTATTAAGGTGAAATATGAGCCAGAAAATTATGCTGAGTATGTGAAAGGAGTGTCGTTGGAAAAAGCATAATAATAAAAGTAATGACAAAAACCAACCACGCCCATTAGAAAAAATGTCATGTTAGGCATTCATACAACATCAAAAATTTAGGTTTACCTTCTACTGCATTTATTTCTTTCTTTTTCAGAATTTTTCAACTTTTATTTAACACAAGTGAGGCCAGAGGAAAGTGTTGACATTTTTGACCATTGACAATTTTAGGCACGTAGAATAATTGTTTGCACTTCAAAGAATTATTATCTTATACTGTTATTGCTGTTGTAGTTGCTATCCTTTGTGTTGACTCAATAAGGATACTGCAATAAAAATTCATTTGACTTTGTTTGCCACATAGTGTGCGTTTTTATGTATGTGTGTTAGTGTGTTGTAGGTGAACAATAATTGTGACCGGTTAATATGGTCTTATATATTAATACTAGCTCACCCGGTCCATGTTGCTAACCCTAAGCAAATATTAGTTTTGTATTAGCACACGATTTAAATTGAGCTTTTAATGAAATTTACGGCCTTCAAATAAAAATCCATGGCATCTCTGTCACAGTTTTTTTTACAGAATAACTTACATATGGTGTAGATATCGGTTCAATCAAAAAAGAAACGCATGTATTGAAGGCAAATTGGAAATTATATTTTTTTATTTATTACTTCATCTTAAGGCCATCTTGAAGTAAAAAGGTAAAAATTTTTTGGCGTGCCAACTCGAGAGCAAGCCACATACAACTGGCCGTGTAAAAAAACTTTAATTTTCCAAATTTAAGCCAGCAATAGTCAATGATTGCCTTTGTGCTTGGTTGATGGTAATAGCAAAGGCAAGACGCAAAGGGAATTGGAGCCGCTTGAATTATAATGGTAAATCGTTGGAAATTGTCGGAATTTGTGAAATCAGTACATCTTCGCCTTTGAATCTGCCACCGATGATTGTTGCCTCGCTTAAATTTGGTTAACAGTTTTTTAAGTGGTCAATCTGGTTTCGTAGCATAACTTTGGTGCGTTTAAGTTGCAAATAATAATTATTGGTGATCCAACCTTTAATGTTAGTAAATACATGCGTTGGCATTAACGGCTTGTTCTGCATCCGTTACTGTGTCGATCGATTTGTATTTGATTAATTCGCCGGGCAGTTTCAATTGAATTGCTCATTGAGCTGTAAATATTTTTTGTAAATAAATCGAAAAATTGGATTTTTGAATGCAACATTTCGAAAGTTTTAAAAATTTTGCTATTGGATCATTATTAACATAGTTTTTTGTAAACATCTTCGGAACTACATAACTGATTTAAGAGTTTAATATCTCGTTTTGAAAAATATGGCAACGGCTTTCAAAATAAAATTAAAAAAACAAACAAAATAAATATACATATGTATATTTCATTCGGCCCGCAGACCGAAAATCAAAAATCAGACTTCACAGTGCCCCCGCCTAAATATTCTGAAGGCTCCCTGAAAATTTCATCAAAATCGGTCCAGCCGTTTTGGAGTCCATACTTTACATACATACATACATCCAATTTTACATATAGATTAACCGGGCTTTCATAAATGGTTATTTAAAATTTTGCTCGTTAGAGCTTTACAGGAATCGTCTTTTATACCCTTCACCTGAGGTGTTACGGGTGTTGCCATTTCGATTGTAATTTCTACTATTTTCATTTCTGAGGCCATAAAATGAATGTTTTCTGAAAAATTATGACTAGGGGAATCGATTGTGCAATTTCCGTCTTGACCAGTAAAATATAGTAAACTATGAAAAAGGTAAAATCCAATATAGCGCTCGAGACAAAAAAGCGCATGATTTTTTTTAACTCGTATCAATATGGATATTAAAGCACCCCACTATGGACTAGTCAGTAAAGGAGAAGTCAGTTGTTTGGGGGTTGCGGGTTCGATTCCCGCCGGAGACTCTGGAATTGTCTGCTTCTCTTTCCCTTCTATCCTAAATATTTCTATTCTTATTCTATTCTTCTCTCTATTAAGGCGTCACAATGGACCGTAATGGTCTCCGAGTGAAGGTGTGAGGGTAACTTTGCACCAGCCTTACCTACCTACCTACCTACCATATGGATATCAAATAACTAGAAGTTAGCAATTAATTTCTCCAATACAAAATTATTTCAACAGACACACGCCTAGCTTTAATATAAGAATTTTCAATTGCTTATTTTTGAACGACCGGCGTTTTGGCACTCCTCAACTACATCAATAATCCGACCATTCTTTTTTGTGCAAACTTTTTGAATTATGTCTACTTATTAGGGTGATCGACTCGGTTTTACAACCGATGGAAAACCCGGTTTTTTCCTCTTTCAGCTGGCGGGTTTTTCTAAATGTTGATTTTTCGAATATCGTATACACCGGTTTTTTTATCCGAAAAAGCCGGTTTTTTTTATTTTTTTTAGTTTATTTTCGTATATTTTGTAACCAATCGCACCATAGTATATTTAGTACGCGAAAAGTTTTCAAAAATCAGAAAATAAAAATTATTCTTCCATAATATTTTAAGAAATTTATTTGTTGTTTAAAAAACAAAAGTAAAATAAGAAAAATAATTGATCTTTAATATTATTTATTATTTAATATTTTTATAGGATATAAGCCTAACATTAAAAGTTAGAGGTAATTGGAGCATAAACTAAGCAAATCGATCTCTTTTAGGTGAAAACTGTAGTTACAATAAAGAAAAACCAATAATCTTTACTTCTAGATCCTAATTTTAAATAATGACATTGAGTGTCTGTCAACTTAAATTTCAATTAAATCATCGAACAAACTAGTTTATGCCTATATTTGTATGTCTGTCAGGGGTATAAAAAAGAATTTTTAAAATGAAATTTTAAAGATTTTTCTCCCTAGCCTTTAAAATGTATTTGAAATTACAGAAATAATTTTAAACATAATAAGTCAGTGCATATTAGTTTAAAAGATCTATTTAATATTTAAAAAATGTACCGAAGGAGATACAAAACTTGTATGTAATTGTATTTATTTATTTTACTTGTAGAGAGTACCTTTTGTCCTTAAATTCAACTAATTAAAACCAAATTAGTCAACTGCATTCACGTCAGTTATTGCATTATTGTGCAGCCAAACGTATATAAACTGTAAAAATTTTGTATTCATATATAAATTTAATTATAATCTTTTCTTACAATATTTTTTAATTTTTTCTTTAAATATTATATACTAGCCAAACCCGGCGCGCGTTGCTACGCCCCTTAATGAATTGAAATGCATTCTGAATTTTAACTGAATATTGAGTGCAAAAACCTAAATATTATAATTTTTTTTATGGGCGTGGCATTGCCCACTTTTCTAATCACGATATTGTAAAGTCATAACAGCTCAATATGTGTGCAAAGTTTCAGAAGAATCGGACAAGTGCAAGTACCTCATAATTATAATTGTATTTATGGGCGTGGCACTGCCCACTTTTCTAATCACGAAATTATAAAGTCATGACAGCTTAGAGTGTGCGCAAAGTTTTGGAAAAATCGGTCCAGTGCAAGTACCTCAAACTTATAACTTTTTTTTATGGGCGTGGCCCTGCCCACTTGTCTAATCACGAAATTATAAAGTCATGACAGCCCAATATGTGTGCAAAGTTTCAGTAAAATCCGTCCATTGCAAGTACCTCAAAATTAAAAATTTTTATGGGCGTGGCCCCGCCCACTTTTTTTATCGCGAAATTATTTAGGCATCAGAGCTCGATATGTGTGCAAAGTTTCAGAAAAATCGGTCATGTGCAAGTAGCTTAAAATGATAACTAATTTTTATGGGCGTGGCCCCGCCCACTTTTTTCCACCCATAAACACTCCCTGGTATGTGTACAACAACTTGCCAAAGTTTGAACCCGATCGGTTTTACAGTTTCGGAGTCTATAGCTAACACACACACACACACACACACAGAGTTTCACTTTTATATATATAGAAGATTACATATGCGAACCGGTTAACCGGTTTTTTTTCTCAATTTTCAAAATAGAAACCGGGTTTTTTTTAAATTTTAAATTTCAAACTATTTGAAAACCGGTTTCTTAAAAAAGTCGAATAATCGATCACCTTACTACTTACATTCATTTTGAAACACTGTTTACAAATTACAACAAATTGTTCTTTTCCACATGTAGTGCTTAATATTTACTGAGTCGGAACTTTCAAGCTAATTTTTTACGACTATCCCATATATTTTCTAATAAGTTTTAGGTGCTAAAGTCTACATTAAAAAAGACAATCTTTTGCGAGCTATGTCAAATCATGAACGCACTTCAGTCAAAGTATATAGCGTTTCATATTAAGCATGATTTTATGAAAATTAAGTATGATTTTCCCATAAAGATAATATTATTTTAAATGACTACAGTAGCAACACAGCAATTCTTTGACATTCCTTCAATTTATTCCTTATATTTATAGATTTATTCTGCATAGTATCCCAGCGAAAACTAGTGACTCATGTTATTAAATATCTTACTTTTCAATGACTATTACATACCGTCTGTGCTTTAGTGATGACATCATTTGTAATGTGATATACAAGTACTTACTTATTTATCGAACATTTGCTCAGATATACACACTATCTAGTTATGTTTTGTAGAAACTGTTAGGAGCCATTGAAATAACTTTTTGTGATTCTCATTTTGTTTAACATACTTTAAGTATAAGTAGTAGTATTTTCGACAATCTTACTAGAGCTTTTTTTGGGGTAGTGAAGTGTTATAAATTTTTAACTTTAACAAAGCGTATTACGAAATAAACAAATCAAATTTTTGTTCTACAAATAACTGAAGAATTTTTGTAAGTTCGTGCATTCAACGGGTTATTTGGATATATAAATCTAGTACTTATTAAATGTTAAAAAGAAATAAAGTACTTACTTAAGTACCTATTGGTAAGTGATCGTAATAAGTTAGCTAGTTAGTAGTAGTATGATATTTTGATGATATTTGAGTTACTATTTGTAAGCTGGCATGATACGTACTTGCTTCCAATGATTTTGCTGTATTAAAATATTCGATATGTTTAGATACCAAATTTTGTGATTTTTTTTTAATCTTACTAATATAATAAATGTGAATGTTTGGATATTTGTTACTCAATCACGTAAAAACGGCGGAACGGAACTAAATGAAATTCGGCACATAAAGGGTGTTTTTTTAAGCCCGATAGAACTTGAAATTGTAAAAAATAACACAAAAAATTAAATTGTAATCAAAATTTTTTGTATTCGAAAGATCAATACGTGACATTAACATTTGAAAATGATTTCGGGCATATGGGCACCGCGGCTGTTCTTGACGAAGCGCATTCTGGACGTCCGTTGTTTTATCGCAAAATTGTGTTCAGCGATGAGGCGCATTTTTGGCTTAACGGGTTTGTTAATAAGCAAAATTGCCGCATATGGAGCGAGACCAACCCACAAGAGACCCTACAGACTCCATTACATCCAGAAAAATGCACCGTTTGGTGCGGTTTTCACGCTGGTGGCATCATCGGACCTTATTTCTTCAAAAATGAGGCCGGAGCTCGCGTTACGGTCAATGGAGATCGTTACCGCACCATGATCAATGATTTTTTGTTTGAAAATATGGATGACATTGATCCGGAGGAGATGTGGTTTCAACAGGATGGCGCTACGTGCCTTACGGCGAACGCAACCATCGACTTATTGAAATCAAAATTTGGCGATAAGTTGATTTCGAGAAATGGACCTGTCAATTGGCCTCCAAGGTCGTGCGATTTGACACCTCTCGATTATTTCCTGTGGGGCTACGTGAAGTCACTGGTTTATGCTGATAAACCAGCAACAATTGACGCCTTGGAGGCCAGCATTGTTCGTGTTATTCGTGACATACGGCCAGCAGTGCTCGAAAAAGTGGCCCAAAATTGGACGTCCAGAATGCGCTTCGTCAAGAACAGCCGCGGTGCCCATATGCCCGAAATCATTTTCAAATGTTAATGTCACGTATTGATCTTTCGAATAAAAAAAAAATTTTGATTACAATTTAATTTTTTGTGTTATTTTTTACAATTTCAAGTTCTATCGGGCTTAAAAAAACACCCTTTAGATAGACAACAACCTAGATTAACACATAGGCTACTTTTTATCACGATAAAAACGCGAAGTCGATGGCAAACTCATCATCACAGCCTAAACGGGTTGCTTGTTTTGTAAAATTTTTATTTTTGTTGCAAGTTTTGACTTTTCTTTTTTATTTTAAAATTAATAATCCTACTAATAGGTATAATACATGTGAATGTTTGGATAAATTTGACAATCATATAAATAAAAATCTAGGTTAATACTAAGTCTTCCTTTTAGCCCTATAACTACGCGGACGAAGTCGCGGGCACAAGCTATTAATTTTATAATTTCGAAATGTTTTTGAGACGTGTGTCTTATCATGTCAAAATGAATACAAGCAAATACTCTCATTACAAAAAAAAATTAATTTAAAGTAATAAAATGTGACGCGACATGACGAATACGACCTTATCTTGCAAGGGGTTAAAATGGAGTTTTTGATACCAATGGATAAAGGACAAAATTTTAAACAAAATGACACCAAAATCATGCAAAAATTTCAAAAACGAATTTACAACATTTTGAAGTTTTTATTTCAAAATAGGTAGTTTCGAGATAATTGAGGTTAAAGTTCGACTTTGTTTTTTAGGATTTTAGACAAAGTTCAAAAGTGTCAAACACAGCTCATTAAAAGAAAGAAAATGACCGTTAACACGATGAGATATGTATGTAGCTTAAGGTGTCAAAAACCCAAAACATGAAGTTTAGATTTTAAATCACGTTTTGGCCTGTGCTGAAAAAAAGATAAGGTCCCTTTCGTCATGTCGCGTCGAATTTTAGCACTTTAAACTAATTATTTCGTAATGAGAGTTTTTGCTTGTATTCATTTCGTCATGGTGAGACACACGTCTCAGAAACATTTCGAAATTATAAAATTATTAAAACAAAAATCAGAAGGAAATTTAAAAGAAATTTAGGGACGACATTATTGAAATAGTCGCCGTATTGTAAGCAAATAAAAAAAAAAACAGAGACTGAACAGTCTCTTTTTAATAAGAATGTTATGGAATAATATTAAATGAAGAATTCTTTTACAAGTGCTACCTGTCACACATCCACCGTAACTCTCGATTTATTGAAAATTTTGTGATTTTACATTATGTCTGGAATTTTTCTGGTAAATTATCCTCCCAGATCTTGTGAGTGTATGCTGATCATTCAGCAACAACTAAAAGATACTGAACGTGTTTTTGGTCAAATACAGCATGCAATTGTTCGTGAAAATGTAATCGAAAATGTCCAGATTGCGGTATATAAAGGGTGTTTTTTTAAGCCCGATAGAACTTGAAATTGTAAAAAATAACACAAAAAATTTAATTGTAATCAAAAATTTTTTTTTATTCGAAAGATCAATACGTGACATTAACATTTGAAAATGATTTCGGGCATATGGGCACCGCGGCTGTTCTTGACGAAGCGCATTCTGGACGTCCAATTTTGGGCCACTTTTTCGAGCACTGCTGGCCGTATGTCACGAATAACACGAACAATGCTGGCCTCCAAGGCGTCAATTGTTGCTGGTTTATCAGCATAAACCAGTGACTTCACGTAGCCCCACAGGAAATAATCGAGAGGTGTCAAATCGCACGACCTTGGAGGCCAATTGACAGGTCCATTTCTCGAAATCAACTTATCGCCAAATTTTGATTTCAATAAGTCGATGGTTGAGTTTGCCGTATGGCACGTAGCGCCATCCTGTTGAAACCACATCTCCTCCGGATCAATGTCATCCATATTTTCAAACAAACAATCATTGATCATGGTGCGGTAACGATCTCCATTGACCGTAACGCGAGCTCCGGCCTCATTTTTGAAGAAATAAGGTCCGATGATGCCACCAGCGTGAAAACCGCACCAAATGGTGCATTTTTCTGGATGTAATGGAGTCTGTAGGGTCTCTTGTGGATTGGTCTCGCTCCATATGCGGCAATTTTGCTTATTAACAAACCCGTTAAGCCAAAAATGCGCCTCATCGCTGAACACAATTTTGCGATAAAATTGGACGTCCAGAATGCGCTTCGTCAAGAACAGCCGCGGTGCCCATATGCCCGAAATCATTTTCAAATGTTAATGTCACGTATTGATCTTTCGAATAAAAAAAAAATTTTGATTACAATTTAATTTTTTGTGTTATTTTTTACAATTTCAAGTTCTATCGGGCTTAAAAAAACACCCTTTATCTAGAAATTGTGATGGTGATGTTTTTTTTTACTTTTATATTTCTTAATTCTTAAATTTCAACACTCTTAATGGAAAACGCAATAGATACAGAAATATATAAGTATCAATTTTAATTACGAAATTAATACTTTTAATTAAAATTTTATTTGATTTTGCTCCAATCATTAAAATGATACTATCAATTAAATGAAAATTAATAATTTTGATTAAAAATTTATTGCAAAAATATCAAGTAAAACAGTATTAAAAATTTAAATAAAAAAGCGTTTTTAAATTTTTTTTTTTTAAATTTTTTTTTTTTAAATTTTTTTTTTGTTTTTTTTAACATACATACGTGAATTTACTGTTATTGCATGACTACACGTTGTGAAGGGTATATAAGATTCGGCACGGCCGAATATAGCGCTTTTACTTGTTCACTGTGTGAAGGGTATAAAAAAACAAACAGAATATATCGGGCTGCATCAAATGTTGACTTTAGTTTCATCTGCAATAAAGTTATGCTCTGCTCATTGACCATTTTTATAGTCTTCACAGTGAGTGTAAGTAAGGCTATATATAGGTTTGTCATTTCGCGTGAAATTGCTACAATTTTTATTTCCGACCACATAAAGTATACATATATATTTTCTGAAAGCTTATAAATAGGGGATCACTGTCCGTCTGTCCGTGCGTATATTGAAATCAATTTTTTTAAACGTATTAATATCGTATTTTTGATGGGTATTAATAATCAGAAAACTCGCTTTATAAACAATTGAGATCTGATTAATTTATATTTTTTTTTTATATTTTTTAATACAACGATACATAAACTTAATATATATTTAACAATGGGATGTTTTTAAACAGATAAAGTCATTATAAAGATAATGAAATATGTATGTATGTGTGTGTGTGTGTATGTATGTATGTATCTATGTATGTATGTATGTATGTATGTATTTCATATTAATGAGATGAATGGTTATACAAACAATTATTATTGCATGACTACACGTTGTGAAGGGTATATAAGATTCGGCATGGCCGAATATAGCTCTCTTACTTTTTAATATTAATCTTTCAATTTTACATGATTAAGCAACATTCTAATTAACATATCCTTCGAAATGAATTCTTGACAAAAAAATAAATTTTTTCAATTTTATATTTCAATATATTTTTTTTAACTGACAGAAATTTCGTAAGGCTTTTAAAAAAAAAAGTAAATAAAAAAATAAAAATTCTAAAAATAAATTAATTAATCAATTAATATAATAATTTTAATCAATAATTTTTTTATGTGTATGTATAATATTTATTAGCATGTGAAATAAAAATATTTGTGTCCAACTTAAGGTTAAGGTATGGTGCTGGCCTTTTTTTTTGTTGGTCAAGCGCAACCCATAATTATTAATACTCTAGAGAATTTATTTGGAAAAGCAAAAACTCTGAAAATTATGTAATGAGCAAAGTTTTTTCTTTCAGGTTTACATTATTCTTTTTTTGGAAAATGAATTCTTGTTCCTAACTGAGCTAAACCTGATGTGTTTGTAGTGAAACAATTTGAAACAAATTATTAACTATTTGTCCAACACTTAATTTAAGAACTTCCGAGAGTTTATATACCTAATTTGCTGAAAGGATATTAGTTATCCATTTAACATTGTAGCTAAATATAATAGAGAATCAAACAAACAAAAAAAACAACAACTTTTATTGCAACTAAATAAGAATGTAATGCATAAATAACTTAAGAAGTAAAACTTAATAATTAAATGAAAATTAATGCTCATTTGTTACGCATGAAAGTGATATTTATGGGAAACCTGTTAACAAATCATATATTTTACAAAAAGTTATAATTATAGTTAAGGGTTGAAAAAACTTCTGATGTCTAAAAGTTCTTCAGTACTTAGATTGATCAGGAATTACTTGCAAAGTGAATTAATATTGAGTGAATCGCAAATATTAAAGAAATATAAATTTTATCAACTTAAAAAGGCAAGTTGGTGATTTTTATCAAAAATCTTTCTCAACTTAGAATTTATTAGATTTTTCTTAAGATATTCAATGTTTTTTAACATTTTCTATGAACAAGTTTGAGATTTTCCCTTTTTATACAAAACATACGAAAATTGTGAATATGAATCGTTTTAGTTTATGAATTTTGTAAATAATCATACTACAGCGCCATCTGTTGAAAATTTATTTAAATGTTTTTGATTTCCCAAGCCTTTGGGTAGTCGGTAGAAAACTTTTCTTTTCCAAACTACGATCTACGATCTTGCAAGACAAAGATTTTTTAAATATCATTTCTATCGTAAACTTTCTTTTTACACTAATATATGAAAACGTCCAATTAATATAAGATTTTTTCATACTACGTTTAAGTAAAAATTTAATGTTCAAAAAGCAATCTTCTTAATCTATAATTTTTTATTGGCATTCAAATAACAATCAAATGTTCGTTGGTAATTGCATTACATGAAAATGGTTAGACCGATTTCACTAATTTTTCCTTTTAAAATGTTTGTCGTTACCCAACATAGGTTTTTAAAAAATAAAAGATAACCAACCACGCCCACTTTTTTAATATATCTAAAATCGTAGGAAAGCTAAATTAAATTTCATTAAATTTTGTTTTAAAATATTGGTAATTCGTGTTGGGTATTAAAATAAGACTGCATAGTTTCCCTAAAAGTGAGCTGGAAAATAATACTGGGCGTGGCAGCTTCATTAAAAAGAAAATACATTTGGTGACATGTCTAGACAACGGTTGAGTCTTTAATCTTAAAACCTTATGTGCTTTACTTCTATTGCATTTGCCTTATTACAGACAAAAATCATTCCAAACGGAGCAGGGGAATAAAGTGATACCCCTAATACGAAAAAAAAACTCATTTAATGACATATTTTAGAATTTATCAATGTAAAAGAAATAAATAGCATCGAAGGAGGCAGCGCGACAATCCCCATTAAAAGAAAATATCTTCGGCTTTATATGCAAACCTGCTAACTCCCTTTCAGCAAATTTTACAAGAGAGACAAAAAACTTCTCATATATCATATACCGAATTGGAGTTGGAAATAAACACTGAACTAATAATACACTTAATACATTGGATTTATCAGTTTTTCTTACAAAAGGCTTTCTGTGAGGACTTGCCATTTTTCCTTGTCAAACCTTTTTACACACTTCAAGTTTTAAATTGAGGAAAAACTACATGCTGGTCGACGAGGTGTATCTTTCTCTGCCACACGGCATCGAAATCTCAATTTACTTAAAAAGTGAATTAAGCAGGTTAGAATATTAAGCCAACGATATTTTTAATGGCATACGAGTATCTGCAAGACTATATATGTTATAGCCTTTAACTTCTGTTTAATTACTTAAGTTATCAGTCGAAATTACTATAAAATCGGAAATTTCTATAGTCTGTTCCATTAAATCACCGAAAGATGCAGGCTTAAAGAACGTTTTAAAAATTGTAGATGTTTATTAAAGTTCACGTCCATGACTTTGTCCCCTAGCGCAACTGACGCAGCCTGAAATGATGCATGAGTCACCAAAATAAAAAAATAAATTTTTTTGTTATGATTTTCATGCCGGCAGCGTGCTCGCCATATTTGTATTACTTGAGGAAAACCGTGCTTCATCAATCTTGACGGCGATTGCTGCAGGGCCATAATATCGGAATATTTTTGAGACCATCTCGGCGCTGTAACTTTTGCCATATGTGGTTCTAACACGACGACATAGCTAGTCATACTGCGTATGATACGATCGAATTACCGAAAGTCGAGTTCGGCGAATGAGTTGTCCTACCCAACTAAGCTTAGAAGCGTTAGGGTGATGTTACAAATTTATAATTTTTCTTGTGAGATTTTTTTGTAATTTAAATTTATTATTGGATATATTGCTTTTCGATATCCTACACGCAATTTAGTTCCCTTAAATTTCAAAGCAGAAAGCACTTAATACCATAGCCCAGCAAGAAACGGAAGATATAAATAGAAATTGTGGTTGTGGCATGTGTACTATTTTCCAAGTATCTGCAGATGGATGATACGGAGAATTTAAAAACTTTGATCGAGTTAATTTGCTGTTAGTTAAGTAGGTCGGTCTGTAGTCAATTTATTTGCAAAGTTTCTTATTTATAGATCGCCTTTTGATAATTACCATAATGGAAAAAGTATACTCTTCTATCTGGATTAGCTATAAATACTAATTTATTTTCTTGTTGTTCAGTCTTGAACCGGAACCAATTGTATTTCTGCAATAGGCGTGGCATGCTTTTAGGTGAAATTAATGAGTGTCCAAAAATTTATAATAATCGCTCATGTACAAGTAGTTGAAAAAGAGTATTTGTTTATTAAGCGTGTCACTACACACTATTTCACTCAAATAATTTGTTGACAGACGAACTCAATGTGTGTGCAAGGTGCATGAATAAAAAAATTATTTCATTGTAATGGGAACTGAATTCGAATGCAATTAATATTTATTAAGTATGTTTTCTGACACCATTCCTGATACTGACTACTTCACACGCTGTCTATTTCTAACTTCAATTGTGATACATGTAAACAAAAACTTAATTTTTTCTTTTGCAAATGGAATCATGTCACTCGTCTTTGTAATATCCTGTTGAAAGCGTTTCTTTTGTCTAATAGTATTTTGTAATTGAACAAACTAATTGCTTTTTAAAAATAACTAATTACATTCGTTTAAATCTTCAATTATTTTATAAATGTTTTAACCATTTCCTTTTTAAATACACATGTCTACTTCACTAAGATATCACTTCTCCCCTAACGTTCTGGCAACAGTAATAAATTCAAAGTGCCCTTTAATTAAAAAGTAATCATGATGATAAATTCAATTTCATCGTTTTTATTATAAATATTGAAAAAGCGTGTCAACTTTATATTTATCTGACTTCCTTTTGAACGAATTTTGCACTGCCACTAAATTAATGTCTTTAAATAAATACAATTTATTTTAAAGCTTTACTTTCAGTTTAACTTGATTTCAAATGAGACTCACACACACACACACACACACACACACACGCAAACAACTTATCAAAAATCAATTTTAAATTTTCTATTTAGCAAAATTCATTTCGTTTCAGTGATAGTGAAAAGTGTATTTGTATACTTGTGTATATTGACTTTTATGGACAAAGTTTTCAATTCAATTTCAATTTAATAATATTTTATATTCATTTATATTGTTCGGGTGGACAATTGTTTTCTCTCAAACTGCTCAGTGAATGTTGAAGTCCTTGACTATTGGATGGCTGGCTGTTTGTTTGGTTGATTGTTCAATCTGTGCGACCATAACAACTACAATAACTTGTTTTCTTTCGTTTCCAGCGTTTATACTAACATTTTAATATACAAATTCACACACAGACACACACACACACATATACAAATAAATACAAAACATATTTATTTGAATGAAATGCTAAACAATGAATGACTCTTTTTCGCTTAACGATTTTATTTTTCTACAACACCCCACCACCCCAACCATCATACCTTCATCAGCGCACTCATCTACAGCAGGTTGACTATGGTAATGACCGTAGTTATGGGGGTAGGCTGAAAAAGTTTTCAAGTTTATCAGGTCATTTAAAAGTGCGTGCCTATGATTTTAGTTATATTGCCAGCCAGTGCTAGACATTTTCACAACACATGCGCTACCTTCTGCAAGCGTCATCTTCCACTATTTTTATCTTTTTTTATCTTTTATATCTGAGTACCTCAACGGCTTAATACAATTCTGTTTTCTTGTGGTTTTTTCCATACATACACGTTTTCAGGTTTACAGTGTCCACCCTCTAGAAACGCTTTTGACCTTACCATTTCATCTTTGAAAGCAACTGGGTTTTGGTTTGTCTATAGCCTCAGTTCAATACCCACATGTTTTTTCAAACTCGCATTAGCATTATTTTAAATTTAATTACCAGTACAGAGACCACGTTCGCTCACCAAATGGAAATTTCAAACGGCTGGTTATTAAGTGCAATGAGGATTTTTTTTTTCACTTTATCTTTTAGTAGGTGCTTAAAAGCATGCCGCAATACAAGTACCTCTGATGGTGCACGGACATGTATTCTAATAGACTTCGAAAATAAGACAGGCTCAAATTTATTGTGTAGACCCCTGCTCCTATCCTTCGTCCACAAAGGAGTCATCTGTAAAAAAAAAAACTGATACACTATCTAGGAACTAATTGTACTTGGGTTCATTGTTTATGATCGTATATTGTAGCTTTTTGTTTATTTTTATCCGATTAATGCGCTTCATCGTCAGCAGCATCGTTAGCTAGACTCAGTTAGGCTAACGTTTGAGACGCTGCTGCTGGAATATTAGATCAATAATTGGATACAAAATTAGACTGACCGCTTGAATCTTTGTAATCGAAACCGGGGTGGCCATTAATGATGTGCTATACCATTCAAAACAAAGTTTTATTCAATTCAATGCAAATTACTCTACCTTTCGTTCTTGTTTGCTCACCCTTAAAAATATAATAGAGGCTGTCCGAATTTGAGGTATTATTTTAATTTTAATTTTAAAAGGTTATAGATATTTAAAATATTTTTTTTTATTTAATCAAGTGACCCCCTCTACTGGCTCTTACCAAATTTAGAAACCGTTGCCTATTATTGATTTCTACTCGACAAACCTGTTTTAAGCTCTTGAACTGTTGTGGGATGGTAGTGGCTAATTCACTTGTCCGCTGTGATAAATAATGCGATTTTGTAACTTTTCTCTTCAAAATATCAATTATTTCTTTAGATGTGTGGTAGGTGGCACCATCCTGTTGATACCACATACTCATACATATGTAAAGCAGCAATTTTTCGCCACAAATAGCTTCAGATCATCTCCCTGTAGCGATTGCCATTGGCCGATGATAATTCAAATTTGGACACCATTTATTTAGCGATTTCAAAAACAAAGTCTTGACAATAACTTCGTACTTCAAATTGCAAATCATGTACTTCAACAGTCACGTAATATTCGTTATAACGAATAGTCAAGATTAAACTATCTTCTGCCACATATGTAGATAAGCTGATAGGTTTTGCTCTAAATTCGCGTCCCATAGTTGTTATCGCATTATTTCCCTCAGTAATCAATCAATCTGTAGTCACACTGCAATAACTTCTTTTACAGCCCTCGTTTCCAATACAAACATTATCCAGATGAGAGCCCATATCAAAACGTAGTGTGCTTTAGCACCACTTCTTTTTCAGCCAGTAACAGCCAAACGACCGTAATTTAAAAATTCTGTTTTCTATTAGTTTTTTTTTCTTCACCAATCAGTCTCACCTTCTCCCGTTTCACTTCTCCTTCCAACAATTCCTACTGTTCTTTACGGTGTTTCTTTATGTTGTTTGGAATATTTAAATTAGGGCAACATTACACTCGGCAATCGACTTTTTTTTAGTGATATTTAACATTCCTTGTCATTCGTTTATATGTTTATATTTACTTTTGTCAAGTAATAAGGGACAGCTGTTGGGGTGAGAGAATGAATGGAAAGTTTGATGGGGCATAGACAAAGATGCTTTATGTTATGATCGAATAACAGACCACGTTAAATTTTTGTAATAGAAAATAAATGTGCGTGCAAAGTTACAAAGACATCAATATTTTAAAATTTATACATTGTGTATTTATGGGGAAAAAATAACATTTTTATTAAAAAAAAAGCCCAAAAAGAATATTTTACTTTTAGAAAGTTAAGTGGTATAGATAAGAAAAATTAATGTTCTTCCACACCTGTGTATTATATGTTGAGTTAATTCTTTTTTTACATTTTTTTTTCTTTTATGGCAGTTGTATTGCTACCATGGCGGAATGATGTTTTAAGTTTTAACTACAAGTACTTTTATAGTTGTAAAAGAAATTTAATAAAATATATAGAGTAGAGCACAAAAACTTTCGAAGAAAATTTAAAAGTTTTTAAACTGAACATCATCTACCTTGATGACTTTTTACCAGAATTTTATTGTTCTTATCGCTATCATAAATAACATGTATTTCATATTTTTATCACCTTCATTTATTTCGTTTGAATGCAACATCAAAATACACTTAGAAGCATACGGTACTCTTTTAATATGTTTTATTCTATATCATACAGTTACGGCACTTTCACTTACAGCAGACACTACGGTTTTTTTTTATTACTACGTAGATATGTACGTTGAAAGCTTTGTAGAATTGTCAGCATAAAGTAAGTAAACTGCCAGTAAAGTAAATTGAAGGCAACACATTCATGTGACACGTTCTATTGTCATCATATCGTTTGGTCTGCATAAAATCTAGACTTAATGTTCATAAAACGTTGTTGTGCATGCAGCTTTCGAAACTAGTCGAAAGCAATATGATATTGAAATATAATGCAATGAAATGCTAGAAATATTACGGAACAAAAAATAACACGATAATAGTAAAGGAAATGTTGACAATGGTAAGTGTTTGTAAAAGTATAAAAAAATAATAATTTAAAGTCTGCTAAAAAATTAAGAGTAAATACGAGAAAACACCAACACTAGTTTGACTCCTAAGTCGTTTCTACGCCAACAAAAATGGAAAATCACATTTTTTTTCTTTAAAAGGCTCTAAAATTTAGCAAACACAAAAATATCTTAATCTCGGCATAGAATTTCTAAAAAAAATTCATAATTTCGAACCATCTGCAAAGTAATCTTACCCACCCCTAACATAAAGATTTTCTGTATTTATACCGTTTACCTGAGGTATTATTCCGTTTGCCATTTCAATAGTATTCAGTTCTGCACTTATGAAGTGTAAATTATGTGAAAGCTAATGAATAGGAAATTCGATTCAACAATGTCCGGTTGTCCGTATTTCGATCGAAATCAACATGTAGCACAGTCATTCGTGAATGAATCGCTATTTAAAAGTAGCACAACCGCCCTATATTTTGCTGAGATACAAGCAAATAGATGTATACGACTGCCTCTGTTTTAACATTTTCAACCCTCGGATAATTTATAAGCACATTTATTAGTAGAGAGTGCGATCGAAAACTGCTGAATGTGTATATGAAATTCAATAATTTTGAAATTGTTGATCTTAAAGTTTTAATTGTTTATTTTACTTGATATTATTTTACAGAACACAAAAAAATATTACTTTAATAGTTCTAACCTCTACTTAAGAACTCGCCGACCTATTTATGTTACTCTGCCATTAGAGATTTAATAACTGTTACAGTAAGTTTTTTTGGAACAGTTTGACCATCTCCTTTTACAATATTTCATATCAAAATACAACATTTTTCAGGTGATTGATTTGGGACTCAATTCTGATAATTGTTTATGAAAGTAGACCCAAAACGAAGAACTTCTGCATCGTTAGTTTGGTCAAAGTACATCAATTATTAATTTAAAAATTAGTTTGATGTTAGTAGGTATCGTATAGGGGAATTTGTCACGTTTAAGGCTCTTTTCTTTATCATAACTCGAGAACCACTAGTCCGAATAAGCTGAAACAAATTTAAAAAAAATGAAGGATTACAATTCCTCTAATCTGTTCATACAACGTTTCGCTACATAAGCAACAGTTTCGCAGTTATAAATAAATCTATGAAGAAAAAAAATATTTTTTCTTCAAAAAATTTTAATTTTTTATTTTGTTATCTTCCATATATTAAATGTTTTGTTGTTATTCACTTTTATAAACCGGAGAAAAATTCACTTGTACTTCTTGCGTTCGTCGACTCGTGTTAAATGACCTATAAATACTACAAATATTTCAATATTTTACTGGAAATATGTTTTCGAAACGTTTCAAAACATGAGCACTCAAAAATGTGGGTGCAATTTCTGTAAAAAAATCATGCAGGTAACTAACATAGTAACATGATCCCAAATCAAGCCAGAAATATGTGGACACATTGTTCTCTCTTACGAAAGGACGAAGCCTTTTTAGCAAATATTCTTTGATATATATTTCGATATTCAAAGAGGTCACTTTAACAAATGACTTTCTTCTTATGCCTCAATTGTCATACTAGGTTTGTCATACCAGGAAATTTTTAGCAAATTTTGTCTACTGTTAATCTTTTTTTTTGTCCACAACACAACACGAGTATTTTTGTATGCAATTTGATTTTAATATCCGTGTCCTTTTTTTGGCTTCTTAATCTTTTTGCATCACGCTTTCTGCAACTTTTTGATTTTTTTTTTGAAACCTGCATTGGCTTTTCGTACTAAATTGTTAGAGCACTAAGCTTATCGGGCTGATTTTCTGCCAAATATGTTTGAAGCTATTTCTAAGATGCTTTAAGTTTTTTTGGTATATGATTGGCATGTAAATCTTTTTGCTTCCAGAACCAGGTCAAATGGTCCAATTCTCCTGATACTGTCTTTTAAAGTTGAGAGGCAAAACATGTGTTAAGATATTTTCGATCTCTTTCCTTACTTACAAATATGATATGTCTCTAGGCCTAATCGTAAAATAAATTTGTAAAATCGGTCACTAATCGGCAGAGTTGTTGGCGAAAAATTTTTTTTTTCTAATATATCAAGTTCCTAATGCTAATGTTGCAAGCCATAGTCTCAAAAGTTATTCCTGAGAAAAACTAACAAAGACAGAAGCTTCAAGCTACAACCGTTTCCTTGTTTTTTTTTTTGGTAAAAATTACCCACGGCAATAGATTTTTTTTGCTTCTCTCGACATTCAGAAAATCCAATATGGGTATTAAAGGAAAGCCCATGACTAGCAGAATGCAAGGCTTTATAAAAAACTTAAAATGCAAGTGGCCGCCAAATAAATTAAGATATGGTGCAAATCTAGTAATTAAAAATCTACTTATTTTCTTTCTTAATTTCGATATTGATATTAAATGAATTGTCTTGAACAGTAGTAAAATATAAAGTGGTAAAAATTCATGATCATGTCCTAATAAAAATGAATTTTATTTCCTTCAACCCTCACAATAGTGGTATCAGATGAAAGTAATTCACTAGTTAAATACGGTAAATTGTCCGAAAGTGTTGAATCTAAGGTGGCATCCCAAATAAATGGAGGATATATTTCTTTTTTAACATCATCAATATGTGTATCAACAAGTAAAAGTGCTATATTCGGCCGTGCCGAATCTTATATACCCTTCACAACGTGTAGTCATGCAATAACAGTAGTTTGTATCACCATTCCTCTTTGAAATACGTACAACATATATAAAAAACATACATATAAAAAACATCCCATTGTAAAATTAAAAATTAACTATGTATTTTAAAAAAAATAAAAATAAAAAAATAAAAAAAATAAAAAAAAACTAAAAAAAAATTAAAAAAATATTTTAAAAAAAATAATAATAAAAATATAAATAATATATTAAATAAAAAATAAAAAAAAATTAAAAAAAATAAATAAAAAAAAAAAAAAAAAAAAAAATTTTAAAAAAAATAATAATAAAAATATAAATAATATATTAAATAAAAAATATTAAAAAAAACAATAATAAAAATGTAAATAATATATTAAATAAAAAATAAAAAATAAAATAATAATAAAAATATAAATAATATATTAAGTAAAAAATAAAAAATATTAAAAAAACAATAATAAAAATATAAATAATATATTAAATAAAATATAAAAAAAAATTAAAAAAAAAATATAAAATATATTTTTTTTGGCTCAGCTGGGATTCGATGCCACGTTTACTTTAACCAATATACACGTTTATATGTATGTATGTATGTTGTTGTTGTAATGTTGTTTTTGTCCGGGTCCAAGCGATTTCGAGGGGCTTTAAAAAGTTGATTTCAACATACACACGGACAGACTGACAGAGCTTAATCGACTCCCCTATTCATAAGCTTTCACAAAATATATACTTTATGGGGTCGGAAATGAAAATTGTAGAAATTTTACACGGAATGACAAACCTATATACATATACCCTTTTTCACTGTGTGAAGGGTATAAAAATAAGAACTCGACGAGTATAATACGGTAAATCATAAACAAATTCTGGATCAAAAAAGGCTTCCAAAGCAAAATGGTGTATAACATTTAATCTGATATCTAGACTTCGCTACCATGAGGTCATTATACCAATGTACACGATTATGGTGAAGGGTGTAATCGGTTCGGCCGAATACAGCATTTTTAACTATTATTTGAAAAAAAAATATCTTAAAATTTTTCTACCTTAAATTTTTCTGCCACATTTTGTAAATTATAAATTATCCAAAATTATTAATTTTTTCTTCGACTTTTCAGACTAGGTGACAGATTTTTAATACTTTTGTTAACGTGAATTCAAGGTTTATTTTATAAATATAATTAACAATAAGAATAATTAAAATTTGTTTAAACGCGGTTAAGAAATGTATATATTGAAACGAAATTTATTTTTTTTTTCAAATTATCTATGTGTTCTAAACATTTAGTTGATTGTCGTAGCATACCGCAAGGCGCCAATATCTAGTAAATGTTAAAGAAATTTTTTTTCTTTAAAAATTCCTTTATTTTTATTTTTATAGGTTTTTTTTCTTAATCACCTATTTACAAATGGCAGGCTTTGGAAAAATAAACACAATGCTTCTTTATTTAGTTCGCACACTGTAAAACCGGAAATTACTTAAACTCAACACGAATTTCATAACTAACAGGCTATGTAACAAATAAAAGTGTAGCAAGAAAAGTACGTACTTTTTTTACAACGCCTTCCAAAAAGGATGTGCATTAATGTAATAACATTTCAATAATAATGATGACAGGAAATGTTGTGCATATCCACAATACAGAAAAGAATATGCTATTCTCAAAAAACAGGAAATATAATTATTATCTAAAAAAATTTCCACACACATGCTTTTAGCTTAAGTAAATTATAGGCAAACGAAAAAAAGCCCATAACAAAGCATAGAATATAAATTAACAGTCAACGTAAAAAATAAAAAAATATCCATGGATATAAGTAAAGAATTATGAAAAAAATAAAACAATAAACTATAAATCATCTCAACAATACAAATAAAGTTATTTAAAAAGAAAGCTACAAACAGACATTCGTACATACACATAATGATTAAGTATGATGTTTTAAGGTATCACATCACATCACATGAAAAATTATCACAAAACAAACCTTAAACTCTTGACAAACATAAATCAAAGAAAATTACAAACACACACTGACACACATACAAAAATAAACCATAACAGACTGACTTACTAACTAGCATGCATAACTTTTGCTGCTATATACAGACATATGCATATACATAAAAAATAAAGCTAATAATATATATTCTTTTAAGAAAGAGAGCCGTGTGATAAGACCAGTATGATGAGACAATCATCATTGTCAACAAAAACAACAACAATAGTATCAGCGGCTTTGTCATTTTTAACATAAGCCCAACGTTAGAGTCTGTTAAAAGTGGATTGAAATGACACATTGAAGTTTATCCATTAGCTTTTTGCCATATTCTCATCTCACTTTAAACGAACGTGACACGCATCTATTATCCGACTGCCACTAAATTAAACTCAACTAAAAAAAAAAACTAACAAGATTTCCAGATTTTAATGTGTTTTTGATAACAGTCGTGGTTAGAAAAATAGCAATGGAAATAGAAAATTTTATACTAAAGTTCTCTATACAAAAAATATATGCGATGATGTCATATTATAATTCTCCTAAATTTGGAATTTTTTAACCGTTTTAGAAGTTTGGAAAAAATGTTAAACCTGTGGCAGTAAGGAAAAACTGCTTATGTATGTTTTTTTTTTTTTGTTTTTCCGCAAAGCACTTTTTGAGTTAATTTTTATAAATTTATTCTCCCAAAAATAAAGACTATTATATCAATTGCGCTTTGCACAAATTAACTAGCATTTAGTTAAAAAGATTTCGCATACTTAGTTATATTATGGGTAAAAAAAAAATTTATTCCAAATGATATTGTTCGCTAAAAAATGAAGACAATGAATTTCAACTCTATAACTTCCTGTGAAGTTGTCCCAAATAGTTGAATAATTGCTTAAAGGGGATTAAAACGGCGGCACTGCAATGATGTTATTATCTCAATTTGACCCTATGTCGACTTAAGTAGTTCTTCCGTTTTGCCACAGAAATATGTACATCTTTCTAAAAAATTTTTAACAACTATGAGCTTTTAAATCCACCAATTTTTGATATGGCAACATTAAATTATTAAACAATAAACACAGTGCTGCGAGAAAAAAACTCTATCTTTCAAACATCACAAAGCAGCTAAAACATAATGCTTGAATTGTATCTTAAATCATCAATCAGTTATATTCAGGGACCGCAAGTTTTAGCAGTAAAAAATTTGTTGTTGTTTTTTCTAGATATTTTATGTATATAAATATAAAAAGTCTTGAGCTATGAAAAAGTAAGAAGAACAATATTTTTGTATACCCTTCACCTATCGTGGTATTTATAAAGGTTGAATAAAACACAATTTATTTAGAAAATTATTGTCATTTCTATTTATTATGATAATTTTGGTATGGAACAAAATATCGGCCAAATGACGGCACACCTCCATCCGATGGTCGAAATTTTCAATGACAATGTTGATGTTCAATTGTTGGGCACGATGATAAGTCTAGGGGTGACTGCTCTTTTGCCAAACTATCGCGAAAAACAGCAATGTCGAACTAAGAAGACATTAAAAAAAATTTAAATATTTTTTTTTACAATTCTCTCGCTTGTCAACGTATTTGAACGATTATTTTGAACAAAAGAATCATGAAGTGCACGAAATGCATTCTGATTTAAACGCCCATTTTAATAATAAGCCTGAATAACTTTAACGCGTTGCTCGATTGTGTATCTTTCCATGGTTCGAATTGAGTTAGTCTAAATTTAAGAAATATCAAATGAAATGCAAATAAAAACTCGACGTTTAGGTGTGGTTAACATTCAACATCGGCCCTTAAAATTTAACCACCCTTTAGTATAGCTTTGTCATTGCGTACTCATTTCCGACCAAATAAAGTTTATAAATACATATATGCATAGTCGATTTTTTACTGTTCGTTTTTTATTTAGTTTTTATTGTTATAAAATTAACTTTTAGAAGACTCCGTAAGTCAAACAATCTTTGGATATATTTGGTAATGAATCGCTATTGAAATTCAGCATTATAGCCCCATTTCTTTCAGAGATATGCGCAACTATTCACATCCACCTGTTCTTTTTCCAATAAATTTTCAAACCTTGGTTAATTTATAGACATTAGTAAATATGATGTGGCTGTAGCGATATTCATAAAAATGTTGAACAATTCCGTCACTTATCGGCAAAGTTATAGGCAAAAGTTATGTCAACAAATATATAGTTTTTTAAACATATCGAATCACGAAGGCTGCTAAATAGTTTTAAGACACGCTAAAGACACCAAATTACGAGTACAAGCCATGGTCTCGAAAATTATTCCTGATTATTATTGGGTGAAAATAACTGAGGTAAAAACAAAAAAAAAATACTACTGATTTTTGATTTTTCCTAAATATATAAATTCTGGACAACAGAAAGGATAAAAAAAACAAGTAAGAGCGCTATATTCGGCCGTGCCGAATCTTATATACCCTTCACAACGTGTAGTCATGCAATAACAGTAGTTTGTATCATCATTCATCCCATATGAAATACGTACATACATATAAAAAACATACATATATAAAAACAACCCATTTTAAAATTATAACTTTACGTATGTTAAAAGAAAAAAAAAAAAATTTTTTTAAAAAAAATTAAAAAAAAAATTAAAAAAAAATTTAAACAAAAATTTTTAAAAAAAATAATTAAAATATATATAATAAATATAAAACAAAAAAAATTAAAAAAAAAATAATAAAAATATAAATAATATATTAAATAAAAAATAAAAAAAAAAAAATTAAAAAAAAAAATATAAATAAAATTTTTTTGGCTCAGCTGGGATTCGATGCCACGTTTTCTCTAACCAGTATACCACGTTTGTATGTATGTATGTTGTTGTTGTAATGTTGTTTTTGTGAAAAAAATCGAGGTGGTCGTGGGTTTTTGCTCATGTCTCAGTTGTTTATGTACCGATGTTTCTTATTTTCAATACCGATCTACTCCCGAATATTTCTGATATTTTAATACCTCACCCGGGTAGAAGCGATGTCGGAGGGGCTTCAAAAAGTTGATTTCAACATACACACGGACAGACTGACAGAGCTTAATCGACTCCCCTATTCACAAGCTTTCAGAAAATATATACTTTATGGGGTCGGAAATAAAAATTGTAGTAAAAATTGTGTAAAGGGTATAATTAAAATAGAAATTTATAACCTAGTTAATATGTGTATTCAAATAGAAATGTAGCCCCATCATTTTTGATTTAAAAAGATAAATAAAATAGCCAAGATGGCGTCTTAAATAAAATTGCGATTATATGGGTTAAATATAGAAATAAGGGGTTTATCCCTTCGACCGTCACAATAAATCAGTAAACTATAAAAAAAATTAAAATCAAAGATGGCGTTCGAAACATAATGCCAATATGGCGCGACCAGTAAAATTTTAAAATAAAGCAACGGCAACGGAAATTACAAAGAGAAATAGAGTATAACTTTAAATATGAAATCTAGGATACGCCATGATGTGGTCATTATATAGATGTACATGATGGTGAATGATGGTATTATCAGCTTTGACACGAACGAGTTCAGCAGCATAAAACCATTGCCAACACTGTCTGAACTACAGTAGCATTTGGAAGTAAAATTTTTGGAGAGGGAATAATTTTAAAAAATTGAAAAGTTAATTGGCCAGCACATTTCCTGCATTTGTCAGCAGCCAGCTATTTTCTTTGTGGTTATTTGATTGAGCGAATACATGTAAACAAGCCCCATATAATCCTTGAATTCAAGGCCAATATTATAGCAGAAACTCGAGCGCTACAGCCACAGATTTTTAAATATGTTATGGAAAATGCTCTTATTCGAGCCCATCAATGCGAAGTGGAAAACAGGTCTCAGTTAAGTGCCATTATTTTCAATATTTATATATCATCCTGTAGTTCATCTTGGAACATAGGGCCTCAACAAGGTTCTTCCTATTATCTCTTGTATTTTTAATCAGTTTTATTTCACTCCAGCTGTGTCCTAAAATTTTTATTTCGGTATCCAGCTGTCTCCTTCAAGTATCTGCAATTATGTCCCTGGGTAATCCAATCGATAGCCATTCTGCTGATGTCCTTAAATCTTAGTGTAAAAAAATTTCCATTTCATATATTTTAAAATCTAAAGAAAAAACAAAAAAATATATATATATAAACGAAAAAGTAATTAAATTTCTAAACCCCATGCACAGTGGTTCAAGTTTCTAAGGATGGCGATCATACGTAGTTTACTCAGCTATAGTCATCAAAATGAATATGAATATTTATGTTTACGGTATTTATGGGCCAATTAGGGTAAACTAAGATAAAAAAAGTCTGTAAATATAATATTATAATAATTTATTTACCAAAAATGTCAGTTATTAATTAAAAAAAAATAATAAATTTTATAACGGCAATTTAATACAACATTTGTACATTATTTTCAAAAACTTAACATACGCAAAGCCTCAGGTTATAGCATAGACTTCTTCTTTTGTGATAATTTACGTATGCAAAAGGTCAGTGTTAGTGACAACACGAGCCATTTTTCGCGCGTTGTCTCATCTGAATTGCTTATATAATTTATTACAAGATTCAGCGGCTTCTTCAGAGGGCTCGCCTATGAAAACAGACAGTGATCAACTACTTCCGATCCATGAATTAACACTTTATGAACGGACGCAGGCAAATTATACAATGGATACATACTAATAAGAATTCGCGCGGTTCCTAACAAGTAATCTCTAAATTTGTATCCCGACGAAAGACATTGCAAAAGATGATGAGACCGATCAATAACTACTTGATCTAAGCCAGTTATTTCAGCTGATATAGCTGAATTCCAAAAAAAAATTCTTTCAGTGTTTTCGTTATTGAATGTGCCACTTCTGCCAATTTGAGCTTTGTCGACAATTAAACCTAACCGTGTCCTAAAGTGCATATAGTTTTTTCTGTGCAAGAAGCTCCTTTTCATCTGTTGAACGAGCCTGCCACTTTTTAAAATCTAATAGGTAAGATAAATGTATTAAATATTTGAAAAATCTTATCTATGAATGCAGAGGAGATAACCCAAACTGATATCTAGCAGTATCAATAAGGGGTTTACTTAAGCACATGTCAATATTATTAA
Source organism: Phyto melanocephala (assembly GCA_941918925.1). NCBI lineage: Eukaryota > Metazoa > Arthropoda > Insecta > Diptera > Rhinophoridae > Phyto > Phyto melanocephala. The sequence continues at coordinate 129,162,943 of OW799233.1, read as the reverse complement.
TTTCTTTCGGTGTTACACCTCAAATGAAGTATCTACTGTTACTTAAAGCACTACAGACTTTACCATCAACCATGGTTAGTTGTAATGAATGTACAATTTTAATTGATGTTAAAAATGGATGGTTGTAAATTGCTAATTTTATTTTTTAAATATGCTTCTTCTTGCACAGAAAGATCTTTTGTTTCTTTAGCAAACTGAACTCGAATAGGTTTACAAAACCTAGTGCTACGAATCTAGTCGTAGAGAAGAAGACCCTCTGTACCATGCACATTTGCAAACAAACGCAGATAAATTCTTTTTAAATTAAAAGTTTAGATATAGAGTAACATTTTCATATGTAACTTGAAAGCGTCATAAGACGGCAACATAGTTAATACCTTAAAGGAAAAAAAACACGTCGTACAAAATATACGTGAAAATTGATTTGTCGTAAAACCGCTTTCCGCAAAATATGTTTTGCGTAAAAAATTAATTAATAAATAATAATAACGGTAAACACCTTCAACTTAAATATCCATTGTAAAACAATAAGTCAAAAATGTTTTTTTCTTTGAAAAACACGCACTAGAAATTAACTTTATTAGCACTGCTGAAAAAGATATATATTTTTAATTTAGAGCAATTTTCCATAAATTCTTCTTTCAGTACAATAAATTTTTTGTTTTCTTCTTTTGTGTTATAAAATAAAAAGTGTGCTCTTTCGCACACCTTGGCTAAATATTCGAGTGTGTTCGTTCATACATTACTTCATCATTTGTCTAGAATTGTGGTGATTTTTGGTGGTAGAAAATGTTATTGTTTCGTACCGTATCTTCTATCATGTAAATATGTACATATGAATTACATGCTCACCAAAAAAATAAAACATACATTAATGAAAATAGTTTGTTTTATCTCACTCAATCATGAACCCATAGGCATACACACTCCATCATTCATGTATCTAAATTTTTCAAAATTGTCATCTCATGTTGTATTCAATAACTATGTGAGTTCTTATCTGCATGTGTGTTTTACGGCATATGATACAATTGTTAGGCATATTTTTGTATTACTATTCTATTTGTTTTACTTATCACTGAAAACATTTGGCAGGATTTTTTAAAAAAACAACATCATAAAATCACTTTATTGAGGCTTTTTGTTTGTTGTTACTGCTATAATATACTGTTGTTGTTGTTGATGTTGATGTTTTGTCGATACAAATATGAATTTTATGATGGGCTTTGTACATAAATTGCACAAAGTAAACATAAACACCAACAGACACACATATACATATGTGTGTATGTATGTATGTATCAACAGTACTTACATGCATTTACAAATAGAAATAAATCGGAAAACAAACACTATAATCTGTTTGACAACAGGAGGCAAGGGGAGTTAAAATTATCAAAGATTTTCTATAAATATCAATTTTTCATCAGTTTGTCTCTAAAGGGAAGATTTTCTTTAAAAATAAAGTGTGTTTGGCAGATTTGAAAATTGTTTTTAAATTTTACGGTTATAAAATTGTATTGTTGTGAAAAATCCCTCATAACTAAATGCCCTATTTTGAAGTCTACTTCATCAGCTGATACCGGACAAAATAATTATGGGAATAAATATTTGCAAAAACTAAAAGTCAAATAATTTGTGTGTGTGGTAATGAGTGAATTACATAACTTTTTATTCAAAAAGAAAAGATTAGCATAAACGTCATTAATTATTTAAAATAAAATTTTTAATATAAATTTATGAAAATGTGCTCAAAACCTTAAAATTTTGTACAAATCGAAAAATGTATCTTATAGAAATATAGAAAATTTCTAAATATTCCATTAATTCAATATTTTATTTGGTTGTTGGATTTAAGCTGGTCTATATGCATTTCAGTGGTGCTTTTATCACCAGATCATCAGAAGACCTTTCACCAAATTTTTGAATAAAGTTTACTTTAAAACGGAATAAAAATGTTGATTGGGTTTTTAAGGAAGTTTTTTATAGTTTTTTGTTTTACTTTTGAATTCTCATTTTGTTAATAAAAATTTGAAAATAAAACTTATAACACCTTAAACTTTTGTAAGAATAGAAAATTATTTCATTAATTTTTAAATTTAACACAAATTAAATTATTAAAAAATTTAACTGCTGTTTTTTGTTTATGCCAAACATGAGTTAAGAAAAAATATAAAAAATGATTCCATGCCATGAAAGCTCTACTACACAATGAAATGTGTCGTTATGCAAAAGAAATGATATGACAAACAAAAATCAACATTAATTCAATTTACAACCCCAGTTGTATTGTGCTCTTGGTACTATTTTGTATGTGTTTACAATATTGTATGCTTGTTTTTGGTAATTTTCATTAAAAAATTTTGTATAACAATGCAATTTCGTTTTATATGTTTTTTAAGTGATGTATTGGATTCGTAAAGGAATAAGAAATTAAAATTTTTTGTTTTTAGAATTAAAAAAATTTATCGAAGTATTTTTTTTCTCTTAAAATATGTTATATTTTTAAAATATTTTTGTTGTGGTAATTTTCTAAATCATACTATTTTAAAAGCACAACCGTATCAAACTGATAGTTAACATTTAATAATAAAGTTGAAGCAAGCACTTAGCTATTGTGACAAAATAAAAACAAGTAAGAGTGCTATATTCGGCCGTGCCGAATATTATATACCCTTCACACCGTGTAGTCATGCAATAACAGTAGTTTGTATCACCATTCATCTCATATGAAATACGTACATACAAATATAAAAACATCCCATTGTAAAATTATAAATTTACGTAAGTATGTATGTATGTTAAAAAAAAGAAAAAAAAATTTAAAAAAAATTTAAAATTTAAAAAAAACAATTAACATAAATAATAAATATAAAACAAAAAAAAAATAAGAAAAAATTAAAAACAAAAAAAAATAATAATAAAAATATAAATAATATATAAAATAAAAAATAAAATTAGAAAAAAAAATATAAAAAAAAAAATTTAAAAAAAATTTTTGGCTCAGCTGGTATTCGATGCCACGTTTTCTCTAACCAGTATACACGTTTGTATGTATGTATGTTGTTGTTGTAATGTTGTTTTTGTGAAAAAAAAGCGAGGTGGTCGTGGGTTTTTGCTCATATCTTAGTTGTTTATGTACCGATGTTTCTGATTTTCAATACCGATCTGCTCCCGAATATTTCTAATATTTTAATACCTTACCCGGGTCCAAGCGATGTCGGGGGGCTTCAAAAAGTTGATTTCAACATACACACGGACAGACTAAAAGAGCTTAATCGACTCCCGTATTCATAAGCTTTCAGAAAATATATATTTTATGGGGTCGGAAATGAAAATTGTAGAAATTTAACACGAAATGATACCCTTTTTCACTGTGTAAAGGATATAATAAAACAAAAATAGTTATTATTTGCTCGCGACATCTAAATATTGTTATAAAGACCATCGTGAATATGTCGGAACCATGGTTTTTTTTTCATACAAGTCAAAAATTATTTCTTACGGAGAAATTTAGACTCACGCCTAAATAGATTTTTTAAAGCACTCACACAAACTCTTATACACGTAAAGGCATTGTCATATTTGCAAATTTACGTAACTCAAACAAAATGCCAACATAATTAATTTATACAATAGCAACAATTCAAATACACAAAAATGCTACTCGATATTGTTGTAGTTGTTGCAGCTATTTGAGCTGATATTTGTTTAACTGATATGTATACATTTCTATTGTTGCTATTGTTGTCAAATTCTAATTTCAATATTTATTGATACCTTAGACAAAGTTAAATAAACAATAAAATATTTGTTAGGGAACACTTACAAGCGCCCACATACAAACAATAGATAAAAAAAATATTTTTGGAAAAAAATTTATAAACAAAAACAATAACATTTTGTTAGACTTTAACAAATCCATACATATATCACCATAACAATATAACAATCAAAACTAAAGCATACATTTGGGGGTAAATTATGCTAAATTAATGCAAGAAAATAAATATTTTATTAATATAATTTAAAAACCACATGTAAAAAATATATGTTTGTTATTCTATCCTAAATCAATTTTATTTGAAATGTATATTCTTTTACAATTGTTTTTTATTTTTTTTTTGTTGTTGTTATTGTTACGTTATGACTACGCCTTGGTATACGCCTTCAGGGGTTTTTGCATTTTAATTTACTTGTATTTTTTTTTTTTACTTCGGTATGAGTGTTCCACAAATATTGCTGCAAGTTTCATTTTAGTAAGTAGGTGGACAGTTTTTTTAAGTTTAGTTGCAAAACATATCTATTATTTTTTCTCCATTAGCCGTAGTTATAAATCCATAATTGTCTGTATAATGTTGGTTATGCTTTTATTGTTGCCACTTTTGCTAAGACTATGTATGTGTCTGTTAAGTGGGCTTGGGGTTAAACGAATAGCAAATACACTATGGTATCGTGTGTTGAAATAATATATGCGAAAAGATTTTAAATGATAATCCAAAACGAAAACAGATTTGAGTGTGCCAACATTTCCTAAAAAAAACAGTTTGACAGATCACAGTTTAGGGTTAGAAGAAATGCTTTAAATGGAAAAACAACACGTTTTCATTATTAAATAATATCGGTAAGGATAGTTAAATACATATTAAACCACATTTGTTCAAAAGAACAATTAAAAAATAAACAAGAAGTCTGGCTCACTTCAGTTTTATAAAAGCACTATTTATACGAAAACAAGCCATTCAGCTGTTAATATTGAAGAAGTTCATAATAGTGCTGGTAAAATTTCAGAACCGTAATTTATCTTAGTGGATAAGAGTTGAAAATTTAATACGTTCTCATAGTGTACATTCACTACAGATCTGTGTCTCCATGCTTTGAGGCCTAATAACCATGCACAGCAAGAATAGTTCCTAAACAGAGTTTGGACTGGATGCACCCTTGGACCATAGCTCTTTAGGCAGTGACTGTCCCTCGTCATGGATATAATGATAAAAGTTTTTTTTTCGTGAATAATAGTGAGATGAATGACGTGCCCTTTTTTAAAATGCTTAAACATATTTTTATAAAACATACTCTCACACGTAACACCCAGCCCATATTGCCAACATAAAGTAAAAATTATTGCATTTGTCGGCTGTTCGTACTTAAAAAATTTCTACAACTTTGTAAGTAGTTATTGTCGAGTCTAAATGTCTGTATACTATAGCTATAGATTTTTTGGCAATTTTAGTACTTTTCATGTCCACCCATATAAAGTCACTCGTCGTATCAGCCTCTATTTCATTCAGGCATCATCGAATTTATGTGTGTGTGTGTGTGTGTCTGTATTTGTGTTGATAGAAATGATGATAATGGTATTTATGGCTTAATGTTGCAGTTAATTTTTTTCTTTAATTTTCAGTTTGTAAATGTGTTCGCGCTTGTGTTGGACTTGTATTTGTCTGTTAACTTTTCCAAATAAAAATGTCTATAGACGAGAAATATGTTTAATGTATTATTGCCAAATTGTCATGACAGGCTTTGTTTGGGATTCCATAAAATATTGGGTTATTGACTTTATATTGTTGTTTTTTTTTTTTTAATGTCAGAGACATTTTAAAAATGTATTTAAAAAGTCACTATTAATATGACTGGACAGTAAGATTGTAAAATCAAACAAAAAATAATTTTGTGTGAAGTGAAAAGAGGCGTTTGTAAAAGGTGGAACACAAGCAAGACTTTGTAACACACAGGATTTTCTTTTAAAACTTAATCTCCAAATTTACAACAAATTTTTGAATTCACAAAAGCTTTTTATACCCGCCACCAAAAAAATGGTGGGGGTTTATTCATTTTGTCATTCCGTTTGTAACACATCGAAATATCCATTTTAGACCCCATATATATTCTGAATCCGGGTTTGATTTTATGACGATCTAGCTATGTCCGTCCGTCTGTCCGTCTGTTGAAAGCACGATAGAGGTTGCACCGAAAAAGCTAGGTGGCTCAAATTTTTCCAGAATATTTCTTATACAGAAAACCAACTATTAGAAAACAGGTGTAACAATGTAACGATTCAAAATCAAAGATGGTGTTCGAAATAATAAGGAAAATGACGTATAACCTGAAACTTATGATAAGCAACGATATGATCATTTGCCTATTACAATCATGGTGGTAAATGTTATTACAAGATATAGGTTAGGTTGAAAAGGAGGGGCACTAAAAAGCCAAACCCATGACAGGTATACACTTATGTCCAGTTGGCATGTTGTGCGCTCCATGGGGGAACCGAAATTCCCAATTTAAAACCATAATCATAATTTCCCATAAATATCGGACTAGTCAAAGAACTCAGTCCCCTCAATGTAATTCCTTATGGATCTCCAGTTCGAGTTCCCCAGGTACTTCTCCCCAAACGCAGGAAAATGACAGAGATAGCGTATCAAAGTCTCATCCTCTTCCTGGCATGCTCTGCATGTCATCTCCTCAGACAGTTTCATGTGAGCTAGATGAGTTCCAAACTCCGTATGACCTGTAATCACAGTGGTTAGTCTCCTAAGTAGGGTTAAACATAAATGTGTGAATATTTTGTTCTTCAAACTTTTTTGTTATATTAAGGTATTTATATAATGGACAATTTTTTAAATTTAATTGTGATAGCAATTACTGATGTAATTGGCACTAGCAGTTCCCATTCAGAGCTTCGCTTAGTCACTCATTTTTTTGACGTTTATCATGAACCTTTTCCAGACTTCAGGGTTTTTTTACTCAAATTCTTTTTTGGGGTGCGGTTTGTTCACACACAATTTTTTTTTTTAACCAAACAAAAATTTTATTAGTGGTTTAATCTGATAATTGCGATTGCCAATTTTTTTCTCTATATCTCCTTAAATGCTTTTACCAAAAATTTCTCGTAACAGCGGCGTTGCTTTTCTTTTGTAGCCTTGCTTGCAACAATCTAAAACAGTTAAAAAAGAAAGCATCTTAAAAGTAGTTCGAACTACTGAACCTGATTCTCAGTGCTGACCCAAATTATATATACATATGTATTGCATTCATTTTATGATAAGTTCAATTGTCATTGTTTGTGCTAATTAATTGTTTATTGTATGTGCAATTTCTTTTATATATCTCCTTCTGTCGTGTTCGTATATGCATTTATTTCGTACCAGCCTTGTACCATTTTAAATACCATTTAGATATGTATGTTTACTTTGCCCCTAAAAGCGCATTTTATATTTTATATTAATATATTTTATATTAATGGCTGTGTAACTTAACTCCTCGTTTGAAGTTTAACTATCGATCAATTTCCAAAAATTCAAATAGATTTTCACAGTTTATTCATTTATTTTTTCAAACGGTCTTCTCGAATTAAACAGAGAGGCATAAAAAAAAATTTCCTTAATTGATAACGATTTTAAATCCATTTCCATTGTTTTTTTTTCGCTTTCTTTTAGTTGACCCTAGTGAAAATGGCGATGATAATGGTGAAAACTCGGAGCGCAGTGATGAGGACGATGAAGAAAATGAGGAGATTGCAGGTAAAAGAAAAATGTATTTTTTTTCTTTAATAGCAAAGAACATTCAATGAGCAAAGATTCTCTATATTCACTTCACTAACATTATTTTTTACATTGCTTTTATTTTGTTTTTTTTTTCTTTTCGATGCTGCCTTCCTTCCACTTTCATTAAAACAGATGATGGCATGGTCGAGAAAACTTTTAAATTTGATGATTTTGCCAAGAGGTAAGTTAAACTCACAACTTTAAACAAACAAGCAAGTTAAAGATGTTCTAGTATAAATTAAGCGTTTAATAAGAAGCTGTAAATTTAACCTAATTTAAAATGAAACGCAAAAATGTAGAGCATCAGCCAACGCCGAATGATTTATTAACTCTTTTTCACAAATTAGTAGAATTTGTTAAATGTTTTTTGTGTTTTCGTTTTCGTTCTCGTTTTTTTTTTCATTAAAAAATCACCCAAAAACAAAAGAGAAAGCAAGTGAAATAATTCTTTAACTTAATTTGAAGTAATTTCTTGTATTTTTATTGTTTTAGAGCTGAATTACAAACTCACTCACACTGATACTAACACTCAGTCTCACACACAATATACACATGCCAACAAATATGCGTGTTTAGTCGGCGCGAGCTCATTTTATTTCGTTTCGCCTTTTTTTCTTTATGAACTTTTTTTTTATCCTTTTCCCTTAGGATGACTGAAGATAAAGTATATAATTACACACAGGATATAAATGAGGGTGTTCTTCTTTATTATTGCTGCCACAAATACTATAACGACTAATGTTGTTGCAAAGTTAAATAATACTTTTATTTTCAGTTACAAGTTTGTGCTGCCAAATGTAAAGAAAGAACGAAATTATTTAAGCTGTCAAGAATTTGAAGCACTAAAAACTAAAGAAAAAAAAAACAAATAAACGAGTTAAGAAAATGTTATAAAATGAAAATGTTAGAGAGGCATATTATTCAAATAGAAGGGTGTCGATGAATTTATTGTGTGCGCTGCATATTTAGAATGAAATATTTGTTAAACTAATATAACACCTTAACGAAATTATTATAGTTTTGTGTTGATCACTGCCGTGACCTATAGATTTACCGCTATATTTTTTGTTCGCAATACTAGTCTAAACTTATAATCAGATCGAAGAAAACCCGTGCTCTATTACTTAAATCACCGCCGTTTTCAGCTTCCCAATGACGGACTAGTTTTAGAGCATTTTCTGTAATATCTTTTCAAATTTGTGAATGTATAGCTCGAGTTTCTGCAAGAATGTTGGCCTTGAGTTCAAGACTTGCTTTGGACTTGTTCACATATAATCGCTTCTTCAAATAACTCTATAAAAAAAAGTCGGTTGCCGACAAATATAGCTAATACACTGGAAATTATTCTAATGAAAATTTGACTCAGCATAAAATGTTCAGAAACCGATGCCGCTCTCCATCTACGGTTACGAACTTCCATTTTAATTTTTAAAGAAATAAGGCGCAATGATATTCTCATATGAATGCCACACCGAATAGAGTGGCAATTGCTGTGGATTTTCTTTAGAATTTTCACAACTACATAATCTACTACAGTTCTGCTTACTAACGAAGCCATTCAAATGAGTTTAATCACTCAGATTTTCAATAAAGTTGATTTCATTTCTGACCAATTTTAGACGCCAAATTTAGACGTTGTCAATAATCTTAAATCAACATGGCACCTCTTACGGTGCCATATTGGCGTTGACGATAAACTAAGCAACGAATCATTGCGTTAGAGAGGGATATTCTGACTTTAAAATATCGACGATATGCTCTTTGCTTTAAAACAATTGATCGCGGTTTTGAATAAATTTATATTATTCTTGTTCGGAGTTCGGTTGTGAAATTCTCCATTATTCATTCTCCAGGTGTTATTTAAATAATCTGAAGACATATAAAGAAACAAAAAGGTTACTTAATTTGTAAACTCCATAATGACTTAAGGCCCACCTTGCATATGCTTAGAGGCAGCATAGGGGTTGTATTAATTTTTTATTTTATTTTTTTTTTTCAATAAAATCATTTAAAAACTTCTGTGAACTGTAGCATACTTAACATTAGTTCCATATACACTTATGCCTGTCACGAAGCATACAAAAAACAATTTCTCAATTGAAGGGTTAAACTTAAAGTTGTTTAATTTTTTCGCTCATCCATTTTACCATAAGTGAAGCAAATTATAAAGAGTAAAAGAAAAATTGAAAACTTTCTGATTCCCAAAACGGCGTCATCTGTTGTTCGTATACAAGTTTCGTTCAAGTTTTTCAACTTATAATTTGTAGGTTTTTGTGGCATTTTTTTTATTTTTCAAAAAAACATTTTTTAAGCCACTCTGTTGCTTTTTGAATTGTTTTCGTAATTATAAAATTGGTTGCTTTGTCTTTCAATAATAGTTAATTTCGAAAATTTAAGACTTAATTGACGGTAGAAAAAAAAATGGTAAAAAGTCGTGTCCGCAAAGCATTACTCAAGTGTTTTTGATAAAAGGGAAATTTGGGTAAATTGCTTTAAATTTAATTAATCCTAGTAGGTCAACAATTGTTTTAAAAAAGGTATAAACGTTTACGTTTTTACAAACGTTGTTAGCTTTGAAAATTTGTGACTTGATTTTTTGCTCCGGCAAATTTAAATGTCTTCGTTTTCATATAATGAATGGTTCATAACTATAAAAAGGTCAGTTTATGTAATGTCAAAAGGTCAACATACAAAAAAGAGAAACAAAAAAGATAAGTAAACAATTAAAGAGTGACGTATTATACAAAAAACAATTAATGGTCAATGCAAATGAACTAAAGCAATACCGCTACAACAATTGATGTCAAAACCATTTATAAAACACATATTTATACACATTGAAAGGACAAATACGAATCAAATACAGCCAAGAGGTACTTTAACTACAAAATATATAATGAAGAAAGGAAAAAATGATGACGAGGAAAAAAGATATGAAAATCATAAAGAAAAATTAATTTAAATAAATTATCAATGTTATAAAAAAAATGGGCAAATGTGATGGAGAAGTGACACACCAGCCGCCAGCGACATTAACGTCATCAAAACAAATAAACTTTTAAACATCTCTCTCTCTCTCTCTCTCCATCATTTAAGAGCAAGTCAAATGGTGTTAAGTGGTCGACGAAAAAAATCCAGTGATTTCGAAATATTAATTGTCTTTTATCTGTGTGAAATAAATTCGTAAAAATGTTTGAATAATTTTCATTTTTGGTAAAAAAATATATTTGAAAAATGTTAAAAAAAAAAAAAATGTACAAAAAAAAAATTTGATTTTATAATCTAATATATAAAATTCTGGTGTCGCGGTGTTTGTGATTAAACTCCTCCGAAATGGCTCGACCGATTTTCATGACATTTTGTGTGCATATCGGGTAGGTCTGAGGATCGATCAACATCTATTTTTTATACCCCTCAACGCTACGCCTTTTTTCATGCCCTCTCAGGTAGGCCAGACTGCTGGACCGATCTTTTTGAAATGTTCACATAATATTACTAAGACTCTGGTATGATTATTAGGATACTTTTTTTAGCACGCCTGCTTTTTTGTAATTATGTACTTACATCAATGCAGAAATAAACGTTTAAGAATCGGTCAACATCTATTTTTCATACTCCTAAATATTTGGGGTGACCCACCGCAAGGTACAATTTATGCCTCACCCTAATATCGTAAAGACTTCGATGAAATTTTAAAATAAGATATTTCTGCATACTGTCTAACACATATGGTTTACGTAAAATATTTCCTAGAAATAATTTATATGGCAAAACAACGTTTGTCGGGTCCGCTGGTTTTTTTTTTATAAAAATTTACATTAAGTAGGGAAGGTAGGTGGATAGAATAGACAGCTGTTGTGCAGCTCACTTGGGTTCATCATATTGATCCCTTTGCGATACTTGTAAGGCTTCGATAAAAAAAGAAAAATATAATGGAAGGAAAGATAGAAAATATGAGAAGTCGTTATCTGGGTAAATTTCTCAATTCTATACTGGTATAGAAAGCTACTCGCACTGCCCTTTAAAGGCAGAAATTTCAGCAAGACTTAGCGTTGCCATCTCTGACAGGCAATGTAGTCTTCAGGAACCAAAAATAGTAATTCGGATGTTTTTTTAGCAGGAAATGTTATATAGTTTCTTCAGTTTCTTTGTCTAAAGTCTTTATGGGTAAGTCTTATTCTCCTGACATGATTGCTTAAACCCCAGTGACAAGTCCACAATATCACAATGTCCGTTCTAGGCCATGTTATTCTTGCAATATTACACCAAGAATCATTCATTCATCTCGTCTGGGCCGAGATATGAAGATACGTATCGACACAAAAATTGCAGGCAGATAGGAGTATACCACAGAAGTGATTCATTTCTATTAGCAAGGCCATCAGCTGTGCAGTTCCCATGACTGGCCCTCTCCCATATAAGGGTGATGTTTGAATGCATCGCCAATCAATTTAAGGATGTCTGGCACTTCAGGCCAACTTGTGATTATGAGTAAACATCAGTTGAAAACCTGACAGCCGCTTCATTGTAATTATTATAATGCCTCAGCCTCACCCAACCTTTAAAAAAAAAATTTTATATATTTTTTTTCTAATTTTCGAAAAAATTTTTTGTTTTATGAAATGTTTTTTCTTAAAATATTTTTAACTTATACTAATACTTTATACTTCTAAAAGATTTCGTTGTTTTTAAAACTTACATCGTTTTTGTTTTTTTTTTCAATGTTTTTTTATGAGATATTTCTATGAGTTTTCTATTTATAACAAAATTTTAAAAAGTTTAAACATTTAAGATATTTGTAAAAGACTTTTTTCATAAGAAATTACTTGTCTCTATGTATAATATCGTTTTCGCAATCTTTATATTTTGAATTTTTTTATTTTACTCTCATTATTTTTTCTCCTTTTCGAAAATTGTGTCTATGTAAGTGCATAAATTTGAATTCATATAAAATAAAATAAATAAAAAAGCGCTTTTTGCATCGCTTATTTAGTGCTCACCGGCTGCGAGAAACGGTTCTACAAGAAGTGTTTTTTGTGTCCAACGACCCATTTCATAGGTATCTGTTTTGCAATTATTAAGCCCTAATTTTATCCCTACCAGGAACGGCTTAATCGTGCCTACCCCTTACGCACTAATGAAAAATGCTGTTGCAGCAAGTAAGGAAGAAATATACAAAATGTCTATTGGAATATATTTGTCTTCTTTATTCTATTAATAAAATAATGAGCAGTACAGAAGACATACTTTGTTGTGCTTTCGTATGCAAACAATTTAAGCTTTTTCATGGATGCAATACTGTGAGAGAATGAAGTCTGCACTAATTACAAAATTTTATTTTTTTTGTGGGGTTAAATACATTTTGTTATAGACTTATTCTTTTTATTCAATTCTGTTTTTTTACAAATTGAAAAAAATTTAAATTTTGTCGTTTAAAAAACATTGTGAATCACTGTGTCAGACCCCTAGTCCGTGTAACTTACAGCGGAGGAACATTTTTAACTGCGAATATTTAACAAAACCTTAAACAGCCTGTCTGTTGGCTGCTACTGGTACTTTTTGTGTAGATAAAGGAAATAAAGTTTTATGGTTTGTAAAAGACAAACTTAATATTTAAACATTTGTTGGCAATTAAATTTCAGTTAAAAGTTTAGCTTAACTCACAAAAAAATAAATAAAACAAAAAGCTTTGCAGCATAAAAAAAACAAATTAAATACCCATTCGAGAGACAAAATGTATACAATTGTGAACAAAAGAAGAAGAAGAGCAAAAAAAAACTAAAACTTTTGCTGATGGCAACACTTAAAAGTATCACAAACGAAATGGAAAGGCAATGCATGCTAGAGAAAACAAAAGCAACTTGGCAAAATCATTGACAGCAGTTTCAAAGGCAATAGAAAAGTAGGAAAAAAACAATAAAATCAGCACAAAGATGAAAATAATTACGCAATAGTCAAGGGAAAACCAAAAACAAAAACAATACCCACAACAACAGCGACCACAATCATTTTAAAGAGTATTTAAAAAGTACAATTTAAATAAGCACTTACTCGTCATACATATTCACACAGACACACACAACTAACCAATCAACCAACCACCTACTGCAAAAAAGGAGACAAGACCCAAGTACTAAACAGCATGAATAACAACAAAAATATCAAGTTTTTAAATGAACGCATGAAACAAACCTTAAATACAAAAATAACAATTCTTAATGGAACCACTAAACAACAACAATTAACAGCTCAAATACAAAAGAGACATTTCGGAAAGAATTAAACAGCCAACAACAAATAAACAAACAGTCATTTAAAAAAAAGTATGAGTGAGTTCTGACATTAATGTTTAATTAGTTCCCTTGAGCTTGACGATTATTTTATACAACATCTACCACCACTAGTTAGAGGGTGACACAGGGACATACATAAAGGTTTATTATTACGTATGTAATTCTGAAAAATGTTTATCAAGGACCCAAGAATGTACATATGTACATAGATAAAATTTTTACTTTAGATTTATCTATTAACATAGATGCGTATGGCCAAACTATAAAGTCTAATTAAATAATATTCATTATTAATTTTTTTTGCTGAAGGTAAATAATAATACAGTCGTGTCTGGATATAGTGAACTAATTTTTGCAAGGCTTATTCATAGTATCCAGGTTGTTCTCTATATCAAGGTTGAAATTTTTGTTCAAAAACTCGTTTTATTTATTAAAAAAACATACATGTAAATGCAATAGCTGATTAGAAATAATTTGTACAAAAAAGGAAATATATGTATTTAAGTTTAATAAAATAATTGTTGTTGAAGTTGTTTTCAAAATGTTGTTCACTATTAGAGTTTTTCACTATTTAGAGTACTCCGTGCAAAAATTTTGGTGTTCACTATATGGAGGTGTTCACTATATCGGGTGTTCAGTATATCCAGACACGACTGTAATAGCTTCGGCTTCCTCTTTTTCCCTGTTGTTCTTTTAAGGGCATAGATTTTTCTATTTAAATAAATAAAATTCCACATGGAGAATGCCAAACTTGTGAACAATTGATATCATGAATAAAGGCCGTGTTAAAATTTCCTAATTTTAAGGCTTGTGAATTTGCCTGCTTTCAAAAAGTTCACAAAATTTTTAAACAAATATTTTGACAATAAGTTATAAAAAATTATTCACCACGGTTTCAATTCTCGTTCTATTAAACTGTGAAATGAAAAGTTATCGTGTGTCTTATCATATATTTTCACCATACCCTTTGCTGTAGAAAAACTTTTCATTTCACAGTTTCACAAAGCGAGAATTGAGTCCCTGGTATCTGATTTCATTCACATGGAATTCACAATACGAAATTAAAATCCGTGTGAACAAAAAATATTTATAAATTTTCACATTTTGAAATTCATAATAACGATAATTATTTTGGTTCTCCTTTAGCATATTCAAACTTTTTTAATATATTTATTTGCCATTTACTTGTGTGAGTAAGTCGATCTCTACGCCTATTTTCCTTTACGGTTAAGGAGAGTGTAGCTTATCAATTTCCATTAACGCTTGAATACAAGCAAAGACTAATGAAACAGTCTTTTTTCTTCTCCTACATCCGCGCTTGGAATATGGGACGCACTCTGCAAATAATTATTTTATTCGCTTTTGCAAATTTTCAGCTTTTTTTTTGTTTATTTTTAAAGTCCTTGCTGTTAAAAAATTATGCGGAATTTTGCATTTAAAAACATGCAATTACCAAACTACTTCGTAGTAAAGCAGACGTTATATAGTAGTCTTTAAAAAGTATTGTTACAGAATTAGTTTTATCTTACCCTTCACTCGACAGTGTAAAACGGTATATAAAGGGTCCGCCATCTAACGTTTTTTTTTAAACTAGTGTTTATTTCGTGAATGGTAACACTTAGCTCATGTTTGATTTGACAGATGATTGGTTTTATCCTTCCGATGAACGAACATGGTTGTGTATACGCTTGAACTACGCTGGGAAATATTGCGACATTACTTTGGCCGATTTTGCCAAAAATTTCATCTATTCAGATGAAGCTCATTTTGATCTTGGCGGGTATGTAAATAAGCAAAATTGTCGCATTTGGGGCACAGAAAACCCGCACGCATACATTGAAAAGACGATACACCCAGAACGAGTACCTGTGCGGATTTTGGTCCAGAGGCATAATTGGGCCATTTTTTTCGAAAATGAGCAAGGAGTGGCCGTAGTGAATGGCGATGGTTATCGGGCCATGTTGAACGAATTTTTGTTCACAAAAATTGAAAAGAAGGATATTGGCAACATTTGGTTTTAACAGGACGGCGCTACGTGTCACACAACCGATGCTACACTTTTTTATAGCATTTAAAAAATAAAAAAGTTATTTGGCATATAATTATATATTACACTCGACAGTGTAAAAAGGTATATATATGTTTGTCATTCCATGTAAAATTTCTACAATATTTATTTCCGATCTTACAAGTATTTTATTTTCTGAAAGCTTATGAATAGGGAAGTCGTTTAAGCATTATCCGCTTGTCCCTCTGTCTTTCCATCTTTCCGTTTGAACTTTCTGAATCCCCCAACATTACTAAGACTCGTGTACGGTATCAAAATATCAGAAATAATCGTTACTGGAAATCATCATAATCGCACCATCACTATTTGAGATGAGCAAATAAACTGCCTCTGTATTTTCGCTTATTTTTACGACAAAAATTAAAATTTTCCAGTTCTGGGATAATTTATAGACGCGGTTGTTACTATTTATAAATTTGGCATGCCTCTAGCGATACTCGTTAAAACTTTTGGACAAATTGGTCACTAATCGCTATAGTTATAGGCAAAAATTATTTGAAGTGATATATATTTTTTTTTCAAAATTTTTTAAAATCCTAAATAATTTTTAAACACGCTTAAGTTACCAAATTATAGGCCGTTATCTCAGAAATAATTTCTAAGAAAAACTAATAAATCGGTTTGAAACCAACTGCGATTAAAGCACCAAAGTACAATTGCTTCGAAGTTTTTTTTAAATTTTACAAACGGAAATCGATGTTTTTCAGTTTCTATAAAACCGAGAGAGCCAATGTGGAGATCAAATGAAAGGACTTGAGGATTAAACTATAGTTAGATATGAAAAGAAAAAATCCAAGATGACATCCTAGATTAAATGGCAAATATATGAGTTAAATATAGTAGTTACGACTTTGTCCCCTTTAACCCCCACAATATAAATGTCGAAAAAAAAGCGCTGTATTAAACAACAAAAAAAGGGTAAAATCCAAGATGGAGTATGAAACAAAATGGCGGAGCGAATATTTTTAACCCCAACAATATAGGTACCAAATTAAAGTAGATTACAGTATACTATGTAAACTTCAAAACCAAGGATGGCGTCGGAAATAATAAAGAAAATAGCGTATTGCATAAAATCTAAAATCTAGGCTAAGCTACGATGTGGGATTATACCTATGTACATAACGGTGAAGGGTATTATCAGATTCGGCACGGCCCAATATAGCGCTTTTACTTGTTAGTTTTTAACTTTGTTAGTTTAATTTACATTTTAATTCTTATTTACATTTGTGTAATATACCTTAAGATTTTATTTATTGGAAATTATAAGCAATTCACACTATGTAGCATACTTTCGGGATGTTTATCAAATAGCTTTTTCTAGAAATAACATATTTTGGAAAATTCTCGATCCTGTATTACGGTACCGAGTAGTAGTAGTAGTAGTACTAAAACATACTACATTAGAGTATATCGATAGACACAAGTTGAAAGACCCTTAATCGTATTTTTTAAGAAAATTATTTTATTTAATGATTCCAAAACATTTTACACGAATACTCCTCAATACAAAATTTATTGCAATTGTATCAAAAAGAAGTTACATTATGATATTACAGTTTCTATAATGTTTTTATCTTTTCATGTCAAGTTATAATTAATTGAGTTAGGGCCTTTCTACCTGAGACCATCGATTAATAGAATAGTTTTCTAAACTAAAATATGAATTAAACATTAAGGGCCGTATTCATAAAAAATATTTTAGGTTTATTAAAGGCTTATTTGACAGATGTTGTAGAGAAATTTGTCAAATAAGCCTTCAATAAACCTAAAATATTTTTTATGAATACGGCCCTAAGTATTTGTTTTAATTTATAAAAATTAGTTTAATAAGAGATTGCTATCTATTGAAATTTGTTCAATTAAATGTAGATAAGAAAAAAGTTTATTTTTTAAAACTTTTTATTTACTCATACATCAAAAGAGACGTCATTTCCAAACTATGTTTTCAAACAGCAAACTAAAATTTTACTTTTATAAAAGTACTAATAAATTCTTGATTTTAATTTTGCAATAATTTCTTTGAAGATTTTTGCATCTATCCTTTTGTGTACAATCCTAAAACATACATAATAGGGTGGGTAAATTTTTTTCGTCACAAATTGTATAGCAAGAGTAAACACGAAATCTTATTTATTTGCATTTCCTGATATAAAATATATTATTTACGGTTTCCAAGCTTTTTAAATATATTTGAGGTCTAGATTTGGTATTTATTTCCTGGTAGAAGTTATTTATCGAAAAGTTTAACTTGTTTTCTACACTTTATTTCATTGATCATTGAAACATTAATTTTACACTTAATTGCGATTATTTTCTTAAGTTCTCTTTACTCTATCTAAGTTATTATCTTAGTCAACTAACTGATTCACATTCAGTCAGACAATCTTTAAATATATTAGTATGTAATGGCTTCTCACACGTGGGGACACTGGGGGAGCTTAAAACTAGTGTTTAATAGCGCAACTTAGATGGGAAATCAGATGGTATAAAGGCATCTTTAGCCACCTTCAGAGTAAGACTTTAATATGAATGTATTATTTATATGTTACATTTTCTTACGATCACTTAAAAAACATGATTTTAAAGCATCACCACTACTTGGTAGGTTAAGTTCACTAAATTCACTTGGTAAGCCAAAATTGCAAATGTTTAGAACAAAAAACATAACCCGGCATTTGTTGAAAACACATCCCTTGCCGAATCAGATGAATCGAGAGACATTGCTGATGTTTCCATTTTAAAAAGAATTTGAGCAACGAAGAAATTTAAAGCGTTTACAAAAAACATAACAAAAATTTACATCGTTCATTTACAAAATATAAATGTAGCGTTTTATTTCCTAAGTCCTTAATTCAACTTGCCCAAATTTTTTTTAATTTTTTAAACCGTGCAGACTTCATTCTTTTTCGTATTGCATCCATAAAAATGCTTAAATCGTAAGCACAACAAGGTATGTCTTCTGTACAGCTTATTATTCGAACAATATTTTTATATCCGCCACCAAAAAAAAATGGAGGGGGTATATTCATTTTGTCATTCCGTTTGTAACACATCGAATTATCCATTTTAGATCCCATAAAGTATATATATTTTGAATCGGGGTTTCATTTTCTGACGATCCAGTCTCTCCGTCTGTTGAAAGCACGATAGAGTTCGGACCGAAAGAGCTAGGGGTCTCAAATTTTGCCAGGATCTTTCTTATACAAAGGGTTTGTTTATTTAATGGGCTAAATCGTTAAATTAGGAAGAAAGTTATAGCTCGTAATGCAAGAGTAGGTCGAAAAAACAACCATGCCCTTCCAACATCGAATAAAATGCAATTGTGTCGAAACGCATTAACGTTAAGCCATGAAATTCAAATATATATTTCCTGAGTAAAAACAGTATTTTTCCGTAAAAATTGCTTAAATCTATGCATTAGGAAAGGAGTTATAGATCAAAACGTATGATAATTAATACCGCGCAATGTATTTTTCGGTATATTTCAAGTTTAAAACCTAATAAAACTGACCAAATTAGATGTACGATTTTGAAATTTTTGCAATTATTGCTTTTAGGTCAAAGGCTTTGTACTAATGGAAAATAAATGTGACACGCCCATTTTTACGCCCACCTCCTATATAACGATTTATCTCAAATTCATATAATTTCTCTAGGAATAAAGATTTTGGAAGAATAAAGGACTATATTAAAATATCTTAGTTGTATTTATTAGCAGAAACTTTATTGACACGCCTACTTTAGCGTCCAATTTTATTGAAAGACTAAATTTACGAAAACATTTTACTAGCATATCGAAGTTATACCAAGAAAGTGATACAAATTGTAGTATAAAAAAATTATTCCATAGCGATTACTCTTAGTAACAAAATAATAAATTTTGCGTTATAAATGTACACAAAATTGGTGGTGGGTTTAAAAGATTCGGCACAGGCGAATATAGAGCTCTTACTTGTTTTTTTTTATTTTTCTCCCTTATTTGGTGCTAGTAGGGATTAAATTAGCGTTTATTAATTGCGCTTTTGGAAGCAGATAAGTACTAAGTGACCGATTCGTGACGCGTTTTTTTGTAATAAAGTTTTTTGGTGCGGTGCTGCAGTATATTTTTGCGACTGTCACATTTCGTAGCCGATTTTGGTTTATTAAACCACATTTGAGAGCAAGTTACTTGGCATTTTCAAATATTTTTTTATATCGTTAAAAAAAAGAATAAGAAACATAAATATTTTTCTAATTTTTTTTCATTCATTAGTGTCTATTTAAATCTTTATATGGCTTTGCGCTGAATTTTATTTGATTTTAGACTTATGGTTTTTTCGGAAAAGTTTCTTGAAATTATCTGTCGATTTTTTTTTGCGTGCGATACGAATTTTCAGTTGTGTTTTTTCATATCCATACAATTTGACCCACCCTAATACTCACATATTTCCCATCTTATTTTCCATCAATTCAATAAAAGCATCGTAAATTATGAACATTTATAAATAGTTTTAGTTTTACTATTTTAAGCAGTTTAGTCCATTTTTACTGCTTCCTTTATTCATTTACAATCAAGGTTAACATTCAAATTTTTTGTTTTCTAAAGGTAGTTTTTGAACTAAAATTCTATGACTCCCAAAAAAAAATATTTCTTTCCATTCATTTAAGCAGAATTCTTAACAAAAAAAAAAACGAAGACATAAAAAATTTATTTTTTCATTCTTTATGACTACTTAAAATGATTAATAACCATTGCAAGCAAACGAAATCCGATATGTTTTTTTTTTATTTTTTTGCAAAGTTTAGACTCGAGAAAAAAATTAGTAGATCATGAAATAATAAATTTATCACAAAATTTAAAAGAATTTAGCAAACAGTAGAAACTTCTATTTTTTAGTTTACAAAAATGGATTAAAAAATACAGGGTTTGCCAAATTGCAATGCCTTATTTGAAATGTTAACTTACTTATATCGAAGGATTTGCATTCGGTATTTTTTTTAATCAAAAACTATCTTCTGCCTTTTGTTTAAATCAAATATTCTTTTCACTACGGTTTCATAACATTGTCTGGCCGCAATTTTGTTATATCTTCTTTATATTCTATCCGTTCCTCTGTCCGTAAGAAACCCTAAACAAAATTAGGCTTGTCGTATCTGGGTAACGGGGTGGCCAAACAATATCAAAATTTTTTTTGAATTATTCGTTAATAACGCAACTCTTGCAGAATCGTGTTCTAAAGGGTCCGCCAAATAACTTTTTTTTTTTTTTTTGAAACAGGGCGCAGGGCGCTGTGTGGCACGTAGCGCCGTCCTGTTGAAACTAAATGTTGTCAATATCCTCCTCTTCAATTTTTGTGAACAAAAATTTGTTCAACATGGCCCGATAACGATCGACATTGACTGTAACGGCCACTCCTTGCTAATTTTCGAAGAAAAATGGCCCAATTATGCCTCTGGACCAAAATCCGCACCAAACAGTGACGTTTTGGGTGTATTGGCTTTTCAATGTATGCGTGCGGGTTTTCTATGCCCCAAATGCGACAATTTTGCTTGTTTAGATACCCGCCAAGATCAAAATGAGCTTCATCTTAAAAGATGATTTTTTTGGCAAAATCGGCATCTTCTGTAAGTCGATCGCAGGCCCACTTAGCGAAGCGTATACACAACCATATTCGTTCAGCGGAAGGATAAAACTAATTATCTGTCAAATCAGACATGAGCTAAGTGTTACCATTTACGAAATAAGCACTAATTGAAAAAAAAACGTTAGATAGCGAACCCTTTATATCTTGCTGTATGAGCTGTAGTTTCACCTTGCTCAAACCATATGTCGCGAATATTGGGGAGCTGCCGGATATAAGAAATTTTCTAACATTGTTCTCTGTATAGATATTCGGTATTTGAATTCTAATGTGAGGGTAAATTTGGTTTGTAAAAAATAAAATTTTAAACGAATTCATCGGATAAGAAGAGTATGCCTGTCAATGGAAGACATTCTCTGCGATGCTTGTAGGACCTTATTCTCTTCATCACGATTGTTTTTCACCGGTTTGCAAATTTGCGACTGTATATTCTCGATAACTTCACTGGTTGCATGTTACAGGTCTTTAATCGATTGTGTGTCATTGTCATAGACCTAGGAGAGATCACATCGTTACTTGTGTAGAACATATCGCTGTCTTAATAAAAATAATAATCTTCCAAATCAATATGTTTTGATTCCTGGTACACAAAAATGTGAGTCATCGTTCGATACAGAAGTACCGTAACAGTATCTCCAGTCTTATATTTGAAGAAAAAAAAATCCAATTTCACTGCAAGCAGCCACAATTTTTTTTTAACAATAATTTTTGAATTTTCCGAGCTCCTCATGGGATAGTTTTCCTTATTAACATAGCCCTTGAGATGAAAGTCACTTATGATGATTTTTCGATAAAATTGCTAATCACTTTAGTTCGACATTGTTGATGGTCGGCAGTCTTATTTTTTTATGTAAGCTAAACGTTAAAAGCTTTAAGACCTAAATTTTAATGTTAAATGCAATTTATTGTCGTTTGTGAATTTTCCAATTTCTAAGATCGATGAGAAATGGACAAATCTGGGCATTATGAGCTACAACAGCAATATCCACTGTTATTCTTGAACAATATACACAAGTTTAACTCTTCATATCACTAAGTTGTTTAAACAACTCAAATTGTTCCACTAATTTTACAGTTGCAGCCTAAAAAGATGTTTTACTATGACACAAAAATTTATTACTTTTGCGAGGAATGATCGCGAAATTTTCACCATTTCTTGTAGTGAACTAATTATTTCAATGCATTGCTGGAACGTTTGAAGCGTTTAAATTTAAAAATAATGTAGATGTTACTTCTCATATACCAAGTAGTTACAGTGTGAGCCCGTAGCGGGCTTTAGAAAGTTTAATGTCTTATTGGAACACCCTCTATACAAAACCATATTTAGTTAAGTCTTATAAAGCGTCGTAACGATATTTTGAAGTTGTTCCATTTAGTATTTTCTGGTGGATTCGTATAGAAACTCTCTCATACAGTATTTACAATTTGTTTAATGCAAACATTTCGTGCGTGTTATATCGCCCTGAATTTTGAAACGATCTAGAGAAGGTGCTAAATGTGTGAATTTTATTAACTACATTTAATATTATATTATAAACGTTGGCTTATTTTCTTAAAATTTACCAGAATTCTTTTGTATTACAAATAATAACACTTGAAGTTTATGTTATAAAATCATAGAAACTTTTTAGTTCTTAATAGGTAACTTGTATTAATTAATTATTTCACTTATTCGTATACACCTATATTTATTATCAAACTCAACTTGATATACGCACAACGAACTCTGTTGAAATACTTATACATGTGCAGTTTGACTATTTTTAGCAACAGCGCTATCTAATAGTGGTAATCTATAACATTCTACGAAATTTCCGTACTATACACCAGTTTATTTTGGTAATTAGTAGAGATCGTTGCCTAAATAAAATGGTGAGATCTTATTGTTAGTAATACGTAGGAAAAATAACCACTCCCTAAAGTATGCAGCATATAATATAACATTTCAACTGTTATGTTACATTACATAACCTGATTCTGCCAACCAACCAACCAACCAACCAACCAAGGAAGTTGTTAAGTGCTTAACAATGTAAACCAAAAAAATATATGTAACAATATGAGCTTAAGCTACTACCAGCTAAGTTCTCGGATCAGGGTAAAATTGTTGACCGATTTCAACTAAAATTTTTTGATCGAGTTTTTTGATTCTCGTTTTCAACTTACATTAGCATTTTCGTAAATAAATACTTAGTTAGTACGCTACTTACCTGCTAAAGAAAGTTGTGTGACACCTTATAGGATTAGGATACGATTTTATCATCGAGATATATTTTTTTAAATAAATCTTTCACTATCACAATTAAATTTTTTTAAATTAAAATGTTAAAAATGTTTACTAGAGCCGGAATTTAAATTGAGTTATTAATTAAGAATAGAAATTAAGAATAGAAAATAAATAAGTCAATAACTACAAATTAGAATTTTTAGTCGCACGCTTTTTTTAAGTATTTATTTTCGTATAAATATGTTTTCACTAACACACTGAATACGAATCAATAGTTCATATAAAAAATTTGACTGAAAAAAATGTTTAGCACTTTATTGATTATATACTTTATATAAACAGACAAAAGGCTTAGGTCGACTCAAAAGTGAGCGTATTTTCTTGACTGTGAGTGTAAAATCCATTTTGTCTTATAATTAAGGCACAAAGTAAAACTATCCTTTCCACCGATAGATGTGTTGGATATAAAATGCAAACTTGGGAACGTTGTCTACAATAGGTTTTTTACAGAATATTTTTATATTCTATTTAAAAGAAGTGGTAGTTCCTTCGTAACAATTAAAACAAAATTAAAAAAAGTATCGTAAACTACGTTATTTTTACCAACTTCATTTGTCGAGTGTATTGTCATAATTCATGCATTTCATTTCTATTTACAGATTACTAAATCCAAAAATAGTTCGTGCCTGTGTTGTGGTACTTTCTGATTGGGAACAAATGCCAACGAAATCCCTGAAAGCAGCTGTAACCATACTACATCGTATTGCCTATGGATGCTCATGTCCGGCCATGCTGTACCAGGTAAGTTTTTGCGGGAGGCGCTTTAACAACACCTTTGCACTAGCTTTCTATCCAGTCGTTGTATCTTTATATTTTTCATATTCATTTTTTAATAGCGAAAAAAATGGGAATTCTTTTGAAAATATATCGTTGTTTATAGTCGTTGGGTGTGTTGTTGCATGTAGTGGTAAGGATAAGCACTCTTTATGATTCAACATGAATCGAAAAGGAAGTAAAAACAAAAAATAGCAAGTCTTAACTGGCCCCTATGTTGTATTTTTTATGTTTTTTTTTTAGTTTCATGATTAAGCTTTAAACGTGTAGAAGCGCAAAAATTGTGATGGCAAAGATGGTGAATGGCATAGAACAAAAGCCAGTATACTCCTTTTCATCGTTAGAAATTATAGATATTTAGCTGTATGAATGTACTTATGTATTTGTTTTTTTGTTTATACAAGTGTAAAGGTGTATCCGTTTCCGTATGCTCAATATAAATGTGTGCAGGTTATATTCTTCGTGCCATTACTTTTGCTATGACTGCATGCAAAATAAACATAAATCAACGTCATGTACATAAAAACGCGCATTCAAAAATTGCCAACATACCAATTATAAAACACCTCAACCACACAGTATTCTGCTCCTCCCAGCCCCGTAGGCCATTTGATATTTTTAAAATGAATGAATGCTGAACTGAAGAATGAAGAAGGCCCAGAGATTTACAACAAACAGCTTAAATGTTTGCCATAAAATAGCATCAGCTGCTTAATTTTGATGCTTTTGGCAAATACAAGTACGAGTAACAAATTTAAAGCCACATGTTAGTTGTTATGCCTGCTTTTTTCCGTTCCTATTGCATTGGTGGTTTTAATGTTTGTTTCTTTTCAACATTTCTTTCATTTTTATTTCAGGACTTTTGCACAAATTAAATGAACTTGAACTTTTAATCTCCCTTGATTGCGTGCTTTTGTGATGCTGTGTGAATTCAGCGAAATAAACAATAACGACTTTTACCATTAACAGCTTCAACAGAAATCAAAAGATGAATAAAAGGCAACAAAAAAAAGAATTAAATGAAAATCCTAGCAACAAGGGCAGACATTATAATTTTTTAGGTGCCCAAATAATATGTTTAGGCTTTCTTTTTTTTTTAGTTATTTCTCCCTTCTTTTTCAAACGTTTCTTAGCATTACACAATGTTGTTGTTGCGTTTTCCTTTATTTATTTCACCACTTTTCGCTATTATTCGCAGTTTTGTGAAATTATAAATGTAATGCCATAAGGACATTATGGCCGCTTAAATGGGCCATTTTGTAAATACCCTACAAATAGAGATGATTTTCGGAGTATTTAGAGGATTACAAACAGATGGCGACTTTACAAACAATATGGAACAAATTGTTTTGTTTGGGCTTTTGCTTATATTCCAATCATTAATTAAACAATAATTTAAAATTATATTAATAAAATATCTGATTGCTCTAGCGCATTGGTCGTTTGTGTGCTTGTTTGATGGTCTAATGGTTGAAGTTGAAGTCAAGCACTTTCATCTGTTTTTCTAAACCGGTCAATAGTTTAATTAATGGCGCTGAGTTAATTACATTAGAATTTTATTTGTAATTATAAAAAGAATGTTTAAAATGTTCAGTAAACAATACCAAGAATAAAATGTAATATATTTTTAGAGCATAATGCGCTTTCAATAATGTTTTTCCATACTAATTTTATATGACCAGAACGTTCCACTTAATATGTTTGACTGAAAAACATGTTGAAGTTTGTCCATACAATAAAGCCTTGCATTCTATGTTTTGCTTTTTTGGGAATGACAGCAAAAATTGCATTTTAAAAATTGACAAATCGTTTGTCTGTAGCGTTGGCGGTAATGCTGGCATCGGTTTTGCATTTAAAGACAAATGGGCTAATGTCGGCTTTGGCATATAAACCGCAACATGCAGTGATTTTTCCGGCTATAAAAAAGTCTCGTTAAATCAGAAGGCTATTTGACTATACAAATCTGGCTTAACTTTAAGTTGATTCTTATCCCATTAACACACATCGCAATTAATTGTCATCTAGCTTTGGTGGGAAATGAAAAGGAATTTCGACACACATATTGCATTAACTGTAAATAAAGCAATTAGTGTACTGGGATTAGCTAAACGAAGGTCTAAGCAACTGTCCACAGCGCAGTGAGGTCTAAACGCTATTGAAAGTAAAGTTATTGCTTTGCTGTCTAATAAACGGCTTCCATCTTACAAAGTATACTTGGCTCTTGTAAAACTTCCAACTCATAAAATCTGTAGACTAATATTAAATGGAACATTTATTTTGAAATTATTAAATCACTAATATTTAAATTTTTAATCAGACTTGAGTTCATATTTTAATATTCTTTATTTTTACAAAGAATTTTTTTTAATTGTGATAAATGAAAGAATAAATCTGAAAAATTAAATTTTTACCGACACTAGCCGAGTGGAATGCATTTTCGAAACCAGCTACGATTTCATCATCAGCACTCTCTGATCGGTGGTTACATGTTGGTTGTAAATATCATCTATTTAACTCCCGGGACTTAAGTTAATTGAATTCGGTAACTACTTGAGTTGTTCCTTTTTTTTCATATATATTTTTACCACAACGAGTTAGATTGAAATTTTAACCAAACAGCAACCCTTTTAATTTTGTTTGTTATTATCTTTCATTTTATCACTGTTTTTGTCCTGCTCTAGCCACCATTTATTAAATCACTTCAGAATTCCTTCTTAGCCTGCCACCTCATGAAAAGTCTAATAACGCATTTTTAAATTTAATTTCTAAACTTAAACACGAACTCGCATTCAGTGCTAACAACATGTTTTAGTTGTAGTAGAAACACACTTTCGCCGCACTAGTTGAATTTACTCATATCAGATACTCAGCCGTATCAGTTTTACTTTCCGCTTCGGAGCACAAATGTTTATCATTGGACACAATGGTATATTTGACGTAATTCCTTTCTGACTTCAGCTGAAAGTCCACACTACGCATTCTATGCTTTGTTTCGTCGTACAACTCTCTCAAAAAAGTTGAGTCAATGAGGTAGAATGTTTCAAGTTACAGAACATAAAGCGTAGAATGCTTTAACGCATGCAAACGCAAAAAGTAGGTTTACTTTCTTCTTTTTTAAGCGTCATGGGCGGTGAGAGAACAACTCAACTGAGTTTGAATTCCAGGATCGCTAAAAAAAAAAATCACCGGGAACTCCCAAATCATTTCCACCTTATTCCACTTATATAAGTTGTTTAATACCTTTAAAAAAAATTCATTACTTTTCATTTTGAATTTGGAGACCGATTTTTCTTACAAACTGACATTTGATGAACATCGTAAAATGTAATCACAAAATACGGACGCAATTCTGTTTCGTCATATACTGCCAAAATTTTGCAAAAATTCTTATTTCAGAATAATAAATGTAAAACCAGTTTTTTACTACTTAAAATTTGCCATCTAAATCCATAATTTTAACACGGCAATATCATTGAAGGCAAGTACTTACCCCCCAATTTAAATAGCGACTCGAAACTTATTACACTCGCTTATAAATAGGAACTTAAATATGTAGCAGTAACGTATGCTCTTTATCCCTCCTTATGAGTGTATTAGTATGAATTCACCAACTATGGTGTCTTTAAGTGATAAGACGAAGACTTTCTGTTTAAAATTTCAAATGTTTTGCTTGATATGGAGAAAATTAGAAATATTCTTAAATCCAACCTCTTAATAAAACTACCTTAAAGTTAACTTCCGAACTGTTTCCTAGTACTGAGGTTACCCTTTCGAGACGCACTTACCTAGAGTCACTTACTACAGAACTACGAGTCTGATTAAACTTCTTAGTTATCAAATACACTATAAATCTTTTTTATCATGTGGTAAGAATAAGCCGATTTCGGTATTGTTACAGCATTGACATTCACATTGACATTCAGTCTCCGGGATTTATATCAACTAACTGACTTAATATCTCCTGCTGTAGGGCATCAAACGAAACCATTTTCTTCTTTTCACCGCTGAAAAATAAAAAAATAAAACCCAAAAACATTTTTAATTTACTTTTATAATTTATGTTGATAGAAGAAAAGCCAAAAAAAAAGTATATCATAGTAAAACCATTAAAAAAGTATATTTCGGGTTCATAAATCAACATTTTTTTGTTTGTTGATGTCGCTGTTGCTTAATCCAACTCAAGGTTGTCTAAATCATACGAAGCAAACTGTTCTGTGTTCCCAAAATAACTAAATACAAATTATAATTAGGGACAAAATAAGAAAAACTAGACAAAAAATCATTTGCAAGGAATTGTGGAATTGTTGTTCTTATATATTAATCCTTCTTTCAAAGTCTTTTCTTCACCATACAAAAAATATAGGAATAATATACATTAAGGTGGTTCGGTTACCATACAAAAAAAAAAAAAAGAGTTTCGCTAATCACCCCATAGGATTAAAATATTGCTGAAAGCGATTTTAGAAATCAACATTTTAGTTTATTCAACCTTTCACCTGCGATGCCAAGGACATATCAATGGTCACAAGTAGAAAGGCCCTAACGCGTACTTTTTACGAAATTGAGTTTTTCAGTGATTTCAATACATTTCACACAAATACACAAAAATTAAGGGATATAGTTTCAAAAATAACAGTTTTACAATCAATTTTATAAAAGAAGTTAGGTTAGGTTGAAAAGGAGGGTCATTAAAAGCCCAAACCCATGACATGTGAAAAACGGAGTTCCCAAACGAAAACCATAAACATAATTTCCCATAAATAACGGACTAGTCCAAGCACCCAGTCCCCTCAATGTAACTCCTTATGGATCTCCAGTTCGAGTTCCCCAGGTATTCCAAGTTCGGCATAGTATCAACTGTAAAAGTCTCGCGCCTAATATGCCCAAATGCAGGACAATGACAGAGGTAGTGTACCAAAGTCTCATCCTTTTCCTCGCATGCTCTACATGTTGTCTCCTCAGATAATCTCATGCGAGCTAGATGAGTTCTCAACTCCGTATAACCTGTAATTACACTGGTTAGTTTCCTAAGTGTAGGTCTACTTAGTCTCAGAGTTTCTTTTGATTTCCCACCTTACCGACATCAGTGCTTTGCCATTTTCTGACATGTTCCTCCATCGCCCAACGTTTAAGTTCATCCTTAAATCGTTTAAGGGGTTTGGCGTTCTCCAAAGTTATAGTACTCAGAAGAGCTCCCATTTTGGATAATTTTTCGGCTTTCTCGTTTCCGATCAGCCCGTGATGGCTTGGTATCCATATTATCTCCAGATGTTCACAATTTGCATATGAGTTTATCTCACTCTTGCATTGCAAAACGTTTCGGGATTCAACTTTCTCCTTTCTCAATGTCTTAATCACTGATTGGCTATCCGTAAAGATACGAATCGGGGTTTCGCTATTCGTTTCCTTTATCCATTTAATTCCTTCCGTAATCGCCATGATGTCAGCCTGAAAAATAGTGTTGTGATCTGGTAGACGGAAGTATTTGCTTCTATTTCGGCTTATGTCGTATAAGCCCATTCCAGTTTGGTCACCAATCTTTGAACCGTCTGTATAAAGATCGATTACATGGGTGTTTCCCATCCTGATTATCTCATCCCATTCTCCCTCTTCCCTCTTCTTACATAATGATAATACCGTTTCTGTTACGTTTTTACCTTCTGTAAAATTACAATTTTTGGAATTAGTGCCTTTTGTCTTGCGACCATTCCGTTTTCATTCCGTTTGTAATTTCTTCACTGTTCATTTCCTTTCCTATTAAGTAGATATTTTTTTAAAACGTATGAATAGGGGAATCGATTGAGCAACTTTAGAAGCCCTCACATGTTGCACACGACTTTCTCTTCTTTTCCGTTATTTTTACTTAAAAAATAAAAAATTTTCAGCCTTGTAATAATTTGTAGACACGTTTGTTGCTATTTGTAGATAAACCTCTTCGTAAGAAATTTAAAAGAAATTGGTAAATAATCGGCAAAGTTATGGTCAAAAATATTTTTTTACAATATAAAGTTACTAAAGCTTCTAATTAATTTTTAAACACTATAAAGACGCAAAAAATATAACCCGTTTCTCTAAAACTATTGCTGAAAAAAACATGTCATTTCGATTTGAAACTAACTGAGATATGGGCACTAAAAACAACTGCTTAAGAGCTTTGTCCTAAAATTTACAAACGAAAATAAATTTTTTTTAACTTCTGGACATCAGACAGAAGCGATATGGCTATTTAAAGAAAGGGCTTGACTAGCAAAGTATAATGCACCATAAAACAATTTTAAATCCATGCTGACCGCCACCACAAAATGGCGTACAATAAATTGATATAAAGGTCAAATCTAGTATATAAAAGCTCAACACCATCAATATGGATATTAAAGCAAAGGGCTCGACCACCACTAGAATACAGTAAATCATGAAAATAAAAAGGGCTTGACCAGTCAAATACAGTAAACTTCTAAAAGTTTAAATTCCAAAATGGTGTACTAAACAAAATGGCGTATATTTTTTTCCTTACCCCATCAAAATGGATATCATATAAAAGAGCTTGGCTAGTAGAATACTTACAAATTATGAAAAAATTTAAAATCAAAGTTGACATCGTAAATAATCTAAGCCAAGCTACGATGTTGTCACTCTACCAATGTACATGATGGTAAAGGGTACTATCTGATATTATAAGTAGCATTCTTTCTTGTTTTACATTGCGTCGTATTTGTAGTGCGGTCATAACATATCGCATATTGTTATTCATAGCTTCATGGTAGGAGCCGTAGTTCTGAAAGTCACAACTGGAGTTTGGCGTCGTCATCAAACATTATTAAAGAAAGAAATATAGCTCAAACGAAGCTAAAAATAGCTATATGCGGTATGCTATACTCGGTAACAATGGGCGTGGCATAAAAATAAAACCAAATCTTAAATCGCCTTCAACTAAGCATTAAATTCTTTTTAACTTTTATTCAAACTACCCTTATGTCATATACAGTTTATAATAATATTTTCTCATTTCCAATGAGTCATTATTATTTAAGTATTTTTCTTGATGTTCATGTTATAACTTCGCTACTTTCTCTTATTTCCGTTGTAATTAATTTCATTAGCAAAGAAAAACATCATCATCAGCATTGTCTTGTGCGCGGCAATATTGCAACTGCTGCAGTGTTAGTATTTCTTAAAAACACTAACAACATACTGCTTTAATGTATGTATGTATGTGCTTTTTAAGAGGGGAGAAGAAAAAGTACTGAATCTTTGTTTGTGCAACAGGAAGTAAATTGCGTTGTCTTAGAAATATGAATAAAAATAACACTGGACAAGAAAATTAAATATCAAACTTGAAAATAAAATTGTCGACTTTATTGCAAAAAAGTCTAGTCTTAGAATATGTTTACAGATAAAATAGCAATTGTATAGTCGAGTCAATTATTTATATGATTATCGCAATGATATTAGGTTGTGTTAGGTTTTGCATTTCAGCTAATTAGTTACTAATACTCATAGAAGCCTATAAGTGACATTGATCTTCATTCTTCTGCATAGTTAATAGCTATGACTATTTTAAATACCATTGCTGCCATTTTAAAATTTTTCAACATAAAATATTAAGTTTTAGCTAAAAGCAGAAAAGCTATGTGAAAATGAAAAAAAAATAATTGAAAAAAGTTATAGATGAATAGAGAATGGCAATGCAAAATTGTCAACGTCGGCCAAATTGTTATTCAGCTTGACTCTGTAAGTTTTAAGTTCCGACTGTCACAATACCTAAGATACAACAACAACATTCTCAATTTGATTATTCGGCTTTTTTTTCGTAATATTGTGTTTCCAGTACACCTTTACACTTATGGTAAATTTATTGATCCGACGTTGTTAATTTAAATTAACAGAATTATGTCTACAATGAAAACAAGAATCCGCCAAGAAACGCCACATGAGTTCTTTTCAATAGTTTTATGATTGTCAGGACTGTGATGCTTATCTTTTTCTGACTGGATAATTTATGTAATTTTTTGCTTCACAGTGTTTTTTTTTTGTTCTCACTGTTGCTTGCAAATATACTTTTTCATTTTAAATAAAGTTTTAAGATGTTTGTTTCTCTATAATGTTCTATTATATTCTGCTATTTTCCGCCTTAAGATGTCAGAAAAACATTTTTTTATGTCATATTGTTCACAACGACGGGATTTTTAATTATAGTTTAATGTATCATAAATTTATTAAAAATGGCACGTATTTTCTAAGGCATGTTATTGTAAAACTTATACTTTGTCGCTTTTCTTAATTTACCTTTACATAGGGATTGAAATGGACACGAACAAAAAGCACAGTATGCGATTAAAAGACCATGAACGGTAAAAGCTGCTGGAAATGACAAAAGGTTTAATTATAAAAAAAAATAAATAAATGAAAGAATATATTTATATACAGAAACGTCAAACGACAAAAAATAATAGATAATTTAAAAATATCCCATGGAACATCCTCAGCAGGTATATAATGACACTATGATTGTCCAAAAATAGACATGATCTGACAAAACAGTTTCACTCACTTTGGGTAACATGGGTAACTGAACTGTACTTTTATTTCTTAAAATTTTCTGTATGCCGGCATGCAATCTTTTTTGTATAATTTGTACTACAAACAGAGTTTTTTGCTTTTACAGTTTGTATCTTGTTGGTTTTTTTTAAAGCCGTTCGCAGTGCCTCATATTTTTACTTTTGTAAACATCTTCTATCTATATATGTAAAAGTGAAACTCTGTGTGTGTGTGTGTGTGTGTGTTAGCTATAGACTCCGAAACTGTAAAACCGATCGGACTCAAACTTTGGCAAGTTGTTGTACACATACCAGGGAGTGTTTATGGGTGGAAAAAAGTAGGCGGGGCCACGCCCATAAAAATTAGTTATCAGTTTTACCTACTTGCACTTCACCGATTTTTCTGAAACTTTGCACACTAAGCTGTCATAACCATATAATTCCGTGATTAGAAAAGTGGGCAGGGCCACGCCCATAAAAAAAGGTTATAATTTTGAGGTACTTGCACCAGACCGATTTTTCTGAAGCTTTGCACACATACCGAGCTGTCATGACTTTATAATTTCGTGATTAGAAAAGTGGGCAGTGCCACACCCATAAAAAATAGGTATCATTTTGAGGTACTTGCACTGGACCGATTATTCTGAAACTTTGCACACATATTGAGCTGTTATGACTTTACAATTTCGTGATTAGAAAAGTGGGCAATGCCACGCCCATAAAAAAAATTATAATATTTAGGTTTTTGCACTTGATATTCAATTAAATTTCAAAATGCATTTTGATTCATTAAGGGGCGTAGCAACGCGCGCCGGGTTTGGCTAGTGTTAAATAAAAAAGAAAAATTATCTATACCCGAAATAAAGCAAAAATGTATGATATTTTCGAAATAATAAAAAAAATTATCACCTTGTAATTAATGCTTTAACACTTTATCAATTTAAAGTTAGAGCAAACATCTTAACTAAAAAAAGCATAGATTAGGTCTTAGCAAATAAAAGTTGAAAACAGGCGTTTTTATAAAACTCATTGATTTTGATCAAGAATCGCATGGACAAGACAAAAAAAAATGCTATACGATTTTATATTTTCTAAAACTTTTTGAAACACTTATTAATAATTGGTTAAAAGTGTCCTAAATTTAAATGTTATTAAATTGGAGGAAATGAACAAATTCGAATGTTGTAAACAACCTTTCATAACTAAAGGCCTTGTTACTCTTACGTAAGCGCACACGTATGTATGTATAATTAGGTACTATTTCGTAAACCCGACGCACAGAGGAGTATTTGGCCTGAAAAGCTGGCCAAAAAGGCAAAAATTAATTTTAAGAAAACTTAAAAACTAAGTACGCAGATCGACAGACAATAATATTTTACATTATACTGTAAATTTTAAGACTTTTAGTTGCGATTTGTAGCTCTGAGACCTGCTAAAGTCAGGAAAGTGAGGAAAATTATATGAGATTTAAATGTTTTTTTCGGTTTCTGGATGTTTATATAATATTTTTTTTTGCGGCTAAACGAATAAAGGTTTAACAATGATTTTTTTTCGCTGAAAGGCTTGATTACAGGTTATTTAAAAAAGAAAAAAAAATTTTAAATATGTTGAATATTCATGTTGAAACATTTCGTTCAAAAGTAAAAAAAAAATATATACACTTTTCTTTGCAAAAAAAGAAAACAAGATGTTTTTAAAAGTGAGGTTAGCATCTCTACGAATTATGTTTGATACCACAATAAAATTTGTAATCTCTAATTTAAAAAAAAAAAAAAAAAGTTTGCGCAAGTTTGCGCTATTATTTTTGATGATTTTTTTAAATTTTCACATTTCTTCCATTTTTGCTCATCAGGCACTTTTTCTTGACCCACACATCCCCATAAAAGATATTTTTATATACCAAAATAAATATACGTACCTAATAAGAATAATTATTAAGAGCATTAATCACAAAAATAAGTTTACAAAAAATAAATACAGGTTCATAAAAAATACATGGGCACCCAGGTATCAGGCTACCATCCAATTGTCAGAAAAAGCTGCCGAGGCCAGAAATAAGCGCTTACGATAATATCGTATGAATTATTCGAGGAAATTCAGCAGAAGCGATACAAATCGAGATGTCTTGAATAGGTTATTTCTGAGCAGTGACCCTTTTATAAGCTGCAGTACGCAAAGAGAACGGGTAATTAAAAAAATCTTTTTCATCAGAAACCATCACACTTCTTCTTCCTGACACCGATGATGCAGCTAATTAGGATATACATACGACATAATATTTATTAAGGAATTTTTATTTGCTTATTAAATAATATAACATAAATATAATAAAGTCTTTTATCATAAAAAAAAACCTTTTTATAAGAGCCATACAATTTTAAAAATTTTTTTGAATTATACCGTAAATCACATGTATGCGTACATACAGTCTGCCAAGAATGAGTTTAAGCCTTTAAAATCAACATTTGTTAATTGAGTTTTACTATTTATCCGTCCTTTATTCCTTAGGAATGTGTCTTTTGGAAAAATCGTAAAAATTTACACTTTTTGGTTCTTTAATTTTTTTTTATTTTATTTTGAAAACAAAAAATTTGACGAATTTTGCAGGAAAATTTGTTTTGTTCGCCATTAAATTTTTAATAACTCCGAAATAGTAATAGATAGAAAAGAAATGTGTTTGGTTAGTTTAAGCAGAGTTTTCCGGTGCATCTTCTGATCCTCCTGCTATTAAAATCGGAGAACCCGTGTACAAGTTATGACAAAATATATTAGGCAACCCAACGATTAAGGGGGTGAAATATGTCACGCCTTTAAAAGAAAATCCTTACGTACTAGAGAAAAACGGAAAACAGATTTGAATTAAGGGCATCAAAATCCACATAGTCCACATACTTTTATTTCTATGGTAGACAAAAATTTTTTTGTTGCGCAGTGTACTTTTATTGCGCAGTGTAACTTTTTTAAAATATGTCACTAGACTTTTTATATCATACTACACCTAAAACTGTCAAAAAATTAAAACTGTTAATTCAAAAAACACGTTTAATAAATTTGGCCAGCTTTTAGGCCAAATACTCCTCTGTGCGACGTTGCGTTGCGGACGAACCTGATAAAATTTGTTTTTCTTTTTTTTACGTTCAAGCAGTGTTGTTAACTATGAACACTATATAAAAATATTTCCAATTTTCAAATAAATTGTCAACAGAAACAAATAAAAAGTTTATTGAAAAATATTAACAACTAGCCAAGCCCGGTGCGCGTTGCCCCCTAATGAAAATGCATTCCGAATTTTAATTGAATATCAAGTGCAAGAGGCTAAAGATTATAACTTTTTTATGGGCGTGGCACTTCCTACTTTTCTAATCACAAAACTGTATAGTCATGACAGCTCAATATGTATGCAAAGTTTCAGAAAAATCGGTCCAGTCTAAGTACCTCAAAATTATAACTATTTTGCATCGGCGTGGCCTTACCCTTTTTTCTAATCACGAAATTATATAGTCATGATAGCTCAATATGTGTGCAAAGTTTCAGAAAAATCAATCTAGTGCAAGTAGCTCAAAATGACAACTTATTCTTTATGGGCGTGGCACTGCCCACTATTCTAGTCACGAAATTATATAGTCATGACAGTTCAATATGTATTCAAAAATGCAGAAAAATCGGTCAAGTGCAAGTAGCTAAAAATGATAACTTATTTTTTATGGGCGTAGCCCCGCCCACTTTTTACTTTTTTTTTTACCCATAAACACTCCACGGAATGTGTACAACAATTTGCCAAAGTTTGAGTCCGATCGGCTTTACGGTTTCGGAGTCAATAGCTAATACACACACACAGACTTGCACTTTTATATATATAGATAAATATTTCAGCTTAAGGTCAATAATTTAATTTCTTTTTGATGCTACACAACGGAGTAGCGAAATATTAAGAAAAAGAATAAAATTAATACAATATTTTTATTATAAAAAAGACCTAAAGCTAAAGCTATTGTTATATTTATAGAAAAAAGGTCAAAAAACAAAATAATTAATGTTTATTGAAAAAATTTACCAAAAATATTTGTAGATACTTATTAGTTCAAGAATATTAAAAAAAAATGTTTGTTTAATTCGGACAAAAATTTCACAGAATGAATCACTGACAAGCAATTTTAAAA
Source organism: Phyto melanocephala (assembly GCA_941918925.1). NCBI lineage: Eukaryota > Metazoa > Arthropoda > Insecta > Diptera > Rhinophoridae > Phyto > Phyto melanocephala. The sequence goes on along the minus strand of OW799233.1, from coordinate 129,125,647 downwards.
ATCAGTTAAAATCTCAAAAAAAAAAACACTTAATCAAACAGAATTATTTAATTAATGAAAATAGACGTATGTCACGCCAGACAAGAATAAAGCTTCAAAGTCTTGCATCAAACTAAAAATTTTAAGACTACAGTCACTCAATAAGAATTACAAAAATAATTATAAAAATAACAGACTATGAAAACGCACGCAAACTGCAAATAAAAAAAAACTTAATTTGATGGTTTTATCCCATGTATTAAACTAGAAAAATAATCAAACAAAAAATTACTTGAAACAAATAAAATATGAATAGAAATTTAAATTAAATTTAGGCAAACGTTTTTTTGAAAATATTTTAGCGATAATTTTTTCTGTGCAGTAGCATGAGTTTTTGTTTTTAAAAAAAATGTTCATAAAATAAAATATTAATTTATTATAAATTAGTTTTATAACCACAAACCGCTTAGAAATTATGGAAATAATTTGCTAATGGTTTTTGACTATGTGTTTTTGTTTTTACCAAGAGATTTAAACCTTGTTTCTGGCTTGTAGAAATAATAATAAAAAACTGTTGCAAAAAGTAGGAACTTTTCCCAACTTTTTGAAAAATATTTTTTAACTATTTTTCCCCCCGAGAAGCTAAATAGTGAAGTAGCGAAATATTGGATACAAATAAAAAAAACTAAGCTCACGCTCAGAATTAAGAACAATGGAATTTCTAAAAATAAAAATTTACTGTCGTAGTATGTTTATTATCGGCTCATATAGTATATCTGGGTCACTTAAGAGTTCGTTGCGAAGTTTTTAAGATATTTAAAAAAAAAAATTTTTAAGTTATGATATTTCTGTCATAATCAAAGAACTGAAACTAAATTGGACTTATTTCATTTAAAGTTATACAAATCATTAAAAAAAACCTCTACAGTGTTGTCTGGGTAGAGTGAACTAATATTGCAGAGCGATTTCACTATACCCAGGTTGTTCACTAAATCAAGGTTGAATTTTTTTTATTTAAAAAACTAATTTATTTATTTTAAATGCATTTATAGGTTATAAATCTTATTTATTTCCACGTAATACTAAAGTTTAAATTTATGACTGGAAAAAATTAGTAATAGTTTTTTGTTTCGTTGGTTTGTTTACCGATATTTGCACTGCTTGATAGCGAAGACAATGTAGATCCTGTATATTCGCGAAATTTGTAGTATTAGCCTAAGTCCATTCGATACCCTTATCAAAAACCTTAATGGCTTTAGCAGCTGATATCGGACTTGTGTTTGCTGGTGTTTCGCCATTATCTTCATCATCATTTCAAATGTGCCGACGACATCTTGCGTAGAATGCGTATTTGTGAGAGTAACTTGTCAGCTTACTCTAAAAGAATCGTTACTTTACCGTTATTTTATGTTCTCTTGAATTTTTGTACTCTTTTTCATTGTTTTTCTCCTTCGCCAAACCTAAAGACTCACTATAAAGTATGTGCACTATATTCACTCTACAGAGTGGTCAATTTAAACATTTTGGTGTTCACTCTAACGAGGTCTTCATAGCTTTGGGGGTTCACTCTACCCCGACAGCACTGTATTTTGTTATTTTTTTTACTTGTTTTATATTATTAAAAAAAAAAACGCTTTTATAGAATCTTGGGTTTTGAAACTATGCATGTGATTAACAACATTGTTTAAGCAAAAAAAATAATAATAATAATGATATGACACGTTTACGTTTTTATATTTACTAAACACATATCAATTTAAACATTTGGATGCAATGCTTACGAATCCGCACCGTTTACGTAAGAATAACGAGGCCTTAAGTGTGATATATTAAAACCAAATCAATCTACTTAGATTATTTTTTCCACGAACCACAATGTAATTTATATAGGTTCTTGGAAAAATTTAATTAAAGTAACGCATCGGTTACAAGTCTAAAATATTAAAATAAGTATTTGCTGTCTTAATTGCCAATACTTATTGAAACACAAAAATAATACCTGATTTTTCTTAAATTTCTTCTTTCGTTATTGCAGGGTCATTTACTTTATAAAAATATTTTTGAATTTCTTTAGATTTTTTATGCAAAAAAATAAAATTATGAACTCAAAACTAATTGATAGACACTATCAAACAATATCTACCGGTAGCGGTAAAAAAAAATCTTTAGTGATTTTGTTACATTTTTTTGCACAGGCTTTGTAGAAGGTAATAAGTGATCGCGGCTTCGACAAAGTCGAAATTACTATATTTGAAGCAGACCTTCGCAACTCCATTTTTGTTTATTTTTATATTTTTTTGGTTAACTGTATTTTGCCCGTTCATTTTGTTTGGCTGACACTAATATTCTGAAGTTGAAGTGGGTAAATTTTTAAATAATAAAAACATAAATTTTTTTTACGCAATATTGTAGTGGCGGCCATCATTGATTTCCAATTTCGTATAATCTCAAACCGTTCGATACCCATGTTGACCCTCTTGGTTGTCCAGAAATTCAAAACAATGATTTTCCCTTGAACATTTTTAGCAAAACCGCCTAGAAGTTTTATCTTGGTGCTTTATCGCAGTTAGTTTTAAAGTTTAAGCTTTTCTGAGGCCTTAGTTAAATTTTGTGTCACTAGCTTGTCCAAAAGTGAATTAGAAGCTTTGAAACTAGAATATATTAATAAGAATATATATTTTTCGAAATAATATTTACCCATAACCAATTCCTCCAAAATTTGTTACGAATAGCGCAATTTATCCGAAAGCTAAAACACTTTTACTTTTGCGCTAAAAATATATAAAACCATAGAGGCAGTCGTATTTATATGTTCTTATCTATAGTTAAGATATAAGCAAGTTATAGGATAATTATGTTTGTTTTTAATAGCGTTACTTTCCCGAATGTTTCCAAAAGATTGATAACACATGAGCAACATGTAGGGGCTTCTAAAAATTGATTTCAACCAACACACGGATAGTAGGACATTGCTATATCGACTCCCATTTTAAAAATATTTTAGAAAATATGTACTTAATGGGGTTAAAAATGAATAGTCGCCACAGATAAAGAGTATTATTAGCCCGATTAGCCCAGTTATATCATTACCACTTGTATTTAGCTGACAATTTAATGATAATAGAATACGGGAAGCATATTATGCACTTTTTAATTTTTATTGTTATCAAATTACCTTTTTTTATATTTTTATTCTTGTTATTATTCTTGTTCTTATTCATGTTCTTAATACAATTTTATTGTTCTTTCTATATTTAGCTATTAAGGACAGCTATTTTAATTTATTTTCTTATTTATATCATTAAGGTGATAGACAATGTATAGTTAATTTTTATATCAATAACACTGTGCCATTGGTTTGTTGTATTTTAAAATTGTGTTGCCTCCTTAAAATAAACTCTAACCTTAAAGTAATTAAACAACAAAAAATATCTGTATTTTACATTCTTACTAAAATAATTAAATAAAAATCTATAATTTGATATCCTTGTGTTTATTATTTTTTTCAATCATTTTTAGGCCAAACTATTTCGTATCTTTCAACAAGTTTTCCATACTCACCGCGATGCACATCATGAGGAATTGCGTCGTTTGGGCATTTATGTTGTACGTAAATTTGTGGAAACCGCACCAAATAATCCGAAAATCTACGCTGAGTTGTTGTTCTACAAATCGATTAAGGAAGCAAATGAACTGGAAAGTGGCTATTGTGATGCCTATGAATCGTAAGTATTCTTACACGTTTATTTCGTTCAGTTGTATATTCAAACATTTATTGAATCTTACACTTAGCCACAGAAACTCATACCCCCGGTATTTAGCTCGTTTCACACTTTCACTTTGTTGGGTGATCATTTAGGTCATCCTTGAGGCAGATTTTAATTTAATTTTTCGCTTTTATCTTCTGTAGTAAAAATTGTGTGGAGTGTGTGTGGTCTTTGTGAAGAAAAGACAGAGCAGAAACGTTTTCTTTAATGTGGGCTCAATCAAATTTGTAATTTTCCATTTCCCTACCGCCTTTACTTGTCCTGGCAAAAGTAGATTGATTACGATGTGATTGCAGACAAGGATTTGTTGTTTTTTTTTTCTTTAATTTGTTTGTGTGTCGTGTGTTTTATTTTATGAGAAAAAAAAACAACAATATTTAAATGAAAATGATGATGAATGATTGTAAATGAAATAATATTTTAACACTCCCTTTTTTTTTTTTGTTTTTTCATCTTTTGTTTTACAAATATTATGGCTTAAAAAAGTAGAAAAACGAATCAGTTTATTTGATTACTTATTCTCTTCTGCTTGTATTGCTTTTTTTCATTTGACGGATTCTTTTCTTTATTTTACAGCGGCACGAAAGGAACCTGGACCGAAGAAGAGGAGACGGAATTACGTTTTCTATTTGAAGAGAATCAACGAAATCCTGAAAATGACAAGGGTAAGTCTTGCATTTATGTTGATTTATTTTTTTGCACTGTTTCTTTATCCTTTATCATTTCATAAGTGGCTCTTGACAGAGTTACAAAAGAGTTAAATATTAGCAAAACAAAGTTTTTTTTTATCAAAAAACAATATTAATTAAAAAGTTAAAGTAGAAGGAAGGGTAACAAGATTGGATCCTTAATGCTTTTTGGAAGCGAAATCATCGTGTCCAGGAAGTTGAAATGTCTGGGGCTAACGCTGTATATGAAATTAACCTAAAATAAGCATGTTGAAATAAGGAAATAAAGAACTAGTTTGCGGTTAAAAGTTGAAAATCTCGCCTAAATGTGCACACTTGTATTACACGGTGATAGTGAGACCGACAACCACTTCGCCATCCATTGTCTGGTGGCCGAAGGCTTTTCAGGAAACAATTAGGGAAGAGTTGAATGAGATTTAGAGGATTGCTTGCATAAGTATGCGGTGCAACTACACCTGCAATCCCAGTATTATCAATGAATTTTTTTTAAGTGAAAAGGTTAAAATTCGCATTAAATGTTAGGCATAGTAGAAGCCTGGTCCTGGCGCATGAGTCAAGTGAAATGGGTAAACAATTAACTGTTGGCCCTTATGGACAGAAGAGCAGGTGCTGGTGTATACTATTTTTAGTTGAAGTTATCTGTATCTGGAGTCTTAACTAAATACGTGTTCGTCTGTCCGGCAGAAATTCTCGGCTTGCTGCAAGCGTCCAATGCAAGAGAAGATGATTTTCATTGCACTTGATAACCAGTCGGTTATTAAACATGTCCATTGGATAGATGTGAGCTTCTCTTTGTTGCTTAGGTGTATACTAAAGCTCAGTTTGTGTGCTTCTACAAATAAGCTGACGCTGATGTGGGTTAAGGGAAAAGTGAGCTGCAAATAAAGTGTCAGGCGAACATGCGATGAACAAATCTGCGGCTACATTTTGTGTCCAGAACCCAGAATTAGCTTTTGTGATGGTTTGGTGAGGGCAAGGACCATTCAATAGGTAAATTCCATAAACCTGCAAAGGCGGTTGTAGGGAACCACTTGTCGTATTCGTATGATTCTTGGCAGGGGTGCAGCAGGTGATTACATGTCATGGAATCTTTTAAATGTCATCTTAAATGAATACAGATTAAGAAACATGATATTTGTAAAATGAGCTCGGATATTATGAGACAGAAACATGAAGTATAAATGCTACGGTAGACCTCAGTCTGAAAAGGATGCTGACGATTAGAAAGGACTTTGCGATTAGGATTGTCAACAATTTCAAATCGGTATTTGACGCTTATTCGACAAAAATTTTCGCTATTGTGATATTTATTTATTAAAAATATTTAGAATGTCGAATGCAAGGGAAGAGATTCTTCACTGCACTTGATAATCAGTCAGTTATAAATCGTGTGCAGTGAATGTGAAAGTCCTCTTTGCTACTTGAGTATATATTTAAACACAGTAGGTGTGCTACTAAATAAAAGTTGATCCTTATGTGGGTTAAGAGAATCATGGGTATAGCTACAGATAGAAAAAGTGCCAAAGCGGTGACATTCTGTAGACCATATCCCGGAATTACCCTGAATGATTTGTTGGTGCGGGTAAAGATCTTTCAATAAGTAAAATCTATAAACATGCAAGGTTAGATCAAATTTTTTAAACATGCTCGTTTTGTGCTCGAACACCCCCTTGGAAAGGGTGCATTAAATATACCTGGATTATTTCGAAGTAAAAAAGGTTGGTTACTGCATTGGTTACACTACTTGGAAATATCAAATATCATCCTAAGTGGCTGCAGATTGATGATTATATTTCAAACTGCAGCACATGTTGTATGCAAATGTCCAGAATTGGCTTTGGAGGATTTGATAAGGATTGTTAGCAATCAGATGTCTTAATTCGTTTTCTAATCTTGAGCAAACGTCGTTTATAGTGTGGCACTCAGTAAGGAAAGTAGTAATGAAATCCTTAAGGTACTCAGAGGGTCGAGTAATATAAAGGATTACTTTAATCCTATCTTTTTTCTTTGGTAATTTATAGTTCTGATCGCCATAAATCGCACAATTCATATATTTTTATTAAAATAAAAATAAAATTTAGAAAATGTCTTGCAATAAATATTTAAGAACAAATGGTATGCGTCCCATTTTCTAATTTCACTAAATTTTTGCTGCAAATTTATTATGAAAATACGGATAAAGAGTGTTGATTATGCCGTGGTAGCTGATTTCGAAGTATAGCCACTCGTCTAATATCGATGTAGTTTTTCAGTATTCTGAAATGCTTTCAAAAATAATAAAATTTTATGAAAATAAGCTTAAGCCAGAATTATCGATTTACAATAAAATTTCAATGGAAGTTGAAATAAACAAAAAAATTAATTTAATAAAATTAAATAAAAATTTATTTAAGTTTAAAGAAAATTTTTTTGCACCTTTGATACTGATACTGTGTCATACACGAAGAAGAGCCTCATAAGAAAAATTCGTTTGCATTAATTACTTGGCATGACATAAGTTGAACAGGATGCTTTCGCAATAATAAACTAACTAACAACAAATATTATTTCTTAACCAATGCAATTGATCTTTTTAGCAATTGAGTTTGTGTTGAAAGCTAGACAGCCATTGCTTTTTGTAGTATAATTTTCTATTTGTAAAAAATAAAATTTTCCATTTTGTATAAAAACAATGTATTAACTCTTTTACCTCATTTTTTTTTGACTGCCCCGCAGGCCAGAGCCCTTTTAAAGATTCAAATTTGATGTGGTTAGAGCAACTTTCACAACCCCACAGTCTTTTGAACAGCCTGCAGCGGTGATAACACTTTTTGTTCTCTAATTTTCAAAGCAATAAGATGGAATGATGATGATGAGAAGTTGGTGTTGTTTCTGTATGACAAAATCCCTTCATTAATGTCGTTGTTGTTGTTGTTAATATGTCCTGCTGTTGCTGTGTGTGAACTTCATTTGGCCATTGGCATATTTTTTAAGTGCTTTAGCTGGAGTCTTCAAATCCAAAGTGATTGATTTAACAAGTCAATTTCAATGTGTTGACAGTTTCATGATTGAAATAATTTTCTTTATTATCGTTTTGCAATCGACCCAGCAACAACAACTACACCAGCAGCAGCTTTGTCGCCATTGTCATCATGTGCCTTCATTTGTTTTCCTTTTAATAGCGCCCATTGATGAGGTTTCGGTTTCACAGCGGTGTGTGAGTGTGTGTTTTTTATATCTCTTTCTTTTTACCCCTCTTTTTTTTTTAAACTAGAGTCTGTTGTCTGCTAATGTTTTGACATTTTTATTTGAGCAATATGTCCAAGATTAATTGTTATGTGTCTGGTAGTATGGTTGAAATTTTATTTTTATCCATAAAAATAAATTTATTGTTAAAAAACAAAAAACGCAAACAAAACAAACACACACATACCAGCCAAGCAAATACTCTTTTGGTTGTGTCCTGCAGCCTTAAAAAAGACTTGCTGTGAAAATAACCTTTAATGACAATTATTTAAGGCTTAAACAATCTTTAATATCATTTAATAGATGAGTTTATTTTATGTGACATTATTATGAGCTTTTTGTTTTTAGGAACCCATCAAGATTCGTATCTATTAAGATACTCTATCACAATAGCATCGAAATTAGCAAGAAGTTTTACAATTTTAACGTAATTATTGAAACAAAAATTTGACAGACATGTATTTTGTATTTTTTCAAGCTGCTTGCACTTTTTCATTTCAATATAAAAACAAATTTTTGGAGTTGTGATTTTTTAGTTGGATTGTTGAAAAAGGCATGTTGTGATTGAGTACAAAATATAATATCCCTTAATTTGCCAACACGGCCATTACTCTTCACGAAATTTACCATGACTTTTTCAAAAGACAAGTGGCTTTATCTCGCCGAGGACGCGTTGGATCTGGGATTTGAGTTCAGGAATGTTTTCGGTTTATTCGCATAAGCCGGATATCACAAAATCTCTAAAAAGAAAATCTCAAAACCTTAAATCTTATAATCTTAGTGGCTAGATGGCGATAATTTGCTCTCGACATCGACATCAGAAACCACATGTCACCCAAATCAATCTAGTCCAGTTAAGGCTACAAGTACACCGTTGTCACGTTACTGTTATAACTGCCGTTCATAGTACCTAACACTTTGGCATTATCTTTAACAAAATAGTTTAGACCCACTAACGCCGCACTATGGGATTTCTGCTGCAAAAAAGCCATGTTTTGGCTATTACTTTTAAAATATCTAATGATGCTATTTTATAGGGTAGAGTCTGGCAAACCAAAATCTTTATTTCTTTTAAGGTATATGTATTTATATTCTTAGAAGAGATCGGTTGAAATTAGGTTAATGTTGTAAAAGGGAAATCTATGGTAATTTTTTTCAAATTCAGAGATTTCCATATCGAATATGTTTTGAGCGGAAAAATATGAGTGTCGACTTTATTTAACTCCTAAGACTTGTTTTTAATTTAAAGGAAAATAAGAAGTTATTGCGTACATAGTTTGGGAGATTTGAGTGCATCAAAATTGTTTTGGCTGTTTTCGTTGGAGAAAAAGTCAGTTAGCTCGGTTTACCTTCGTGCTCTCAGTACAACGAAATGAAAGGTAAAAGGCTCTTCTTTCGAATTGGTAAAAAAAAAATTTCAATCTTTTAAAAAAATCCAAATTTAGTCTAAAAAGTATTTGTAATAAAAAGAAATTCTATTGAGAATTGCGCCTTTTACCTTGAAAAGAAAAATACGTGTAAAATGGATGTCCGAGGGAGGTACCCTAGGAGTCGACGGATTTCAACTAAAATTTGTAGTGTTCCTCCTTATATCAACTTATCGACATCTGCTAAATTTTATCAAATTCCGTTGCGAATTGCGACCTACACGTTGAGAAGAAAAATAAGCGAAAAATGGGGGTCCAAGGGAGGTTCCCCTACAAGTCGACGGATTCAAACCGAAATTAGTCGAGCTCTTTCTTGGATCAACTTATAGACGTGTGCCAAATTTCATCCAATTCTATGAAGAACTGCGACCTTTACATTGAGGATAAAAATACGTGTAAAAATTGGCGGTTCAAGGGAGTTACCCCTAGCAGTCAACGGATTTAAAAATTTTTTTTTAATTTCTCTTTTCTACTTAAAATTGAACAAGTGTGCAAAATTTCATCGTTGTAGCATCCCTTCTTCTTTTTTGCAGTTAGATGTATGAAGAGATACCACTGTGCGCCGCCCGCTAAAAATTTATACCAAATAGTTTATCGTTGCACGAGAATTTGATAATATTGTACGTTCACGAAGCCATTCAGTTGGAAATGTGCTTCGTCTTAGAAAATTGCATTTTTCGCAAAATTGGCATTGACTACACTTTGCTCCATAACCCGCTGAACAAATTTTCGGTGTTTTTACTGGTCTGCTGAATCAAGCATTTCAGTATGGTGTAATTTGTCCGAATGAACGTGGAGATGTTTTGTAAAAATTCGTTGCGTAGAGGTTGGTAAAATTTAAAGTTGCTGAGAACGGTGCTGAATTGATGCTTTCAGGTTTTCGTTGACTCTCTTACTTACAATAGTAATGTTTTCAAGAGAACAACCTTTTCGTTGACGCATAGGAATCTTACTATCCATAACTGAACCAATTTGCTAAAATTTTTTGATCACCCTTAGATTGGTTGACACATTAAGTGAACTTTTCCGGCTTAAAATTTTTCAAAATTTGCGAGCGGTCTCATCTTTATTTTTCAAATTTTTTAAAATAAAGTTGTTCTTTCGTAAAACGATCCATTTTGAATAATCGTAGTAAACATATGTCACAGTTGCCACAAAAGTGCATTCTTAGTGAGACACCATTAATTATGAAAAATAACCTTTTATAAACCTAAAAATTTAATATCTTTATAAGGGTTCATGTTTGGAATGTTTTATCAATTAACATCAACTTTCGATTTTTTTTTTTATTTTTTTGTTTTTTTTTATGTTTTTTTTTTCTTATAAAAATTTTTTGTTTTTTGTTTGTTAGATGTTATTGACTGGATTTTGGAGAATATTGGCGATAAGACTCGCACCAGAAGGGGTGTCTTAAAGAAACTTAAAGAAATGGGTCTTAAGTTCAAGGCCCCCACCAAAAAATCCACTGCCGAAGGTCACAATAAAAATTTGTGGCGCCCTGAAGAAGATGAAGAGCTACAGAGTCTCTATGATCAATATCGAACTGAAAACGGCAAGTTTCACAAATTTAGAAGAAAAAAAATTTATTGCTTCGAAAATAAATGTATTTTTTAACAAAAAATTTATTCTCATAGATTGTCTCCAGCGTATTATAGATGAATTTGCGGAGAGACGTAATAAGCAGGCCATAATTAAGAGAATGTTGCAGTTGCATATTATAGCTGATAAGTCGGAGATATTGCCACAGAAGCCACGCAAACGCAAGTCAAAAAAACAAACTACAAATGGCGAACAAGCTGGAGAAGGAGACCAGGATGAATATGAGCTCATGGAAGAGCCAACATTTGGTGAGAGAGATATAACCAGTACTTCGCGAAAGGCTGCAGCCAAGTCAAAGCAGCGTAAGATTGTGCGGACTCCTTTAGATGTGGGCACGGTTAGAGCCTTGTTGAGTCAAATTGATACACAGAAATATCAAGTAGCTTTAGATTGGCTCAAGGAAAGTTTAGATGATGCTGCTGATGATACCGAGGAAGCTGCCGAAGAAGATGATGGTGTGCCTTTAGTGCCCTTACAGGAGTTACAAAAGGAAGCCATGGAAGATGATAATTTCAAAAAGGTCTTAGTTGCTTTGGGTATACAGCCTCCAATTTTGGGCATGGAGAGTTACTGGCGTATACCGATCTACTTAAATGGAGCTGATTTGAAATTAAGAGCAAAAGTTGTGGCAGGCGAAGAAGTTGAAGTCGATATTAATGATCTGGAAGATGACGATGATGATGATGATGAAAATGGGAATAGTGAGGAAAATGCCAACAATAGTGATGGCAATGAGAGCGAAGAAGATTATTTGGAATTGCTGGGCATGGCTAAGGAACGTAAAAAGCTGGATAATTTAGAAAATTATATGGATCAGCAAAGAGAAAAAATGAAAAGCTTAATGTTTAGCAAGAGCGATGAGGAGGCTGAAGAACGTGCTCCTTTAAATAACAAAAACAACTCGAAACCCAAGAAAAAAACGAAGTCAAAGAAAAATAATTCAGTTTCCGATTCAGAAGACGATGAAGAAATGGTAGGAAAAATTAAAAAGAAATTAAATAAAAAGAAACGCAATAATGATTTAAGCAGCGAAGAAGATGAGGAAAATGATACCATTGTTAAACCTCAAGAAAAGGAAGATTTGTTTGATCAATTAAAGGCCAAAAGAGCCACAACTAAAGTTAAGCTTATTGATATGGTGGCCGAAGACAAAGACAATAATGTAGAGGAGGATGATTTAGATTTCAATTCTGAGGATTATCGTAAACGTTTAGCTGAATTGGGTGATGATGAAGAGAGTGAAAAAGAAGACGAGAGAGAACCGCACACCCTTGCCAAACGTCCTCTTCGTGTTAATGTAATTGAATCCGATTCTGAGGATGATGGTGATGTTGTTGTTGTTGACAATGTTAATAAAGCCAACAACAGTGATAAACAAGCCTTCAATAAAACTGATGCAGATAATGATGATGCTAGTGATGGTGTTAAATCCATTAAAAAGCATCAAACAGGCGACAGTGTGACTAAAAAACGACGCCGTTCCCTTCATGATGACGGTGCTGCCGCAAATGAAGAGAAAGAGTTTGATGGCGATGACGATGACGATGAGGATGTTACTTTTCTAAAACGTAGGGAATCTTTACCCTCTACACAAAGTGTTTTAGAGAGTCGCGAAGAACCAGCCAAACGACGCCGTGTTGCCGTCATAGATGACGACGATGATGATTAAGCAAACAATTTTGATTTTGCTTTTTGTTTTTGTCTTGTATGCAATGATTATCATTAATTATTCTTTGAATTTCTTATATTTTTGTCTTGTTGTCTGCTTAATTAGTTAAATAGGTAATGAACATAACAAAAGTGAAAAAATAGCAAAAAATTAACTTTTGAAGTCAAGACATTTGAGTGCTTGTCTCATTTTTCAATTGTTAAATTTGTGTAAACCTATTTCATCCGCTACATAAAAATAAATACTCGTTAAACACGCTCGTTCATTTAATTTACTTTAAGCATGATTTCAATATAATTGTCAGCTCTTTTTTATGTTCTTTTTATACCCTTCACACAGTGAAAAAGGGTATATATAGCTTTGTCATTCCGTTTGTAATTTCTACAATTTTCATTTCCGACCCCATAAAGTATATATTTTCTGAAAGCTTATGAATAGAGGAGTCGATTAAGCCCTGACCGTCTGTCCGTCTGTCCGTCTGCCCGTCTGTCCGTGTGTTGGTTGAAATCAACTTTTAGAAGCAACTACATGTTCCTCAGATCTGTATATGGTATCAATCTCTTGGAAATATCCAGGAATGAATCGCTATTGAAATTCAGCACAATCGCCCCATAACTTTCTGAGATATGAGCAAAAAACCACGACCACCTCGTTTTTTTCACAATTACAACAACAACATACATACATAAATACATGTAAAAAACATACCAAACAAAAAAAAATTAAAAAAAAAAAAATATTAAAAATAACAAAAAAATAATAAAAAAAAACTACAAAAAAAATTTTTCAAAAAATTTTAAAAAAAATTTTAAAAAATTTTTTAAAAATTTTTCTAAAAAAAATTTTTTAAAAAAATTTAAAAAAAATATAAAAAAAAATAATAAAATATAAATAATATATTAAATAAAATAAAATAAAATTTTTTTGGCTCAGCTGGGATTCGATGCCACATTTATTCTAACGTGTACGTATGCACGTATTTTATATGGGATGAATGGTGATACAAACAATTGTTATTGCATGACTACACGTTGTGAAGGGTATATAAGATTCGGCACGGCCGAATATAGCACTGTTACTTGTTTCTTCTTCCTTTATATAAACATTACAACTTTTCTGGCATTGCATACAAATAAATTCTTATTTAATTGGTATTGATTTTTTTAATTACATTTTTTCAATAAAATTTTAAAAATTTACAACATTTAATGTGAAGTTTTAATTGTCTTAATGGTATGAAGAAGTTGTAAACTATTAGTGGTGAAGCAAGCAAACATCGTTTTTAAATTGTGCTGCAATTAATTGTAAAACTTTTATTTGAAATTTGTCTTTACGGTGTAAAAAGATTTTAAATTTTTGTGAATCAAATTAGATTTATAATTAAAAAGTTGCTGTCCTTCTTAAGTTAGAGGTTTTGATTTTAGGTCCCCTTTACACCTGTGAAAAAAATTTAATTGGATTTGCTGGGAAATAATTTTCAACTCACAAACAATTAAATCATGTGACAAGAAATAGTTAAAAAAAAATTTATAAATGAACTTTGAGACTTTGTTTTCTTGAGCTTTCTTTGAAATGAAATGTAAAATTTTTTATTTGTTAATTTCAATTGTACAGAATTTTCCTTATAGGGTCACATACAAGTTTTTGAAAAATAAAATCCTCTTATACAGTGTTCACTTGGAAGCATCACAAGAACACCTTTAAGCAAACAATAGGTGACTTCTCATATTGTATATTTACCTTGAAGATGCTACCTATTGGCTTGTAGCGAAATATTGGTTGTTAATAAAACCAAAAAAAAATAAAGTGATCTCAAGCTCAACAAAGAGGAGAACTTATTTATTTTATTTAGAAAAAATAAAAGTATTGTAATGACATATCGGTGACATACCTATCATCTTAGCTAAGATTAATGTTTCTGAGATTCCGAGCTTAAGTTTCATAAATTCAGAAAATTACTATAAAAACAATGAAAGTGACGAATTTTCCTTCTCTACAATTGTCGAACTTAACAATTGAAGCAAAGCCGCGAATAACGTTGTAAAAGAAAAATTTTGCAAAACCTGTTTTTTTGCAGATTACCGTTAAAATTACTCTCTTACATTTGTTCAAACACCAAAATATCAAAATTATGCATTTTATCACCGTCAAAACGCAATTACAATGAGCCAGTCAGTGGAAGAACCGTGTAAGTTATAAACAAAATGCTACGAACGGAATTGTCGAAAGTTATCAATCAGTAAAACTGAGGTACAAAATGAAAAGTATTTGTCGAAAATTGAAAAGACAATAAAAATAAAAGGTTTAGATATAGTGAAAGGTCATATGTAAAAAAAAAAAATTTTGGATATGAAACGTTTTTCCACTAAAAAAAAAAATAAAAACAGTTAATTTATATGTTATTTGAAACTTGAATTTCTTGATTTTGTGCATTATTTATTTTATTTTTATATTTTTTATAAACTAAAAAAAATAATTAAAAAAAAGAGTTAATCAAACCTTTTAAATACGTTTTTTTGATCTCCTGAAAAATTACTATTTTGTCATTTGCAACGTTATTCGCGGCGATCTTTCAATTGTCGAACTCAACAACTAATAGTACCCAATTTCAGAATTCACAAACATTAAAAGTATCGCCCATAACATTTTCGGTCTCACCTCGGATCAATAGAACTTTATTTCAAAATTCTAGTTTCCCAACGTAGAATGTACAAAAAATACCATAAAAATGCGAAAAAAAAGTACATTTTCTTCCACTCGATATATTCTCAGATTTAATCAAATATAACAAAAGTATTAATTATTCAAAAAAAATCTTAACCTGAAACCTACAATTTATTTTGAGCTGTAAATGTGGAAATGCAGAAATATATTTGTATACACGCAAAGAAAATATATGGTTGTGGTAACCATAATCGAAGAGCAACATAATGGAAGTGGTAAAAACATTCAATGGTTGCCAATTATCATTATTCTATTTAATTAAAGTATCATGCAATAGCCATATGTAACAGCGCATAGAGAAAGAGACCTAAGGGTAAAAATAGGTTTTGTTTAGGAGAGCCATTTTAAAGATTAAATGATTTTTCTATTTTTTTAAATTGTTCATAAGGAAAAAATTAATTTTTTGTAGTTTCGTAAAATCAAGTCAGGGGAAAAAATGAAAATAAATAAATTTTACCGTTAGGTCCCTTTCTATTTGCGCTTAGAATCGTCGACTTCACTTTTATAAAACGCGCATATCTCTGGGTGGGAACACTTTTGGGGCATAGGATCGGTCTCATTCGATGCTCAGATGTTGTCCACATAAAAAAAAGTGAAAATTGTTTTTTTTTTACCCTTAGGTCCCTTCTTTCTCTATGCGCTGTCACATATACATAGTACATATATGACTATAGTTTAAAAAGACAATCTTTGCTTTTTTACAGCAAATTATTGCATTTTGCTTTAAGTTAGATAATCTAATTGTACCTACCATTTTAATTGCAATTTTTATACCAATATTTTTTATACATTTTCTCGTTAATTTTTGAATTTCTTTAATTTTTTCAAATTTTTTCAAATTTTTTTGACATCTCAAACTATTAAAATAATCAAAATTTATTTAGCAAAAAGAACAGTTTAAATCAAATTATTATTAAAGAAATTACTTAGCTTGATTGCTTGGTAATCATACTGTTGTCTCACAAATTATTTAATGATTATATCTAATTTTTAATAGTTTTGTATATAAGTTATTTTTATCGGATTAGTTTTTTTAAATCATACTATTTTTAAACGACCACCATATCGAAGTTTTTAGGAAATATAAACATTAAATGATACAATGTAAACAAATGATTGGTTATCGTGACAAAATATGTAATGAAATAAAATAAAAACAATAGTAAGAGTACTATATTCGGCCGTGCCGAATCTTATATACCCTTCACAACGTGTAGTCATGCAATAACAATTGTTTGTATCACCATTCATCTCATATGAAATACGTACATACATATAAAAAACATACATATATAAAAGCAGCTCATCGTAAAATTATAAAATTGACGTAAGTATGTTAAAAAAAAAATATTAAAAAAAAAATATTTGAAAAAAAATTAAAAAAAAAGAAAATTTAAAAAAAAATAATTAAATCATAAATAATAAATATAAAACAAACAAAAAATAAAATAAAAAAAAAAATTTAAAAAAAAAATTAAAAAAAAACAAGTAAGAGCGCTATATTCGGCCGTGCCGAATCTTATATACCCTTCACAACGTGTAGTCATGCAATAACAGTAGTTTGTGTCACCATTCATCCCATATGAAATACGTACATACATATAAAAACATATAAATTCACGTATTTATGTTAAAAAAAAAAAAAAAAAAAAAAAATTTAAAAAAAAATTTAAAAAAAAAATTTAAAAAAAAAATTAAAAAAAAATTTAAAAAAAAAAATTATTATATACATATATAATATATATACAACAAAAAAAAATAAAAAACAAATTAAAAAAAAAAAATAATAATAAAAATATATATAATATATTAAATAAAAAATAAAAAAAAAAAATAAAAAAAAAATTAAAAAAAATTAAAAAAAAATTTTTTTGGCTCAGCTGGGATTCGATGCCACGTTTTCCCTAACCAGTATACACGTTTGTATGTATGTATGTTGTTGTTGTAATGTTGTTTTTGTGAAAAGAAAATCGAGGTGGTCGTGGGTTTTTGCTCATATCTCAGTTGTTTATGTACCGATGTTTCTGATTTTCAATACCGATCTACTCCCGAATATTTGTGATATTTTAATACCTTACCCGGGTCCAACCTATGTCGGGGGGCTTCAAAAAGTTGATTTCAACATACACACGGACAGACGGTCAGACGGACAGACTGACAGGGCTTAATCGACTCCCCTATTCATAAGCTTTCAGAAAATATATACTTTATGGGGTCGGAAATGAAAATTGTAGAAATTTCACACGGAATGACAAACCTATATATACCCTTTTTCACTGTGTAAAGGGTATAATAACAAAAACTTATTAAAACCATAAAATAAAGAATGCTAAAAAAACAAAAAATAAATTAAATAAAACAAGATAGTGAATTGTATCACTTTACCACAGCTTTAAACAAAACATGGAAATATGCAATTATAAAAGTTCAGCTGACGTTTCATGAAATTCTCTTTAAATGTTCCTTCAATACTACTTTAAAGCATCCCCTAGAGTTTAACATTAAACCTGCATGACGTTTAAAAAATTAACATTTGTATATAAAATTAATTATTGGAAAAAGTTTGAATTTAACACCGAAGCAAATAAAAATAATTTTTAATGTTACACGTTGATTTTGTTGCTCCAGAATTGAAATGGGGCACAAATATTTGACTTGTTTTAAATCGTTTACAATTTAATTTTATATTCTTTCATATACAGCCAACTAGACGGTCAGCCAACTAGACGGTCAGCCAACTATCCTTTCCTTCCTTATTATTGTATTTTTATTTTTTTTTCTTCTTATTACTCGTTCACATTGAAAAGTTAATAGTTGCAATTATATAAAGTCACATCATCTGCCATATTATGTCGTTTATATATAGAACGATATACTAGATGTACATCTATTATGCATAGAATCCTGTAGTTTTAAATGTACAAATTTTTAAAATAAATATGATTTTGTAAAGGGTTTCGTAGTTTGTTTACAATATTAAATTTCTAGATTTATTAAGTTAAAATAAAAAAAAAAATTATTGGAACATATGATTAGTTTTTACTAAGCATTATAAAATAACGATGAGAACATCACACTGATACAATTGAAACATTATCTGTGTTTTTTATGCTAATAATTTCAAAGAACAAGTGATTTGTATGGCAGGATTGTCAGCTCTGACATAATCCACACATTTTTAGCAAGAAGTTGTAAATTGCACTAATTTTTGAAAGAATCGTGGAAAACTTACAAAGAGACAACTGCTATCATCTAACGGAAAATCGTATGCAAGGCGTAATCCTTATTTGATCATAAATGGTATATACCAACAAATTAAATTCTTTTAATTCTTTTTTACATTATTTCCATTTATTGGAAATTTTCTATAAGAGTTTATTTTTTTAAAACATTCTACCAGAACTGAGGGGTTATACTTAAATAAAGACAGGAATACATATCGACATTTAAACACACAATAAAAAAACAACTGAATCTTTCCAAACTCATAACGACTACGTGTGTATTTATTGCTGCAGAACTAGTGAATGGTCAGTTTCATTCTAGAAGAAAAAAATCGAATATATATACACATGTGGCCGAAAACTTAAGTACACTTTTAGGACTTTTCAATCATATCAGTTTTAATTTTTTTTTCTATTTATTATAATATCAAGCCCCAAGGCGCAAAATAACAATATTATAAGATAACGAATAAAATCTGAGTTTTTAACTATGCACTCCGGTTCACCTATTGCAAAATTTTCAAATAAAAATGGAAGCTAGACATCTTGAGATATAAAAAAATCATGCCACTGGTGGTTTCTTAACTAAAGAACTTTTTCTCAGCAATTTACAAAAAAAAAAAAAAAAATCCGAAAATGTGATTTTTTTTGGTTCAATAAAGGCACTTTATTCTTTTTATTATTTTTAAAGCAAGCGATGATTTTTTTATACGGAGCAATTATTTATTACATCTTAATAATTTTACGATGAAAAATGGCAAAATAAAAAACTTTAAATCTATCGGATAATCTAACCGCGCAATAGCTAAACAAATTGAACAAAGCCCAACAGTTGTCGACTATTACGTCAGGGATCCTGAGGAGTATTAAAAAAAATTTTAAAAGAAGTGTTTCATCGTCTTTATCTACGTATGAGAAAAGAAAAATCATTAGAATTGCTTCTTATTCTTTACGTCTTACGTTTCTACTTTCTATAAAAATTGGTTTATCTCTTCTAAATATAGCGGGATTCTTTGGATAAAAAATAACAAACACCACTTTATTAATTCTTAACACAATAAACTTAACTTATACAGTGTTTTATTAAGTATTTTTTTATTTATTTAAAGTTTGGTAGCCTCTATGCCATAATCGGCTACAAACTTCTATTGTATTGCTATACTCCGTTTTCATCAAACTGAATTTTATATACACGCAACGAACTCTGTTGCACTACTAAGTACTATTAAGTACTAGCTAAGCTGTTAGACTATTCATATTGGCAATGCTATCTAGTAGTGATAATATGTTACTTTCAATCCTCACATGAGTATATTTAAATGAAAAAGTGAGATATTATTGTTAAGAAATACTTAGAAAAACTTACTACTTCCTAAAGTATGCAATACATAATAAGGGTACTCATTACTGAGTCTGTGCAAATTTACTGTGAATATTACGGCAGATCGCGAGCATCCATTAATAATCCAAAAAACATATATATTTCAGCCGGTGTTGTCAGAGTTACCGACTGAAAAAATCTGGCAACTTCTTTTTAAACTGTGAAGGTTCTTTACTAAAGTTTTGTTTATTCATTATATATTTATTTATTTTTTTCAAAAGAATTTATTTTTTAATTTTAATATTTAATTTTTAGATAAAATTAATGGTTGTCGTAATTTCAAAAAAAGGAGTAGCCACTTATTTGCTTCTGAGCATTTAAACACAGCCAATGAATTAAGGTGAAGAAAATTGCAAATGCATACATTTTGTTGTTGTGTTAAAAAAATAGTGAATTTTATTATTAATTTTCATCCTTTGCACAGTTTTGCACTACCCTTCGTGAGTACTCTTAATATAACATTTCGCCTGCGTATTTCATAAAATGTTGCTGTCGACCAATTAACGATGGAAAATGTTAAATCTATACATGTGACCTTCTCCGAGAAGAGGTACCTAGTGTGTCGAAAAACGTGTTTGGACTTCATAGTGGGTTCTGGTACCTAAAAGGGTGTAGAATAAGATGAAATGAGTTAGATTTCTAATAAAAATTTATTTACCCCGTAAAAACGTCGTTGCGGCTTAAGAGTCAAGTATCGAGATCGTAACAAACAGAGCAGCAACAATAGCAAAGGTATTGTCACACTAAAAGCGAAAAAAATACGTCACCACATAGGCATGGCGTCACCGAAGTCGGCACCCAATCATAACTAACCATACCAAAACGCATCTCCCAACTGAAGGTGTGTTGACAGTGATTATGCGTTATGAAACTTTAAATGCGTTTTTCTCAAGACTTCTTTTTCACACACTAGGTCCCTTTTCTCCGAGAAGGTCACATCTATCTATATATATAAAAGTGAAACTCTGTGTGTGTGTGTGTGTGTGTTAGCTATAGACTCTGAAACTGTAAATCCGATCGGAATCAAACTTTGGGAAGTTGTTGTACACATTCCAGGGAGTGTTTATGGGTGAAAAAAGTGGGCGGGGCCACGCCCATACAAAATTAGTTATCAGTTTTAGCTACTTGCACTTGACCGATTTTTCTGAAACTTTGCACACATATCGAGCTCTCATGACTAAATAATTTCGTGATAAGAAAAGTGGGCGGGGCCACGCCCCTAAAAAAGTTTTAATTTTGAGGTACTTGCACTGGGCCGATTTTTCTGAAACTTTGCACACATATTGAGCTGTCCTGACTTTATAATTTCGTGACTAGAAAAGTGGGCAGGGCCACGCCCATAAAAAAAGTTATAATTTTGAGGTACTTGCACTGGACCTATTCTTCTGAAACTTTGCACACATATTGAGCTGTCATGACTTTACAATTTTGTGATTAGAAAAGTGGGCAGTGCCACGCCCATAAAAAAGAGTATCATTTTGAGGTACTTGCACTGGACCGATTTTTCTGAAACTTTGCACACATATTGAGCTGTTATGACTTTACAATTTCGTGATTAGAAAAGTGGGCAGTGCCACGCCCATAAAAAAAATTATAATTTTGAGGTACTTGCACTGGACCGATTCTTCTGATACTTTGCACACATATTGAGTTGTCATGACTTAAACAATTTTTGATTAGAAAAGTGGGCAGTGCCACGCCCATAAAAAAAGTTATAATTTTCAGCTACTTGAACTTCACCCATTGTCTGAAACTATGCACACATATTGAGCTGTCATGACTATACAGCTTCTTTATTAGAAAAGTGGGCAGTGCCGCGCGACCTTTAAAAAGTTATAATTTTTGCTTCTTGCACTTGATATTGAATTAAAATTATGAATGCATTTTTATTTATTAAGGGGCGTAGCAACGCGCGCCGGGTTTGGCTAGTCTATATATATAAAAGTGAAACTCTGTGTGTGTATGTGTGTGTTAGCTATAGACTCCGAAACTGTAAAACCGATCGGACTCAAACTTTGGCAAGTTGTTGTACACATTCCAGGGAGTGTTTATGGGTGAAAAAAAGTGGGCGGGGCCACGCCCATAAAAAATTAGTTATAATTTTTAGCTACTTGCACTTGACCGATTTCTCTGAAACTTTGCACACATATTGAGCTGTCATGACTTTATAATTTCTTGATAGGAAAAGTGGGAGAGGCCACGCCCATAAAAAAGTTATAATTTTTAAGTACTTGTATTGGACCGATTTTTCTGAAACTTTGCACTCATATTGAGCTGTCATGACTTTATAATTTTGTGATTAGAAAAGTGGGCAGGGCCACGCCCATAAAAAAAAGTTATAATTTTGAGGTACTTGCATTGGACCGATTTTTCTGAAGCTTTGCACACATACTGAGCGGTCATGACCTTACAAAATCGTGATTAGAAAGGTGGGCAGTGCCACGCCCATAAAAAAAGGTATCATTTTTAAGTACTTGCGCTGGACCGATTTTTCTGAAACTTTGCACGCATATTTGGCTATTATAACCTTAAAATTTCGTTATTAGAAAAGTGGGCAGTGCCTCGCCCATAAAAAAAGTTATAATTTTGAGGTACTTGCACTGGACCGATTCTTCTAAAACTTTGCACACATATTGAGCTGTTATGACTTTACAATTTCGTGATTAGAAAAATGGGCAGTGCCACGCCCATAAAAAAAATTATAATTTTTAGGTTTTTGCACTTGATATTCAATTAAAATTCAGAATGCATTTTGATTCATTAAGGGGCGTAGCAAGGCGCGCCGGGTTTTGCTAGTACATATATAAAAATGAATTGGCATACGTACGTTGGTCACGCCATATCTAGAGAAGGGCAAGACCGATATGTTTTCTTTTTTTTTATAATAATCCTTCAATCTCAAGTAAGATTTTTACGGCCACTTTTTCTTAAAACTTAAAGTTGGCGTAGCCATAGTCCGATACCGATTTGGGTAATTTTTTTTTAATACAAATCACTCATACATATCTATATCTAAAATTATGGACCTACTTTTTTGTATATAACAGTAGATAGATAGAGTTTTTGATCTATAAATGCTTGCATGTGTCCAGCAAAGCAGAACTGCTATCTGCTAGTGTACAATATAAAAATGTGAACGAAACTTAATCTGAACACATATTTATATTTAAATATTTATGAATTTATTTGTTACATGAACTAATTGGGTAAGAAGTTTCATAAAGCATTGGGCTAAGGAATTTATTTAATGATCCTTATGTAACAAATAATTTACTCACTGTTTTTAAAGCTTGTCTAATACTTTATGTGAAGGTGACTTATGGTGCTGTCATGCTGTTCGGAGATTGTTTATAATATGCTTTTTTCTTGCAGATTTTTTTCTCTCAGTATAAACTTTTTGTCCAAATAAACTAAGTTACTCGTTTTGGTAAATACTTATTTAATTTTACGTGATTTTTCTTACACCAAATATTGTTAACAGAAAAAAAAATTTTTTACATAAATAAACATTTATTTCTTAATGTAAAAATCGTTATATTTTATCTAATACGTCTATTTATTGCATCAAATATTTAACATGCCTTAAGCCATCGACATTTTTCACAGGTCTTTCTTTAAACGCCATGAACCGTCTTTATGAAATACTTTTAGAATTTAAATCCTGATGGGTGTACTTTTTATTGCAAAATGCCAACTATAAATGAAATTTATAAGATAAAGGTTTCGATTCAAATTCAGCGAACTACTATTTTTTTTTTTTCGAAAAAGTATTAAATACAATCCGGTAAGATGAACCTTTTACTCTCCGTTTAGCTGCTAAGAATAACCCAATGAAATAAATATTTTGGTTTTCAGCTACCAATTACTGGGTCACACTCATCAAGTCAAGTCTCGGTTGATGGGAAATGTAGACAGAGATAATAAGTAGTGGTACCAGTAGCTTTTCTTTCGTTAAAAAAATGAAAAAAAAAACTGATCAACATGCCAGATAAATATTTTAGCTTTCGGTCGCCCAATTTTTGTTGTCGCTTGCTATGTATAATCCTGTGAGATTATGATATTTTAATGAGGGCCGACAAACTAAAGGCCTCGGCTTTTGATACAATCAAACTTCGATTCTCGTTCAGCCGATTTTGACTGCAGCACAAATACAACAAAATTGAGGTGTCTTTATAGTTGTGCAACAAAGTGTGTAACGATATGAAACTAATAATGAAACTTTTAGACACTCGTTTGGGTATGAAATAATAATTTCGTTTTTTTATTTTTTCGAGAGAAAATGAAAAATAACAAGAAAATCTAGGAAAATTTTTGGGACAGATTTTGTTGCCATTCATGTAATGGTTTTTGGTTATTATGCGCTTGGGAAATACGAATGAACAACAGCAATAACATCATATGTTGCGGTATTTTTCGCAACATGAATTAATTTTTGAAAAATAACTAGTTTTCTCGTTCATAGGGTATAAATGAGTAAGAGAGTGGCTGAGTAAAAATGTTAAGAATATGTAGTTTTTAATTTGTAGGACATGCGAGTACATGTGTATTGCAGCAATAAACGTACACAGTTTTGTGTGCTTGTATTTTTGAGCATATAAACATTGCAACAGTTAGTAGCGGGAAAACATGCTACTCGTACTGACCATTCAGACAAAAATGATGTGCTTGACATTAAACACGTAAAGATACATAAATTGAACTTTAAATTGTTTCATAACTATAGATTAATAATGCATTGTTTATCTCTAAAATATAGTTTTACATTTTGTTTTTTATTTAATTCAATTATTTTTTTTAATTTTAAACAAGTGTTGGACATAGAAAACTGAAATACATATGTAACATGTTTATTCATGTTTATATTCGATAACATGGCGTAACAGAAATTGTTTTACATTAATGGACTTACAAAAATTTGATATATGTAGCCAATAATCTACAGACCAAATATAGCAAAACTGCATACTCAGTTTAAAACTTACTGATCCTTTGTCGTTCTTTTATTTTTAATTGTGGAATTATACCAAATATAGATATATTTTTTTTTCTAATATACATACGTAAATATATAGTTTTTTGTGTCACTATAAAATCACATGAAAGGGAATAACCCGTAGAGAGAAACAAAATGTTTAATTCGTCAGGAGAAAACAATTTAAAAATATTCTCTGAAGAACAAACAAATAAACAACAATAAACCTAAAACTATGATTTATTTTAATTATTACTCAAGCTTTTAAG
Organism: Phyto melanocephala; assembly: GCA_941918925.1. Lineage (NCBI taxonomy): Eukaryota > Metazoa > Arthropoda > Insecta > Diptera > Rhinophoridae > Phyto > Phyto melanocephala. Next base: position 129,100,722 of record OW799233.1, on the reverse strand, counting down.
GATTCGGAAGGATACATTTTTTAAAGGACATTTTTTATTTTTTTTTATCCTGCTGAATTAAAAAAAATATCTTCCTGTCGGCTTGTAATTTTTTTTTCTTAAAATGAATAGTGAAGTGGATTGGGCGATGTCCGTCTGTTGGTTGAAATAAACTTTTTTAACACCTCTTATGTTGCACAGACATGCCTTGTGGCCTTAACTTTTTATAGTTTTTCTTCATATCGCTCTATATATACATGTAGGGGAGATAGCGAGGCATACCTTTTCCATACAGGGGTTTTTTTTGGGACCTTCGTTTCTCAGTGATTACAAGGATACCGAAGTAATATCACCGGCTACATCCGAGTTCACCAACGGCTCTCCGAGCACCATACGTGCCTGTTTATATGAGGCTGTCTCCTTCCACCTTTTCAAGTTTGATGATTCCACCAATTGTAAGATATTTGCCCTCACTATCTCATTTCCTAGAGCAACTCTAGGTTCCGATCCGCAAAAACCGCAGAAGCAGCCCCTTTACAAGCTCGTCCGCTACTTTATTCTCTTATATGTCCACTTGTCCCATTACTTTTATTAGAGTCACTTATTTACAGAGGCACACCTATTGAGCTTCAGAACAAATTTAGTCACCAATTTTGGGTTGACATCCATACGGCTCCTGCCCTTCCGTCTTTAAAAAAGCCACCAGAAAAATACTGATATCACCGTATGTGTATGGATCCATCCGCTATGACCATGTGATGTAATCTCTTGGCCACTTTCATCCGTTGCTTGCACTCTTTCGGTATATAATTCTCCCTAACCGCCTTGTGAACAAGGTCGAGAATACACCTATGCCCCATTTTTCACCTAGAGCGATACCATGTTGCATCCTTTTTCATTTGCAGTGCTGCCATTGTCGCCGTTTTCCTTATAAACAAGTCAAAGTGCAGCAATCGTAGCACTGCCTGTGTCGGTGTGGTACGTATCGCACCATATACACCCATGCAAGCAATCTATAACTTTCTTAGATATGAGAAAAGGAATACGTCTGCATCGTTGTTTTCCTTATTTTTACCACAATAATTAAAATTTGTCAGCTCTACATAGGTTTTTTTTTAAATACATATATGATATGCCTCCTGTATTATTTTTGAACAAATCGTTCAATAAAATTTAAATTTTGCTTTTAATATAAATACTTTAAAGCCTGTAATTTTTGGGCAGGGTAGTTACAGAAAATTTCGAGTCATGGTCTGAAAAATACCTGAGGATATTTTTCCTACAATTTACATATTACAAGTAAGAATGCTATATTCGGCCGTATAGTGTCTGGTACTAACCTTCACCATCTTGTGCATAGGTAAAGTGACCACATCGTTACTAAGCCTGTAATTCATATTTAATGTTGTATGACATTTTGCTTCAATATTTCCGACGCCAAATTTTATTTTGAATTTTTCAATAGTAAACTGTATTCTACTAACCAAGCCTTTTTGTTTGTTACCCTAATTGATTGGGGTTAGAAAAAAATTTCTATCACCATCTTAAAATCCTTTTCATTGTTTACAGTATTCTACTTATCAAGCCCTTTTATTTGATACCCATATTGTGGGGGTTGGTGTGGGCAAAGCCGTAATTACAATTCTTGAACCATTTATTCTGCATTTCATTTGGGACACCATTTTGGATTTTAACCTCTCGATTTTAGTTTATAAATTTTTGTGGATAGTTTTAAACCGATTTGAAAATAGTAAAAGTAATTTTCGAGACTACAGCATGTATTCTGATAAATAATAAATATTTCTGTTTTGTCTATAACTTTGTCAGACGTACTTATACCGTCCAATACTTATATGATTTGCAAGACTACTCACGTTGATTCAACAACAAACACATTAGCAGCTCTCATTTGTATGAAGAATAAACTATGTTGCCAGGTCGGAGAGTGCAAGATATTTTTTGGCCGCCAGAAAATTTGCAATGTTACAATGCGTAATAAACAATTTTTGCAAGTATCACTATTTAATTTTTAAATAAATGCAACTGATTATGGCCTTTAGGCAAAGTTTTGGTTGGCTTCTATAATAAGACGTAAACAATAACAGTTATTTTGTGTTTTTAATTTTCATGTTTAAATTTTTTGCAGCAAATTAAAAAACTGCGTTCCTAGGTGCTCACTTAAATTTGAAAGATAATTCGCAAAAACAAAATCTAAATCTCTGAAACAGACATCAAAGCAAGCACTTTATCTTTGCTTGTTGTTGTAATCTGGTAAGTCTAGTTAAAACACAAAACTTCATAATGAGTACGCGAGTCATACTTGCTTTTGATCGTCTTTTTATCTTGCGTGAACGACAATAGCAATCAACTGAGTAATACGTGTTGCTGAATATGAGTACTATAAGTACCTTCAATTTACTGAGTAATACGTGTTGCTGAATATGAGTACTATAAGTACCTTCATTTTAAAAGTGAGTATAAGTAGTGAAGATTTTTCAATAAGTTTGAATGCGTATAAATCAACGAAATGATGAATCATTATTGAAATTGACTTATTTCATGCGTATTCGTTGAAAATCTCTGATATGGTACCTATAAATAGTAACAACAAACTTATCTACAAATTTAACTAGGGCTGAAAAATTTTGATTTTCCTGGTAAAAATATGGGGAAAAAAACAGAGACAGTCGTGTTTATATGCTCATATCTCAGAAAGATAGATAGATGTCATAGGCGGACAGATGGACATGGCTCAATCGACTCCTCTGGTCATAAGCTTTCAGAAACTACATAATTTAGCAGGTCGGAAATTTATACTGTGGAAACTACATACAGAATGACAAAGCTACATACCTGTACCGTTGGCACCACAGGTGATTTGATGTAAAACATGATCTTTTGTTAAAAATGGTCATAGGTATTTTTTGGTGTTCAATCAATCGGGAATCTATATCTCTTAAATTGGCTGTTTTTTTCTTTAATAAAAAAATATATTTCCTTCTCTATATTTGTGACAAATTTCAAAATGGGTTGGTATTTGGATCCAGAATTATAAATCAAATTGTTAATTGTTTACCATGGCGAACATACATACATACATTCTCAAACGCTGTTATAACATTTAATATTGTACTTGTAATGTTTTATTGGAACAATAAAAGGGCGGCAATTGTAAGGATATAAAAGTTATTCAAAAGACAATTTTATGAACAGCAACTTAAAATTCAACTTTTATTAATTTCAAGATTGATATGCCTTTAAGCGCTAAACTTTTTAAACTACTATCCAACTTCACTTAACTACAGATTTTGATTTCCGTTGTTCTTGAGTTGTTATTTTTATTACATTTAAACTATTCTTGATGTTTGTATGGTGCCATGCTTTATATAAATAAACTAGCCAAACCCGGCGCGCGTTGCTACGCCCTTAATGAATCGAAATGCATTCTGAATTTTAATTGAAAATCAACTGCAAGTACCTCAAAATTATAAATTTTTTATGGGCGTGGCCCTGCCCACTTTTCTTACCGGGAAATTATAAAGTCGTGACAGCTCAATATGTGTGCAAAGTTTCAGAAAAGTGCAAGTAGCTAAAACTGATAACTAATTTTTTATGGGCGTGGCCCCGCCCACTTTTTTCCACCCATAAACACTCCCTGGTATGTGTACAACAACTTGCCAAAGTTTGAGTCCGATCGGTTTTACAGTTTCGGAGTCTATAGCTAACACACACACACACACACAGAGTTTCACTTTTATATATATAGAAGATATTCAAAACCTATTGGCCCCTAATTAAACATAATAATATTTAGCTAGAACCAACTGACGGTCGTTGTAGTAAATAAAAAAAAAATAGAAATTTTCAAATTTATTGGTAAAACCCAGAGAACAACAATTTGTTTAACGATGTATTCTTTTGTTTCCTAAATTCTTATTAAAAACTTTCAATTGTATTTCGTTTAACCCAACATTTTTTATGAATATCATAAAGCTTTTTGTTATTGTGGGTTGATGTTGTTGTTGTTATTGTGTTAACAGTCATATTTTAAATCGCTATTATCTAAAATGTGAATCTTTTGGTAACAAATGGTTTTTCAGTTAAAAGCAGAAGAGCGTTCGATAAATAACAAAATTATTTATGACTTATTACAGGGAATATTGTTGTTGTTATTTTTGAAAAAAATTGCCTTTGTGTGTGTGTTTAAGTTTATGAATGAATATTTTTGCATGTTTGAAGGGCGAATGAATTTTCAATTACTTTCGTAAACAATTCAGCTAAAATTATTTAGAAATTTTGTGTTTTCTTTGGAGGGTCAAAGGCATAAGTATACAGTAGAAGCAAAATTTTTCACTCGGCTAAAATTGGCAAATTTTAAACATAAATTATGGAGCAAAAAACAAGTTAATGTCACAACAAAATGTTAAAAAATGTTTATAACACTAAGGCTCAAATCTTTTTTTCAACGAAAGCACATTTCACCTAAATATATTTGGGCGTATATTTTTGCATTAAATATGAAGGTAATTTTTAAAAATTTTTGAATGCAATTTGTTAAGGCAAATTTGAGGAATCAAAACAATTATTCGTAGTTATAGTCTAACATCGTCTTATATTTTAACTAAAATCTTTGTAAATAAAAAACTATATATGGGCATTTCCATAGTACACAACATAACATTCGTATGTCTTTGCGGTGAAGAAATTTGTTTTTCTTATTTTAAATGCATTATGATAATTGCTTATTATCGAACTAGGGTGATTTTTTTGCTATTTGGTTTTCGGTGTAAAAGAAAGATTCCTTATATATGTCATTGCCAATTCTGCTCAGTAGGATTTGCGATTTTGCGAACGAACAAAGCCTGCAAATTATTAAATTTTGTTCTCTGTGAGAAATGTGTTATTTTAATTTTATGGTCATCGTATTCGTCACAGTGCACAGGCTATTCAAGCTGTTATGACGAGATTCACTTTTTTGGTAATAAATCCACCTAACCGTATGCTTACCAAGGAGAAAATTGCTGCTAAGTCAGTGAAGATCGTACTTCTTCAAGATCGATGCAAATCGCAACGTTACAGACAATTAAGCAATGAATCGTGCGATGATTACCGACTTTTATTTTACAATAAATGAAAGAATTTGACTTGGATGACATTTGAATTTTACAAAGCACAGGACAGGCGATATCATGCACCTATTGAGAGAAGAGTTTGGTGAAGAATTAATCTCGTGTTTTACATGGGACATTTAGCAGTGGTATCATTACTGCTTTAATTGGTGATTACACCGGCCGAAATGCTGGATTGGAGCTTACCTATAGACTACCTACGCTGGCAACATAAACATGAAATAATCGTTAAAAAGTAAATGGCTTGAACTTATTTATCGTCCGAAATAAATTCTCCTTTCACTTTTGCAAATAGACTACCTACGCTGGCAACATAAACATGAAATAATCGTTAAAAAGTAAATGGCTTGAACTTATTTATCGTCCGAAATAAATTCTTCTTTCACTTTTGCAAATTCTCTGTTGTTCAGCTTTTGTTTTTTAAATTTTCACAATTCAAGCAGCTAAAAAATCAGTGATTCAAAATCCCAGAAAACTAATGGTTATATTTCTGGTACTCTTTGATCGCAACAAGCCATTTTATACTGCGGATCACTCTATCCTATTAACAAAACTCAAAAATCTTTTTTTCTTTTCCCATTCTTTTCCGTTACGTTAACGGACGAAGTTCAAAAGTTTTAAGTATAAAGAAAAGTGCTTCTCTAGGGCCGTTGCTTACATTAGAAAAGGGCGATTTAAAAAATATTCATCACTGTGTAGTTGGCAGTGGGCAATGGATAATGAGTTGTGTCCTAAGCCGGCGATATAAAAATAATCTTATTCATATCTAACGTTTACTTAACGCAAATATTAAAAATTCTAAAATTTTGTTTGTTCATACCTCAAAAAACCTATGAATTACCGTTAACCCTTTTGTCCCCAAAGTTATTTATAAAAAATAATATAAAAAACAAATACCATAGCTGAGGACCAATCTTTTTTTTTTTTTGTTTTGCTGAAGTTATTTATAAGCAATTTTGGGCAGCGGAGAAAGCAAACGAAAAAACTAAAATATGAACAAACCACGCAAAGGACTTTGTAGAGGAGATTTGAGTGCCATTTTAGAGTTTTACTAGGACAAGTTTTTGGATGAAGATTGCAAAGATAATCAGGCAGTGATAGTAGATAATGATTTAAAAGAAATTTTAGAAAAAGGCGAGGAAATTGAGATTAAGGAATCACCAATGAAAAACCTGCTTAAGAGAACAAGAGAGTTACAAACGACTTCTTGGAAAAAGAAGACATGTTTACATTGCGATGGAGAAAAAAAAAACGGTTTGATGTAAAGGTCGTATCATTGAAAAAGCTTTCAGAAGATATTCAGTTGGTAAATAGCCCAGTATAGAATTTTTTATTTTATTACAATTTTGTAACATAAAGCCACAAAGCCAAATATAATATATAACACAATTAGAGAACACCTAAGCAGAAGCCTTAGAATACAAATATAAAATACTTACTATATATTATCTACATTATTTTACAACTGCAATAATAAAACAATTCCATTTTATTTGTTCCCCAAGTATAAAAACGTAAAGGTCATTTATTAAGGTACGAATATAAAGAGTAATAAAAGAAATAGTCCAGTTAGGAAAGCTCGTTAACATAGTCAAAAACGAAAGAATTTAGTGAGCAGCAAAATATCTCATAAGTTTTAATATTTAATTCCAGTACTGTGACATTTAATATGTAGATCTAAGAATTCTAGGATAAATTAGGTGCGGATTCATACGAGGAAGAGAAAAAGAAAATGAATTACGTCTTAGTAAAGGCTTACCATCTTTTATTATTTTATAAAGCGGGTACAATTTGTGAAAAAAACTTAAACTCTAAAAACTCTAAAAACTAAAACTCTAAAACTAAGAACTCTTTAAAAAAGCCAGAAATATGTTTCCGTCTGCGAACATTATAGAACATTATAATCAAGTATTTAGGTCTAGCAAGAAGGAAACAAACAGTGCCATATATAACTTCAAAACCATAAAAAATTTTGCACATTAAAACAGCATATGCTTATATTTTCCTCGCATAAAGAGGTACCATCATAACATCGAGCGCTTTTCCTGCCAACTGGATGCATGCAATTTTATGTTTTCTGTCTAAGGTTCATGAAAGGATTATAAATTTACAAATAAGCGCTTTTATTGAAAAAAGTACTCTTTTGTTTTTTACACAATCTGGCGTTCGTACGAATCACAGTTGTACTACAGCACTAGTTGATGTCACTGAAAATTTTCGTCAAAGTCTTGATAATGGCCAAATTTCGATTCTGGTTCTTCTTGATAACTCTAAGGCTTTCGATACTGTTGATCATGTTACCTTAAAATGGAAACTCAAGCACTTCTTTAACTTTTCCTCTACATCTGCTTAACTTATGTCTTCATATATTAGTGGTCGTTCTCAAACAGTAAGTAGTTGTAAATGGTAAATTCTCGTTTCCCCTTCATCTCACCAAAGGAGTGCCTCAAAGATCAATTATTGGACCTTTGTTGTTTTCCCTGTATATTAACGATTTGCCTTATCAGATGTCCTTTTGCAAATTACATATTTATGCTTATGACGTACAGCTTTATTTAAGTATTTCGATACAAATGATTAAATCCAATGTTGATTTTCCGATGTTAATTTCCGATCTGCTTAAAGGTGAATTCTAACCTTTAAGCGACTGCAAATGGCCTCTGCCTGAGTCCTACAAATTTGAAATGTCTCGTTATTCACAATAAAAGAGTTGTAACAATTATAAATGATGACATCATGATAAATGGCGTTAAGATAAATTTTGTTCCATCGACCAAGAATCTGGGTATAATATGCAATAGTTACCTAACTGGGACTAATCATATTAACACTCTCGTAGCTCAAGTCTACAGCAAACTAAGATCTCTTGGCCAACACAGTTTTATACTCCCCTTAAAATCCCTAACCTAACGTACGGCTGCGAACTTTTTGGTATTCGTGACATGGTCAGTATGTGTAAACTTAAAGTGGTTTTTAGCAACATCGTTAGATGTGTCTTCGGACCAAGAAGACTTGATCGTACTTATTCCTTTGCCCAACTACTTTTGGGGGTCTCCATCGACAACTTTTTCAAGATTCTAGTTCCTTTTCTGACTCGTAAAATAATATATAGTCAAACGCCGCCGATATTTTGGGATTCCACAAAAATTAGCTTCTTTTAAATGTAATAGTAGCAGGTATAATTTTTTATTTATATTTTAATTTTTTTAGCTGATGGAAATGCCCATATACTGGATTACGTACATATTTCATACTCACTCGATATTAATGGCGGCAATCATATAAAATATTTTATTTTTTTTTTCGAATACAACGTACAGCTTACATGACATAATGTATTAAAATGGCTAAATAAGTAACTACATGTAGATGACTGCTTGTCTGCCACTCAGTCAGTCTGACTGTCTACTAAAGGCTTGTTATGCTACATCCTTGCAGGCCTTGTCAAAAATAGAAGTATTATGTTTATAAAAAAAACCACTAAAAAGTAAGTGAAAAAATGTTATCAATATAACGTTTATCAATATTTTATGAAAATCAGTCTGCATATTGTCTACACAGTTCTCTAAGCCTAAAAACTCAGCGATAGGGCGACCTGAAGAGTTTGTATATGTTACAAAGAACGAAAACTTTCAATTTGCTTTTACATACTCGAACAAAACGTTGTTTTATTTGACTCATCTGTTTCCTGTTTCTTCTATTTCCACTGTTTTATTTTGTTCTTGTTTTTTATCCTGCTTTTTTCGGCGGAAGTGATAAATTAGTTAAGCTTAGATTGCTCCTGCTGTTGGTTGGAGTTGGTTTTTTTTTTTTTGTAATGCATTCATTTTTTTTTTTTCTGTCCTGTCTTTAGAAAAGTTGTGGTGGCAGTTGTTATTGTGTTGATTTCGGTGTTGAGTGTGGTGCTGTGTATGAGTGTGTGCCATGACAGATAAGAAATTTTTTCAAACTTCAGAGGGCAATAAACGGAAACACTTTGAAAATTATGTTGATACAAGTGCTCTGTCAATATGAATATTAATGTCATGTAAATGTATAAATTTGTAGAAAAATATTTATCTCTTCATACTTTTTGTGATATTTTTTTTTTTTTGGAAAATTGTTTATGGATTTATATTAACAAATTGAGTACTTTATAAGGCTAAAAGTCAAAGTAAATTGATTGAATTTCATGGCCCACATTTATTTAAAGCTGCAGATAAAAAGTTAATTTATTTGCTGTTTATCGACAAGGAACTAATTTGAAGTTCGCACGCAAAGAAAAAATATTGCAAAAAATATACTAGTTCATTATTGTTATTATTTATATAAATTTATTTTTTTTCTAAAGTTTTGCTCATAAATAAAAAGATTTCATAATAAAAAGGGTTTATTTATCGTTGCTATAATATTGAATATAAAAATGAGTTTATGTAGCAATTAATTATGTATATGTGTATGTATATATCGTTACCTTAATATAGAAAGGTCCTAACTCAAGCCTTTTTGTATATTAGTTAGGACTTTTCTATATTAAGGTAATGATATGTTTGTATGGCTTAATGTATGTATGTATGTATTTATGTATGTATTGTTTAATATATATGTAGGAAATGTCAACGCTACTGACTAATAATGCCATTGATAATGCACTAGTGACCTTAGAACTATTTTTATGGGACCACCTGGAGACATTGAAGCCATTTGTTCACTACAATATTTTAATCATTCTCGAATTTTGGAATTTTTTACCAGATCTCCTCAGTAGTATTAGTACAGAGTGTTTTTTTAGAGATATAAAACTTCCGATAGGGATATCAGTAAAAGTAGCTGTGACTACTAAATTATGTCTTAATAAATAATTTTTTGTGTATTTTTCAAAAAGTTTAGCAAATCATCATGCAAAGACACCAAAACAATGTTTACAAATCGTGGAAATTTATTTTAAAAAATTCGCTCTATGATGGCCAGACTTATATTGACTTCGTCATGTTTACGGGTGATTTTGAACCTTTGAGGATTTGAAAATTATTAAAGAAACACTGAAATTTTGCAAAAGTTAATAACATATTTATTTGGGGCAATAATTGTTTGCCAATTAATATTTGAAGATTTTTCCATATAAATAAATGTTACTCGTGGCTACGCCGTAGGTGATCCATTCGTGAAAACCAATGTTGGCATACTTTTTACAGCATGTCGGCCGGTATCTCACTAATACCAGCTGTAATGTTGTCTTCCTCTACTGACGTTGTTGCTGGTTTGTCCCTGCACATAAAGGACTTCACGTATCCCCATAAAAAAAAAAACGCATGATCCTGGGGGTAATGGAATGGATCAAACTTGAGATTAATTACTATTCACCTCTCAATAGGTTGAAGGTATCTCATACCATGTTGCATGTCAAACCATCTTGTTAAAACCATATGTCAACTAAATTAAATTCTTACATTTTGGACAAAAAATCGTTCCGAATTTTGTCGTTCCAACCGCACTAAGCAGGGCTTTTGTCAGGGTGCACTGATAGTCCATGGGGGCTATTCCGTAGTTCGACTCGAAATAAATATTGTAATTCGAAAACGATTTTTTTCGAATAAAACCCCTCTGAACTATCTCTGGGTGCTATTGTCAATGAATTCAGTAATTCTGTCTGCGAACTCACTTATTGAGCTAAAAATTTTTACCACAAGACGGGTGTAATTTACGCAACACATTTATTAATTTGCCAGCTAAAAAAATTAAAAATAGTTTTAAAATGTTTCTAACCGTGTAAGCTAGCAAAAAAAAAATATTTTGGTATACTACCAATGAGGCAATCATGCCTGCAAAATATCCCAATTTTGTTGTTGTTATTGTTCACTGAAAAAAAATCTATAATAAATAACAGTTATAACATTTTTAGATGTAAACAAATCACAAGGCATATTTCTTGAATCCTCATTATTATGTGGAATAAGAATTATGTGGAGGTAAGAACTAATTTGAAAAAATAGAAAAATAAACAAAAGAGTGAAGAGTACAGGTTGTCACGTACTTAACACTCTACCTCCTCCCGTGCCATCAAAATCCTTCGGTTTAAATTTCAATTTTTCATGTGTGGAAAACGACATTTCTTTTTTTAAGATTTAAACGGATATTTTTTAAATTTTAAAAAAGAATAAGCTAATAATCATTTAAATTTTAACTAAGAAAAAATCTAGCTTTTTTCTAGTGATTTTAAGATAACATTTGTTGTATTTGTTGGGAAAGAGTTCTTATCGCTGCTGCTAATAATTTGTTTATCAAAATTGTTTGTTAAACACACGTACACTGGAGGGCTATTCACTGACTTGTTTATACGATGATCGTATTGTTAAAAAAATGTTAAGAACAATTTAATCGATTTCGGTATTCAGTAACATATTTTCACGAAATTTGATTTTTTTATCTAAACGATAATGATTTTGTTGTCGTTAATTTAATCGACAGAAATTTAAAATTTCTTACGCGACTCTAAAAGTTTTAGTAGTCTTTACTTTCTGTTTTCGTTCTGTGGAGTTGCCATTCTGTTGTCTAATTTTTATAGTAACTTCTTCTGCAAGAACTTATCTGCCTTACTTTACAAGGCAATTTTCCAAAAGCGAGGTTATTATTTTTTTGTATATTTTTTTTCGTTTCTATTGTCATCTATAAGTAAAGAGAGTCTCTCTGTTGCAGCCACCTTTATAATAAAGGCACCGTAATAACAGTTTCTCTTTCAATGGCCGTCACTTAACGTTGAATTCTATTTTCTACAGATTTGTCCGCAACAGAACAGAATGAAAAAGGAACATCAAAACACACATACAGATTTTCAATTGAACAAAAACAAAACAGCTGATTCATAAAAGCACAGAACGTAAGAACTAATTCAGCCTTAAAGCAACTTGTTTAAGTCATCTGTGTCATCTGTGGGAGTAATGTAAGTAGTGAATTAATTTAAGCACTTTTTTCTGACAAATTTAACAATTCTCGATTCGTTAAAAGTTGATGAATCGGACCACTGCACTGTTTGATAATTCTACTAATTTGTTCATATTTTTTAACCTTAAATTTAATAATCTAAATAATATTAAATTTGCTTTAATTTGTATACCCGCCACCAAAAAAATGGTGGGGGTATATTCATTTTGTCATTCCGTTTGTAACACATCGAAATATCCATTTTAGACCCCATAAAGTATATATATTCTGAATCGGGGTTTGATTTTATGACGATCTAGCTATGTCCGTCCGTCTGTCCGTCTGTTGAAAGCACGATATAGGTCGCACCGAAAAAGCTAGGGAGCTCAAATTTTGCCAGAATCTTTCTTATAGACAAGGTTTGTTTGGTATTGAAAATGGGCTAAATCGGAATATTAGGAAGAGAGTTATAGCTCGAAAAGCAAGAGTAGGTCGAAAAAACCGTGTCCTTCGAACATCGAATAAAATGGAATTGTGTCCAAACGCCTTAACGAGACTCATGAAACTTCGAATATATATTTCCTGGGTAAAGACAATATTTTTCCCCGAAAATTGTCTTAATCTATGCATTAGGAGAGGAGTTATCGATCAAAATGTACGAAAATTTATACCGCACAGTTTTTTTTTTTCGGTATATTTAAAAACAAAAACGTCATAAAAGCAACAAAATTGGATGTACGACTCTGAAATTTTGCACACTTTGCTTTTTGTTGACACGCTTTCTTATAACGGTAAATCAATGTGCCACGCCCACTTTTACGCCCACCTCCCATATAACGTTTTACCTAAAATTCATATAATTTCTCTATTAATAAAGATTTTGGAATAATAAAGGACTATATTGAAACACCTAAGTTGTACTCATTAGCAAAAACAACTTTGACACGCCTACTATAACGCCCACTTTCACTTTTGAATTGTGTCCAGACGCATAAACGTAGTCATGAAACTTCGAATATATATTTATCGAGTCAAAAGAATATTTTTTATCCTGAAAATCGCTTAAATCTATGAATTAGGAAAAGAGTTATAGATAAAAATGTACGAAAATTTATACCGCACAGTGTATATTTCAAATTTAAAACGTAATAAAACTGACAAAACTATATGTACGATTCTGAAATTTTGCAAACATGGTTTTTTGGTCAAAGTCTTCGTTATAACGGAAAATAGATGTTCCACGCACACTTTTTTCTTTAAATTTTTATAAAAATATATTAGTCATATATATTAGCATATATTCATCTTACACTGCACCATTTATTGTACTGTAGCTAAATATAAGATAAAGATGATAAGATAGATGACTCTACTAGCAACTACTAGATGGCATGCTAACAACTTATGCTTATGTTCTCCTGAAGTTATGCTCTATTAAAAATGGGAATTTAGGAAAATTTTGACCTAAGTCAAAAAAAAATTATCTCTAAACATTATAAACAATTTATTTTCATGTACTAATGGCTAACAAATTTTAAAATTATACAAAACTTATTTCGTTTGAAAATCTGTTAAAAGCAAAATGTTATAGAAGTTTAAAAATCAAAATCTTACTAATAAATTTCCCGTTTTAGAAAAATGCAGAGAATGTATATTTTAAATCACCCTGTGGCCCTTAAAATTTAACCTTAAATTCACTTTCTTCCTCTTAAATTCATGTAAATTCTCTATGAATAAAGATCTTGGAATACTAAAGGACTATATTGAAATATCTAAGTTATGTTTATTAGCAGAAACTTTATTGACACGCGTATTTTAACGGCCACTTTCATTGAAAGACTAAATTTACGAAAACATTTTACTAGCATACCGAAGTTATAATGGGTGGTTTAATTTTAAGGCACTATGTTGATTTTGAATAAAATTATTATGAAATTATTATCATTTATTTTTATAATGATAATATTTGTATGCTTCAATTATGTATGGAACAAAATATCGGCCAAATTGCCCCCCAACCTAGGCGGCACACCACGATCCGATAGTCCAAATTTTCAATGACACTGTTGATGCTCAATTGTTGGGCACGATGATGAGTCGAGGTTGCTTGCTCTTTTGCCACGTTATCGTGAAAAACAGCAATGTTTCCCATTCAACGAACTAAGATGGCATTCACAGATGTTTTCACATTTCATACAGACCTGCTTTGCAGACATTTAAATATTTTTTACAATTCTCACGATTGTGGACGAATTCGAACGATTATGTTGACCAAAAAAATCACGAAGTGCACAAAATGCATTTTGATTTGAACGCCCATTTTTATAAAAAACCTGAATAACTTTAAAGCGTTGCTCATTTGCATATCTTTCCACGGATCAAATTGAGTAAGTTTGAGATTGAGAAATGTCAAGTGAAGTGCAGAAAACAAATTTAAAGACTAGATGTAGTTCACCTTCTACATGGGCCCTTAAAATTTAATCACCCTCTACAAAGAAAGTGATACATATTTTATTATAAAGAGATTATTCCATAGCGATTAACAAAATAATAAATATTGTGCTTTAAATGTACACAAAATTGGTGGTGGGTATAAAAGATTCGGCACAGCCGAATATAGTGCTCTTACTTGTTTAATTTAACACACAAGATGAAGGTGAATTCACAAGGCGTACTAAGTGTCGTATTGTCACAATGTTCTAGGTTCTCAAAACAAAAATAAATAAAAATGTTATTTTGTTTATGGTAAGAATTGTAAACCTTTTTTTAATTATTGTTTAAAAATATAATATTGTGACAATAAGACCCTTAAGACATCTTGTGAATTTACCAATAGATTTATTTTATCACTAATTTTTTAAAGCGCCTGATGTCGTTTTTTTTACAAAATATTGCAATGTAAGCATTATTAGTACATCCCTGAATTTAATTCAGTTTAAACATACACAAGTGTGTATAGATGGCAAACAATTATAAAAATTCTTAACTTTCAAAATTTCATAAATCACTAGTTTTTGTAACTTTAACTTTATTATTTTAATACTTATGTCCTTTTTTGTTGTTATTTTTTAGTTTTTTTTTTTTTTTTTGCATTATCTGTGAAAACAAAAGAAGACATATACTTCCGGTATCTTATAACATATGCCACATATTAAGACACACATACAAACTTTGACACTGACACCAGCAGCTAGAATGAAAAATAACACCCTCTTGTCACACAAACAAAATGAAAAAAAAGTCGTCTTGTAACTTCCGGTGTAGCAATTTCTACATATTTGGACAGTTTTTATTTCTGTTGTGTGTTTGTGTGTGATGGCTTTGTTCCATTGCAAACTATTGTCTGTATTTTTACTACAAGTTGGATAGTTAATGGTTGTTTTAACAATAAATTTTTGTCAGTTTATTTCGGCTTTTTTTTTTTTTTGAGTCTGCCTTTTTAAGGAACCATTTTGCACTCTATTTAAAATTTCACTTCTATCCGTTATACATTTTAGAGTGTCTTAAAGTCTAAGTATAGTGGAGGGCAAAATTTATGTTTGAAGAATCATTTAAATGATTTTAAGACATAGGAAATTAAACGCAAATTGTTTACAAAGGGTGTTTTTATAGATTTCCATCAAATCGGCTTTTTTTATTTGATAAATGTATGGCATTAATGTTTAGATATATATATTTCGGGTATGGGGTTACCTCGTCACTTCGTAGTAAATAAGTCTGTATTTCGGCAACAGCGAGTCCGTTCCAAGTGCACGTTACTTCCTGATTGATCTTAATAAACCCAATGCCTAATACTTAAAAGGTAATTTGTCACAGGTGCATGTCTTGAAATTTATTGCATCGATCGCTGTTTAGCATTTGACACCATCCTGGATCAATACTAATGGTTTTCAATTGAGGCACGAAAAATGTAGTCTCACCATTGACTGTAAAGGTCTGCCCAAAATATTAGAATGAATAGTTCAAGCAGCCCGGATGTAATGCTGTTTAAATATTGACTT
Organism: Phyto melanocephala; assembly: GCA_941918925.1. Classification (NCBI taxonomy): domain Eukaryota; kingdom Metazoa; phylum Arthropoda; class Insecta; order Diptera; family Rhinophoridae; genus Phyto; species Phyto melanocephala. The sequence goes on along the minus strand of OW799233.1, from coordinate 129,084,713 downwards.
GAGGGTGGTCATCATTTAAAATGGCTGACTGCATAAGTGCAGTTTGCAATGTAACCTTACAATACATTGTGTTCATAAAAACATTAAAATTTGTTTTGACAATGTTCATTATTGCATTGTACTGCTTTTCAGTGCGCATTATTTGTCAGTTTCTTGCATGGTTTTTATTTGTGATTCTTTGTTAACATTTAATACAATATAACTTTGTCTTGTAAACAATTTTCTTTACAATGTTGCAATGCAAACTGCATTTTTGAAGTCAGGCAATGCTACAATTTCGTCTATTGACCAAAAGTGAACTTTAGCCAATGCCCGACGACCTTGTCGAATTGAGCCATGATTTTCTTAAAAATTTGTAAACGTTGCTCAATCTTTAGTCTATTAATGATAAATTGTCAAACCGAAGTAATCTTAAATCAATCGAGAACTGCCAAATCAGCTGCCATAGAGAACAGTGTTGCCAATTTAAAGTTTTCCGCCCCCATTTTGACACTAGCAATTTTTGTTTTAAAGTTAAAAACTTGTAAATTTAATAATATTCTGTTAAATAATCCAACAATTCCATCGAGTCGATAACAGTTATATTTTTTGAGTCTTTATGAAGACAAATATTTTGTTTTTGTATACTTTTTGAAGGAATTAAAAAAAAGACAATTAAGAATGCTATATACGGCCGTGAAGAATTTCACCTTCAGATAAAGTGAACACATTGTAGCTTATCCTAGATTTCAGATTTAAAATTATACGTCATTTTGCTAAATTATTTCTGATGTCATTTTTAATTTTTACATTATTAGTTCTATTCTATTAGTCAAGCCCTTTCATTTGATATCCATGTTGATGGGGTTGAGGAAAAAAGTCATCCGCCAACTTGTTTAGGTCGCCATATTGGTTTTCAAATTTTACATATTTTACTGTATTCTAATGATCAAGCCCTTGCCTTTTTTTTCTAATTGTGTAATATATTTTTAATTAGCTTAAATAACTTTTTTAATTGATATTAAAAAAAAAATATTGAAAAATTAAATTGAAAAAGACTATGCAATTAACGCCGAGTTTTTTTCGTTATTCTCTTTTAAAGTTGCTTCGAAAATCTTTTCACATTTACATTACAATTTTTTTCTCGAGCATTTATTGTGACAGTTTTCGATTTATGCTTTTCTGTGTTCTCTTGCTAACAAACAAAATGTTGCACGCAAAAGTTGCGGCGTTAATTGCATAGTCTAAATACGGTTAAACAAAATTTTTAATACTCATGTAAAAAGGGAGGTGAATATTAAAATAATAGTGGCCAATCAGCAGATCAGAAGCTCAAGTAAGTTTATACATAGCAAAATAACCGACTTTCTTCTTTGTATATAATAGAGAGGTTGAATTTTATTGCAGATGTGGCTTAAGTCAATATGCCTTGCAGCCCAATACATTTTGTTGGACTCGAAACTTTATTTTGTTTTCTTCCCTCGGTTTGATCAAGATTTTTAACAGTAAAATTTATTTGTGCCTAGGTCGAGGAAAATATAACGTTTGGTTGTGCCACCAGTTCATAATAAAGCGTGATTTTTAAGCGTAGTTTTTTTTTAAATCTAATAAAACACTTAAATTTGCATCATATATTGAAAATTTTCATTGGAATCGATAAATTGGTCTTTGTCATTTCTTTTTTTGAGAATAACTTCATGTAAATGTTACCCGCGGCATCGGTTCAATCGGCTCATTCGTAAGGTCCAATATTGCCCCACCTTTTCGAGCATTTCGTACTGTATTCCACAAATCACATGATCTCGGCAGCCAACTCACAGAGCTATTTTAAGAGATAAACTGCTCACCAAATTCATCCTTCAATATGTCCATTGTTTCACGAGCTGTGTGGCATGTGGCACCGTCTTGTTGAAACCACATATCAACCAAGTCCAACTCAGCCAATTGAGGCAAAAAAAAGTCGCGTATCATGGCTCGATTCGTTGGAAGTTGACGGTAACGTTTCTTTCACGGTCATCTTTAAAGAAAAATGAACCGATAATGCCATCAGCCCATAAACCACACCAAACTCTCGTTTTCCTCGGGATGCATCGGTAGCTCTTGTACGACTTGTGGCTGTTGTTTACCCCAGATGCGACAGTTTTGCTTGTTTACGTATCCATTTAGCCAGAAATAAGTCTCATCGCTGAGCACAATTTTTCGAATAAACAGTGGATTTCCATCGAGATGTTGTAAGGCCCATTCAACAAAAATTCGACGTTTTGGTAGGTCACTCGGCTTTAATTCTTGTACGAATTAGATTTTATAGGCTTTCAAATGCAAATCGACACGTAAAATTTTCCACGTAGTTGAATAACACATGCCCAATACCTGAGAACGACAACGAACTGACATTTCACTATTCTCATTAACACGGGTCGCTACGGCTGCAATATTCTCTTCGGTACTCACTCTACGAGTCGGTGGTTTAATGTCCACCAAAGTAAATTTGGCGCGAAATTTGGTGATTCACTATGTCCATCATGACGACCATAAAAAGTTTGTAACAAACGATGGACATTTCACACAGAACACGAATTTTGATAATGAATTTCAGTGATTTGCAGTCGTTGCTCGTTTGTGAGCTTCTCCATGATGAAATGGCAGAGTATATTGAACACTTTTCACTTTCACAGATGTAGTTTGGACACAATTACCAACCAGTGCTGCCAGCGCGAAAAACTTAATTCATAAAAACCACCATTTATGTTATATTTTAAACATATCTTTATACGTAGGTCTAAGATGCACCACCTCTACTTTAGAAAATATGACGTTTGGTTTTGCCACTATTTCTTAAATATGTTTATTGTATGTACAACATCTGTCAAATAAGCCTTTAAGAAACCTAAAATATTGCTTTTGAATACGGCAGTTATGCTCTCTGTGTTCCTTATAATTATAAAATGCTAAATATAAATAAGTAAATATATATACGTATATATATTTTTTTATACCCTTCACACAGTGAAAAAGGATAAATATATATATAGGTTTGTCATTCCGTGTGAAATTTCTACAATTTTCATTTCAGACCCCATAAAGTATATATTTTCTGAAAGCTTATGAATAGGGGAGTCGATTAAGCTCTGTCAGTCTGACCGTCTGTCCGTGTGTATGTTCAAATTAACTTTTTGAAGCCCCCCGATATCGCTTGGACCCGTGTGAGGTATTAAAATATCAGAAATATTCGGGAGTAGATCGGTATTGAAAATCAGAAACATTGGTACATAAACAACTGAGATATGAGCAAAAACCCACGACCACATCGATTTATTATTCACAAAAACAAACATTACAACAACAACAGACATAAGTACATACAAAAGTGTATACTGGTTAGAGAAAACGTGGCATCGAAAACCAGCTGAGCCAAAAAAAAATTTTTTTTTTCAATTCTTTTTTTTTAATTTTTTTTTTATTTTTTTTTTTTTTTTATTTAATATATTATTTTAATTTTTATTATTATTTTACTTTTAATTTTTTTTTTAATATTTTTTTTATTTTTTTTTTGTTTTATATTTATTATATATATTTTAATTACTTTTTTTTAAATTTTTTTTTTAATTTTTGTTTTTAATTTTTTTTTTAATTTTTTTTTTAATTTTTTTTTTCGTTTTTTTAACATACATACGTGAATTTATAATTTTACAATGGGATGTTTTTATATATGTATGTACGTATTTCATATGGGATGAATGGTGACACAAACTACTGTTATTTCATGACTACACGTTGTGACGGTTATATAAGATTCGGCACGGCCGAATAAAGCGCTCTTACTTGTTTTAAATAAATATGTATATAAACAATGCATCTATTTTCTTTTCGAATACTTTTATTTAAAACTGGTTCAATCGTTTATAACACAGATACAATAAATACTTTATTTCAATTAACCACAAACTTAAGTCATAGGCGTTATTAAATTAATTACAGTACTTTTTAAATTTTATATACATTTTCATTACTTTTTTAATACTGTTTTAATTGATATTTTTCGCAATATTTTTTAATTTAAATTAGTAATTTTCATTATTATTTTGATGATTAAGGTGAAATCAAATAAAATGTTAATTAATAGTTTTAATTATATATGATTTTTCCAAGCTTGAGATCAACTTTTTTAGTTTTTTTATAAAAAAATATTTATTTTAACCAATATTTCGCTACCAAACAATGGGTAGCTTCTTCAGGGTAATATGTATACAAATTTTATAAAAACAAAAAACAAATTCAAAAATCTGAAGAAGCTACCCATTGTTTGGTAGCGAAATATTGGTTAAAATAAATAATTTTTTTATAAAAAAACTAAAAAAGTTGATCTCAAGCTTGGAAAAATCATATATAATCAATATAAAAAATCAAGAAATTTAGACGATATATTTAATAGTTTTAATTTTGTAATTGTAAATAATTGAAATTCATTTTTATTTTTTTCTGTATATGACAATATTTTCGTGTTTACGGCATTACAAAAATAAAACTGCGTTAGATCTACGAATACATATTTATTCATTAGAATTTCGTGTAAAAATTTTAACAAAAGAAGAATTATGCAGTATCTTTTACTAAATAGGTGGCTGTTAAATAAGTACTACACATCACATTATTAAGTTCTCACTTGTAATGCAGTCATTTAAAAGTAGTTAAACTTATAATGAGGCGTCATTACTAAATTCTTGTTTGTGCCTTAACTTTTGTCCACAACTGTCGACTAACACGTAAGCAAATATATTTTTCTATGTTAGAGGCATAATGGCATCGTAACATTATGCACGCAAAGGAAACAAGACATAAATGTAACAAATTATAGGAAATATACACAGTAACCAACACCAAGCCACACAACACAAGAACTATAAGAAAAAGCTTAAATTACACATAAAGAACACAAACTCTCACACATACGTGCAGGCAAATACAGATTCAAAACAGATACTTATACAAAATATGCAAGTTGGCAAAATAAAAACAATAAAACATACATACATACATATACACATGCTCATTTACATACAAATGACATGTACATGTGTGCGTTCGTAGATTTTAATATCCATTCGTATCTGTATGTGCATAAGACTAAAAAAATCGAAAAATATTGAAAATGCTGATACAATAAACCAGAAACCATATTCTTCAAATTGGAGTTTATAAAGATAAAATGACACATACTTTTGTACTTGTGTGTGTAAGAACAAACACAAGTCAATTAAAGACGAGGGTGAGCGAGAAACTGCTGTCATATATAGGGCCATGTCAAGGTGAGATTGAGAAAAGAAAACTACTTAAGATATGTATAACGAAGATGTTTTAAATATTTTTTTTCGAAAATGTCCTACAAAAAGGCAAATTTTTTCTTCAGAAACTTTTAGCATAAAATTATTTTTCAGCTAAAGGTAGGAAAGGGGGATGCAGACGGCAGTATCTGCCACGCTCGGAGACCAACAAGGTCCATTACATTATTTTTCAGCTAAACCTGTAATAGCAATTTATATACGAAGGCGTGCAGCAATATTTTGGATTTGCTTCTTGGGTTATATGTTCTACTTAGTGTACATACGTATGTACTACTTGCCATAGAGTAATGAAGATCGAATACAATTATTAAAAAGGGTGAGGGAAGAGAGAGAAAGAAAGCTGAAGTTAACGTATAAAAAGTAACTTCATGAATCAATGTCATTAAAAATATCATCTTCTATTTACAACATCACTTTTTTGATACCTCAGTACTATCACTAAACAAATATGTAGATAGTTACTCTTAAATATGGGTATCACTACTTTCCTAAACGCAATCTAAAAATTTCAATGCTTATCAAATTTTGTTACAATTTTGTCTTTTTTGAAACACCTGAACTTAACAAGTGTCTACGTCTGAGGTAGTTCGTTCTAAAGGACCAGTTCTGGATTACCAAAGCGTCAATCGTAACAGACTTGTTACTGAAGATCTCATATTTACTTTACATATCTTAGTTTAAAGTTGTGATATCGCGCGATATACATAGGTGGCCAATTTACAATATTAAATCGTGAATTTAAGTGACCACCAAAGTGATCCCTCAACATTCTGATTTGCCTCATCTTTGAAGAAATATGAACCAAGAATTTCACCAGCCTATAAACCACACCTGTGTTTTCAATGTATATAATGGTGGATCTTGGTAATCATGGTGGTGGTGGTCTAACCAGTTCACTAATGTAAATTAAGACACAAATTTTTGAATGGCATTGGCAATAGAGGTTTCAGTAGGTCGAATATGCGCACTGCAAGTTCCTCAAATACTACGAAAAATGTTTTTCACAGAACTCTACTGTTCGAGAAACAGCCGAACAATTTGGTGACGCTGTTGTTGTGAGAGTCTTTCTTTGTTGACCTGTCAAACTGTAATGAACAAAAATGACAACGCAGTGTGATGTGAATCATGTGTTATCTGTCTAAATGACCAATTGAAAATCACGATTAATCGTCCGATAAAAAATATTCTTATTTATATTATTTTTATTCTGATTTTATATGCATGAAGCTTAAATTGCACTTACAAAAATTATATTTTTTGTGGTAGGAAGGGTTGTTCAGCAGAAATCTCTAGATATCCCTCTAACAGCTTAAACGTATTTTTGCTCTTTTAAATCGCTAGATTCCTAACACTTGTAAACACAAACAAGTTAAACATAAACAAACAATAAAGTGAGTATCATGGCGAATTTAATTAGCAGGTGGTGGTAACTCTACAACAAATACAACATTTGAAAAAACAACATGGTTTTTTATTGTTGCTTTCGTCTGCCGATGTGTCAAAAACTACATGGTTTTTGTTTGTGTTTTTTTTTGGGGGGGAAAAAGTAATCTATATAAACATAAATAATAGTTGACAACTTAACTATCATTTATGCAAATAATAAAGTAGATCAGCTGCGTTGTCAATACAACCTGATAATGAATTCGCCTTGGTGAGTATCTTTAATCACAGTGTTCTGTGTTGCGTATCTTCGATATTGTGCTCTTTAGAGTATCGATATCGATGCATACCCAATTTAAACCCACCCTCGTATTTTCTTATTGGATTACTTTCGTATATACATACTTATATATTGTGTATGCAGCATATGTACAATCCATATTTATGTACATTTTATTTAAGTATTGTATGTATCTCTTGTGTTGCATAAAAAATATTTTACGTACTTTTTTTTATAACTTTTCTCTCCATTTTTTTGTTTTTATTTTTTCAGTATTTCTACTTTTTGTGTTTAGATAAGAATTTCTCAGTAAAACTAAACAGAAATAATGATTTTAAATATTGTTTAGCAAAGTTTTATAGGTCAGACAGGGTCTTTAAAAGTGCAATAGAGTATTTTAATTTTATTGAACAACATAAGAAAGTAATCTATCGACAGAGTCGTAAATATTTATGTTCAATACTTAATTACTTTATTTTTGTCTTTAGAGAAATATGGTAGGTAACAAATATGAGAGATTAGATCAAAGTTTTATTTAATAAAAAATAAACTAAGATGAGCAAAAATAAATATGTATGTAAAACAAATGCTTAAAGAATTTTAAAATTTCTTATATTTATAACAAAATTTGATGAGATCTCTTTATCAGGGAGTTGTTCACAAAAACATAAAAACAAGAAATATTCGCTAAAAGAAAAACAAGATATACAAGATCGTGCAAAATTAATCATCGACTTTTTTTTAATAACTTTTTTACTAAAGTTAAAGTGGAAAGCTTAGTTTGGACCTGTACAATTTTTTCTGTTAATTTGGAAATATGATATTAACCAAGTGGCTACCGCCAGTGTTTGTACATATTTGCTTCTGTTTAATCGCATTATGAATAACTTTCCTCAATATATCTGGTGATAAGTGTTCGCATTCCTGTCGAATACTCTCCTTAAGGGCTGCGATTATCTGGAGCTGGTTTGCATAAACCAACGACTTCAAGTAGCTCCAAAAAAAGAAGTCTGGGATGGTAAAATCGGGCGATCTTACGGGCGATTAGGAAATCTACGACAAAATTCACGTTCAGCTAACACCACCAACCGATTGATGGTTAAAAAAATAGACACATTTGTTTCACTTTCTTACGCGGAGTATAGCGCCCCATTGTTTGTCTGTTTGTATTCTGCAGCTGTCTAGTTCCCAAATGACAATTCGGATTAACGTAAATCGCCATTTGCAAAAGCTATTAGATCTTACGATAGGGTGATTACTTTTGCGAAACCTTGTTTATAAAATTATTAGATCCATAAAAAAATATAAAAATGTTAAAATATTTTACAAAAAAATCTATTAAACCAAGGTGGACTATTTCGTACTCAAGTCAGCTGGTAGAAAACAAACTATAGAAAAACGATATATTATAAACATTATCATTTTATAGTACAGTTACAAAAAAATAAAGTTGTGGTCGGTGTATGCTAAAAGTACGTTTTGTTTGGTTTGGTAAATACTAGGGTGATCGATTCGGTTTTACAACCGGTGGAAAACCCGGTTTTTTTACTCTTTCACCTGGCGGTTTTTTCCAAATGTTAATTTTTCGAATGACGAATACACCGGTGTTTTACTTACAGAAGCCGGTTTTTTTCATTTTTAGTTTTATGTTCATTTATCTTTGTAACCAAACGTACCATAGTAAATATATTTATTACTCAAAAAATTTCCAAAAATCAGAAAACTTACTAAATACTCTTCCATAATATTGTAAGAAATTTATTTGTTGTTTAAAAAACAAATGTAAAATAAGAAAAATAATTCGGTTTGATGTTATTTGTTTTAAATGGAGAGCAGGTATTTTATACGTTGTTGCGCTTACAATTTGCTGTGATAATCAGCTGTTCAGTTAAGTTTTTTGACCAAATTCTTGTGCTTTGCAATACTTTTTGATCTCATTTTCGAATTTCATAATATTTTGCTTCTACGAAATCTAGCGACTTGTATTAAAGACTACCCATAGCTTAACTAATATCTCTGATAACATGTGACTTGTATAAAGTTGAAAAAAATATAAATCACAATTTAATTGCCATATTTTGATTCTTGTAGAGAAACAATGGCCTTTTTAAATTTATCAACCTCCTTAAAAGTTAATTAAGGTAATTGAAGGATAAACTTAACTTTTCGGTCACTTTAAGGTAAAAAGTGTTTATCCTTTAACATCTTTATTTTATATAACGGCATTTTATAATAATTCCATTGAAAGTGTGTCAACTTAAAATGCAATTAAACCATAGAACAAACTAGTTTATACCTATATATGTATCTCTGTCATGGGTATAAAAAAGAATTATTATTTTATATATTTGACCGGCTAACCGGTTTTTTCTAAATTTTCAAAAGAGCAACCGGTTTTTTTTTCTTAATTCTAAATTTCAAACTATTTGAAAACCAGTTTCTTAAAAATTTCGAATAATCGATCACCCTAGTAAATACATACATATTGGAGAGATTCGCAACTGAATAAAAGATCAGAATAATGGAATATTATAATTATTATTAAGATCAACCTTAAATTTAATTATTTGTAACCACCAACATTGCACCGTAGGACGTTTGTTTGGAACCGGTAGTCCATTTTTAATTCGCACTGCGGAAAACACTAAAAGCCGTATTTATAAAAAATATTTTAGATTTATTAAAGACAGATGTTGTACAGATATTTGCCAAATAAGCATTTAATAAATCAAAAATATTTTTTATAAATACGGCAATATACGTACACTGAAAAAACAGTATCGGTTGTGAGTACCGCAATTATTGCCAATCGCATAATTGAGTTGTAATAGTAGAAATTTACGGTTATATCTTCTGAATTTCGTTTCGGAATATAAATATGTAGTCAGTACTAATAAATTATGATTTTTGCAACAGAAATTTTATAATCAGAAATAAAAAGTTCGATTGCTGCAACTGATTCATTCGACTGGCAATGAATGTGACTTTCTGTTTTCTGGGTGTATAGAGAAAAGTGTTAATGAAACACCAAAAACATCTACCAGAAGCCAAGTTTTGCGTAACTAGAAATAGCTTATACTTCAATACGATGGATTTAAAAAAATTTACTGTTATTTCTATATAAGGTGCAATTGGTGGAAGAACTAAAACCCATCATCGCCATCGTCAAAACTTTTTAGTTAATTTTAAACAGTTGGCCAAAAATTAAATCTACTCTATTGATGGTCTAATCTAAGGTTGTAGGGTTTTGAAAAGCCACGATCCATAGGTGCACAATATAGTGTGGCATTATATTTGAAAATATCATTTAACCTTAGTTCTTCGAAAATTAAAGATTTAGATGAAGTGCTGTAACCATAACCGCGATATTAGTTTCTGATATACGATTTTTTATGTCCTGCTTTTGAAGACAGACCTGAGATTTGGTTTCAACAGAATGGTGTAGGTTTGTCACTTAAGCGTTTACGCTAAGCACAATGCTTTTCGCCCTTTTTTAGGTTAGTCTCTCATACTAAACATACTCTTTAATTTGGAAAATGCTTTTGAGTCATCGTTCCTATATCTGCAGCAAATTTTGAAGAAGCAAAAGGTTTGTTATTTATATGTAATACATTAGACTTGTATCCAACTGGTTACTTTATTTTATTTTTGGCAACAACATAGTTCATGTTTCCACGAACTACGATGTGTTTAAATAATGCGAACTAGGCTATTGGCAAACATGAACTGATTTATCTAACTCTAACACAATTACGAATGAAGTTCTAAGAGTGTTAATTGATTTGTGTAAATGGAATTTCCGAGATATCACGTTTAATACAATTTAAGAAATATACAAATATTATTATTTCTCCGTTGGCTCCTTTGACAATCTTGAATTTATTTGAAATCTTCCCCTATAAGAAACGTGTAAATCGTTTACGGCTTAAAAGTCCTTTGGGGCCTAGTTCAACCAAAAGTTCAGAAAAAGTTTCGAGTTTTTTTTTCGTGTAAATTTATTTATATATAGAATAAAGTGTCATATCAATGGTCACAAGTGGAAAGGCCCTTACTCGTATTTATGACAAAATTAAATTTTTCAATGATTCCAATACATTTCACACAAATACACCTTGAAACGAAAATTAAATGCAATAGTATCAAAAACTATACTTAAATCTAAAAAAATAAAATAAAATTTCTATAATAGATCTGACCACTACTTTTTACACTCCCAAAGAGTTTTTATATATATTTTTTTAAAGATTTTTTTGAATAAAAAACTCCAATTGTTTGCAGCAAAGCAAATATTTTTCTAAACAGCGTCACTGGTTCTATAGTAACTTAAGGCATAAATTTTTTTCTAAATAAAAAAATTTTATCTTTTTGGCCATATGAATTTTAGATGTGCTCGTGTGTGTAAATAAGTGTTTGTTATCTTACAGTTATCTTGCAACATGAGACCAATTTGCAACATTGTTAATACTAGAAACAAGTAACATGATTTCATTAATTTTTTTAAGTTGTTGCTGCTGTTGGTACACTTGTTGTTTTATAGCATTTGTTTATGTTTTTGTTGTTGTTGTTGACAGTTTCTACACAACAATAATATGTCGAACCAATCTCTTGGGGCATTCAGTTTCAACTAATTTTTACCATCAATATAATACTTCTTCTATCGCAAGTGTTAGTTGTTGCTTAGGACATTTATCATTGTGGTCAGAAGAATAACAACAAGCATCTAATAACAACTATAACACATTTTTTGTTTTGCCAGTGGAAAAGGACGGCATTGACATTGTATATTGAAGTATTTTGTACTAGACATTGGTAGCATGTTTATGGTAGCGTAAGTGTCTTATACAGTTGATGGATTTACAAGGTGTTCTATAATATCGAATTGTCATATTTTGAAAAATTTCAAAATGTACAAAATAAAATGTTTAATGCACATCCAAATAAAAAACAAGTAAGAGCGTTATATTCGGCCGTGCCGAATCTTTTATACCCTTCACAACGTGTAGTCATGCAATAACAGTAGTTTGTATCACCATTCATCCCATATGAAATACGTACATACATATAAAAAACATCCCGTTGTAAAATTATAAATTTACGTATGTATGTTAAAAAAAAAATAAAAAAAAAAATTAAAAACAAAAATTTAAAAACAAATTAAAAAAAAAATTAAAAAATAAAATTAAAAAAAAAAAAATTTTAAAAAAATAATTAAAATATATATAATAAATATAAAACAAACAAAAAATAAAAAAAAAAATAAAAAAAAAAATTTAAAAAAATTTTTAAAAAATAAAAAAAAAAATTTTTGTTGGCTCAGCTGGGATTTGATGCCACGTTTTCTCTAACCAGTATACATGTTTGTATGTATGTATGTTGTTGTTGTAATGTTGTTTTTGTGAAAAAAAATCGAGGTGGTCGTGGCTTTTTGCTCCTATCTCAGTTGTTTATGTACCGATATTTCTGATTTTCAATACCGTTCTACTCCCGAATATTTCTGATATTTTAATGCCTTACCCGGGTCCAACCTATGTCGTGGGGCTTCAAAAAGTTGATTTCAACATACACACGGACAGATGGTCAGACGGACAGACTGACGGACATAGCTAGATCGTCATCAAATCAAACCCTGATTCAGAATATATATACTTTATGGGGTCTAAAATGAATATTTTGATGTGTTACAAACGGAATGACAAAATGAATATACCCCCACCATTATTTTGGTGGCGGGTATCTCTTCTCTTTAAGCCTTTATTCATAATAAATATTAATCACTACAAAGAAATAAAAAAGTAATGATAAAATAATTATACGAAAGTTCATTTTGTTGAACATAGGGCGTCAACGAATTCTTTCCATCTATTGCGATTTTCGGCCAGTGCTTTGGCTTGGTTCCATGTTATGTTGACTATTTCACATTCACGTTGAGTAGTTCGTTGCCAGGTATTACGAGGTCGACCGACTCGGCGTTGACCTTGGGGATTCCAGTCTAGGGCAGATCTAGCAATATCATATCTTTGTCTCCGAAGTATATGGCCTATCCAGGACCATTTACGTTTGCAAATTTCTACTGCTACTGGTTGACAGTTGGATAGCGTGAGTAGTTGCTCGTTTGTTACCCAGTTGGCCAAAATATTCCAAGATTTTTAGACAACGGTTAACAAATGCTTGAAGTTTTGTTATTTGTTGTTGTGAAGTACCCCAAGTGGTACAGCCATACAATAATATTGACATAACACTGCATTGAAATATACGGATTTTAGTTTTTCTAAAAATATTTTTTGATCTCCATACTTTAAATAGACTATGAAATGCAATTCTAGCTTTATTAATTCTATTATTGATGTCATTTTCTGAGCCACCGTCGCTTGTAAGAATGCTTCCGAGGTAGCAGAAGGACTCAACATCTTCGATATTTTCACCGTTCAATGTTAAGGGAGTATTTAAAGTGTTACCGATCCTTAGCAGTTTTGTCTTTTTGACATTGATTCTTAAACCAACCGCACTTGCATTTTGTGTGATAACTTTGAGTTTGTCCTCTATATCAGAAAAACGGTGTGCCATTAAACACAAATCATCGGCATAGTCAATATCATTAAGGAATTCGTTCAAGTTCCATCGGATCCCACGCGGTGAATCTAAATTGGTCTTTTGCATGACACAATCTAGGAGAATTAGAAATAGAGTTGGTAATAAGACACAGCCTTGCTTAACACCACGGATTGTTTGGAAAGGTTGGCTATCCTGACCGTTAAAACGCACAACGCAAGTTGAGTCATTGTAAAGTTCCTTAATAAGATTGATTATCTTTTTAGGAATACCCTTAAGAGCCAATGCATTCCATAGAGCGTTCCTAGACAGTGTATCGAATGCACGCTCGAATTCCACAAAAAGAAGATACAGTTGTGAATTATGTTCAACAGATTGCTCAATAATGATACGTAGTGTGTTAATATGATCCGCACAAGAGCGGTTAGGTCTAAATCCAGCTTGTTCTTTGCGGAGAAGAGGTTCCACCACCGGCATTATTCTTCCCAAAATTAAAAGCGACATTACGACAATACCTCTCCAGTTTTTGCATGACGTTAAGTCACCCTTTTTGGGGACAGTTATTACTACACCTTCCTTCCAAGAACGAGGTATACAATTTGTAACCCATGCTTCGCTTATAATTGGGGTTAAGGATTTGGCAAGTGTTGTTGCACCATATTTTAAGAGTTCACCTGGAATGTCGTCACTACCGGAAGCTTTTTGGTTCTTCAGATTCCACGGTTTTTTTGTACTTCATGTAAGGTTGGTGATGACATTGATATTAGCCGGTTTGGATTGCGGCGTGCTTCCGACAAAGGGGAGGAAGTTTCTACAACATTTGCGAGTTCTGTTGAGAATAATCCCGTCATCTTTCGAGCTGTTGGTCAATGGTACTTAGATCGTTACCGTTTTGATCCTTTATTGATGACGTTATATTTAATTTTTTACCGCTGAGCTGTTTTATGCCAGAATAGACATCATGCAGATTGACAGTATTTGCAGCTTTTTCCATAGCTGAAGCAATATTATTATAGTATGCCTTACAGTCTGCTCTTACCATTGATTTTACTCTACGTGCAGCCTGTCCATATTCCTGTTTGTATCTTTGTTTCTCCTCAGTTGCTTTTGCACGGTCAACTTTGTGTTTTAGCTGTTTTCTGACTTTGATCTGTTGCCAAGTTTGTTCACTCAGCCAAGGTTTGTGGTCACGTTTACGTATACCAAGGACGGATTCTGCGCTATCCTTACAGATTTGTGCAATTTCTTGCCAAGGTTGATGTACGTTTGGTTGCAGTTTGTTCTTCAGTAAATCTTCGTATGCCGACTGTGTTTGAGGATTTAGGAGCCGAGGTAGGTTGTACCTTTTGCGCTTTGAATAGCGCTTATGAGCTGCTGGACGTAGTTTAAAGGTCCCAACTAAGAGTTGATGATCACTGTAGATGTCTGCGCCTCGACGGGTCTTAACATCCAGTAGGCATCCTAAAAACAATTTATTGATCAGTATGTGATCTATTTGGTTGCGATATTGACCATTTGGCGATTCCCACGTGTACTTGTGGATATCCTTGTGAGGGAATTTAGTACCACCAATAAATAAACTGTGTCGTGCACAAAAATCAACTAAAAGCTCCCCATTATTATTTCTCGAGGATCCTAAGCCATGAGATCCCATGATCCTTTGGAGGTTGTAGTTATCACTTCCAACTTTAGCATTAAAATCGCCCAGAACTATTTTAATATCACCCGATGGAATTGTGTTAACAGCTGCTTCAAGTTGGGAGTAAAACTCTTCTTTTGTTTTGTCATCATCTGGTTCGGTGGGAGCATAGCACTGAAGTACAGATATCTTCTTGTATTTAGAATTAAAACGAGCCTTTATTAGCCGGTCTGAAATGGGCACGTATTCAATGAGCGCCTGTTTTGCCATAGGTGACAAAAGCAAGCCAACACCGTTCACATGGTATCTATCGTTGCCAGAAAAAATAAATAAATGGCCGGATTCAAGCTGTTCAGAGCCCTTATTCAACCATTTAATTTCACTCATACCGAGGATGTCCAGGTTATAAGAGACAAATTCGTTACACACTTGCGCAAGTCTCGATGAAGAAGAGAGGGTTCTAACATTCCATGTTCCAATCATTATCCTTTGTTTAAAGCGGTAGGTCGTCATCGATGAGGGAGAGTTATTATTTTCATTTGTTGACGTTTCTGTAATCGGTTTGTTAAAGACGATTGACTGATTGGGCCAAAGCGTCCGATCCTAGCGTTGGGGCTGCCAACAACCTCTAGGCAGGTGCGCCGTTTAAACGGCAGAAAAACAACTGAGCTTCAGTGACTAATTTGGGATACTATCTGCCACCTAATTACCTGAGACGCATTGGTGTTACCATGTCGCCTTCTCACGTTAGCTATCGACAGACGGTGTCTGAGCGACATTTCCAGGGGATACTTGGTTTAAAACCGGAAGTGTGAGTTGCTTGGGAATTTCAACAAATGAATCACTTCTGGCCATTCCCAAGTGAATGGCAATCAGAAAGCTTTCCACATCTGCGAAAGACCCCAATCCCCAGCGGGTATAAAAATAATTATTATTGCTGCTAAAAAAAATAATAATATTATAAAATAATATTTATTTCTGCAAAACAAAAAAATTAAAAAATAATTATTATTCCCTCAAAAAATAAAAAATAAATATCCTAAAAAGTTATGAGAAATATAATTAGAAAAAAATGTTATTTTGTCTGTCAAAAAAAAATGTAAATAAAAATTAAAAAATAATAATTATTTCAGCTAAAAAAAAGTGAAAACAATAATATAAAATTTATTTTATTCGGGCAAAAAATAAAAAAATAATTATGGTTACTGCCAAAATATAAATAAATAATTATCATTTCTGCAAAAAAGATAAAAAAATTTACTTTGCCTATTATTTAGAGAAAAAAAAAATTAAAAATAAAAATGTAATAAAATATGTAATGTAATAATGTAATAAAATAAAAATCTGAAAATAATTATTATTTCTGCAAAAAATATTAAATACTAACTACAGTTATTTCTGCAAAAAATTTTAATTATAATTTGTTACAAAATATAATTTAAATTAAAAATATCGAAAAGTTGTTTGGCTCAAAACTATCAGAATGCCTGACGTGGTATATATTTTTTTCTGATTGCGATTATTTTTTTTTAAAAAAATCAGAAATAATTATTATTTTAGGTGACTGGTAATGACATCGGTTTTGTTTTCATATAAAATAATAATCGGTTTCATAGGTAACTTTAAGTCTCTTTAATGTAAAAAAAAATATTAAACCCCTATACAAAAACTTAAAACCAAATGGGCAAGAATAAAAGGCATGATTAGAAAAGTTTTTCTTATACTGTTCTTTTACAGCCTAAATATTCGTTAATTAAAATTTTTTTAATTTATTAACTTCTCTTTGATGTGCTTTGTTTCGGATTTATTATTCTGAATGAATGTTATTTCTGTGCATTTGAACATATTGCAATGTTTTAATAAAGTTAATACGGGCATATGATATCAATATAATTTTATGCACATTTCTTTTTTGTAGTTCAATTTAATAAACATTTTGTTAAAAGGTGGCCATGCGTTGATTTAGCTGCGCAAATATAAATTAATTTTAAAAGCGAATAATAATTTAAGGAAAATACATCATGTTGTAGTAAGTATAAGAGTAAAAAATGGTTTAATTTTTATATTTTTATTTTTGTTTGTATTTAGTTTTTTCAATTTGGCCACTTAGTAACATCATGTTGCATTAATACAAAACACTGACTGACTGATATTTAGCATAATGACGCGTCATGCTTTTAAATATTATAACTTTCTTTTAAATCCCTTTTCTTTTTTTGTTTTCTCTACACATAAACATTTACATTACGTACTCGTACATAACTGTTTTTGTATATGTATTTCAATATGCAGCAGACATCCATTGCAATAATGTGATACTCTTACTTATGCATCGCAAACCCATTCTAAAAGCGTGCAGTTAAACATGTTGTGTTTATGTTCATTTACATGAGCATTCATACGTGTACAGATTAATATAAGTAAGTAGTATATCGTTGGTCACCAGTATAAAGGCCCTAATTTAGACAATTGTTATTTTACAGGAGAAGGTAAAAACGTAACATTTAATTTGTTTGTAAAATAGCTATTTTTAATAGGCTGTATTGCTTTGAGTGATATGAAAAACTGAAGTTTGTGAAAATTACGTGTTAGGGCCTTTTTACTTGTGACTATCGATTTGTATATGTAGATATGTAAAAAAAATCCGATTTTTCTCTGTAATTTTTAGGAAAAATATTAAGGCAGTTGTAATTTTTGATTAGTATATTATAGTTTTACTGCCGTATTCATAAAAAATATTTTAGGTTTATTGAAAGCTTATTTGACAAATTTGACAAAATTTTTGCATTTATGCAAAAACATCCATTAATGCAGTTACAATACTAACACATGTATTGCTTTTCATAATAAGAAAAAACTAAACTAAAATGCCGTTATTTTTTTTTAAAGATCGTTTCAAGTGCGTACAGCGAAAACTTGAATTTAATTTTAAGTTGCTTCCGTTCTTTAAACTCGTTATTGAAGTTTTTCGTGAGTTACTTACCAAATCTAACGTAATAAGAATTCAGTACATTAAAAAAAAATAGTCATCCCTATTCTATTTGGCGTCGTCAACTTCAGATTTTATTAGTTGTTCTAAATTCATATTCCCGATTTCAATATCACCATATTTGGTATTCTGTCAGAACACTTTTAATTGGATAAATAGCTGATTTTAATAACGAAATTCAAAACGTCAATTGCAAAAAAAAAAATTGATATTAGTCGCAGCGTGACATCAATAATTATAAGCCAAGATAACCAAACTATAATACGTTTGTTAAAAAAAGATCCTTTTAACCAACAACAATTTTCTCACTAACTGTTACTTCGTGAGCTACCCAAAGACGAGCTAAATAAGGTGGTCTAAAAGCTTACAGAAGTGTAGAAGATCCCTTATATCACGAACAAAATATACTGGCCAGGATTAAATTTGCAAGGGAGCACATTTATTGGACCACCACACAATGGAATTTAGTGCTTTACTCCGATGAGTCAAAAATTAATTTGAAAAGTTCCAATGTAAAGGGTCTGCCAAATAAATTATTTTTTTGAAAATGCTATAAAAAACAGTTTAGCTTTGGCTGTGTGGCACGTAGCGCCGTTCTGTCGAAACCAAATGTTGCCAATATCCTCCTCTTCAATTTTTGTGAACAAAAATTCGTTCAACATGGCCCGATAACGATCGCCATTGACTGCGGCCACTGCTTGCTCATTTTCGAAGAAAAATGGCCCAATTATGCCTCTGGACCAAAATCCGCACCAAACAGTGACTCGTTTTGGCTGTATCGGCTTTCCAATGTATGCGTGCGGGTTTTCTGTGCCCCAAATGCGACAATTTTGCTTGTTTACATACCCGCTAAGATCGAAATGAGCTTTATCTGAAAATATAATTTTTTTGGCAAAATCGGCCAAAGTAATGTCGCAAATTTCCCAGCGTTGTTCAAGCATATTCGTTCAGCGGAAGGATAAAACTAATTATCTGTCAAATTAGACATGCACTAAGTGTTACCATTCACGAAATAAGCACTAGTTGAAAAAAAACGTTAGATGTCGGACACTTTATTATAATTAGTTCGGAGACCGAAAGGCGAGCGTCTTAATCCACGTTATTTAATTCAGTTACAGTGAAACATGCCGGCAGTAGTGTATTGGTCTGGGGATGTTTTTCAGCCCACTTCATTGGTTAAATTCGTAGAATAATGGATCGTGACATTCTGTAATATGTAATGCTGCCACATGGAGAGTAGGAAATGCCGATTTAGTATGTAAATGTGTGATATAGGTAGTAGTTCGTTAAAAAGATTAAGGTTTTAATATGGCCAGCGTAATCGCAAGACTTTAAATTGTGGATTAAAAAATAGTCCGCAAAAATTTTTATGAGCTTTTCCAGCTCATCTGGAATGGTATTTCTTCATAGGTATTAGCTCATATAGACTCATAGACTCATAGGCTCATAGACTCGATGCAGCGAAGAAGCGAAGAAGTGTTTTGTTCGGTACTGCATGTATATTTTTTCTATATAAATTTGTACATGACTCGTATTTATATGTTCTATTATTAAATGTAATCATAATATTAAAGGAAGGCCCCTTCCATATTTATCGCTGTAATAATGAAAAATAAAAATGAAATAAAATAAAATAAAATGTTGGCAAATGGTTCTTCAATGAATGAATAAATATATATGAATCAGTAAATTGCATGTAAATAACTTTATGCATCATGTATGATTGTGTCTCTGTAGTTAAAAGCTTTATACAAATTCATATAATATAAATACACATACATACATCAGTCCTATAAACATGTATAAAGTAACAAACTCACACTTAAACAGCCATAAAAACGTGATGTTTAATGGTTACAAAAGAAATAGAAAGAGGAGCAGCATAATAGTTACCAGAGATGCTTTTGGAAAAAAATTAATAATAATATTCTGTGCAGCGAAAAAACAAACAAAAAAAAATCATAAAAAAATATATATGAAGAAAGTTAAAAATATTAATATTTATTGTACAGTTATATTTTAATTAATGCAGAATATAAAAGCGTCAGCTAAATTACAATTTAAATTAAATGAGAAGGGTGGAGAAGAGACCGATTTAAGTTTTAAATAAAACACATTTGATGTTAATAACATATATGATTGAAAATTGATATACAGAGTGGGTTAAAGTTTACCATGGGGCTTGTAAATTTAATAGCTTTCTTTTATATATTTTTATACCCTTCACACAGTGAAAAAGGGTGTGAAATTTCTACAATTTTCACTTCCGACCCCATAAAGTATATATTTTCTGAAAGCTTATGAATGGGGGAGTTGATTAAGCTCTGTCAATATGTCTGTCTTACCGTCTGTCCGTGTGTATGTTGAAATCAACTTTTTGAAGCCCTCCGACAACGCCTGCACCTGGGTGAGGTATTAAAATTTCAGAAATATTCGGGAGTAGAACGGTATTGAAAATCTGAAACATCGGAACATAAACATTTGGTTAGAGTAAACGTGGCATCGCATTTCAGCTGAGCCGAAATAAAAATTTTGTTTATATATATGATTTTTATCCAAGCTTGAGATTATTGTTTTTTTTTTTTATAAACATTTATTTATAAGCAACCAATATTTCGCTACCAAACAATGGGTAAGCTTCTTCAGGGTAATATGTATACAAATTTTATAAAACAAAAAACAAATTCAAAACAATTTCAAATTGAAAAACTATTTTGTAAAAAGGGCGGGAAAATATTTTTTTAATATAAACAATTTTTAAAATTTACAAACAAACAAAAATAATTCATTCACATATTATATAGTATACAAAATTTACAAAAATAACCAATAATATTAGACTACCATTTTCAGATCAATTTTTTTTTTTTTTTTTTTTATATATATTTTATTTTATATATTATTTTTATTTTTTTATTTTCTTTTTAGTTTTTTTTATTTTTTTATTTTTTTAATATAATAATTTTATATTTTTTTTTATTTTTTTTAACTCTATTTTTTAATTTTTTTTTATTTTTTTTTTAATCTCTTCTTATATTAATTATTTGTTGAATTATTATTATTTATTAATTTTTTTTTCATTTTTTTTTTGAATATTTTTATTTTTTTTTATTTATTTTATAATTTTGTTTTTAAATATTTTTTAAAATTTATTTTTAAATTTTTTTTAATTTGTTTTTTTATTTTTTTATATATTTATATATTTTATATTTTATATATATTTTATATTTATATTTTTATTATTATATATTTTTTTTTTTATTTATTTATTTATTTAAGTCTATGGATTCTAGATCCTTACAGACTAAAAAGCAGTACATACAAAATGTTTAATATTAGTTATTTAAAAACAAAATAATTTTACATTTTACAATATTAACATTTAAAGAAAAATCAATATGTTGATAAAGTTTATTGAACTCGGTACAAATCCTCAAAAACGGATCGAAGTTGGCATAATTCGTTCTGAAAACTTTGACTGATAGCGGACAAAAACGACGTGTAGAACGACATGGTACATTAAAAAAGATATTCGCTAATAGGAAATCAGAGCATATACATCCTTTAATTAAATTTAGAACAAACGTAACGTTTAACATTGTTCTACGACTTTTTAAAGTTGGCAGCTTCACTAGTGCAAGTCTACTACTACAAGGTGGCAGGTTTAACGAATTCCACTGTAAGCCACGAAGACAAAATAGCAGGAACTGTTTTTGCACAGATTCAATGCTATTAATATAAACATTGTAAGTTGGATCCCAAATTATTGAACCATACTCAAAAATAGGCCTGACAAGAGAAATATACAATTGTATTGTTACATATGGATCTGTAAACTCTTTCGCCCAACGTTTTATGAATCCAAGGACAGCACGTGCTTTATTAACAGTTAAAGAAATATGCTGAATAAAATTTAGTTTAGCATCTAATAAGATTCCAAGATCGGAGACGGATTCCAGTCTTTTTAACGTAAAACAATTTAAAATATAATTAACTTTAATATAACATCTACGAAAGAAACACATATATTTGCATTTTTCAGGGTTCAGCTCCATTAAGTTAAATTTACACCATACATTAAAAGCATCTACATATATCCTTTTGTAAGAGGGTATGATCGGCGTAATTATTATAACTTAGGAATATTTTTACGTCGTCAGCATACATAATAACGTTTGAGAATTTAATAGCATTTGGTAAATCATTAATGAATAAGAAAAACAGCAATGGAGTAAGATGACTTCCCTGAGGAACACCAGAAACAAAGGCTATTGGTTTAGAGATAATGTTTTTAAAACGAACATTTTGTTTTCTATTTGTCAAATACGAATAAATCCACTTAAGGGAGTTCTGTGTAAATCCCATTACATCAAGTTTTTTTATTAGAAGTTTATGATTAACTTTATCAAAGGCTTTGCTGAAGTCGGTGTATATAACATCAGTTTGCTTTCGTTCAATAAAACCACGATTTACAAGCGTAGCAAACTGCAACAGATTTGTAACAGTCGAACAACCCTTACGAAAACCATGTTGTAACGGAGACAATATAGATGTTACATGATGGCAAAGATGGTCAGTTATAATTTTCTCAAAAAGTTTAGGTATTGTACTAAGGTTAGCAATACCTCTATAATTAGCGATGTTATTTCTGCAGCCAGACTTGAATAATGGTATTATAAAAGAGTCCTTCCACATAGTAGGAAAATAACCGGATTTTATCGACATATTGAAAAGTATTGTAAGAGGAGAAACGAAAGCCTCAGCACATTTAATAAGAAGGCTACTAGGAATTCCATCAGGGCCATATTTATAGGAAAATTTTAGATTTTTTAAACTGCTAAAAACCGTTGATTCATCAAGAAATGGAATTGATATAGCTGGATTTGATAATTCCATTAGTGGATAAGATTTTAAATCGTCGAATTTAGCGTCAGAATAAGTGGTAGAAAAAAAGTCAGCAAACAGATTACTTATTATTAAGTCATCATCGGATTCAGAATCAAGGTACTTCATAACAGTTGGAAATGCAACTGTCCTCCTTTTGTAATTAACAAACTTGTAGAAGCTCTTTGGAATTTTTAAAATTTTGGCGCATTTTATTTAAATAGCTCAAGTAGCAAGACTGATTCATTGAATTATATTGTGCACGAACCACTGAATATTTGGCATAATCGATAGAAGATCCAGACTTTTTGTATATTCTATAAAGCTTGTTCTTTTTATTTTTAAACATACATACGTAAATTTATAATTTCACAATAGGATGTTTTTATATATGTATGTTTTTTATATGTATGTACCTCTTTCATATAAGCTGAATGGTGATACAAACTACTGTTATTGCATGACTACACGTTGTGAAGGGTATATAAGATTCGGCATCGCCGAATATAGCACTTTTACTTGTTTTTTTATTTATTTTCTATTTTTACTATTGATGCCCCATAATTATTTAAAAAATTAACTATTTATTTTAATCTATCTATCTATATATATAAAAGTGAAACTCTGTGTGTCTGTGTGTGTGTGTGTGTGTGTGTGTTAGGTATAGACTCTGAAACTGTAAAACCGATCGGACTCAAACTTGGGCAAGTTGTTGTACACACTCCAGGGCGTGTTTATGGGTGGTAAAAAGTGGGCGGGGCCACGCCCATAAAAATTTGTTATCATTTTAAGCCACTTTCACTTGACCGATTTTTCTGAAACTTGGCACACATATTGAGCTGTCATGACTAAATAATTTTGAGATTAGAAAAGTGGGCGGGGCCACGCCCATAAAAAAAAAGTTGTAATTTTTAGCTTCTTGCACTTGACCGATTTTTCTGAAACTTTGCACACATATTGAACTTTATTGATTACACAATTTCGTGATTAGAAAAGTGGGCAGTGCCACGCTTATAAAAATAGGTTATAATTTTGAGGTACTTGCACAAAACCGATTTTTCTGAAACTTTGCACATATATCGAGCTGTCAAGATTAAGTAATTTTGTGGTTAGAAAAGTGGGCAGTGCCACGCCCATAAAAAATAGGTATCATTTTGAGGTACTTGCACTGGACCGATTATTCTGAAACTTTGCACACATATTGAGCTGTTATGACTTTACAATTTCGTAATTAAAAATGTGGGCAGGGCCACGCCCATAAAAAAAAATTATAATTTTTAGGTTTTTGCACTTGATATTCAATTAAAATTCAGAATGCATTTCGATTCATTAAGGGGCGTAGCAACGCGCGCCGGGTTTGGCTAGTTATAAATATAACTCAGATAAGATTTTGCACTCCACAACCTCATAAAAAATATTTTAAATTTTGCCACCAGCTGAAAAAAAAAAATTAACAACGCTAACGGGTGAGACTAAAAATTGTTTGGGCGACAATTAAGAATTCAAGTTAAGAAAGAAAAGTGCTCAACCAGAAAGATACTTTTTCGGATTTTTACGGTATTTATGTATTTACTACGTTTATGAAGCTATAGTTTCAAAATAAGTCTCTACTGATGTAAGACTGAAAATGTATAGGCGACATAAAGGGTACTTTCTTTAATTTTTCATTGATCTTGGCTGAGATAGAAAGTATGTTCCCAATATATCCTCTCAGTAAATATATCCTCTCAGTAAATAAAAAAAACTTGGGCATTCAACACATAGAAAGAACTGTGCTAGCAAAGTATCAGATATTTTGCTAGTTATTTATATAATTGCTATAATAAATATATTATTATTATTATTATTATTATTATATTTGAACTTAAGAGTGGATTCTGGTATCTAAAAGAATGTAGAATAAGATAAAATGAGTTAGATTTCTGATAAAAATTTATTTACCCCATAAAAACGTATAATAATAGCTCATAACTGGCAACTGTCGTCTAAACATGTAAATTTTTCAGAAAAATAGTAGCAATTGTGAAGTTAAGTTTGTACACTGTTAAAAAATCTATTATTTTAAATAAAATTATGTTTAAATTTATCTGCTCCTTATGCTTCTAATAAGAGCAATGTTAACTTATGATATTTTTATATCAAAATTTATAATGTTTTTGTTATTTTATGAAATAAGTATAATCAAAAGTAAACCATTTTAAACTCAGTGATTTTTTATGAAAATTACGAGCTTTTTAAGGGGTTTATTTAGGTGCTTTTTGAAATTTTAAAGTTGAGAACGCTGGTTTATGCTCAGGTATCATGTTGTGTGTAAAACCATCTTGTTAAAACCTCAAAGTCCACAAAAATCGAATTTTATCATACTATTCGCACTAAACAGTGTATTTTTTTTTAGGATGCACTGACAGCTCCTGAACTATTTCTGCTGGCTTCTGTCAGCAAATTTGACAATTCTGTTTGCTGACTTAAAAAAAAATACCATAAAACGGGTGTAATTTACGAAACACATTTTTAATGTTCAAATGCTAAATCGCGTTTTCAATACCAAAAAAAAAACCTTGTGTATTAGCTTTTAACTTTTTTTGGATTGAGCTCTCGTGCTTTCAACACATGGAAAGGCGGACGGACCACCTAAAATGAAACCAGTGCTCAGAAAAAATTTACCTAATGGGATCGAAAATAGATATTTTGATGTGTTTTTTTTTTGGTGGTTAATTGAAGTTTTTATTAACTATAAAATAAATTTTTGAAATTTGTTTTCAATATTTATTTATTAATTTTCATTTAATTATTTGTATCATTTTGATGGCTGGAGCAAAATCAAATAAGATTTTAAATTGATAATGTTAATCTTGTAATTAATTTCTTTAATTTAGTTGGCAAGTTGTAATAATTGGCCTAAGTGTAATAAATATAACTCTTATAATTAAAATTTTAAGCACGCTGATTACTGTTTGCAATAGAGAATCCTCGTTTATTTAAAGGAAATGAACCTCCGTTTATAAAAAGGATTAAGGGTAACAATTCGTCATGAATTTAAATATTTTTGCAAAAGAAGTCTTTTTTATTTACAATTTTATTATTTTAAACAAATGTCAATCAAATCTGATCGTGTTAACCTTTTTTTCATAGTCTACCTATTTAATAAAAAGAATAAAAAAGGGGGAAAAAAAACAAGTGAGAAAACTTTTTAATTGTATGTTAAAAACTTTACATGCATTATTCTGCAATCAATTAACAAGTTTAATTATCAAATAACAGAACGACAGTTTCTAAAGGATAATACAATTATTTATGCATATAGTACATACATACATATATTCGTCGGCACATACGCATACATCCATGCATATGTACGTGAATATCAGTTTTAATAAGTACGTAGAAGTACATGCTTAAAGTATGTTTGAAAAATGTCTCGTGCAAATTCAAGTGGCATTAACGATTCACCTGCACATGAACAATGACAATAATGCATTAGTGTGTGTTCTTCGTGCAGACATATGTACGTATACCCATGTGTGAGCTGATATAAAAGTGTAGTAAAAAGTAATATTATAAAAATAAAATAACGGTGCAGACAAAGATTCATACAAAATTTATAGAGAGAAAAAAAAAAAACAAAATCCAGAAAAGATAAAAGACACATATTTTCAACACTGATTACGGTACTCTATAGACTTTGGTATAGACTTACACCGCTGCCGTTACTCGTAAACATATTTTGCACATTTATAAATAAAGATTTACAGCAGTTCGAATGAACAAATACAAGTGGCATTATTGCAATATACACAGCAGGAAAAACTGAATCCCAACAGTCCCTTTAATCTACAGTGTTTTGAAATTTTGTTAAGATGCAAAATGGAGGTGCAAAGTACGTCTCAGAAAGAAGGGCAAATAAAGAAGCAATGATTTTAACAGAGATTGCTTGTGGGATTCCTATACGAATTTATATAAAACTGGAGGTGTTGTTTTTGTTATTATTTTTATTATTTATCCTTATATGACAATCTAGTCATTTTCTATGTTGTCTTACTAATTGATATTAAGTCATTTTAAGTAAAATTGATTATCTATTTTAGTTGATAAATTTTTTGCAAGTTGTTTTAGATAACTAATACCCTTTACTTTTGGTGGCAAGAGTAAAAGTATTTTAAAAACCTAATGGGTGGTGGTTTAAGCGATGCCGCTTTTATGTGTGTTTCTTAAAATTAACTGTTTAAAGACCCCATATGATGCACTCGTTTGTGGCATTCAGCTTTAAGATATATTAGTTAGTGAGTCCTTATTGGATTGTGCCGAGATATAAGATATAATGACCGTATCCACAATTTCGGACTACAATTTAAGGACAAATAGTTTATTTTTTAACTTTCATATTAATTTTAGGGTTATTTTTATAAATGTTTTTGACAATCAGTTGGAAACCGACAAATTGTATTGTTCCATCAAATTCCCAACTCTCCGAAACAAATTTTTACCAAGAAAATAACAACAAATTCCCAGCTGTAACCCTAATCCTTAGGGTAGAAAACAACTAATAAACAGGTTCGAAATTAACTGAGTTCAAAACACCTAAATATTTGATTTCCTCGATTTACAACTGAAAATCTTTTAACTTCAAAACAAGGTATAGTTTTAATATTAGTTGTAAATGAAACATGTTTGACCAGTAAAATTCAGCGCTCCTTTAAAAGAACTAGACGGAAGACAAGTAAACAAGTAACAAGCATTATATCTTTTATACACAACACCAATTTGGATGTACTTTTATAGATCAGAATTTATTATTTTGTTATTAACTCTAATCGCTAGAAATAATCTTTTTATACTAGAATATGTATCACTTTTTTTGTATAACTTCAATATGCTAGTAAAATGTTATCGTAAATTTACTGCCTGTTCAACGATGTCGAAAGAAAACCCAAGCGAAATTTTATTCGTACAAATACGTTGAAAACAAAAACAAATTTTTAGTTTTTGTTGTTGTTTTCAATATATTTGTACGAATGAAATTTCGCTTGGGTTTTCGTTCGACATCGTTGAACAGGCAGTATGTCTTTCAATAAAAGTGGACGTTAAAGTTGGCGTGTCAATAAAGTTTCTGCAAATAAACTCAACTCAATATAGATTCCTCTATTCTTCTAAAATATTTATTTTTAGAGTAATTATATGAATTCGAGACAAAACGTTATATATGAGGTGGGCGTAAAAGTGGGCGTGTCACATTTATTTTCTGTTAGTACAAATCCTTTGGCCAAAATGCAATGGTTGCAAAATTTCAGAAACATACAATAATTTTTTTGTGGCGGGTATAAAAACAAAGATTCATATATGTAACTTGAAAAAGTTAACCATCTAAGATGGCGTTCGAAACAAAATGATGGATTGCATTTTTATTTTTAAACCAGATGTGCGATCTAAAACATTTTGAGATGAAATCTGAAATGAAATAAATGGGCTAAACCGGATAAATGCATTGTGGCACGACGAACGTCGGCACCGAGTGCCATAATTTGATGGTGGTCTTATCACGGCGTTGGTTTATGGATCCCTGACGTTGTGCAGCTCAATCATGACCACAGGTGACAAACTAATCTACATTAAAATCTTCTATCTATTTCTTATTAGTTTCTCGCTACGAAATTTATCAGCAATAGAATTGGATTTGTGGTCCTAAAGCAGTCAAACAACTCACTACTTCTGTTGAAAGGCAACAGCACGCCGAGACAAATAAGTTTGTCCAAAGTGCGCATGTCCACCGCAGCTTCAAACATTAGTAATTCAACCATCATTCTAAATTTCTATTGTGATCAGCATCCAGAAACATCAGAGGTTGCCCGAAGTCCAATCAATGTCGAGCATGGGCCATCAAACCAACTCCCATTTTGTTTTTCCGCTTGGGAGTAATCATAGTTAGCTCGTGCTCCTTGAAGAAACGTCACTAAAAATAAGTATAGAATTAATTATCTCTCTGGTCTCTGGTCGGTCATCAAAAAATTTCATAAAAGAGTCTTTGTTTTTCCAAGTTATGGCTTTAAGAAGCCTGAGGTGTGAGGTGACATTATACTTTGGTTTTTTACAAGTCAGTATAAAATAACAAGAAGAATATCTAAGAAGCCGTTATACTATTTTATTTTATAGAAAAGTCAGAAACTTAACGAGCAACGATTTAGTTTTAGTCTCATCAACGCCGTGTAATGACGAAGTAATTTTTGCAAGATTATTTAAGATTTTGATTGCTTAAGCAGCTAATACGCGGCATGTTTTTTACATCTGACTTGACAAATTCCATACTGATAAATGCGAGCATGTGGTGTGTTACCTTTGAAGCATTTCTTCTGTAAAAAAAACATGTGTTGAGACATCTGACAAAATGTCAATTAGAGCGCGCTTTATTTTCTTCTGTCAAAACATGTGACATCAGCCGTTGGCAGAAATATCTGCTGCTGCAAAGCAGTCAGCGACGATTGTCTGTAATAGTGCAATTTTGACATACATGTAGATTTACAAATGTCGCACAAATTTTAAAGTCAGATGTAAAAAACATGCCGTGTATTATAGCCTTTAGCATTAGTTGAATAGATATTGACTTCCCTTTAGATTAACAACGAATTGTGAAATCTATAATAAATACCTTACGATAGTTAGAAAAGGATAATTGTAAATAAGAGTCAACTAAAGTAACTGACATATACAAAGCAGATTATGAAACAGATTTACACTGCCTGTATGTAGTCAAAAAGAAATTGTTGAAATATTGCATATTTTGCACAGAGAATTTATTTAGTTTTTCATAAGTTAAAACAAGAGGAAATAAACTATAAAATATTAGTATGATAAATATATAAAATATATTCTGATAAAATTGCCATATATTTTATTCTATTTAATTCGATGAAAAAAATTCCATTTACATAGAAAACTCGTACAAACTTTTAAGAGTGAATTAGAAGAAAAAAAATTTTTCCACAAGCGTATCTATAAATCAGTCAAATTTATTAGTAATTTGATTTAAAAGGTATTTTTATTGAAATTAATGACTTATTTGATTTAAGGGTTAGCATTTCAAATCGACATTAACTAATTTCTCTAATTGCATTTTCCTCATTGCAGCTGTTATTAAAATCTATTTCAATTTGAAAATATTGTTTTTTATATCATTTGTCCTAATGCAACATCATCTTCTGATAATGCATAGAAAAAATTACCATTAAATCATGTAAAAATCATATATACATACATACATACATATCCATTTAAGGTTTTACTACACATACATTCGTAAATCACATCAGGATTATTAGTGCTGATAATAATGGAAAAAGAATTATTACAAAGTTTGTACTAAAATGCAATCAATCACAACTACAATCAAAATAATAAAAACACATGAATTTATCAAAAATCATATGAGTAAAAAACAACAACAAAAATATATCATTTTTGAATACCAGATTGTAAAAAAAAAGAAAAAAAATTTAACACTTTTAAATATATTATTAAGGCGCCACTAAACGTCTTGAGATATTGTGTTTAAAATATCTTTTAGATAAATATGATTTATTTAGCTGTATTAAGATTATGGAGTTTTAATATTTTTATATAAAACTATAAAATATATTATATGAAGTATATTTTGTCATATCTCCCAGAACGGTTAAAAATTAGAGAAAAAACACTTCCAACTATTTTACCAGCTATTCAGGGATATACTGTTAAAGAAATCTGAGGAAAGAAGGTGGAAAAACTGATGCTGTCAAATTTTATGGAGAAAAAGAGAAATATTTTTTGGAGAGAGATGTTTATTTTTTGATTTGGTGATGATGATGGTGATTGAACAATAACAAGTAAGAGCACTATATTCGGCTATGCCGAATCTTTTTTACCCGCCACCAATTTTGTGTACTCTTATAGCACAACATGTATTACTTTGTTATTAACAGTAAGCTATGGAATAATCTCTTCATACGAAAATATGCATCTCTTTCTTTGTATAACTTCGATATGCTAGTATAATGTTTTCGTAATCATAGTCTTTCAATGAAAGTGGACGTTCAAGAAGGCGTGTCCCATAGAGAAATTAAATGAATTTAGGATAAACCGTTATGTAGGAGGAAGGCGTTAAAGTGGGCGTGTCACCTAAATTTTCCGGCATTACAAGGACATTGACTAGAAGGATATATGTAGCAAACTTCATCATCATAGCAGTAGATAACGTGAAAAGTGGGCGTTATAATAGGCGTGTCGAAGTAGTTCCTGCTTATGAATACAACTTGGATATTTCAATATAGTCCTTTATTATTCCAAAATCTTTATTCATAGAGAAATTATATGAATTTGGTATAAAGCGTTATATGGGAGGTGGGCGTGTCACATTTATTTTCCGTTATAGCAAAGCCTTTGACCAAAATGGAATGTTTGTAAAATTTCAGAATCGTTCATTTAATTTTGTCACTGTGCGGTATAAATTTTTGTAGATTTTCCGTAATTTTCAGGGAAATATATTTCGTTTACGCAGGAAATATACATTCGAAATTTTATGGCTCTACGTTAATGCGTTTGGACACAATTGCATTTTATTCGATGTTGGAAGGACACGGTTTTTTTTACCTACTCTTGCATTACGAGCTATAACCCTCTTCGTAATATTCCGATTTAGCCCATTTTCAATACCAAACAAGCCTTGTCTATAAGAAATATTCTGGCAAAATTTGAGCTAACTAGCTTTTTCGGTCCGACTTCTATTGTGCTCTCAACAGACGGGTGGACATAGCTAGATTGTCATAAAATCAAACCCAGATTCAGAATATATATACTTTATGGGGTCTAAAATGGATATTTCGATGTGTTACAAACGGAATGACAAAATGAATAAACCCCCATTATTTTTTTGGTGGCGGGTATAAAAAGAGCACTTAAATTAAAAATCTAAAATTAGTTTTTTACTAAAGAAATATGTCTATGATATTTAGTCGCTCTATGCCTAGCGATATCGCATTTGGTCTGAGGTTATTTTTTTATAACCTGGTCTGGCATTATAATGCATAAATTTCTTATAAATGTGACAAATTTAGTTAATTTTTAATGCTAAACATTTCTGATTTATTTGAAAAGTTTTAGCACAGATGGAAGGATACAGCTATATCATTCAAAAATGTCTTAGAACATATATATTTTATGGAATCTAAAATAGACCTTTCGATATGAAATGGAATAGATAAATAAATATACCCGCATAAAGATGTTTTTTGTGGTGGATAATAAATAGATTCTTAAATAAGTTTGCGTTAAATAAGGCGTGCTTAGTAAATTTGAGCTAAAGAATTCAACTTAAAAATAAATGTAACTCCTAAGATGTATTAATTTATCAGCAAATAAAAAACTATTTATTTAATTTAAAATTTTCTACATTTAATTAGATAACAATCATATAAATCATATATTTTGAAGACATTAAATGGTTTTTTGTAATAGTAGCCACTCCATAACTAAATTTTGCTTTAAATATTGAAACAAAAATTCATTTACACTTCCAAAATAGTTGACCAAATTGCAATTAAAAGCATCCTTATTTTGTGCTAGCTAATACGTAAGTATTGACTAAGGAACTAAATCTTAGAAATTTCGGCGTCGTACATCTAGTTTTAAGTTTTAAAAAGACCAAAAGAAACACTTTGCTTACTAAGTTATCATAATAATTGATTTATAAATCCTTTCGTAATACACAAGTTTGAAAATTCTTATAGTTTTACCTTAAAAAAATGCATTTATAAAATGTAAAATACTTCAATGCATTTAGGAAATGTGGCATTTTGTTCGATGCCAGAAGGATTTGTTCATAACCTACTTCTGCATTACAAGGCATAACTATCTTACTAATAAATCAATTTTGCCCATCTTCATTATCAAATATATCTGATGCATTAAATATATTTTGGCAAACATTTTTTTTCGTTACAGCTTTATTGTACCTCCGTACAAATACGTAACATGCCAAATTTTTATAATAAAACGAACCAAATCAATTAAAATCCTTTCAAATATTACGTTAATTAGATACAAAGTGCATTCAGTAAGAATAATAGGTGCCGCGTAGGGTCTTTACCTTTTTGAAAAAAAACGTAAGTCGGAAAATTTGCATGGCCACCCAAAATACCTGTTTGAGTAGTGGTGCAATATCCCAGCAAAATCTTTTTTAAATTGTGTAATAGGTTGTCATTACTTCATATATTACATAGTAATGAGGGGTCGTTACCAACATCATTATTTTAAAGTTCAGAGTAATGGCCTATTGGTTATGACCTTCGTAAATACTTTTTAAAAATTTTTTTAAACAGTGAACTTTAAATTAACTTCATAAATATTATAATATGCCCAATATTATAATTTTTATATTTTTTTGTATTGCAACAGTATAAAAGTATCTAGTTATAATTCAGCTTTATTGGTAACTACTTATTTTATTGCTCTTTGTAAGTTCATTTGTAAGTGAGGGTCATGATTTCTGGGACAACTCAAACAAAAATAAGTAGTTATTCGGTCGAAAAGTAACTAGTTTATGTGTATCTCCAATATTACCTGCTAACTTACTAGGCAAGTAAAGATTTTGCTGGGATACCACTTAATACAATGGGTTCTTTCACAACAACTTGTTTAATACAGGTTAGGAGAATTTAAGAGATAAAACTTATTTTCTTAGTTATAACTATTTGAAAACTTGTTCAGGAAATTGTAGTTTAAATTTCGAATTCAAAATAATTATTTTCTTTTCTGATTAGCATCATCCTACTGATTAAATTTATGTTTGTATATGAAGATTGCAATGTTCACAATTCATTTAAAACTATTATACGAAAAGGATTTGTCTTTTCATTTATTCTGTTCTTTTCTTTTTTCCCAAAAACTGTTCTTAAAACATGCACTCAAACACACACACACACACACAAACAAACACACTTACTCCTTATAAGTATAATGACAACAATAACCCAGCAAATCCTCGAAATAGCAAAGAGAAATTAAAATAGAATAGTAGAGAGAACGGAAAAAGGAAAGTTAAGTAAAGAAAACAATAGAGTAAAAGTTTTCCACAAATTTTTTTTTTCAGGATTTAAATGCAGTTGTATATGTCGACATATAAAAATGTGTGGTTGTGTTAGTGCTGTTAGTGCAGATCTGTGTGTGTCAACGGGTTTTTGTAAAAGTGTTTTTGTGTGTCTGTAGATGCATGTGTTTGGATGAGACGCTGGGGGATTAAATTTTAATTTGCCAAGAGTGGCAAGTTACTGTGTGATGACAATGTTACGATAAAATGAATGATTTTTAGTTTTCTTTACGAACAAAAACAAAACTACTAGAGAGAGTGTAAGAGAGAAAGAGGGAGAGAAAAACAAAAAAGTTATTTAAAAAGAAAAAGGATTAAAACGTTGCTGTTGCTGTGCTTTTGTGATTTTCATAATTTTGTAAAGTGTATTTATGTTTGCGCAAAGATTTTATTTTGATAACAAAGAGAATATGCACAAGATAAACGGAATAATGATTTTTAATCATTTTATAAGCCAGCCGCTATTTTATGCTTTAAAAGCACCACATAACTTGTTTGAAGGTAAATATTTTCTGTTAAATTACAATGTAACAATGCGGCAGTAAGAATCTTTTAAATTAATCGCTAATTAATTCACGTATCTTTTGCACATGTCTACACTTTTACTTGTCTGTATGTCTGCATTTATTATGAAATAAATACAACTTTAATTAAATTCCCATAAAAGTTACAAACTATTTAAAGGAAAGACTCTTAATGCATTAATTCCTGTTGTTGTTTTCGTATTTATAGGCACTATTATTACTAACGTCAGCCCCCATTTAAGTTTAATGTATTTATTGTACCTTAATGTACAGTAACAAACAAAAGCTAATACCCGTTCTAAAAGAAGTTTTAAACAAGCAAATAAGTGCTTTTTAAAATTTCTTAGAAAGAGAATATTTAGAAAAATCGAAAGTTTTTGTAGAATGAAGTCGAAAGTTTTTTTTAGAATTAATATTTATCAAAAATTGTTTTGTAAAGAAAATTAGCAACCCTAGGTTCCGGTCGGCATAAAGCAGCAACGGCTCTCCTCTTCTCAGGCTCATCAGCCTCCTCATTTTTTTGTCAGTTGACTGAGAAAAAACCATCACTAAGTGTAATAGTGTCTCTTATTACTTGATAACAAATGTCAAAAATTCCGTTCAATTTTTTAAGCTGTATGCTGGCAAACGGAAAAAATTCGCAAGGCTGAATTTCAGAATGTTTAGCGTCTTATCGCTAATTTTGGTTATGTAGCATGTAATATAAGGAAAGACCGAATCTAGTACTCTTCTTTTGTATTATATATGTTTTTATTACTATAGTTTGTTTAAATAAGCGATAAAAAAATTCACAATAACCATTTTGCTTTAATTAGAAATTTCATATAATTTGCAAATCTAATGAAAAATATAGAAAATTGGGCAACACTGCGCACAAAAAAAATATAAATTTTAATTACGAAATTAATACTATTAATTAAAATATTAATTTTGCTCCAATCATCAAAATGATACTTTTATGTAAATAAAAATTAATATTTTTAATTGAAAATAGATTGCGAAAAATATCAACTAAAAATGTATTCAAGAATCAAATTAAAATCCCCAGAATATTTGAAAATTATTTTAATTAATTTAATCACACCTATAATTGAAATTTGGGATTTATTTAAATAAAGTATTTTTATTGTATCAATTATGTAAATTATTGAACCTGTTTTAAATTACAGAACCCAGAAAGAAAATATACATATTTTTGGTATATTTTTTTATAACATACATCATCGCATACATATATCGCTAAATAGGCTTATACATTTTTAGTTACATTTCATATATTATAGGTATACGAAACAATATTACACATTTAGGAACTGGTGGCAAAACCAAACGTCATATTTTCAAAAGTAAAGAGTGTGGCTCTTAGACCTTGGCACAATGAAGGTTTACCCATAAAAAATCTTTATCAAACTAAGGGAAGAAATTTAAATAATTTGTTATGTACATATACACAGAAAAAATTACTGCTTAAATTTTTTTAATTAATTGACTAATTGATTTATTCTTAAATTTGGATTATATTTTTAATTACTTTAAACAATTTTTTTTATTGATATAAAATTTTTTCAAAAAACTTAGAGATTTCTGTCAGTTGAAAAAAGTATATTGAAAAATAAAATAGGAAAAATTTATTTTTTTTTGTCAAGAATTCTTTTTGAATCAAAGTCCTGATATAATTTGAAGGTAAGTCTTAATATAATTTTGGTTAATAAGGTGGGTAATATTGAAATAAATGGTGGTTTAGCAGATTAAAATTCTACTAAGTACATATTCAAAGAAAACGGAACAGAACTTTATTGCAGATGGAACTAAAGTCCATATTTCTTGCAGCCCGGTAAATTCTGTTGGATTCTAACCTAAAATGTAAGTAATTATTTGAGTTTCTTCCCTTCGTTTGATAAAATTTTTAATGGGTAAAATTTTTTTGCGCTTAGGTCTAGGATGCACCTCCTTTATTTTTGATAATATGATGTTTGGTTATGCCACCAGTTCCTAAATGTGTTTTATTGTATTATGCTTTGTATTTTTCGTATAATTTTAATATATGTATGCAGTGTTATTTAAAATGTATGTACCTATATATTGATGTATGTTAAAAATAAATATGTATCTAAAAAAAATATTTCTACTTTTTTCGGATTCTTTTTCTAAACAGGTTCAATAATTTATATTATTGATACAGTTAATACATTATTTAAATTAATCCCAAATTCCAATTAGAGGAGTGATTAAATTAATTAAAATTATTTTAAAATATTAAATTATATATTAATTAATTTTTTAATACTGATTTAATTGATATTTTTCACAACATATTTTCAATTAAAAATATTAATTTTCATTTAATTAGTAGCATCATTTTGATGATTGGAGCAAAATCAAATAATATTTTAATTAATAGTATTAATTTTGTAATTGAAATTTATATCTATTTTTTTTGTGTAAGGGTTAGAATCCAACAAAATAAATGGGGTTGCAAGGTATGTGGACTTCAGTTCCATCTGCAATAAATTTCTAGCTCTCTCCGATATTTATTAGAAACTTACTTGAATTTTGATCTGCTGATTGACCCTTTGCTTTAATTCTTCCCTGCTTATTAATCAAAATTGTATTAAATCTTTCCTTAAAAATAAATTCTTAACTACCTATATATTTAGCATACTAAAAATTATTTCTTAATTGAGCAATATATACTTTATTGTTTTACTTATTGCCCGAAACTCGAAACACAACACTTGAGAAGTGTGTTCAGTGAGAAGAAAATTCTATAGGTGGCATTTCTAATGTCAATCAAATAAATATACAAAAAATAAAAAGTGAGAAAATCGAAAATGTTTGATGGGCATTTTAATAAAATGTTTAAATAAATTCAAACACATACATATATATAATAAAAATAATTGTAAATAAACTGAAGAGAAGGCATTATTTGATTTTGTATAAATACATTGTATTTTTACATCTATCAAATGCTAATAAAGTAAGATAAATTGAGTATGTGTGAACACTTATTTTAATTGCTCAATCAACACTAAATTGAAGCAATTAAAAATATCTGTCTGAACAGAGTATAATTCAAATTTAATAATCAATCAATTAGTGAATTAATTAAAAAATTTTAAGGAATATTTTTTTCTGTGTACTATTAAATTTGCCATAAGCTGAAAAGCCAGCGTAATTTTCAATAACTAACATATATGTCAGCATAAGTAGATATATGATAAAAATAAAAAATTTGTGTCTACACGAGAAGCTTAAATCACCATCATACTTTTGTAGCAATCATTTATAAAATGTCAGCATATGTGCACATGTTGAAAAAATTTTGTGTCTGAATAAGTTCGGATTTGCAACAAATTTTTTAACAAAAATATGCTGATTCGAAAAAGCCGTCTATACCAACCTTAACAAATTCTAATCGAACATTTGGTATAGAAAATTTACTATAAAGAATATGTTTAACAAAAATCACCTATAAACAGAATATTATTTAAAAAAAAAAATTCAATTTGCATAAACACAGGGCACGGTGCAAAAATCATTCATTCACTGTTTGTCAGTCAACATTTCGTTGTATACTGACCTCACAGAAAATAAAACAAATGATTATTAACATTGATTGTTAAAAACAATTATCTGTTCTTATCGCTACCTAACTGGTGGCTAAAACAGGACAAAAATAGTGATATAAATGAAAGATAATAACAAACAAAAGTAAAAGGGTTGCTGTTTGGTTAAAAATTTCAATCTAACTCATTGTGGTAAAATATATGAAAAAGGAAAAACTAAAAAATTAGTTACCGAATTCAAATAACTTAAGTCCCGTGAGTTAAATAGATGATATTTACAACCAACATGTAACCACCGATCAGAGAGTGCTGATGATGAAATCGTAGCTGGTTTCGAAAATGCATTCCACTCGGCTAGTATCGGTAAAAATATAATTTTTCAGAATTATTCTTTCATTTATCACAATTCAAAAAAAAAAAAAAATTCTTTGTAAAAATAAAGAATATTAAATATATGAACTCAAGCCTGATTAAAAAAAAAAAATTTAAAAATATTAGTTTAAAACAAAAAGTTCAACAAAAATAAAAATTCAATTTTAAAAAATATTTATAATCTAAAACACTTTTTTGAAAATTTTTACAGAAAGAAAATTTATCAAAAACGTTTCACAAAATGTTTTAAAGAGAAAAATTTTATTAAAAATTTTTTAAAAAATTATCGATGAAAGAATCTTCTATGACAAGAAAATCTATATCTTATAAAAAAAATTTAAAAAATATTTTTTAGAAAGAAAATTATTAAAAATAATTTTAAAAAAGAAAAATTTTCCCAAAGTTTTTTATTGAAAAAATATTAATCTAAAAATTTTAATAGTCAAATTTTATAAAAATAAAAGTAAAATTTATCAAAAGTGAGGCTGAGTTAAACGGTTTAAGGGATTTATTACTTTAGAACCTTTTAACTTTTTTTTAATAAAAAGTTTAATTTAAACCAACAAATTTATAATAAATTTTATCGATAATTTTTTACTAAGCGGAAATTTTGCAAACTTTTTCCACCTACTGTAACTGTTGAGGTCTCCGTAACGCATATCTCCATTCATGACTACATGTACACATACACTCCAGCACCCACTACCTTACTTTTGAAGTTCTGGTTTTAAGGGAGAGTAAATGACGTACATGTGGTTATAACGTGTCGACGTTTAACATAAAAATCCAATTTCAAATGGTCTTTATTGTGCACAACCGATGTCTTAAATGGCCATCAAATATTGCTGAAGCGTACAACGCGTGCAAATTCTATATTTTATTGTCTGTAGTTGTTGTTGTTGTTAAGGTCCCGTTTTGTTATAGTGACTATAGTTTCCTGTTACGTGAGTGTTTTTATTTTCGATAAAGTGTAAAAGAATGTAAGAATTCATTGACTGAATATTCTGATGGCGTTTTTGTTGTTGTCGATGATGAGGCTAAGGTTTGTTTTATTAGTGTTAGTTGGTGTAAGCAGTAGTTTCGTGTTCAAATTGGAGACAGTAAATATATACATACGTATTGCAGGTCAAAGGTTAACACGATATAACTAATAAGCAGTTTTAGCTTTTGTTGTCTTAAATTTCTTAAAATTATTATAATTTTTGAAATTTAAATAAATTCTAAGAATTTGACTATGTTAAGCAAAGCAATTCCGTCTTTGTGAGATTTTTCCAACTATGCTGTGAAATAATACAACTGATATATCAGATTAGTCTTTTTTCATGATAATAGCATGAAATTAAATGAATAGGAAAATATTTTTTCTCTTACCCATTATTTTTGTTGTGAGTTTTCAATACGTTGGCATGTCAATTGTTCGAAGAAAGCGCATTTGTTAGACTTTAATGTGGTTTGTTGTTACAATTAAATCATTTTTGGAATGATGATGTCGTTATTGTTGTTATTTTGTGGGTAAGTTACAGATTTATTTTATGACCAATGCAGAGATGTGTTGAATGGTTTTCTAGTACCCAAGTATTTGCAAAGAAAAAAAGTGTTCCACGAGGATGGGCACATGGTTTTATGTTTGATTTAAGCTTATTTTCTTAATGGACTTTTAGGTATAATTGTTTCAAATACGTTATATTTCAATGGTGTTGAGGTGATTTATTATTTTCAAATCAAAAATTTTATTACACATCTCATGTGCTACCCTCCTTCTGATCCTTAGACTGAGGTTGGTCATAAAATGTAATTTGATGAAATTTTGTTGAGTTTTTAGTAAAAATAAAACACATTACTGTTCCAGAAGTAATAAACAATATACCAATTCAAGTAAGTTGTAACAAAGAACGTCTAAGAACAAAAAGGAGTGCTTTGTATTGCAAGTTTTACTTGTAAGAAAAAAGTTTTGTATAAAAAACTTACTTTAAGTGTTAAGAAAATGCTTCAGTAATGCTATATTCATAGAAATTTCTTTTCATAGATTTCTCTATTCATTGAAAATTTTTTGTCCAATCTTTTTGATCACTCTTGGCTGATAAAGTATGTTTTCTGTAACCAAGTATAAATACAGTGGCGACTTTTCCTTATAATCTCACTAGATATCTTCCATGGCATCTAAGACATAATGACAGATTGTCTCATAATATGCTCACTAAAGACATTCGGCTTAATATGTGTACCATCGCGTGGCGTTAAGAAAAGTAGAGGTTGTCCTTATGTTTATATGGAATAAATCCATTGAGAAGACATTATAAAGTTCTGATCTCGGCTAAAGCTAGACAGTAGCAAAAAAAGATTTTCACCTCCTTACCTTCCTTTTTGTTGTAACAATAAACAGTAATCATGAAATGCAAAATGTGTTTCCACATTCGATTAGAAAAAAAGTAATCATGCAGCCGGTATTACTACAAAATCTTTTACAATAACTCTTTAACCCTTAAATGCATATCGTACCATATATGGTACATCTCTTTTATCGTACAATGTTCCAACCATGTGAATATAAAAGCAATTTAGTACAGTTTGAAGCATTGCTAACAATATTACTCTTCATAAAAATAACGTTATAACTCTCTCACCATTTAATTAACCTAATAATAACATTCTAAAGTGGTCACATGTTTTTTTTACACATAATTTTAAAATCAAATTTTAGTAGTGAATAACGAAATAAAAAATTTATTTATTCGTCTGTAGGTAAGTGTTTATGTATAAATTATAGGCTTATTTAAGTAATTATAATAAATCTTGCCCACATTTTGTACTTTAGAATAGTTTTTTTCTCAATTTTTCTAGGTACCTTATATGGTACACCATGCACCAGCGCATGAATTTTTATTGTGTTAGATGTCAGTTATTTTTTACTATTATTTTTTATAGTTATTATTTACTAAGATATGGATGGCCTTATTATTGATGGAAAGAAGTACAATGCAAATGAGGTTGCTGATATGCTTCATGATGGTGATGATGAAGTGTTGTGTGTACCTAACAATGGCAAGAATGCATGATGTACCATATATGGTACGGATAAAAAATTTATATTTTTCCCATTTTCCGAAAAAAGTGTACATTTCTCAAAAAAAATAATGATGAATTCGTGATTAGCGACCGGTTTTACATTAAAGTCGGTTAGTATCCATGCAAGGAGCTGACCTAATGCATTTAAGGGTTAAGGTTATGAGCCTTCTGTCACCCATATGTGCCCTTCAGTGGAATTACTCATCGCATTCACACTGTCTTTTAACTCAGTTTTTAATTGCACAGATTTCATAGAAATGTTCTTGTATCTCCAAGAAAAAACTAAAAACTAAATCCCGTCACGTGACTGAATAACTTGTGCTTCGCAAAAAAGTAAGATCGCTATATCCGGCTGTGTCGAATCTGAAAATACCCTTCACCGTATGGTATAAATACCTTATAGAAGCTAAGCCTTTATTTTAGATTTTATGCAATTCGCCATTTTCTATATTATTTCCGACGCCATCTTTGGATTTGAATTTTTTTTATAGTAACTGTATTCTACTAGTCAAGCCCTTTCATTTTCTACCCATATTGTTGGGGTTAAAAAAATTTGTTCCGCCTTTTTGTTTTAGACGCCATCTTGGATTTTACACTTTTTAAAAATGTTGCTACATTGTAATGTTCAAGCCATTTTATTTGATACTCATATTGAAGGGGTTAAAGGGGACAAATCCATAACTCATATATTCGCTATTTAATCTAGGACGCCATCTTGAAATTTTTTCTCTTGATAGCTAACCTTATTTTAACACTCAAGCACTTTCATTAATCGATCACCATATTGCATCATTCGGTTGTACAGAAACCTGAAAAATATCAATTTCTGTTTGAAAATTTTAAGAAAAAAACTGAAGCACTTGTACTCTGGCTTTTAGAAATAATTGCTGAGGTTATGGTTTATAATTTGGTACCTTAAACCTGGTTATAAATTATTTAGGAGTCTGAAAAATGTTGATATAATTAATAAAATAGGTATATGTTTCTCAAATAATGTTTGCCTGTACCATGCCAATTAGCTACGAATTTTTTCAAAATTTTAAGGAATATCTCCAGAGGCATTCCAAATAAATAAATAGTAACAACCATGGCTAAAAATTATCCTAGGACTGGACAATTCTAATTCTTATGGTAAAAATAATAGAAATATTTGTGTTTATTTGCTCATGTCTCAGAGAGTTAAGAGGCGATTATGCTGATATCTACCACCGATCTACTCCCAAATATTTCTGATATTTTAGTACCTTAAACGGGTCTAGCGAATATTGTAGGCCTTTAAAAAGTTGATTTCAACATACACACGGACAGATGGATAATGCTTTCAGAAAATATAAACTTTATGCTGTCGAAAAAGAATATTGTAGAAATTTCACATGGAATTGCGAACCTTAATATACCCTTTTACACTACTGTGAAGGGTATAAAAAGAGCTTTTGATGAAGGTGCTTGATAATCTTAAACTGAGTTCGTTTTATTTACATATAAAAATTTACAGTTTAAAAGTGCTAAAAAAAAATCGGTCCATCGAATTCGTTCAGCCAAACACATTCGGGCAAAACTCAGCCGAAGTCGTCTTAAGAAACAGTCTGCCGGAGCCGATGTAAAAACTGTCAGCGGAAGCCGCTGTAGGAACACTCATCCGTAGCCGATGTGGGACAATTCTGCCGAAGCCACTCTGGTAAACAGACAGCAGAAGCCGCTACACAGATAGAAAAATTAATTTCTAAATCACAGAATTAAATTCTTTATTTAAGCCGAAATAGTACTTAAAAATTCAATTACGATTTGTTTCTGGTTTTCTTAAAACAAGTACAAAACGGGATTGTTTTACATAATCAAGTATAAGACTATTAAAATAAGAATTAAGTTCTTAAACTAATAGGGCCTTTACACAACACCATAATAATTGTGCAATCAAGTGACTGTGCCAGCTGATTGACCGTGTATGAGGTTGTGGTGTGATTGTACCAGCTGATGGTGCTTTATCAAAAATAGTTTGATATTCTTATGATTGTACCAGCATGATTTAGTCGTGTGTGGCAAAATTAGCTCATAAAAGTTAAATCGTCAAGGCATAAACATCAAAAAAATACAACATTTTAAATATAAATGCCAATTCATAGCCATTTCTTCATCCAAACACGTTTTTTTTGCTCCTAATTCGTTTTCGCTTTAGGATAATAGTAATAATAAGTGCAGCACAAATTTTTTCGTTATTCATTACAAACTTTTCCACACAATTTTTGGGTAAAAAATTAATTTTGTACCACCATGCTGGTGTAGTTTGTGCTAAAAGCTTAATTGCACAAACATTTGATTGCACAATTTTATGGTGTTGCGTATGGGCCCTATAAGTCTCATTTCTCTCAAATTAAAAGCAGAATTATATTTTTAAGACATTTGCTTAGAGAAATACACTCTTTAAAATTTCAAGTATGTTTTTATAATTCTCATTCTGTTTGTCATAGTTCAGCTATTAGTTATAATGTTTTCGACAATAAAGTTGTAGCAGTTTTCGAGTTAACTTATGTTTCATGTTAACTTATGTTTTATTATTTTTCTTTTTTAGTTTTAATAAAACGTATCGCTAAATAAAATGTCAAAGGGTTAGTAGTACAAATACTGTACCATGCAAAGATCAAAGCATGTTAGGAATTCTTGAAGCAAGCGCATCTTTTGATCAATTCAATCTTATTTATACTTGAATAAAAATTTTGCTAAGCTTACGTGTAGGATGGTTTTTGACTTTAATTAAGCTAATAATTCTTAAGATCAAACTTTCTT
The DNA here is from genome assembly GCA_941918925.1 of Phyto melanocephala. Classification (NCBI taxonomy): domain Eukaryota; kingdom Metazoa; phylum Arthropoda; class Insecta; order Diptera; family Rhinophoridae; genus Phyto; species Phyto melanocephala. The sequence goes on along the minus strand of OW799233.1, from coordinate 129,040,243 downwards.
CGACTTAACTATTCCTAAAATTAAGAAACTTGTACTTGACACATTCGCTCTTAAATCAAGCATTTTGTACTTGGCTTAAGAAAATCCGTACTTACCGCTACGGATCGATTAAAGAACGGATTACTTGATCTGTTTTTTAAACGTAGGAATACAGTGATATTTAATACATAACCCTACTTATATTTCTATAATTTTAGTGTACATTTTGGGTTTTTTAAATGTATTCTCTTAACAAAAATGGTGGAATACCAATCGACCTACACAAGGTCTAGGTGTATACAATTTTCTCTGACTTAAAAATATTTAATTATTTGAAAAACATTTGCTTACCAGAATTAAAACTAAAAAAATTATTTAAAAATTAGCCATTATCTAAGCAGTAGTTTTTTTTATTTGAACTGAACAATCCGCTATTATATCACACTCTGTCTCTAGTATTATGACAGGCACATTAATGTTGTAAGCTAAACGGTTTCTATAAAATATTAACATTCTATGATGAGGCAAAAAAAAAATCAAAGAATTTGTATTTTTAATATTAAATCATGAAATATGCAAGCAGTTATCCGATATAATGTTACCACACGCTACAGGAAATGAAAAATGCACAAACACACACATATATAAGCTCTTACAACAGTTATGTCCAGCTGTTATACTCATACATACAAACAGAAAAAAAGTTTTAAAGCATTTGCTATGTAATAACAAATGTATATACATTTAATACATTCAATTATATGTATGTGCATATGTATATAGTTTATTTGTATGTCTGTATGTATGTAACTTGCATGTGGCTTCATGCAACAATATTTAAGCGATAAAAAAAGGGAGAAACAAAAAACAATGAACAAAAGCACAACTATTAAACATTTATAATTTGTGGCATGTGCATGCATGCACATTAACCACTTTTAAATGGGAATGGGTGTAGAGAGGAGGAGCTACTGAGTGAACACAATTTTCAAATTATAAGAGAAAACCAGCAAATCGTATAAATTAATATGCTGGCATGAGAATTGGGTGCGCCGGTTGCGTATGTTAAATAATAAATGGGCAAGTTAAATAAATATTAATAATACGCAACAATAAGTTGCGTGTTAAACATGAACATGCAAGCATAAAGTCTAAATGAATATGTATGTATATGCATAGTTTCAACAGGCTTTTATTAAAATAAAAAAGGTGCTAAATAGTGGCATAAGTAGCAGCATTTGCAATACTACTTTTTTATAAAAGATAATCTTCCTGGTAGATTTTAATGCACAATATTATTTAATAGGAACTTCTGTAATAATCTTATTTTCCTAAAGGAGTTTTGAAATTTTTTTATTAACTTTATGTAATTTTTTTTACAGCAGACTTACATTAGTCTCTTAAATCAAATATATCTTTAATATTTTCTTATATTAAAAATCTTAGGTACATATACTTTTTAGAAAAAAAAATTTTACTAGTCTTATTTTAATGAACAATTTTATATACAACTATTTCTTTTTTTAGAAGCAACATATTTAATTTTGTATGGAAAATTAAATAAAAAATTTTAAAAAAAGTTAGTCTTATGGAAAAAAATTTTAATAAATAAGGTTTTGCGTAGAAAATTTTCGTATAAAAAAATCTTACATTTTTTTTTTTTTGAATTTTTTGTAATAAAACATTTTATTAAATATAATAAATAAAAAAATTTTTTATAAAAAAATTTTAATAAGCTTTAGTGGTTGGTCATTATTGTAGTTCACAACGCAAGGACTTCCAGTACAGTGTAAATGACACTGTTTTGAAAAGACATCACTCGCCATATTCTGTGTTTTTTTTTAGAATCAGCTTAAGTGGGGAGGGTTGCTACTCAATTCATATGGTAGCCGTGGCGGTAGCAAATCGTTTAGTCTTCCGTCAGAAATTTCAAAGAGATTGACATAGGATCCTGTGTCACTTGACAGCAATCACAGGCCATTCACAGAGAATGTGGATAATCAATTCCTACTTTTTATAATCTAGACAGCTGGACAGGTCATAAGAGCGAGGTTCGAGTCGGACCGCATAATACCGAGTGACTCGGTCAATACTGCCGAGCAATGTCGAGATGTCTTTCCAACCTTTGCTCTTTGCGATGTTCACCTGCTATCTAAAGAGGGCCACTTCAGCTTGACCCTTTCTACATGTATTCATTGCACGCCACCTTTTCTCAGATTTGTTAAGAAAATTTTCCGAAAGTCTCACTTTTGATAGTCCCTAGCGGGATTGCGACCGTATATGTGTTGGAGATTTACAGTGCATAAAACCCTTGGCCAACTGGTCTACAGTGGTTCTATCCACAAATTCCTAAACTAGAGCAATGTTGAAAAGCATTACCAACTGTTTCGTGCATTGACCGACTAGTTTAGACGTAGTAGTGTATTACCTGAATGACAAGAGTGCCGCCTGACAGTCGACAAAAATATCCATATTTGAATATTCCTATTATTCAGTTTTCTACATGCCTCTCAGTTAACGAATATTTTAGCCTGAAATACTTTGCTATTATCCGAAAGACATAAAGGGAGCTGCATCTCTTGCTCATAAGAGAAAACACCAGAGCCAAGCCTGGATCCCGTCCTATGATCTTCTATTTAAGCCCTGGTATCGAATCCCTCACCTTTATTTTAGTCACATCTTGATTATATATTTTTTGTTGTAATATTTTTGCAATTTTATCCTTTTTGTACATATAAGTTTATGTTCACACTAATGTTTTAATTTATTCAGGCTTGAGTTTATGACATTGTTGGAAAACATTCTTTTGAAGACTGATCAAACAAAAATAAGAATAATTTAAAAAAAGTGTCTAACGAACGTCGAAAAACGCTATCAATCTGTTAGCCATCAGAACAAATCTAGTGATAATATGAGGGAAAATAACGAACAAAGAAAAAGTTTGCTTTTGGTTAATTTCATTCTAACACGTAGTGGTAAGAAAACAGGAAAAACGGAAACGCAATAGTTGCCGAATTTAACTAGCTATGATTTTGGGACTTAAATACATGGTATTTACTTGCGACACTAAATAACCAACCCAACAGTGTTGGCGATAAAATTACAGCTGTTTTCGCAAATGCATTCCACTTGGCTTGTGTGCACAAAATTTACTTTTTCACATTATTCTTTCGGTAATTCAAAAAGTTTAAGTTCATGTTTTTAAGTTGTCGGTAAATCTTCTTTTTAGAAGAATTATTTGTTAAATTTTTAATTTTTTAATATCGATTTTCAGCGAATATTTTTAATAACTTTGTACCTTATTACTTTTTATTTTATAAAATATTTTTAACCATTTTTTGGTATTTTCAACAAAATCGGTATTACTAACAAAAAACTAACAGAAAAAACTAATCATTTTTAAGGTTTTCATCAGCTTAACCGCTTTGTTTTGAGCAAGATATGCCCAGACTGAGCCATATAGAAAAAAAAAAAAAAACAGAAAACGTGCGTCAAAATCTCTATTGTGATTATATTTTTATTCAAAGGCGATTTTTGCTGCAGACCAGTGTAATTATTTTATTTGCAGAATATTTTTTTCGAAACATTCAAATGATTTTATTTTTTTATTTTGGTAAATTATTAAATAATTATTAAAACTACCCTTAATTATCTTCAACACTATTGACCGTCATAATAATTTAAGTCAGCAATAAAATTTTCGGTATGAATGCCATATGATGCTGTAAATGTGTTCTTTGGTGGTAGGGTGTTGATAAAAACGATGGTAATGAAACTTATTTTGAACAAGTTCAAGACCATAAAGTTCCACAATAATTCTTTACAACTACGAACATGCATTTAAACATCAACTATTAAACACACGTCTGTTAAATGTATGCGTGTTAGTATAACATTAACCTTAAACAACTTTTACAAATAAATACAAAAGGGTGGGTGCTAAAGAAAATAAAATGATACGAAAACTTATTATTTTGCTATTCTCTTCACTATATACTATTTATATGTAAGTGTGTTCGATGTAGTATTTTCGCTTTGCAAGTATTTATAAGGGTGTGCTGGTTTTGTTTTTCTATGTAATTGATTTAATTCAAACACTTTAGTTTGAAATTAAAATCAACACATGCTTGTTATCCCCAATGTTTTTGAAGTGTTTTTTGTTTTCTTTTGTTGTTTTTTGATAAGATTTTTACACTATTTTACATTTATTTCCATTAAACAGGAACATTTTCATGATAGTACTAGTATCCTCTAATGGTTGGGTGGTGGTAGCGAGGGGAGAAAGAAATATTTTTTATTCACTCCATTAAACTTGGTTGATAAAAAACATAAAGTTTTGTATATTATATGATTGTGTATTTTTGCTAATTCAATGCACTGGCGAAGATACTTAAATACATGGTGGACATTTAGTATCTACTCACTTTTAGCTGCCATAATTTCTGCGGAACTGCGGAAGATAAAATATTAAGTATGGCTTAAGGTCCTATGCTCGTTACATAACCAGAAATAATAAATATAAGGCAACAGTTTCTTAATTGTAAAAAATATCACTGTAAGGTGCCTATACTTTTATAATTCCATATGTTTGTAGGTAGAAAAGGAAACAAGAAACACTTACATCACCCACACTCGGAAATCTATGTGATCCATTGTGTTCCCTTTTATAAAAGAAGAAAAATCGAGAGGGATTGATGAGAGTAAGCACTCCCTAAAAATAGGGTGAATAAAGGAAGAAAATAGTGTAGAGGAAATAGAAAAAAAGATATGAAAAATCCTTAACGAGCCCTAATTCACCAAAAAAAAAAGTAGCCAATTATCATAACTCAATAACTACTAAAAGTTTATATATTTGAATAATAAGTTAATGTCTTCGATCGTTTTTATTTACATCAATAGCTGTTTTATATATTAAGCTTGAGACTAATTTTTTATAAAAATAATTTTATTTTATTCCATTGGGTAGCTTCTTCAGGGAAAGTATTAACAATTTAAAAAAAAAACAATTAACAATATACAAATTTTTAATAAACAATTTTTTAGAAAAGGTGGGAAAATTATTTTTGTTAACATTTAAAATATACAAACAAAAATTCAAATACATATATGTATCAAAAGACAGCAAATAGACATACATATATTTGTCAACATTTTAAAGTTTTGTAAAAAAGGCGGGAAAAATATTTTTGTAAAATATTTAATTTTATACAAAAAAAAAAAATAAATAAATAAATACAAATACATATAGTATAATATATTTCATTACAATAAACTGTGTTAAAGACTAGCATATTCTAGATTTTACTTACTAACTAGCCAAGCCTGGCGCGCGTTGCTACGCCCCTTAATGAGTAAAAATGCATTCTGAATTTTAATTGAATATCAAGTGCAAGTATCTCAAAATTATAACTATTTTATGGGCGTGGCCTTGCCCACTTTTCTAATCACGAAACTATATGGTCATGACAGCTCAATATTTGTGCAAAGTTTCAGAAAAATCGGTCAAGTGCAAGTAGCTAAAAATGAGAACTTATTTTTTATGTGCGTAGACCCGCCCACTTTTTACCACCCATAAACACTCCCTAAAATGTGTACAACAACTTGCCAAAGTTTGAGTCCGATCGTATTTACGGTTTCGGAGTCTTTAGCTAACACACATACACACACACACAGACAGGCAGAGTTTCACTTTTAAATATATAGATAGCCTGTAATTTTATACAACACTCTTCATTTCTCTTTTATATTGTTACAGACTTATTTTAAATGGCTTAATTTACATTATAATTTTATTTTAGTTATATTTAAAGTAGGTTAAGTAACAGTAGTTTTTTTTGTATTAGTTTATGTACATTTAACATTTCGTTTGGTTCGCTGCAGCGTGCTGGTTGTTTGAACATGATGTTAAGTTATATGCAACTGTGGTGAGTTATTATGTGCAGCATACTCTTAGGCACTTTTATTATTTCTGCATATTACCTAACATTAACATTACGTCTTAATTTAAATGTAACGGTTTTCGAATGAACTAGTGTGTACATACGAGAACTGTGTCGAATGTTACATAACACCACTATGTTACTATAAATAGCCGAACAACACAGCTAACGTGATCAGTATTACAGTAGAGCTTGTAAAGTGCTTACCAAAGGGAGTTTGATAAAAAAAAGTGTATAACCATAAGTGAAATATGTAAAGCGACATAAAAGCAATATCTGAGTGTGTTTAAATAAATAAAGTGCCCTTAATTTTATAACTAATTTCAACTGTTTTTGATTGCAATACGAAAAGAATTCAAAGTTTATTTTAAGAAAATAAGCCAACATTTATAAAAGGTAAAAACGTAACAATATACAATCTTTTGTGTAGATGGAATTTTTATAAACTGTAACGTTTCTAATATATATCTACGTATGTAACTATTTTTTACCTTTAACAGATGTAGTGTTTCTGTTTTTTTGATCAGACTTATTTCCAGCTAACCTAGTTTTAAGTTTATTTTTGTTATACCTTCATATACCTTATCACAGTTTTCATTATTGTTATTATTATTTTGTAAATCTTTCGTTTTAACAAATAATCTACCTAATGTATTATACATTATACATATATCTCTTATTTTCTTAAATTTTAAATTTTTCAGGACTTTCATATATGAAAGGAACATAAGTAACTGATTAATGAATTTTAGTTTCAATAATAGTTCTTGCGTCTAAATTGTTTTGTTTTATATATTGACTTATTAATCTACAAATCTGTTGGATCTGATATTTACTATCGTTTAAAATACTTATCAAATTTACTTAATATCCTTTTGGATAGATTATACATAAAATAAATGATATGAAAAAAAATTTAAATATTCTTAACAACCTCTATATTTTTTGTATAGAAAACTTTATCGCTATTCTTTAAAACCCTCTCAATTAGATTTCTTGCTGTATTAATATTAATTCTCTTTGGGTATTTTGAATAATAATTTATTATTGTTCCAGAAGACGTGGGGTTCTGATACCAATCTACTAACAAATTTTCACCCTTTCTTATAACTAATGAATCTAAATAAGGAATATTTGAGTGAGTTACATTATTTTTCATAAATTTTATATTATAATGAAATGAATTGAAAAAAAAAAAACATCAAAAATATTTGGGAGTAGTGTAGGTATTGAAAATCAGAAACATCGGAACATAAACATTTGAGATATGAGCAAAACACCACGACCACCTCGTTTTTTTCTTCTGTAATTTTTTTCGTAATTTTTTTTTAGAATTTTTATTTTTTTTTAAACATACGTAAACTCAATTTATAATTTTACAATGGGATGTTTTTATATATGCATGTTTTTTATTTCATATGAGATGAATGGTGGTAATAGAAACTCATTTCTTTCTGTGTACACCCCGATACAAAAATTCAAAGCAATAGTATCAAAAAAACGTTTAAAATCAATTTTACAAAGGAATTTCCTTCATAATTATACGGTTTCTATTACGTTTTTGGCTTCTCCTGTAAAGTTACAATTATTTCAGTTATGGCTTTTTTACGTGTAACCAACGATCTACTTTTGCACACTCTGTAAAAGATATAATTGAAATTTTTATAATTAAACAAGTAAGAGTGCTATATTCGGCTGTGTCATTTTTGGTTCAATGCCTATAGGTAATGCTACGGGCGAAAGATAATTTTCTACTCTTCGTCGCGTTAAAACGTGGCAGAGATCAGCCATGACAGAGGACAGGCTAAACGGGTTAGACATGTTACATATTCACAACTAAATCGAAGTTGATTGAGAAGTTGTGTTTAATAAATTTGCTGCAACAGAAAATCACAAATTACTTATTATATATACATAAGTGTTCTCTTATTTTTTCGTTGTTATTTAATAAATATTTATTTTGATTGAACTATTAAACATTTTTGTTTTCATTTATGAATAGGAAGTCGATTGATCATCGTCTTACTATAAAACCTAAAATTAATTGCTTACAAAACTAGTTTTCCACTAGCTTCAGGGTTCTGTGTGACGCACCGGCTTGTTGTAACAACATGCCAACCTTGTCCAATTCTTCCATTTTGGTTAAAAAGAAGCCGATTATCACAACACAAATCTTATTTTTCAAGGTTCACTCTTTAAACTGTCTCTGGCTGCTCGACAATTCTGTTTGTTGACATATCCATTGAGTCAAATTCTATCACGATCATACAATGTACGTAATTAACGAAAGAAGTTTCACACAAAGCACGAATTTTGGTAATAAAATGCAACGATTTACAAGCGTCGTTCTACTGGTGCCCACTGGTGGTGAAATGGCACCTCTGGCTGAGCATGTTTGTCATTGACAAATGTTACAAAGGCTTTTTTTCACTGAAAAATTTTACCATGAAAAAAAACATCCTTTATATTTTTTACAAGTTCTATAAAAAATTTGTGATACATAATTAATAATAACATAAATAATCATTTTCATTATACTTATTGAAACGCAAAACACATACCGCAGGTAAAATAGTTCATACATTGTGCAAAGTGTTCTAACTCGGTTTTTGACTTTAACGACACTCATACTGTGTACTACAGCTTAGCGCGTGAAATAACAACAGTGTAAAGGGGGTTAATTTTAACGACTAGAGTAGGCTAGTTCAAAAGATAAGATGGGTTACACTTTTCTATGACCTTGAACAAAAGCTTATGATATAAAGAGATTATAGCAATAAATAGCAATAAAGTGGGTCAGTTCACTACTAGTTAGAGATAACATTCGTGGATACCTGCGCAAAATTAGAGATTAATATTTTCGATAAATTATTGCAAAAATATTCACGCATTTTTGTATATCATTAAGCAACAAAATTTATGTTTTCAATTACAACAAATTAAAGATAAACCTTAATAAATTGTTTTTTTTTTGTTCACCCAAAATTTTTCGTAAAATATATTTAATATGAAATTTGTGAATAAATTTAAAATTGTAATCGTGCTATTAGGTAAATGTGTTTGTATTATTTGTATGCAATATATTTTTAGCATGTTTTAGTATACGAGGATCATTTCAAAAAGTCTGCAAAAATCATACTTTTATGCTAGAAATTCGATGGTAAACAGTAATGATTTCTATGAATGGAGTTTTTGTAGACAAATGTTGAAAACAAAAACTTCAAATAATTCTTACTCTCCTCGTAATCACATATGTTCTATCCTTAAACCAGCGCCATAAGCAATATAACCAAGCTTTTAATATAAAAATCATTATAAAAAAAATCATAGAAAAAACATATGCACAAACATACATACATACATACATACATACAGACATAAATAAAACAAATTACTAATGTTAAAGCAAACAGGGTATTCCCGATATTTAACATCTTTAGAACCAAACAATAACAAAAAATCTCTGGCAATAACTTAGTTTGTTTTTTTGCAGCAAGATGTAGCAAAGAAAAAGATGTTGGAAAAACCAGACTCTTCTTTATATTAATTTGCATGAAAAATTCATAAATAACATACACGAATATTTTAAAAAACCAAATTGTGAATAATAAATATAAAAATAAAAAAGAAATACACAGTGATTTGAAAAACGTTGCATATGTTGCGAAAAAATAGCAACAACTACAATCACACAAATAATATACAAGACAAGATGTACACATATGTAAGTAAGTAACAACAGCAACAATAGGAAAACTTCAATATTTTTGTATGTAGAATGTGGCAAGGAAAAGCAATAAGTCATCAGGGCAACAACATAAAAAAAAATAAAAATAAAAAAAATACTCAAAGAATAAAAAGAAAAGTCACTAACCCCATAATAAAACTTAAAATGCAAATAAAAAAATATAAATAAAAAAGGTTTAGAAATTCGTAGATTCATTCTTTCATTCATTCACAAATGTAGACGATGCCAAAATAAACTACAAGTCAGTTTTAATGTAACAGAAGCTAATTTTTTTCAAAGAGAACTATTACCAACATGATTGTTATTTTTTAAGATTTAAAAATGAAAAATATTTTAAATACTTCGTTGCGCAACTGAAAGTACATACATATAAACTATCTATATATAGAGATGAAAGTTTAGTTCTTAAGCCACAAACATTTTGGTAAATGATAGAAATGTAATCATTAGATAATGTTAGTTTTTTTGTAGCTGAATGATCTTGTAGTGGAAGAACACCAATATTTTGTGATCTAGTCTTGTATACATATTCCGCCTCTAAAGTATTTTTCGGCCTAAAATTCGGATCTAGTACAGTTGCAAAGAGATCAGGGGAAACCGTTATTTTAAAAGATGAGATCGATCGTGGTTGAGAAAAATTAAACTTTTGTATTGAAGTATTATTACCAATTTTTATACCCTTCACCTGTGGTGCACAAGGGTATGTTTAGCTTTGTCATTCCGTTTGTAATTTCTATAATTTTCATTTCCAACCCCATAAAGTATATGATGAAAATCCTTTCTTATAAATGTGAAACACGGATTTTCCTTTGTTTTATATAACAAACATTTATTTTATCAAACTATTTCTAATGAAGTTTTTTAAAGGTATGACAATTAAAAAACAATTTTTCAAATATATTAAATTATTATATAAACGAAATTGCATGGCTTACTTAGAAATATTAATGTTGATTATGAAAAGTGTTTTTAGTTTAAAGTATATTTCTAACACTCCTCCTCAACATGTATATTTCTTTTTCATTTCTTACAAATAATATTAATTTTTCAAATTCAACAAATTTAAAAAAAATTTATTATGTTTGATTTTAGTTAAGTTTTTGGTAAAAATATCTGCAATCATATCTTCTGTTGGACAATATTTTAAGCAGATTTCTTTGTTGTTAACGACTTCTCTTATGTGATGGTATTTTATATCTATATGTTTACTTCGATTATGAAGAACTGGATTTGTTGCTAATTTAAGAGCTCCTTGATTATCGACATTTAATTCTATGCTCTCATCATATAAAAATCCGAGTTCTTGTAGCAATCTCCTTAAGTATACTGCTTCCTTTGATGCATTTGAAACAGACATATATTCTGCCTCAGTACTACTTAAAGCTGTTGTGGACTGTTTTTTCGATTCCCAAGCTATTAAACAGTTTCCAAGATAAAAAACGTATCCAGAATAGGATTTCCTATCTGTTGTACATCCACCCCAATCAGAGTCTGCATAACCAATTAATTTTTTATTTCCTTTACAAAATTTTAATTTTAAATTATCAGTTCCTTTTAAATAACGTAGTATAGTTTTTGCGGCATTAAAATGTTCTTTATGCGGATTTGAATTTCTTTGAGCTAACTTCGATACAGAGTGTAATATATCTGACCTTGTGGTAAGTGCCAAAATTAATAAAGCTCCAATAAGCGATTGATACAAGGTTTTATCTATTTTCTCGCAATTCTTATCACATTTTATTTGAAAATTAGGATCCAATGGTACAGACGATGGTTTACAATTATCCATATTGTATTCAAGCAGCAAATCTTTAATATAAGTTTCTTGACTAATCTCAATGTTTCCAGTTTCACCATCACGTTTAACTTTCATGCCTAGAAAATGTTCTAATAGTCCTTTATCTGTAACCTCAAAAAATCTGCTAATTTCAGATTTAAATTCTATGATTTCATTCTTTCTTTACATCCAATAATTAAATCATCCACGTAGACTGCAACTATAATCAAATTATTGTTTTGTATTTTCTGGTATAAACACGGCTCATTTTTGCAACTCTTAAATCCAATCTTGCATAGGACTTCATTCAACTTAACGTTCCATTCCCTACCAGCTTGCTTTAAACCATATAAAGATTTATGGAGACGTAATACATTATTTTGATATTGCTTATCTTTAAATCCTTCTGGTTGTTGCATGTAAATTTCTTCGCGTAACGTTCCGTTCAAGTAAGCTGTAACCACATCTAACTGATGAAGGTGCATTTTGTGTTCAACAGCTAAAGCCAATATCATTCTTATTGTTTCGTATCTTACGACAGGTGAAAACGTTTCTTTGTAGTTAATACCATACTTCTGACTACAACCTTTGGCTACTAATCTTGCTTTGTATCGCTCGATTTTACCTTCACTATCTTTTTTCAAAGTATATACCCATTTATTTTTTATAGGTTTCTGACCATACGGCAAATCTACTAACGACCAAGTACCTTTTTGTTTTAATGTTGAAATTTCTTTTGACATAGCTTCCTTCCATTTTTCTTTATCCTTACTGAGTAATGCCTCATCAAAAGTCCTTGGAACTTGCTCCTCCACTGCATTATTCAGCATTTGAGGAATTTTTCTAGGTCTTCCAGGCCTGCCATTTCGATCAATTCTTGGTCTTTCTGGGCCACGTTTAACTGTATGGCTTGTTTCTAACCTTTCATCGAGAGAATTATCACTAACTATATCTTCTGCTTCAAAATAGAGCAGATCTTCTTCATCAGTACTACAACCCATTTCTGACAATTCATTATTCGAATTTGATTGTTCTACTGTTTTTTCTTTAGTTAAAATTTCTTCAAAATTAATAAAATTCTTGTCGGTTTTCATTATTTCTTCACTAGAAAAATGTAACTCATCAAACAAAACATTACGACGTTCTATAACTTCACGTTTTTTCTTGTCATATAGACGATATGCTTTAGACACAAGTGAATATCCTACCATCACCATTTTAGAACCCTTAGGATCAAATTTTCCTCTCTTTTTATTTAAGACAACGGCATTAGAACCAAAAACTTTTAGGTGATTGACATTTGGCTTACGTCCTCTCCACTTTTCATATGGTGTTTGACCATCAAGGCTTTTAGAAGGAGATCTATTACGTAGGTACACTGCTGTTGCTACAGCTTCTGCCCAGAGATTTTGACTAAGACCTGAATCTACTAACATGCAACGAGCCATTTCCACAATCGTACGATTTGCTCTTTCAGCCACCCCATTTTGTTGTGGTGTATAAGGAACAGTTAGTTGACGACGTATTCCAAATTCTTCTAAGTATTTAGTAAATTCATTACTAACATACTCGCCACCGTTATCACTACGAAGACATTTTATTTTACGATTTGTTTGTCTCTCTACCATTTCCTTAAAAATTTTAAATTTTTCTAAAACTTCGCTTTTATATTTTAGAAAATATACAAAAATTTTTCTCGTTTTATCATCTATGAATGTCAAAAAGTATTTGGATCCACCAACTGAATCCACATTCATAGGACCACATACGTCAGAGTGTACTATATCTAATAACTCACCACATTTATTTTCTGATTGTTTTGAAAATTTAATTGAATGAATTTTACTAACCATACAAGTTTCACATGGTTTTTCAGATTCTTTTCGTATATTCATGCCGTTCACCATACCTTTGTTCGACAATTCGTACATGCTTTGATAATTCAAATGACCATATCTTCGATGCCAGATTTCATTTCTCGAACTTGCTGCACAGATTTTTTCTTTCGGTTCTTTTACATTAAACACAAATAGATTTTCTTCTTTTCTAGCCTTCAGCACCAACTCGCCATTAGAGTCGGTAAAAATTGCACCATTACTATTAAATTTTATTTTACCACCATATTGAACGACCTTGCTGACGGATAAAAAATTTCCATTAAAATCTGGTGAATATAAAACATTTTTCAATTCAATTGTGTTATTGTTAACTAAAATATTGACAGTTCCAATTCCTTCGGCAACAATTGATTTTTTGTTTGCTAACATAATATTGTCACTACATTTTTCCATTTTTGTGAAAAACTTGCGATTTGCACACATATGACTAGTTGCTCCACTATCAACGTACCAGGATATTGGTATACTTACGGTTTTTGACGATGCCATTGCAATCAATGAGTATGATTTTTGATTATCACGTTTTGAATCACACTTATTTGCATAATGACCCTTGTTACCGCATATAAAACAATTTCCTTTTGTTACCTTCGAGCTTTCTTTATTTTTGCTATACTTGCTTTTAGTTTCCTTTTTGGTAGCTCCAAAAGCTTGCTGTGTTGTTGATGGTTTATTAATTTGATTTCGACGTTCATGCTCTTCTAGTAGTTTAATCTTCAAAATATTTAATACCGGCAAAGAATCCCTCGTCTCCATAGCTACGACAAAATTTTCGTACTCTATCGGGAGGCTTGACAAAAGAATGATGACTAACAGTTCATCTTGTAGATGTATTCCAACTTCGGCTAATTTCTCGGTTATGTCACAAAATGTATTTAAAAACTCAGACATATCCTTGCAATCATTCATGTTCACGTTCAACAGTTTCTTAAACAATGAAACTTTCTGTATTGGGCCACTCGGCTTAAAAACTTCTTTGAGTTTATCCCATGCTTCTTTAGATCCTTTTATATTTTTTATATAATTCAGCTGGGAGGATTTCACACTCAACAAAATTGTTGCCAACGCTTTTTCATCGTTAGTTTGCCATTCTGTTTTCTTATCAAGACCCCATGTTGGATTTAATTGTTCACTGCCACTGACATACTTCCAAAAACCAGATTGAATTAAAATGCTTCTCATGTGGATGCTCCACACCTCATAATTTTTCTCATCCAGTTTTTCTATCTGGTACAACGACGACGATGCCATCATAAGAATCTTGCACAACTTTTATATACTTATATTTCAGCAACTCAGTTTCTATCCAGCAGTTCTGTCTGGGCCCATAACCTGATGAAAATCCTTTCTTATAAATGTGAAACACGGATTTTCCTTTGTTTTATATAACAAACATTTATTTTATCAAACTATTTCTAATGAAGTTTTTTAAAGGTATGACAATTAAAAAACAATTTTTCAAATATATTAAATTATTATATAAACGAAATTGCATGGCTTACTTAGAAATATTAATGTTGATTATGAAAAGTGTTTTTAGTTTAAAGTATATTTCTAACAGTATATATTTACTGAAAGCTTATAAATATAGAGGAGTCGATTATGCCAGAAGCAACACATATTCTTCAGACCTGTGTATAGTATCAATATTTTTTTAATATCCGGGAATGAATCGCTATTAAAATTCAGAAAGTCGCCCCATAACTTTCTGAGATATGCGCAAATAAACGCGACTGCTTCTGTTTTTTTTCCATATTTTTACCACCAAAATTAAAATTTATTGGTCATAGAATCATAATCATATAAGATAGATGATACTGGGTCAGGTACAGTTATAGCAACAACAGAAAGATTATCACGTTTTTCTTTATTATTCTTTCCTGGTAACTTACGAAGCTTAGGAAAAGGTAAATGTGGTGATTTCAAGATATTCAATAATTTAAAATCATCAAACAATTAACTATACCCATGTATTCAATTAAATTGGCATTTTCATCTTGTAATTCAAGAAATTTAATTTTAGTATTTTGAAAAAAAACGCCAATTTTCCTACATCTTTAACAACACTAACGTAGTCCATTATTGGTGGGTATAGCTTCTGCAACTAACCCCGAAAGGCCACAACATTTAAAGTGGCAACATTCATGGCACAGTCAACAGACAATCATCCTTTCATCGTCGCCTTAAATGTGACAATTTCTTACTAAACATGCCATTTTTTTTTTCTTTGTAATGAAAGTGGTATTTTTATCTAATTCCCTCCAAAATTTTCGATGGGATAATATAAGTTCAAACAAGTAACAACGTGTAGTCATGCAATAACAGTTGTTTGTATCACCATTCATCTCATATGAAATACGTACATACATATAAAAAAATACATATATAAAAACATCCCATTAAAAATTAACGTATGTATGTTAAAAAAAAATAAAAAAAAAATTTAAAAAAAAAATTAAAAAAAAATAAAAAAAAAAAATTTAAAAAAAAATTTAAAAAAAAATAATTAAAATATAAATAATAAATATAAAAAAAAAAAAAAAAAAAATTAAAAAAAAAAATTTAAAAAAAAATAATAAAAATATATATTATTAAAATATATATTAATATATTAAATAAAAAATAAAAAAAAAATTTAAAAAAAAAAATAAAAATTAAAAAAAAAATTTTTTTGGCTCAGCTGGGATTCGATCCCACGTTTACTTTAACCAATATACAAGTTTGTATGTATGTATGTTGTTGTTGTAATGTTGTTTTTGTGAAAAAAAATCGAGGTAGTCGTGGGTTTTTGCTCATATCTCAGTTGTTTATGAACCGATATTTCTGATTTTCAATACCGATCTACTCCCGAATATTTCTGATATTTGAATACCTCACCCGGGTCCAAGCGATTTCGGAGGGCTTCAAAAAGTTGATTTCAACATACACACGGACAGACGGTCAGACGGACAGATTGACAGACTGAGAGGGCTTAATCGACTCCCCTACTCATAAGCTTTCAGAAAATATATACTTTATGGGGTCGGAAATGAAAAGTTATAAACGGTGGTTAAATTTTAAGGAGCGATGTTGAATTTAAATAAAATCAAATTATTTAAGAAATTATTATTATTTCTTTTTGTAATGATAATATTTGTACGGTTAAATAATGTATTTAACAAAATATCGGCCAAATGGACCTCCCATCCTTGGAGCCACTCCCCTATCTGATGGTCCAAATTTTCAATGACAATGTTGATGCTCAATTGTTGGGCATGATGATGAGGCGATGTTGACTGCTCTTTTGCCACACTATCGCAAAAACCAGCAGTGGTTCCCATTCAACGAACTAAACAAGGCATTCACAGATTTTCTAACATTTTATACAGACCTGTTTTGCAGAAATTTGAATATTTTTTAAAATTCTCCCGATTGTGGACGAATTTGAACGATTATGTTGACCAAAAGAATTACGAAGTGCACAAAATGCGTTTTGATTTGAACGCCCATTTTCATAAAAAACGTGAACAACTTTAAAGCTTTGCTTATTTGCGTATTTTTCCACGGATCAAATTGAGTAAGTTTGAGATTGAGAAATGTCAAATGAAATGCAGAAAACAAATTTAAAGACTAGGTAGCTCACCTTCAACATGGGCCCTTAAAATTTAACCACCCTCTACAAAGAAAGTGATAAATATTTTATTATAAAAAGATTATTCCATAGCGATAAACAAAATAATAAATATTGTGCTTTAAATGTACACAAAATTGGTGGTGGGTATAAAAGATTCGGCACAGCCGAATAGAGTGCTCTTACTTGTTATACCCTTCACCTGTGGTGTACATTCTACAATTTTTATTTCCGACCCCATAAAGTATATATTTTCTGAAAGCCATTCGACTAAGTCATGTTCGTCTAGCCGTGTGTTGGTTAAAATCAACTTTTAGAAGCAACCATATGTTCTTCAGATCTCTGTATGGTATTAATCTTTTGAAAATATGATATGAGCAAATAAACACGACTGCCTTTTTTTCGCATATTTTTACAACCAAAATTAAAATTTTTCAGTCATACAATAATTTTTAGGTACCTTTGCTACTATTTGGAGATATAATATGCCTCTAGAGATATACGTGAAAAATTTTGGATAGAGCGGGCTCTAATCGGTTAAGTTATAGGCAAAAATTTTTTTTGAAAAAATTTAAAAAAAAAATTAAAGTTAATGTTGGCCGCCACTACAATATGGCGGACAAAAAATTTACATATGTGACAGCGCATAGATAAAGGGACTTAAGGGTAAAACCAGGTTTTGTTCAAGAGGGCCATTTTAAAGATTAAAAGATTTTTCTATTTTTTTAAATTGTTCATAAGGAAAAAAATAAATTTTTTGTAGTTTCGTAAAATCAAGTCATCTTGTTAATTTAGTAGGGGAAAAAATTAAGATAAATAAATTTTACCGTTAGGTCCGTTTCTATTTGCGCTTAGAATCGTCGACTTCCCTTTTATAAAACGCGCATATCTCTGGGACGGAACACTTTTGGGACGTGGGATCGGTATCATTCGATGCTCAGATGTTGTCCACATAAAAAAAAAGTGCCGATTGTTTTTTTTGCCCTTAGGTCCCTTTCTGTATGCGCTGTCACATATGGGTAAAATCTGGTATTTTAAAATATAGCTTCTTGAACCCCCTTCAATATTGGTATCAA
Source organism: Phyto melanocephala (assembly GCA_941918925.1). Classification (NCBI taxonomy): domain Eukaryota; kingdom Metazoa; phylum Arthropoda; class Insecta; order Diptera; family Rhinophoridae; genus Phyto; species Phyto melanocephala. Next base: position 129,022,216 of record OW799233.1, on the reverse strand, counting down.
ATGACAGGGCTTAACCAGTAGAATACAGATAACTAAGTACAAATTCATAGTCGAGGATGGCGTCGGAAATAATAAAGAAGAACGGCGTATAACATGAAATATATGTTAAGCTTCGATGTGGGATTTTACCTAAATACATGATGGTGAAGGGTATTATAAGATTTGGTACGGCCGAATATAGCACTCTTACTTGTTTATTCTACACCTATTTTCATTTAATTTTCTTTCGAAAATAAAAAAGAATAATCAAATATAGTTGCAAATACGTAAAATATTTGTAAAAAAAAACGTAGGAAATAAAGCCCTTTCACATGTTCCTAATTTGGGTGGGTGCTTGTAACATTTTCTGTAAATCAAATTACTTCATGAAGGCAACCTATAGTTGTTTTAACATTTTATCAGCAATCCAGGTAATGTTTTTTATAAAATTTCTAACTTTAGGCCGTCAAGTAAAATATACAAACAAAGTCTGGCAAAAAATTGACAGTTTCTTTCTTTCAACCTAAAAATGTCTCTAAGTATAGGAGATAATCTTAACACTAAAAATATTAGTGTGGAAACATTTTTAAATTCTGATGAACAATTAATTTTTGGCATTTTTTTAATTAATTACTCGAGATTCCGAACTTGGTAGCTACGCTCCCTTACTCCCACATTCACCAGGGTGTCGTGCAAGTCTGAAGCAAATCAGAAACACCTAAACTCTTAAAAAAATTTATTTTTAAATTAAATTTAAACAATAATTTATAATCTACACAGTGCCATATAAAAACATAAGATTTATTTTTGAAAAAAAATTTACATTAATTTTAATTAATTCATTTAAAGGTCTAAAATATAAATAAGAATTGCTCAAAAAACCATAAATTGTAATGTTTTTAAAAAATAAATTATGGTGTAGTTTTACGTAGTGTGCATTGCAAATGGTTCAGAGCTTTTAATAAAAAGTGACAAGATTTTTGGCTGCACATATATTTTTTTAGAATCCTTTTATATTCAGATCTCTCTTAAAAATAAGCTTTTGTGCACTTTATTATGCAAAATTTAAAAAAAAAATTTACAAGAACACACTAACATTCCAAAGTACTTAAATTTTTTTTGTAAGTAACGTTAAAAAACTTTGTAAACAATTATTTCGAAACAAATACCTGTTAAAAAGATATTCTTTATATCGTTTGAAAGTATACTTACATCCTCCCAAGCACTATGTACAACTTAAGGATATCTCTGTTGAAACACAAAATCTATCTGTTTCAATCTAAAAATGCTTATGATTGAAGCTTTCGTTATACAGGATTTGCTTATATTAATGTACATGTATGATTGTTGTCGTTATATTTGTTATTGAAATTTTTGATTTCAAGGTGTTTTTGATGGGGTTTTTTTTATTGTGGTTTTAGGAAAATACGTCGATGTCTCCTGGCTGTGGGTTGTTGCTATTACTCAGTGTTGTCAAAAACATACTCTCGTTTTGAAAATCTAAAAAGTTAAATTTGTTTTTTACACGTATATTCCTTGTTGTTTAAAGATTAAGCATGTATTTATATACTTTGTATTTATATGTGTTAGATCTGCGATAAAACGCACAGATATTAAATTTGCAACTTAAATATGTTTTAGCATTTAGAGAGCAAATAAATAAAATAAAGTATCGATTATAAAGAAGACTTGATACAGTTTGTTTTTTTTTTTTCTTGCATTTATTTGCCTTAAAGAAATTGTTGTCTGTAGCGGTAAGTGTATTTAAATATTAAAAATTTTATATCTAATAAAATTTGTTTCTTTTATTGTAACGTAAATTGTGAAGTGAAAATTCTTTGAAATCTTCAGTTGATGAAAGCAGTTCCACGTACTTTTATTGCTATTTGAGTGCCTTGCGAAAAGTGATTATTCTAATAGTGCGCAATGAAAAATGCGTGTTAGTTAATCATTTGCATCTAGTTGAATTGTTAAATTTGTTTATAAATCTAATAAGAGTGAATCTTATTTAACCAACTAATAAATAAAAATTCCCCCTATTATAAATGAAAATTCCGTATGAAATTTCTTAATGTTCCTTTATCGCCGTTTTTATCCCATATTTATCAACCATGTAAAGGGAAAACAAATTCTAAGGGAAAAAAGTAGTTATTCTCAATGATTTCGTTTTGGTTTTCCTCCTAAAATTTCGCTTTTACAATAGAAGGGAGTTTACATAAATATGTAAGTAGTGTTTTTAAAAAACAAAATTTAAATAAATAAAAAATATTTTATTTTTATTGTAGGTCGAAAACCACAAATAAAGCACAAATACAACACTTGTTGACTTTAATAGAAGCCAATGCAGTCATTGCTTGTGGTTCTTATAAAGGCAGCAAGGAGACACGGTTTTATAGGAACGCTGAAATCGAGCTTAACTCCATGGGATCTCCAACTAAAAGTGTTGCAGATTGAAAAAACCTGTTGCAAACTATTAAATCTAAATCGACTAAAACTTATTTGTACTTGTGTACTTACACTGAGTGCGGCAACTCAAGCGGGTTAGACTTATCCCGTAACTGCCTTCTAGCAATCCTTTGTTTCTTTCGTTGTTGTTCTACAACAACCATTTCTTCCACAAGTAATCGCATAACTAGGCTATTAATTTTTATTTAATTTTAAATTTATTTTATATATTAAAAAAAATTATAAAAAAAACAATAAACAATTTTATTTATTTGCACAGACTCAAAAAAAAAAGAAAATTAAATGTCAATAAGCAAATGTCAAACAAATAAGCGGTTTCTATCATGGTTTAATTACATAAGGTGATAGCGTAAAGGAGAGCAATTTTTGTCTCTCTTTTTTATGTATGGAGTTTGACAATTTCCGGAGTTGAAATAATTTTTTTAATATGTAGTTTGACACACTCCAGAGCACAAAAAAATAATCAGCTGGGCTGGCACCGCCACCTTGTATAATTACACTATGGTTTCTATGATGCCACTTATTAATTTTTTTGCTCCCGCGTAATTAAAATAGAAGGATTTTTTCTCGAGAAAAACTTTTTCCATAAGAAGGATATTGCCTGCGAATATTCGTAATTGGGTTGATAACTGTTATCATCCGTATTATTATTTGTGTTATTTAAATAAGCTATAACAAAATAAAAAACATTTCCAAAAAAGGTTAAAAGATTAAAACTAAATTTAGGCTTATGTAACATGTGGAGACTTCTGCAAATTGATTTCATCTAATACACAGACGATTATCGATTAAGACATTAATTGATTGCCCTATTCATATGCTTTCAGAAAATATATACTTATGAGGTCGGAAATGGATATTGTTGAAATTACGAGAGGAATAACAATTTTTTAAAGCCACGACGTTTACTTTAGACTCGTACGTAATATAAATTTATTAGATATGATTTCGAAAATTACTAGCTGAGATACAAGCGAGAGAACACCATTGCCTTCGTTTTTACCGAAACAAAGTCAAAGTTTGCACGACTGCACGACTTAATTTGACGGTGGCACACATTCAGGCTAATATCTATTTTTGCGAGCGGCAATAAGCAGATTTAGTGCTGCCAATATAAAAGAAATTGTAAAGTTTATATGAGCCTAAAAATACTTTATTTCATTTAGCAGAAAAAGAGAACAAAAAAAATTATATATTGTTTTAATTAATAATTATATTAAAAAAGTGGTTTTAGGAACATAAATTTATCTGCTTTTAAATTTGAAAGCAATATATTTTATTTAAACAATTAATGTTATTTTTACGAAAATAAAATACTTGTATATGGCACCACTGAAATGAACCATTCTACAACAAACACAAACAGCGGCTGTCATTTTAAAAAATGCGGCAATTTTAATCTACTGCATTTGTAGTCGTGCAGCTATGAAGCCTGTTATTTTCTAGGTGTTTAATGATTTAGATGCGACAGGCCTTAAGTACTTTGCACCATCTTCTTTAAGTTTGCGTATAAGCTATCAGTGTCTCACAGATCTGAGTATTTACATATATTAGGAAATTTGAAATAACTTTTGGCTTCTTTAGCAGAACCATGTATGAGGATAGATAAAAGCTCATCTTTTCCTGATCATTAATTAATTTTTTTTTACAAACGCTCCGAAAACTTATTGGAACTTATGCCAGCTGTAGCGGCGACTATGTCCGGAATTTCATGTACTTTTCAATTTAGTTGTTCTTATGCAGCAACAAAAAAAAAGTAGAAGAGAACTACTGTTAATAGTTATGCCATTTATAGTTGTGACCATTTTTCTTCGTCCTTGGAAATGTGTAAAGTACTCCCAACTAACTCACACCACAAGGCATGATTTCTCAAAATAATCTTTGCAATTCCTATTTTACACACAATAAAACCTATATTTTTTTAAGAAACTTAAGAAAGTTTATCATACAATAAATAAAAACATTTAATACCTTAACAACAAACAACAACAAAGAACAACTTGAACAGATAAAAACACTATATTAAAATAAAACATTATATGGGAGGTGGGCATAAAAGTAGTGTGTCTCCTTAATTTTCCTTTATTGCCAATTTATTGATCAAAAGGCAATATTTGCTAAATTTCAGAATCATATATCTAATTTTGTTAGGTTAATTACGTTGTTAATTTTAAATGTACCGAAAAAGACACTAAGCGGTACAAGTTTTTGTACATTTTAATCTATAACTCCTTTCGTAATGTATAGATTTGAGCAATTTGCAAGGAAATATATTTTTTTTTAAGAAATATACTTGCGAAATTTTATTGCTCTATGTCAATGCGTTTAAACACAATCAATTTTATTCGATTTCAAAAACAAATTTTTTTTGTAACCTACTCTGGCATTACAAGCTATTGATCTGTTCTTAATATACCGATTGAGCCCGTTTTCAATACTAAATATTCTGGCAAAATTTGATCCCCCTAAGTTTCACAATTCGAGTTCTATAGTGCTTTCAACAGGCAAACATACTGTCAAAATAGCTAGATCGTCTTTAAATGAAACTAGGACACAGAAAATTTATTTTTTATGGGACCTAGGTGAATATTTCTATGTGTTAGAAACAAAATGACAAAATTAATATACCCTTACACAGTGTTTCTGCAAACACTTTAATAGTAATGTTGTGTCGTCTGTTGAAATATGCCGATACCTATTTATCAAACCTGAAGTACCGCCATTGTATAAGTATCGGATGCATGTCTAATTTTAATTTTTATTTGAATAAAGCTAAACTAAGTTGCCACTAATTTAATTTTTTTCCAAATAAAATTAATTCGAGTTGCCACAATTATTGAGAAAAAAATGTTTATTTAAAATTAAAAGATTTAATACTTTTCTTTGTTACAAAAAATAGATTTCAAATGGCATTAAAAAAAAAGATATTTTTAAAAATTTCATTAATAATTTTCGATCTTCCACTTTACTTTTTATAGATTTATATGTGATCTTACACATATGTACTTATATACATTGTGTTCGTTCTAGAGTATGTGCTTTTTATATATCCAAAGCATTTTTGATTTTAAATTCTTTTGCATATTTTAAGAAACAATTTGCTTTTTCATAAAAATTTTACAACAGCCAATATAAGAGTGACTTTAATACTTATAAGTCTAGACACTATTGTTTTCTGGTAAACAAACACATTGATTTTATATTTTTCATTACATTTCTATATTCAATTCTATTATTATTTTCAATTCTAAATTCTCTTTCCTTTGTTGCAGTTTTATTGTGAAATAAAAATACTTACGTACATAAGACCATACTTGGAAAAATCTTAAATTTTTGCAACATTCTATTCAAAATGTAAAACTTTGTGTTTATGTCTAGTTATGTTTTGTGCTGGATAAAAACAGTTCAATTTAACTACTGTTTACCATTAGAAATGTTTGAAAGGAAAAGATTCTACGAAATCAAAGATATAAAATTACTTGTGGGACGTGTATAAAATGTTGCAGTATGACATAAGATTTATTAAGATTAAAATAATGTGAATGGAAAATTTTAAAAAAATTCATATGTTCTAAAAAATATAATTTTATTTTCAATTTTAATCTGAAAACCAGTATGTGCCCACTGGTTACAAATGTGGCCGCAATTTATTCAGTTGTATCCCTTAGTTTTACAACCGTAATTATATATATATTTAAAAAAAAATACAAAAAATCATTTATCTGTTTGTTTTAACAATAATTTAAGAACAAATTTTGTTTTTGTTTATAAGAAAGGACCATTAAGATTGAGTGTCAAAAGCATTAGATCTCATGTTGCCTATTATATAATAAAATATAATTGTACTTAAGCATCGCTGCTTTGAATAATTATAGTCTTTCTCTGCTGTTTTGCTTTGCGCCGTTGCAAAATATATTCAATAGTCATTATTGCAGCTCGACCGTTCGTTGTCTGTCTCAATGTACTCAACACCGATGTATCATAATCTCCTTTCGGGATAAAATTACCTCGATTCAAAGGTGTACTGTGAGCTTTCCTTCTAGAAAAATAAGGGGATTTTACTAGTTTTAAAAGATTTCGTTTGAGTTTAGTTCTTGCAAAATTCAACGCCACAATAAATTTTATTCTTTAGCAACTGACTTTTCTTTAGAAACAGCCCATATGTAAACTTGAAAAATTTAAGCCGCATATAAATATGCATAAGCGGCGATCTGAGATAAATATGCCTAAAATACATCTTCAGAAATTCTATACAGAACCTGATATATCTATAAATTTGGTAAAGAAACAAGGGCTCAATGGAGGACAAGGAGGAAATTTGTTAGTTTACGGGGAAGAGGAAGGTAGCAGTGTAAGGCTGTGCCGTTTTTCAAGATAGAACAATTTAGATAATGTAAAAAGTCAAATACCTAGGAGTAGTACTCGATTAGAGGATATTCTGAAGAGACCATATTGAAAGTAGTATGGAGAAAGCTCAAAAAAATTGGCTCTTTGTAGCACAGCGTTATTTCAAACATAGAGCATAAGTCCAAAGATAATGCACACAAGTGTACTGCGACTAATCCTAAGGAGGTCAATATAAAACTTCTTCAAAAGGTCCTAAGATAACGCGCTGCATTAGTTTATGCGCTACCATGAGAATCACATCAACAATGGCTATTAAAAATATACCATCAATTCGGCCGATTGAAATACAGATGAAATATGAAATAGTATTGGCCGCTGCTAGATTAATGACAATGGTTGAACGGCTGGCAAGAGATCATAATAACAGATACCAAAGAATAAAGAATAATCAATATCTTACCGAAAGGAAATATCACAGATATCACATGTGATAAACTTCTAATGAGACAAGAAAGCGATAACTCTAGCACCATAATACCAGAGTGGGGAGAATGGAATAAAGTTACTAGGGTAAGAAATGTCTAATCATTGATTTATATACGCACAATTCAAATATTGGTGACGGAACTGAAATGGGTTTATATGACGTAAATCGAACCCAGGGTAAATTTTTTTGCTTGCAAGATCACTATATATTTGTTACACACTGAGCTTGTAGCAATTACTGAAGTCATTAAATAAATAAATAACACTGATAATGAAGCTTCGATTCGTATGTATGCGGTAAGTCAACAAGTCATGAGAACCCTAGTGAAAGTATAAGTTAAATCTCGGAATGTCCTGCAATGCAGGAATGAGGCAACGTCAAGTAAATCTAGAGATAATATGAATACCAAGACATAAATGGAAACCAAGAAGCAGACAAAATATTATAATTTTTTAATACGATCAACTTGGAGAAAGCTTAATCCTCTCAGAAGTTCAAAAATTAACTGAAAAATTGGGCCATGAAGGAACACATCAGAAGATGGTAAAATACTGCTGTCTATAAGATGACGAGTATACTATGTGCTGATTGAAATTCTAAGAAATCGAAGGAGTTTCCGAAACTTAGTAAACAAACACTTAGGATATTAATAGGTCAATGCAAGCTGAGAACTCATTTAGCTCACATAGGACTGTCAAATGGAAACTCGTATTGAACATGTGAAGAAGAGGAGAACATTTTGGAACACTATCTTTGTCAATGGCCTGCGCTTTGAATCATTAAGATAGTTTTAACGTCAACACCATGCCTAATCTGGAATATATAAGAAATTCAAAATGAAAATCTCTAACGAATTCCGTTGTAGGGACTAGGCTCTTGATGTTGTCGAGATAAACTAAACTAAATTATAATTATGATATTATTAGAGGAAATTCATTCTTTAAGAGCTCACGACATGCCAGCTAGGCACACGTTAATACGTGTAAAATGTTTGGCCTTTTAAATAACCCTCTTTTCAGCCTAACCTAAGGATGTCTCATAGCAGTCTTATCGTAGTACTGGCCTAAAGGAACATATGAGAAGACGTTAGGTATCCACTATAATGGCTTCTGCAGAATTTACGATGAAGAAGAGGGGACTTCAATAAGAAATGTTTAATAACAGAACATGTCTTTCCACAGGTGTTTAGAGTAGAATGCACACCTTCATACATAGGACAGGATTTCTGAAGAATGACTGCAGTCGGGGGATATAGATTAAAAATACTGAGGGGCACAATGTCCGGTCCTTATTTTCTTTTTTTTGAATTTGTATCACGGCAAGCACTAAAAACATTTCATTTGGTCTCAAAATACCACACAAAAAATTTGAGCAAGATAGGACAATTTTTAGCTGTGTCTCAAAGCACTCTTTATTTTCACTTGGATTGATTTGCAATTATTGAGTCACATAATTCTTATGGTCTTTCATTTAGTCGTTAATGAAACAGCGACAATCGTACATGTTTAGTTGATGCCTAAATATTTTTTTCCAAGTTTACACTAATACAACTGCAATACAATTTTATCCATCTTACAAGTATTCAAAGGTGTCAGTTAGTACCCTGCATTTTGTTTATGAACAAGTGGAAACATGACCTAAGTGTAGAAAAATCAAACAAATAAGTGTTTGCAGTGCTCAAAAAAAGTTAACCGTGTGCTATGATTAGTACAAGACCACTTAAATGAAATTAAATTCAATGAATTTTTTCTTACATTAACTTCTTCCATATTTGGATTTCTCTTATAAGCAAATCCGAGCAAAAAAGACTGAAGCGATGGCATCCAAAATACTTCGATCAGATGATGATATTATGTTAATTGGCGCAATTGATCATCAAATTACTGGAGCTAAATTACCATTAAGAAAACAAGTGCTACAAGTATTATTTTATAATTTGCGAATAGTTGGGTTAAAAGTGCTAGATTAGTTGTTGCTGAGGTTAGTACATTTTGGCAAACAGCACGAATTCCAACACACTACGAAAAACACTCCATTCAGAAACTGGAAAAGTTATACAATGAGTGGAGATCTATCATGAAGAATCATAGTCGAAAAACTGAAACTCAAAACAAGATCGAAACTGATTTTCAAGAGAAATTGGATGATTTATTCGATATCGCACACGCAGACGCATTCGAATTAAAAAAAAATACAAGAGGACAAAGATTTTTTATTAAAGCAGCGAGAAAAAGGAAGACCAGGTTGTATGGTAGGAACAAAAAAATTGTCACGCAAAAAGAAAAGCGAAAATCAATACATAAAGAACAAGAAAACCAGCGTAAAATAAAAAAGATAAACAAAAAGGGTTATATGAACAACAGGCTCAAAGATGTATACAAATTTTTAAAAATATAATATATATTGCTATACAACAGGTTGTTTAACTTTGACGACATTAACGATATTAAAGTTGTAGCATCACAGTAAGCAGAAAATGTAAAAGTGAATGAATGTAGCAAAACCCCACCAGGCATATCAAGAGGTAAAACTGAATTTTTTACACCAAGATTGCTTTCAACTTTGGATAAGTGGAGAATCTCTGATGTGCTACAGTTCATGTCCTAAATGCAACTGCTGACGCGTTAGGCCATCATATCGAAGATCTTATACTAAATCGTTCATCAATTCGACGCATACGTCAGAAACGTGCAACAACAGCACAAAACATTGTAGCAAACTTTGATGTAAGTAATTTAATATGTGTCCGCACCAGAAGTATTAATTTTTAATCGATTTAGCAAACACTTTATTAATATTGAAAAGACAAATCACAAAAGTTGCTTAGAAGATGAACACGTTGTTCAAGTATTAACTGCTGAAGAACGTGAACTAATCTTAAATTATTGTATTGTTAATTTGAAGCAAACTCATAGTAGACGCGATTACAAAGAATTATTACAATTAGTTATTACTTTTCTTGGTGGTACGTTGCCGAATTTTAACACCTTGAGAATACCTGGTGCAACTTCTCATGCTAGATGGATGTCAAAAGCTATTTATACACTTTAAATTTAATTGTTCCGTGATCAATTTAATATGACAAAAAAGAGCTGAACAGTAAACGTAGTGCCTGTCTTTTCGTAGTTCGTATTTATGTAAAAGCCTGGTTTAGATGCACCAAATCAAGACCTAAATTTAATAAAAAATATAAGTGCTTATCCTGAACAAGACATAGCTTTTGTTTTGTTACAAAAAGTAAGCAATCACTGAAGAAGCAGTCGGTCTTTCATTTTTCGATCCTAATGTTAGTGTTGATATTAAGAGGAAAATGGTTAAAGCAATTAATATTCAAGAAAATAAAGAAAAATGCAAGCGGATAATAAGCTAATCCAACAAATATCCTTCAAACATAATCACAAAAAGATTAAAGCAATTTTGTAAATTCAAACACACACGCGTTCTTTGTTCAAAAGAATATTGCAAGTCGATCCATCGGATTGGAATGAAAGATTTGACTGTGCTCAAGCATCTCAAAATTGTCAAAACTTATCTGTAGTAAACGATGCTGCTGATAGAGGTGCCAAATTCATTACAGATTATGACAATAAATTAACACACAATGAAGAAGAGAAACAACTCCTTTTTCAAGTGGTTAAATATATGAATTATCCCACTTTCAAAAAGACTTCACTATTACACTAAATTTATATTAATATGTAATTCATAGAAATATTTTATTTTAATAATCATTTTTCAAATAATTTTTAATAAAATATTAAAAAATAAATTTTTTTGTCTTATTTCTAATAATGAATAAAAATAGTTGCTTGAGCCACGGCTAAAAATTATCCGATCGTGGTAAAATTTTTTTTTGTGCTTTTTAATACTAAATGAAATATTTTTAGCGCTTGCCCCGATATAAATTCGAGAAAATAAATTTCTTCATGTATATAAGGACCGGTCTAGGGCACATGGTACCACAACCTAATCTAACTGTTATTTTAAGTGGTTTAAAGTTCGCCCGCAATAATAGATTTGAAATTACAATGGCAAACTTGAATAATTTAAATACAGAATTTATATTGTTTTTAGCAATCCTACTAATATAATAAATGTGAATATTTGTATGTTTGGATGTTTGGATATTTGTTACTCAATCACGCAAAAACGGCTGAACGGAACTAAATGAAATTCGGCACATAGATAGATAAAAACCTAGATTAACACATAGGCTACTTTTTATCACGATAATAACGCGAAGTCGTTGGCAAACTCATCATAACAGATCCTAAACGGGTTGTTTGTGTTGTAAATATTTTTATTTTTGCTGTTAATACTAAGTCTACGTTTTATCTCGATAACTACGCAGACTAAGTCGCGGGCATAAGCTAGTAATAAATAATTTCGTGTTAAGTAATAATTTAATTTAATATTAAAAACAAATTATTTAGAAGGCGAAACGTGTTTGAGAGAATTTTTGTTAGTTCCTCGTTAAGCTTTTTTGTTTGTTTAAGTGCAAAATAAACGAAATCGTTGAACTTTAAAAACATTTTTTAATTATTAGTTCACTCACCTAAAATAGTATTTCCGCCCCACACCTTGTTAAAGAAAAACTTAAATATTGTTTTCCCAAATAAAAATGCACAACCTCAAAACTCAATTTTATTATAATTCGTTACTGTTGCTTTTTTTCCATTGTTAAACACAATCAAAGTATAATCCTTTTTGATCCTATTGAAAGCACACAAAGCGAGAATAAAGAATAAACGAAAATAGAATTATAATAACAAATGCATTGTAAAATTAAAAATCATTATGCGGCAGACTGCCTTCAAACCAACTCAGACACGTTTAAACACACAAACTCCCCAATGCAAAGCTCAAGATAAAATTTCAATTTCTATGTCTGGTGCAGGGATACACAACTAGTGGTGTGTAATTAAAATGCCTTTTAACTCTAATACCGAAATTATATTTTATGGATATTAGCATTATCTGGTTATTAAAATCAACTTTATGATATTAAATTAAATTTAATTAAATTTTTAAATGTTAGGATATGAGTTATAAGCATGTTCTTTTACATGTTTTGTTTTGAGGTTAGGTTTTCTTCATTTTTTTTTTACAAAAAATAAAGATTTTGATGTTTTTATTTTGGCGTTTATTAATAAACAAATAAAAATTATTAAAAATGATAACAGTAACTGACGTTCTACATAAAAATAAAATTATAAGTTGTTAATATGCTAAGGGTCGTAAAAAATTTATTACAATTTCATCGTATTGAAGCCATAAAAAATGTAGCACCTTGAGAGGATGCTCTGTCAACCTTTAAGAAGTGTTATCCAATTAAAATGACAGTGTCATTATATACTGAGAGTATTATGAAACTCCTTGCAAAGTACATAACATGGCAATAAAATATTAAAAAATGCTTAACTTTGATAATTATCACAAAAGCAATAGAGTTTTCTTTTCACTGCAATGCCTGTGCTGCGGGCCTTAAAGAACCCCCCCTCAAAGAAAACCATTTGGTAGCCTGCGATGTTTTTATGCCTATTCGTATACAATTAAAATTCGATGTTAAAGCAAAAGTCATCACTAATGGCATCATGACAATGGCATTTACTCACAACCACTAAAAAATTCATTTCACGTTCGTTACTTCACTTCTCTTTGTGAGAGTCTTTCATTCATTCACATGAGCACAGTTTGGACCAAATTTGCGAAACGCACAAAAAAAATTTTTATAGAAAAATCAAAAAAATTATTTTGTTTATTTTTTGTCTTTCATTGGCTGCCGTCTGTCGTCGTTGACTCAATGACTAATAGAAGGACTGTGTGTAGCTGGTGCTATGACGTTATTGTAGTCATTAATGTTTGTAAACGATATTTGCAGCTGATGTTGCTTTTGTTGGTTGGTTGGTTTGTTGGCTGAATGTCATTTAGTTTGCCGGTGTGTATGAATATGTCTTTCTGCGTATATGTACGTGCAATGAAAATAATTCAATTCCATTAAATTTTAATTTAATTTTGAGATGTTTTCTTTAGATTCAATTCAGTGGCGTGATCCGTTTAAATTAATTAAATTTTTCGTTTTTTTAAAATTAAATTCCTGGGTCAAATGTAGTCTTTTGATTTTATGTCCAAGTGGCAACTCTAAAATTTGGCAGCGGTCATACATCCTTATACTGATTATTAACAAAAAAGCGCTTTACGAAAGAACAACTCGTTTTAAATATGAAAACTTATTAAACTTGGCATAACTCGTAAATTTTGAATAATTTTTAGTGGACAAAGTGTACCTATTCTTTGCAGTGTGACCAAAAAATTTTAAGAAACTTGGTCGTTTACAGAGAGTAAAGCTGAAAGTTCACACCACGCTTTCTACGCTTTTTAGCGTCGTACGCCTCTCCCAAAAACGTTGAATCAAGTTGTCAGTTACAGAGGACAAAGCGTAGGACGCTCTGACGTATACAAGGCAGAAAGTAGATTTATTTACTACTTTTTTAAGCGGCGAGAGAACAACTCAATTGAGCTCAAAAGTCAAAGATGACTAATTATATTTTATTTTTAATTTTATCGATAGTTATGCTTGTAGTGTGTATGTTTGTGTGTATATTTTTATAAAAAAAAAAAAAAAATGATTTCGTAATAAAGTTCCAAATAATTGGCAAGAATAAAATATAATTATTTAGGAAAATTGTTCATGAACAAAATTTGCATTTTGTTCGTCGATGCCATTCACATAATGAGTACCATCTCTCAGGTTGTGTTATTTGATGCGCAAAAAGCATGGAATGTAACTTGAAAATCAGAAAGCGTATGAGGTCTAAAATGAGTAGATTGCGCTGACGAGAGAAAGCGTGGTATGAACTTTCAGCCTCATGTGCGTCAACGTCAGACTCTTAAAAAAACATTGCTGTTGTAGACGAGAGTGTCGCCGAAAAACTGAAAACAGCATTGTATTTAACAACTTCAAATTTTCAAAAGCTCTTCGCAGCGAATTTAGACAAAAAAAACTCCACCTTTATATGAAAAAAATTTTGCTTACTCAGAAGTTTTAGCCAGATCACCTTCAATTCGTTTAATATGTAATGAGTTATGTCCCTGCAAATTTGTAGAAAAAGAGTCTTCTCTGAGAGAGAACATTTCTATCTGAACAACTGCCTGGTGTGGAATTTGGTCAAGTGACATGATTGGGCCTTTTTTAAAGATAAACCTGAAGTTGAAGTGACTGTGAACGCCAATCGATACAGGAACAGGGTAGATGGTTTGAAAAAAAGGGTCATTAAATACCCAAACTATTGACAGTTTTACACGTATGCGCAATTGAAATGTTGTGTGAAACATAATAACGGAGATCCTGTGACCTTAACGGGACAACCCGAATCTGGACGAAGTGGTGTTTTGACAAGACAGCGTCTAATTTTACACGGAACATATAATAATCTCTTTAGCAGCGATGTCCGGATTAAATTATTTCAATAAATTTTAGGGTCAACCTACCAAAAAGATCATATGATTTAACGCCGCGCGTTTTTTTTTTTCTTTGGAAGCAAGAAACATTATTGATTTCAAATTTAAAATCCAACGCACCACTTATAAGATACAATCATCAATAATCTCTATCATCAATAATTTTATGAAAAGTTTAATGGTCTGTCATCAGGGCGGTGGTGACATTTGACAGGTATTTTATTCCATACTTGATCGGAGCATGCCTTCTTTACAAACCATTATAAGATCACAATTATCTCAGTAATTACATTTTTTTATTTTAAATTTCAGAAGTGCATTCTTACTAAGACAACATTTCTTTTCTGTATATGGCTTATTTTCGGCCAATGTGGCATCATTGTCGAGTATATATCTGTGGCTTTCATGGGCAACCACGTATGTCTTAAAATCAAATTTTTCAGGAGAGCTACAAAACCGTACTACTGCTGAACGCTTTTTGAATATCTATAGAAGTTACGTGGCTATGCCATTAAAAAATGGGAATGGATGGTTTCGAAAATGTTTCCCTCTCGGATGTTGATGCGAAAAATCTTACCTTTTAAGTAAAATCTTAAATTATCACAAATAAAATTTAATTTCATCAAAAAACAAAACAAATTAAAAAATTATTTGACATTAAATAGATGATATGTGACCTGCTTTAACAATTTGTAATTTGCTAAAGCGTAGATGCCGTTTTGCTTATTTTCATTTCGAAGTTTGTGAAAGTTACAGGTTTTTGTCAATAACCTGCAATATGTGAATATCCTCAAATTTAACATAAAATATGTCATCACTCAAATGCGGGAGTGAATGAAAATCTGCGTTCTCTTTGAATACTACATCCGCACTTAATATGCGACATTAATTTAGAAATATTGAATTTAAAAAACATTAACAAACTTGAGGCCGAAACACTATGAATTCGGAATTTTAATTTTTTTTATATTTTTTTTTCTTTTATAATTCAAATATAACAACTATTTAATTAAAACTGCTATTTTTATGTAATCGACTACCCCCTACAGCAACGCTCCTGTTGATTATCTTATCATATCTTAACATTAAATACTTTTGAAAATAGAGAAAGAATAAAAGACCAACATATTTTGGCACTCAGCTCATCATGATGTCTCATACAACTACAAACAATTACATACAAACACAAACTCCCATTGACACAACAATACAATACATTGTAATGGGAATTTAATGACGCCACATAATGTTTCAAGTGTTTTGTATACATTCGTTGAAACCAGAGACTCATAGATATTCGTAAGTCTTAGATATTAGTGGCACGACAGCAAGAGCAACAGCAACAATACAACAAAAGTCAGTTATTAACTGCAATATCTGAGACACCACAAACATACAAACATGCTGTAATACATATGTATGTATGTATAAGTAAGTACTAAGTGAGCGAGTGAGTACATACACAGTACTTAAGATTGTCTTGTTGCTGCTCTAACGTTCGCCATCTTTGAAAGCAAATAAATAAAAAAATAAAAAAAACATTTTTTGGAAATGTATAATATATTTCTTAACAAGTGGGTTGATTTATGAACCTATAAATTTTCCAATACAATTTTAATTTTCATTTTCATTTCACTTAATATTCGGTATAGTCTAGTACATGTCGCTATTTTGAGTATTTTTATCTCCTCTCCACGAATAACAATATAAAACGTTTTTTCTTTTGTTAAAGAAAATTAAAAAAGAAAAAATGAAAATAAAACGTTTGCAAATAAATTCAAATACATTTTTGCAATATGTTCCCTATTTGGGAGTCAAAGTTATTATAATTAGAATTGATGATGAAAAATTTAATTTGAAACAAGTACCACATTGAAATGAAAATAAAAATCTATTTAAAGTACGTGTTGCTGAAGTTTTTGTTTCGTTGTAATGAAATAATTTAAAATAATTGGAAAGATGGCTTTTATAGCAAGTCTTCCTTATTTATTTATTGAATTTATTGTCTATAGATAATAATCCTTACAGACTAAAGTATGTAAAATAACAAAACAAAATTAAGGTTATATATAAAATAATATTCTATAATAATTCAACGATTTAAATATAAAATGATAGTTCTTTTAACAATTTCTTTACTTTCATTGAGGCCAATAAGGTGATAATAATTATTAAAGTTTTCACATATACGACGAAGAGGATCATTATTAGCATAGTTGGTTCTATAGTATTTTAAGTTAATAAAACGGAAATTTCGAGTTGGTCTGTTTGGAACATTAAAAGATATTTTACTTAGCAGGAATTCTGAGTCGATATCGCCTTGAATTAGGCCCAGCACAAAAGAAAAACTCAGCATTGAACGACGACTTTTTAAAGTTGGTAATTTTATAAGACAGAGTCTGCTTTCGTATGAAGGTAGTAAAAACGAATTCCATCCAAGGCCACGAAGACAAAATATTAAAAACTTCTTTTGTACAGACTCGATACTATCAATATGAATATTATAGCAAGGATCCCAAATAATCGATCCATATTCAAGAATAGGTCGAACTAACGATGAATATAATTGTTTCGTAATATAAGGATCTAGAAATTCCTTGCACCACCTCTTCATAAATCCAAGTACACCATTTGCTTTGTTAACAATTAAAGAAATATGGTCACGAAAATTTAATTGGTGATCAAGCAAAATACCAAGATCAAGAAAATTCAGAACTTTATCAAGTTTACACTCATTTATGCAATAAAATAAATCCAATTTCTTAATTCTGAAAAAGGACATATGCTTACATTTTTTTATATTCAGCTCCATTAAGTTGATTTCACACCAATTTACCAATTTGACAATATCTGATTGAAGGAAAAGTTGATCTTCGGGATTATTTAAAGAACGAAAAATTTTGACATCATCGGCATACATCAAAACTTTAGAGTGCTGAATTACTGAAGGTAGATCGTTTATGAATAAGGTAAATAAAATAGGACCAAGGTGGCTACCTTGCGGAACACCAGAAGGAACTTTGATAGCATTAGACGTAGCACTTCCATACTTAACTTGTTGAGTTCTTAAAGACAAGTATGATCTTAACCATTTTATTGTCATATCCGTAAATCCCATTAATGACAATTTGTTAAGCAAGAGATCATGGTTTACCTTATCAAAAGCTTTACTAAAATCTGTGTAGATAGCATCAGTTTGCATATTATTTATAAAACCATCATTTATTGTAGTAGTTAGCTCCAAAATATTAGTCGTTGTAGAGCGATGTTTACAAAAACCATGTTGGCACGGTGACAAAATCGAAGAAATTTGATAGTATAAATTATCAGTTAAAATTTTTTCAAAAAGTTTGGGAATATCACTCAGCTTAGCAATGCCACGATAATTTGATATCTCAATTTTGCTTCCATTTTTAAACAACGGAATTATATACGATAATTTCCAAATCAATGGTACGTATCCTAATTTAATGGATTTGTTAAAGATAGCAGTAAGCGGGTAACATAAATTTTCTGCACAATTTTTTAGAACGCAATTTGGTATTTCATCTGGACCAGCATTAAACGAATTATTTAGTGATAATAAATTTGAAAGAGTCGTTTTATAAGTAATAAAAGAGAATTGTACACCAGATGATTGAGGTATATTAAACGGGTAAGATGTTATGTTATTATATACTTTTTTAGAGTAGGTAGTTGAAAAAAAAATCAGCAAACAAATTGGAAATAGAAACGTCATCATCAGCATCATTTGATCCATATTTATAGTATTTAGGATTAACGGACGATCGCCGTTTAGAGTTCACAAATTTATAAAACGATTTAGGATTTGATCTCATTTTCGACTTCATACGGATTATATAGTTGTCGTATGCAGATTTATTTGCCAAATTGTAGAAAGAACGAGCAATACAGTATTTGGTATATTCTACAGATGATCCGGTCCTTTTATATTTCTTATATAACTTGTTTTTCCTGTTTTTAATAGTTCGGAGATACTTATTATTCCAGGGTGGCCCAATATTGTTGTTTCTAATTGTAATTTTTGGTACAGTTTCAGAAATGCAGCGGCGTAATGTTGAATAGAAGAGAGAAACAACATCATCTAAGTTTTCGATAGAGATTATACTATCCCAGTTAACGTTTGATAGCAAAGAGTTAAGCCTCTGATAGTTTGCACGAGAAAAGCAAAAAACTTTATGGGGTTTAATTTTGTTAGGAAGTAAAACAGGTAAGCTTAATAAATTAAATATTTCCAATTTTAATGTAGGATGATAACGATCTTCAGGGTAAGTAACGGGAAGTGTTTTATGTAAAAATATATCCATCGGCTGGTTGACAAATGCAAGATCAAGAAGTTTTCCATTAATATTGTTTTCATAGTTAATTTGAAAAAGTCCATAGCTTGTGAGTGAGTGAATAAATTCATTTGAAACTGTAGGAATTAGATAGTTTATTTCTGAAGATTTATTCCACGATATGTTAGGTAGATTAAAATCTCCCAAAACAATAAATAAATCAGATGGAATAGATTGTTGCAAAACAAATTCAATGGCAAAGATGTGATTATTGTATATATCCAGAGAAGAGTTTGGAGGAATGTATGAGCATGTAATATATAAATTTGTATTTCTCAGTCGAATTTTTACAGCGACAAATTCGATGTCATCGTTAAGTATAACATTGATTTCTTCACAACGAAAATTGTTATGTGCGGCAATGAGCACACCTCCACCCAACTTATGTGATCGATCATGTCTGAATATTTGGTATTTTGAAGATAATATTTCGTTGTTATTAATACATTTCTTATCGTTTAACCAGGTTTCAGTAAAGACAATGATGTGGTATGAAAAATCAAAACTATTTGCATAAAGAGTGGTTAATTTCGTATTAAGGCCACGGACATTTTGGTAAACAATATTAATAAGATTATCGGTAGAAAAATTATTTAGTTTTTTTGGGTATCATTTTGAGTAGGTAAATAAACGATATCAGAACGAGAAGCATTTCTATATTCATATTCGCGTATTATAGCATTGGGTGGCCAAAACTCAGGATTGACAATAATATTAAAATATTCCTCTGGTACGATGATTTTAAAAGAAGATTTACTCCGTTTTTCCGAATAGTTGAATTTAAAAACAGATAATTCACAATCGTATCCAAGCTTTAATTTAATGTAGTCAGCAACAGCGTTAGAAGTAGTATCAGATGAAAAACGAGCAGCAAAAATTGTTTTCTTTGGAGAAATTACTTTAAGTATTGCAGGATTATTTAACGGACTAGAAACCACAGCCGGAGGATGTGAATTAATTTGTTGAATGTCGTTTTGAAAATTTATATTACTTGCAATCTGTTGAATACGATTAGTATTAGGTTGTAATATTTCGGTGTTATGAGGGAGAGACGATGAAAATAACGAGGGATTAGTTTTCGGATTTTGAGATGGTTTTACAGGTACATTAACTATGGAAGAAATAGTAGACGGACTCGGACGAGGTAAATTATCGGAAGTGTTTTGATCAACAGAAGAGTTGTTAGTAGACATAACAGGAGGTGAAGAGTTTAAAGTTGGAGTTGTTTTCTTTCTTTTGGGCGAGAATGACGCATTATCAAATAATGCTTTGAATTTTAAAAATCTTTGGGATAAACATTTTAGATCGTTGTTTATGCCGACAAATTCATCTCGCGCATTTTTAAAAAATGAATAAAATTCAACATCATAAATAATACATTTTTTACAGCACCAACGTAAGCCTTTATCTTCACGAAGATTGTCTGCAGTTCGTGCTGCCAAGTCAACACATTTTGCATGATAAACTGCGTTGCACAGCCAACAGGAAATCATTGGATCATCCGCCTTATTTCTGCACTTTGGTTTAGAACAACTCATATTGAAAAAGAATATACGTATCAGCACAGTTAATAAATTGTACAAAAATTGATTTAATTTTTATTTAATTTTATTTGAGCGCGTTAATTTAGGTATAAGTGTAATTTATTGTATTAAAAATAAAAAAGTAGTTGTTATTGTAAACGAGAGAAATAAAAACACTTGCAATTTTATTGTTGTAAATATTGATGAACTGTTATGTTTGTTTGTATTATTTTTATTTTCGATTTTTATTTTTATTTACAAGCAAAAGAAACAAGTTCAAATGTACTTATGTATGTATATACATATATGAATGTTATATTTAAGTTTTTTAATTTTATGAGTCTTACAGAAAATAAAACGATTTAAGACAGAGCGTAATTAAAAACACGTTTAACTCGCACGACGATCGATCGACAACTTTTTTTTTTACAAATAATTGTTAAAATTGTCCTAAATAATTTCGAAAATTTCATCTTGGAGATCTTGCTTCGATTGTGGTTATTGGCAAAGAATTTATCTTTCACATAGCCTCAAGAAAAAAATGTATAGATATATGATCCCTATATTCGTTGACCAAGGGTGACGGCCTTTAGTGTAAGCTGTCACCAAACATTTTCTGATGTCCTGCGAATCCTACAGACCTCATACCACTATCCCTCTAGACACATTTAACCCTAACCCTCCTGAGACGGGTACCCCGGTACCCAAACGTACTTTAAAGTTGAATTTTAATTAAAAAAATTAAATACAAATTTGAGGTTCCGCAAGTTCTTTTAGATAAAGATTTTATATAGTTCTTTTCCATCTAAATTACTCTTAGTTTATTTGGGTTGGCTCTGGAGCCACCCAAAGTCAAGTAGTCGTTTCCCTCCTGATAAGGGTACCCGGGTACCCTTAAATATCTATTTACATTTTGTATTAAAAAAGTAAAAACTTAGAATTTTCATATTTTTTTGGTTTTTATTGGTTATTCAGAAAAACAATTATTTTACATTAAACCTTGTATTTGTAAAAAAAAACTTTGTACTAGTAATGTTGCATACAAGAATAATAAAAAAATTGAATTTAGTGCAGCGTAGAGCAATAATTTTGCTATGCATGTTGCACATTGTCCGTTTATAACCAATGCATATTTTGCGATCAGATTTTGGATCAGAAGTCACGCAAATGTAGCAGCGACGCTTTAGTTGCAATAGTCCCGTTTTATCTCGCTTATTTGTATCCGGTGTTGCAGCATGCTTGTAGACTTCTATGGGTATGGATTTATTTGTTATAAGCTCGATATCTGCCCGGACGTTAGCGTATCGTGTTATTCTATTATCATTGGCTCCTTTGTTCATATTTATAGTTGCTAACTCCACGTCAAGTAAAGTAAAAAATCCCCGGCGAGATCTTCGATTTTTTGACGTTTGGATCGAAACTAGATAATACACAAAATGCACCTAACGCAGCCAAGTCAATCATTTCAAAAAAGAAAACGGCCAGTAGCCATCTATTCGTTTTTTCTTTGGTGGCTATATTTGTATACCATCGAAAATCAAATCCGCCTTTTGCTTTGTTGTAGAAGTCAATTATTTCCTATTTTCCATTTAAAGCTGGCTCCCCTTGATTATAATACAATGTTGAAGGAAAGAAAACGCTATTCATATTATTGGTCACAACTGACAATAAGTTCAACCAATATAGCCGGTTGGGCTTGGACATAGTCATGTTGTAATGTAGGCTTTGTTTTGTGGAAGAATACCTATGAGTCTTATTCCACTCATTGTAGCCGAATGACCAAATTGAGTGATGTACAGTATAAAAATGAAGTATAAAAATTATTAAAAAAAAAAAAAAATTTTTTTGAAATGTTTATAAAATATTTTTATGTTTGAAAACTATATAAAATTTTGTAAAAACACACAATTTCTTTCCTGAAGATGCTACACAAAGGAGTAGTGAAATATTGAATAATAAATAAATCAACAAATATTTATAAAGACCAAATAAGAGCAATAAGAAATCAACCAGGGGCCGAATTACGGCATTCGATCGTGATCGAAATTTGAAAATTCTTATTAGAATCTCTATACCTAAAGCACAGCAAACTCGATCGTTCGAGTTAAATTTCGTTCGATATCGAATGCCGTAATTCGGCCCCAGACCTATAACGATTATTTCTCCTATGTTTGCCTGTCACTGCTCACCAGGCATGTCTGTGTAAATATTTATATTCTAAGAATAGCTATTGGCTGTGTAACATTACAAAATTTCTAAATTCTATATTTAGCTGGTTTTGAGGGAATATATTGTGTAAATATTTTTCTGCCTCTAAATGGAAATAACGGTTCGTCTACTGTCACATTTTCATCTGGAAAATAGTTTATTCGTAGATTTTGCGTCAGTATATTCCAAATATCTCAGATACCAGCAGCTTTTCTATTTCAGTGCGTGACAATCTTGTAAATACATTGTCGAAACGTATTACGCGTCTTAATGATGCTTTGTGTAAAAGGTGATTATAATTTTCCCAAAGGATCATCTGACATCATTAATAAAATTTTAATAAAAGCATCAATTATTTCCATTGAAATTAACGAAACTAGCGAGGTTTAAATTTTAAGTCTTAAATATCTGCAGATTGAAATCTAATGCTATTTTATTATCTTTTTTGTTGCTATGTCTCATGATTTTAATTTTTTATATTTTCTGAGAAAAATATATCGAATAATAAGACTCCCATGATATGTTTTCCCTTATTATAGGGCTGGCGGATGGTTCGAATACCCAAGTGCACGACGTTTACCCTTCAACGAAAAAATTTATATTTAAAGGAATACGGGTAGCCGGGTACCCTTGTCAGGCGTATTATCAGTATGGTTAGGGTTAATAGAGGTTGTTTACTTCCTCGAATTGAATACACCCTGGTATATGTCCCTTCTTCCATTTAATTTAACTTTTTTATTACTTTCTTTTATCATATTTGCTCTATCCCAAGACGAAACAAACGGCAATCCTCTAATGTCTGCAGCAGCAATAGCGATATTCTCATTTGTTTTCGAACGACGCACGGTGACGCTATTTGAGTTTTTTCGCAGTAAAAATCATTTCTTTTTAACCAAATTAGATGATTATTTAAAATTAAAAAGCGTTTTGTAGATAAGGTCGACGTCTTTGAGGTGTCTACTAATAGGTTGGCAAATTTGAAATATGTAAATAAAATCAATGTTTTGGGAAGAGAAATAAAACAGTTTTTAAAATTTTTGATTTTTTACTCTTACCTTTAAAGGATTTTATGATTCAAAATTATTTCAAAAACGATTAAAAATTCTGTTTTTAATTTATTTTTTAATATTTTGTAAAATACTGCTAACAATCCGTTAAAGATGGTACATCTTAAAGACAAAGATTTCTTAATTATAGTTGTTTTCCAACCCTTTTTGTGACTTTACATGTCGCAGTGATAAAATAAATTAATTGGAAGATGCTGCTGACATGTTTAGGAGGTCCTCATTTTGTCTCACCCTTGATGTTTTGAAAGGGTTCAGAAATTTATATTCTTTTTAAAAAAATTGTTTAGGGACTCCTATGTTTCTTCAGCAAGCTCTCCAATTGGCGATGTTTTATATAAATTATAATTAAAAGGTTGCAGTTTTCGAAGCATATTCTCCATATTTTTCAGTAGCAACTTTTTCCTTGGAGTTTAAAACATTCTAAATCGTTCCTAATCTCTTAACGATTTCATTGTTTATTACAGTGATTCGAATTATAACTTCATGATTTTAAAAAAATCTGAAAATTTGAGTACCTGTATCCTACATTGGGGCAGTCTTCTTTTCATCCAACTGTATTCGATCCTGTATTTGATTCTTTCTGATCCTTGCCTTATCTTTATTTTAAGTAATTTAATAAAAGTGTTCCGTCTCTTGTGGAAGCGTATACGCTAATTTTAAAAAGATCTCCATACACGTTAATTTTGCGTGAAATGTTGAGATTCCACTATCTTCGGCTTAATATGCAAACCTTTTAGCAAATTTTACAGGAGAGGCAAAAAACTTCTCTCTATTTCATATTTGCAGCTTGAGAGAAAAACCAAAAATATGGTTGGTTTATTTTATGGTATGCTTCATGTATCTACAAAAATATAAATCATACTAATTGAGTTAGTAATAAACAATGAACTCATAATATACTGGACTTAGCAGTTTTTCTCACAATAATTTTTTTGTGGGACGTTTTAGCAGTTTTTCGTATCAAACCTTATTACACACTGTAAAACTTAAACTGAATTCTTGAAATTGAATTGCTGGTCGACGAGGCGTACCTTTCTCTATCAAAATCTCAATTTACTTAAAAAGTGGACTTAGCAGGTTTGCACATTAATCCGACGATATTCTTAAATTTCTTCGTTTATAGAATCGTTTAAATTGTGGAAGTTTTTTTTTGCATCTTTTTGCAAATTAAGCATGACAATTATGGTACAATCATCAGGTAGCCTCAGTTCTGCAACAACAAAATTCTACATGCATTTTGTTGTTAGAAAACAACGACTTAAATGTCAAAAAGCAAATGTATGTGCGTGTTTTTTTGGTGGTGGACATTTGATATTTTAGTTAAACCTGAAGGTAGAGAAAAAAAAAATCAGCTGTTTTAGTGAGGCTACCTGATAATTGTACCATGATGATAATGTTGTGGTTATATTTATTAGTTCGTTAACTATGGTCAATGTATATTCCTATGAACTCTATGGGTTTAATCTTTTTTGTTTGTTTGTTTGTTTGTTTTTGAATGTCATTTACTGTGCTTCTTATGAGTTCTGGTCAACAAAAAAGTATTTTTGAAGGCTGTCGATTTTTCCAGTGTAAGGAAACATCAGATTTTTCCTGTCCAATATTTTAGGTTCATGAAAAGATATATTTTCTAATAAACGCTTTGTTTGGATGATTCATCGCAGCCCCATTTACTGCATCGTTAGTTTGTCAGAAAGACTTTCTACCTCAACAGCCGTTTTGCTATATGATCCATAACGTTCATATGGTCCATTAATATAGAAAGACACCATAGTAAAGTTTTTATGTTATAAATTTTTATAAATTAAATAAAAATTAAATGAAATGTAAATTTATAAAAAATTAGAGACTTTTTTGACCTTTTTTTGAAACCCGAGAGAATGATTTTCTTTTGAATTGTAAACTTGGATTTTCTTCTCATAAGTTTAAAGTTTTTCTTCTACTTTTTTCTTATCGTTCTAAAAGTATTTAAATTTCCCCAAAAAGTCGAAAAATTCATTTTAAAGTTGTGTTTAATCTCAGAATATCTAAAGACATAAAAAAAGAAAATTTTTAATGTTCTTACCATGTGTTGAGGAACTAACTTAAGATAAATATTTATAAATACTGTTGACATTAAAAACGAAATAATATTTTTTGACATAAAAATACGCAAAACTTGAACTTCGATTTCTTTATGACACCCTTATAAGTCAGTAAATAAATATATTTGCGTTTTGATAACCCTTTTATTGATAATAAAAAAACAAAATCGCTGTGTGATTTTCCTTTAATCGGTATTTAAAACGTAAATAAATCTCTCTGTATTTTGTCATTATAAATCTATACTTAATGTATTTTAGGTATGTTTGTATGATTCCATTTTTTGACGTCAATAAAAACTGCCAAGATATTTGAACATTTAAAATGTTATCTTGTTTTTAAAAAGGGCTGTACTCGTCATCGATTCCACAAAAAAAAAACACTCGTTAAAAGTATAAAAATATAATATTAATTTACACATGCACAAATACGCATATTTTCTTATTATATAATAAAGCAGTTATAACGTTTATTTATGTATTCACGTTTATATACGTTTGTATGCAAATACACCTACATACTTACTAAATATGCTATAAATACTTTTCTGATATAAATGTGTGAAATAATTGGTTACTCTTTAACATGCATACCGTTATACCAACGCATGGAACAAAATGGAAATATTTACATGTTCTTATCGTCATATATTTTCGAAAAAGCCCTAAGATACAAAAAAACCAAAATCGATTTTTTATTGATTATGATGCACCGTACTAAAACAAATGTTTCTGCAAAATTTTACACTCCTACAGAAAAAAAAAGTTCTTATCAACGAAATTCGAAAAGCCCTTAGTGCAAGCATAGAAATTTATAAAACAAAAATGAAACTCACGCCTTTTGATACAAAAGTAAATAACAACAAATTTTAAAAAAAGAATTAGGTACATATAAATGATCTCCTACCAAATGATTCTTATTTACCACATGAAAATCAGTAATATCTCTGCAGATAAAATTTGACAACGTCGACCATTGCAGCTGAAATAGACTAGTTACAACATGATGTGGTAATGTAATGTAGTAATGGACCATGTCATTTTCAAAGAAGAGTGTGTATATAAGCCACAAAAGTTATTTTTTAAACGATTGTATTAAAGTGGTAAAAAATTGTATAATAGTCGTTAAGATACGCTGTCGCTGAGTGACAAAGGATAGTTTTGAGACTACTTCTATGTTATGCAATGCTTGGTTATAGCTCTAGCACATTGAAATGTTAAATCGACCATATTTCCTTCATACATTTGGTTGGTATTTCAACGAGTAAACTCCATTATTGAGTTTACTTTATAATCGTGTTTATAAAATTATATTTATTTTGTCCAAATTTTTTCTTATTTAGTTTTTGTTTGTAGATTCAAATTTATGATTTTAAGTAAAGAAAAAACAAAATTTAAGTTTAAATTATATATGTGACCTTTTCCGAGAAAAGGGACCTAACCTAGTGTGTCAAAAACGGGTTTGGACTTAAGAGTGGATTCTGGAAGAAAATACGTCACCACATAAGAATGACGTCACCAAAGCCGGCACCCAATATTAACTAACCAATGTAAATCGCATCTCCCAACTGAAGATCTTCACAGCGATAATGCGTTATGAAACTTTAAATGCGTTTTGCTCAAAACTTAATTATCACACACTAGGTTCCTTTACTCAGAAAAGGTTACATATTTCATTTAAGAAAGAAGAAGAAAACAGGAAACTTTACATTAAGATTACCGAAACTATTTCTTAAACTGACGTATGACCTTCTCGATTTAATAAAAAGCAAATCCTTAAAGACATAAGTTTAATATATAAAATTTGTTCAATATAAATTAGGGCTTTATTAAAATCCTATGACGTTATGTACAAAATACATACACGAGAGCACACTACCATTGCGTTGCCTACAGTCGAGATAAATGCTCAGATTTATTACGAAAGAAGTTATCGAACGAAATGTACGAATATTTATACCGCATAGCGTCTTTCGATACATTTATAAACTGACAAAATTAGATGTATGATTCTGAAATATGCACAAATGGCTCTTTGATTAAGAGACTTACAATAACGGAAAATTAAAGTGACACGCCCACTTATGGGCCACCACCAATGTAACGCTTTATCTCAAATTCATATTATTTATCAATAAAAAACGATTTTGGAAGAAAAAAGGACTCTATATTGAAATATTTAAGTTGATTTTATCCGCCAAAACTACTTTGACACGCCTACTTCAACGCCCACTTCTCATATAATTTAATCTTAATGAAATTTAAAAGCTAATAAAACCGGTAGAATTACATATATGATAATGAAATTTCGCATACACATATGTATATATTTCTCTTCAATATAAGTATAAATCCAAAATAATATTGTGACACGCCCACTTTAACGCCCACCTCCGATATAATGCTTAATCTTAAATTTAATTATTTTTATATGGACGAAAATTCGTCAAAAAAAGAAAGCTGTAATGGATTATCTGAGTTGAATTCAAACATTAATTAAATAATTTCAAAAGTAGTAGTAGTAGTGCCACGCCCACACAAAGCCTATGTTATTTTTTAACTACCTCTGGGTACCAAATTATACTCTTCATATTCCATAAAAATATTCACAACATTGTTAAAAAAAAGAGTCAGTAGTATCATTTCTAATGGAGAAATACTTAATGTTTCATTGTAAGATTAAATTTAAGGAAATAAATTAAGTAATATAAAATCGACCAGTTGGTTAAGTTCTACCAAAGAAGTTAGTCAATTTTGATTTGAAACTTAGGATTTTGTAAAAATGTTTGCACAGTTTTTACATTTACAATTCACACTACGCATAGAAATATATATCGAACGATTAAAGATTTTGGCAGAATTACAAGAAGTGTGGTCTGAAAAACAGCAAAAAAAATTTGGAACAAAAAAATTATTTTTTATTACAAAAGTATAACATACTTATGTGCCCAAATGTTTTTCTCAAAAAATAAGTTTTTGTTTTCTCTATATTAGTATTGTCGAAGTGGAATATTTCTTCCCAAACGTGCACACTTTATGGATGAGAGCATAATATTCGATGAGTTTAATCTTTATTTCTTAACGCTTTAGTATCTTTTTGAAAATAAATTGTTTGCAGGTACTTTGAATGACAGACATACTTTCACATACCGTCATTCTTGTGTTTCTTGATGGTATTGTTGTTATGTCAAAGGTGTCATAAACATAAAATGCGTCATAAAGTTGTTTAACATTGACATCAAATAGAGTTTTTTAAAGCAGTTAAAACGAATAGGTAAGAAAAATAAAGGAAAAAATGTGAAATACTTAATGCTCGTAAACTGAGATAAAATAACAACAACAACAACGAAAATAAATATTTATATGTATATAATATGTTAAAACAATTTCCAATAACTGTTTTCATTTTTGTTTCTTTTTTTTTGTAAAGGCAAACATTTTTTTTGTAAACTTGCCATAAGTGTGCAATTACCGTCAAATAACGGTTTTATAGTTTTGCAAATATTAAAGATTCTTACAAAGAAAAGTTGAAATTATAAATTTAGAAATGTCTTGAAATTATTTAATGGAAAAAATTAAATTACTGTCCATAATTTCCTTCTAGCTTAAGTGGTGCAAGTATAACTTAACAGCCTCTCGTATTTTCTTTAATGGGTCTTGTCATTGAAAATAATTTGATGCTAAAAATCTAGTTCAAATTCCAGTTTATTCTCAACCCATTCACTGAACACAAGATGCAACTGATGGTCCACAATCGTTAATTGTTGCACCAGTTTGATTTTAAATGAATGTATACAAAGAAAAAAAAAATTAAAATGAATTTCCATTATGGAATTAATTTTATTAATTAAAATTTCATTTGATTTTGATCAAATCATCAAAGTGATACTACTAATTAAATGAAAATTAGTTAAAAATTGATTGCGAAAAATATCAATTAAAAAAATGGATTCAAATTTCTACAAAATTTTAAAATTATTAAAATTAATTTAGTTACGTCTATAATTATGTGTACTCCAGGCTGGACGATGACTGTAGGAGAGCTTTGCGGGCGATTCTAGGGAAATATGGGTTGAGACTATGCTGTAGTTGAAAACAGTCGAGCACATTTTATGCCAATGTCTTAGACTGCAGATTAGCAGGTTAAAATGGCTGGGTAGTAGATTTCTTGGCGAATTGGCGGATATCTCGGGCTGTGGACTCTAGCATCTTATAGGATTCGTAAAGGGAATGAACTGATTTCGTGACGCGAAACCGAGAAGTGGTCGATTGTAGGGCTTATCTCTTTGCGGTATTGTTTTGGTATTCACTACTTCACACTTTCCCTTGTTATATTTTTTCTTCTATCCTCTTTTTTATTTTATACTAAGGCGTCACAATGGATCGTATTGGTCTCTGGGTGAGGGTGTGAGGATAGCCTTACTACCTACCTACCTACTTCTATAATTAAAATTTTTCGTTAATTTTACTTATAAAATTTTAATTGTATCAATTACATAAATAACTGAAGTTGCTGCAAATAAAATCCATTAATTTGTTACATTTGTTGCTATTCCGTATTCTGAGTAAAATCAAATTGTTCGAATTTCGGAACACAGAACAGTGAGTTTATTTTCAACAAACATAAATACAAACATATTTTCCTTTATTATTTTTCTTGAAGTATCGATTTTATCCTTACACTTCGTATGGAATTTGAAGGCGTTTCTAATTCCGACATCTGATATCGGAAAGTTAGACCTTGACATACAAATATTCCACGAGGAAATAATAGGCACGTATTTATTGAAAAGTTATGAGAACTAGACTAGACTTCTTACAACTACTTAAGCATTCAACAAATTTAGATAAGGGGAACATCTGCCATAACACCGAAAGTTATAATTATACCATAAAAAACGCTTTTTAAGTTAAGGTAGATGGATGTTAACAGGCTATAAAACGAACACTTTTTGATGTATTAAGATGTTATTTTCTATAAAGCCATTATAACAACACTGTCATCACCAATGCTTAACCCAATTGAAAGTATTTATTATACCGCCACCAAAAAAATGGTGGGGGTATATTCATTTTGTCATTCCGTTTGTAAGACATCGAAATATCCATTTTAGACCCCATAAAGTATATATATTCTGAATCAGGGTTTGATTTGATGACGATCTGTATATCCTTCTAATCAATGTAATTGTTGTGCCAAAAAGCTTAGGTGACACGCCCACTTTAACGCCTACCTCCCATATAACTCTTTACCTTAAATTCATGTAATTTCTCTATTGACAAAGTTTTTGGGAAAATAAAGGACTATATTAAAATGTCTAAGTTGTATTTATTAGCAGAAACACTATTGACATGCCTTCTTTAACGCCCACTTTCATTGAAAGACTACATTAACAAAAGCATTTTAGTAGCATATCGAACTTATAAAGGGTGGTTAAATTTTAAGGGCCGACGTTGAATTTAAATAAAATTATTTATGAAATTATTATTATTTCTTTTTGTAATGATAATATTTGTATGGTTCAATTATGTATTTAACAAAATATCGGCCAAATGGTCGATGGCACCACTCCTATATCTGATGGTCCAAATTTTCAATGACAATCTTGATAGTCAATTGTTGGGCATGATGATGAGTCGATGTTGACTGCTCTTTTGCCACACTATCGCAAAAAACAGCAATGGTTCCCATTCAACGAACTAAAAATGCATTCACAGATTTTTTAACATTTTATACAGACCTGCTTTGCAGAAATTTAAATATTTTTTACAATTCTCCCGATTGTAGACGAATTTGAACGATTATGTTGATCAAAAGAATTACGAAGTGCACAAAATGCATTTTGACTTGAACGCCCATTTTTATAAAAAACCTGAATAACTTTAACGCGTTGCTCATTTGCGTATCTTTCCACTTTTAAGTTGGTCTGAGATTGAGAAATGTCAAATGAAATGCAAAAAAAACTTATTGTTTGTGTGGCTCATCTTCAACATGGGCCCTTAAAATTTAACCACCCTCTACAAAGAAAGTGATATATATTTTATTATAAAAAGATTATCCATAATGATTAACAAAATAATAAATATTGTGCTTTAAATGTACACAAAATTGGTGGTGGGTATAAAAGATTCGGCACAGCCGAATATAGTGCTCTTACTTGTTTTTATTTTTACCTTTTACCTTACCTTTTTAGAAGATTTTATTAATGCTTCAAAAACATATATTACTACCGGATATTGCAGTAGAAATATACAGCACAGTACAACGTTTCACCAGCCTGCATTGAATCTGAAAGATATGCCTGTTAGTCAATAAAACTACCAACATTGATTTGTAAATACATTAAATTTTTTTTATTTTTTTACTACACAATAATATAATAAATTAAATAAAAAATTTATGTACAATTATATTTTCTCATTTTCAAGTTAAAATTTCTTAATTTCATCTAGAATTTTCTCAATTTCATCTATAATTTTCTCAATTTCATTTGGAGTTTTCTTAATTTCATTTGGAATTTTCCCACTTTCAATTTGAAATTCTCATTTTCATTTGGAATATTCTCAATTACAATTAGGAATTCTCATATTCTTTTGGAATTTTCTTAATTTCAAATGAAAATTCAATTTCATTTGGAATTTTCTCAATTTCAATGAAAAATGGTGTTGAATTTTTTACCTTAAACAAATGAAATTGAAAAAGTTTTATTCGTATTCGTTTTCATTTACGTAATATAAAATTATATACTAAAAAATAGGTGTTTTTTGTTTTAATAAACATTTAAAAAGATTATCAAAAATATATTTTACTGTAAAATAAATTTGAGGATTTTTATATTTATTTCTATTCATTCTTCATATTAGCGGCATAATACGCTGGATTAAAACTAACTTTTTTTTTTTTTTGATTTAACATTGTGGAAACATGTTGAATTGTCAAAAATGATTTATCAATCGCAATGCAATCATGAACAATTGAAATTGAAATTTTTATATATTATCTGTTATGTCGGCTAAATAGAAAAATTATTTGGATTAAGAAAATATTAGATTGATGTTTAAAAATAACAAATTTATTCACGATTAGTTGAAGCTGCATTGCTGTCACCAAACAAAATTTTTTTGTATTCATTTTAAGATAAACTCTGATACAATTGCTAGTGATAATTAATAGTTTATTAATTTTAGTGCAATTTAATTTATATTTCTCCTTCTGTCGTGTCCGTAAATGCATTAATTTCTTAACATTCTTTTAATACCATTTTAAATACCATTTTATTTGTAATTTTTATAAATTTTATTTTCTGTTTAAAATAAGATATTATCTCGCAATAAAAAAAAATACCCTATATTTTAACCCTGATATTGAAGTACATCCATACTAAGTTTTATCAAAATCCATCTAGTAGTTTTTGACTTAATCCTAAACGAAGAACAAAGTCTTTTACAACCTTATAACTGTAGATTTTCTAGCAGATATATTTTAACTTAAAAAAAAAACTAATGCTTTTTTTCTATAATCAGAATAAAAAAACTAGTAAAACTTTATTATTTTTATTCTGGCTCAAGTTCATTTTAAAACTAAATTTTTAATTTTTATATAAAGAAATTTATTTTTATTTGTGATAATGCAAGAATATACTGGAAAAGTAAGTTTTAATCCCGACACCAGCCGAGAGGAATGCATTAAAACTTTTATACTAAAACGTGCCAAATAAACATTTTTTGCGTTGCTAGAAACATTTTTTGAGTTGCTAATTTTATTTTCCTAATCAAGATCTGTAATTCGATATCTATATGAAGGGCGTTGAAATGGATGTTATAATGAATATCTTCACCTTAATTTTTTTTTTTTTTTACCCGAACTTAAAATTTTTAAGGTTTAGTTGCCTAACGCCTGTCGCAAGACTTTCCCAAAATCTATCAAATGCATTTACTTATGCCAACTTGATATTATCTCAATAAACTATGAACGTTTTGTAGAGAATAATCATTCGCTTAAGATAAATTCGTCAATTTGTTTGAAAAAAATTAAAAGAGATTAAAAATTTGCTGCTGCATGATTCGTTTTCAAAAATTTGTTGGGAAAGGCAAAGCTAGCACATGTAATACTTATTAATGTAAGTAAAGCTTCATTCGGATTTGGCAAAATTTTCCTTATGTAGGGAGAGCACTATTTTTGTTTAATAATACTGTTATGTTATGTGATTTTTCTTACACAAAATATCGTCAAATATATAGCAGGGGATCTTAGAAATATGGAAATTATTACATTAATATATTTAAGTGGTTACGTCTACTTCGTCAAAAATTGTTTTTATTTACTCTATGTTTAACGAAAGTACTAAATAACAAACAAGTGTAGAAGAAGAACAAGAACAGCACACAGAAAAAATTAAATAAAAATTTCAATTGCAAAATTAATACTACTAATAAAAAGTTTGTTTGATTTTGCGCCAATCATCAAAATGTTAATTTGCGCCATTAATTAATTGAAAATTAACAATTTTTATTGAAAAATTTTTTTAAAAAAATATTTAATTTGATAGTACAGTCGAACTTCCCTATAGTGAATCTTCACGGGGACAGACAATTATTTCACTATATAGAAACTTCATTATACAGAAATATTTGTTTTTTGTTTTTTTATTTATTTAAACTAATCAGGTATTTTTGTTTGAACTACATTCTTCCATTTTTCTTTATTTTATTGATATTACAATTACATTAAGACATTTAAATACACTTGCCGGAACGTTGCCCTCCATCTTCAAAAAAGTTCATAGTACATCAAGTGAAGAGGAAACGTGTTCTAATGTAGGTGACGTTTTATCAATATTTGCCATTATTTCACCACCCTGTTTCTCTTCATCGTCATCTGATAAAATCTGCTGTAATCCACGACTTTCTGAAACACTGCTTAGAATATCTTCTTCAGACGGAATATATTTTTTTCTTTGATGTCCCTTCTTCATCTATATTAATTACGCGTCATTTTCGTTCACTGAACTCGGTCAACTAATGTTAAAAGGCAAATCGTTAACTTTTTTGTTTTTATTTTCATATTTTGGGAATCCCAAAAATATTACTTATTATCTTTATAAAAAGTGTAAAATAAAGCTGCTAAAAATAGTTCATTATATGGAGACAAAAAAACACGTAAATTGTAGTTTTGTTTCCAAAATTTTGTTCATCGTAAAGAAAGATTCACTGTATGGAAATCAAAATACATTGAAAGTGGAATGAAAAAGCTGTGTTCTGGATTTTGGTTCATAATAAGGAGAACTTCATTATATAGAAGTTCACTATAAGGAAGTTCGACTGTATTAAAAATTAAATAAATATTTCTTTAATTTTTAAAACGATTAAAATCAATTTAATCACGCTTATAATTGAAAATTTGGATTAATTTTAATAAAGTATTTATTTTGAATAAAAGTATCCGAAAAGAAATTATATATTTATTTTTTGTATGTCTTACTTTTAAATAAATGGTTACATTTTCATTTAGCTGCTGGCACAACCAAACGTCATATTTTAAACGCCCTAGGAATAAAGAAATTTTACCGTTCAAAAATCTTGATCAAACCAAGGGAAGGAATTCAAATAAATACTGACCTATTAAGTATCGAATCCAACAGAGTATATTGGACTGCAAGGAATATTGACTTAAGTCACATCTGCAATATCGTTTTTTTTTTTTCTATGTATGAACTTACTTAAATTTTATTCAGCTAATTGGCCATTATTATTTTAATATCCATCTCCCTTTTTACATAGATAATCAAAATTTTTTTAAACTTATCCTTCAAAATCAAATCTTGACAAAAAGTATTTTTCTTCAATTTTATTCTTTAATACATTTTTTTAACTGAGAGAAATCTTAAAGTTTTTAAAAAAAATTAATATCAATTAAACAAGTTATTTAAACTAATTAAAAATATAAATCATTTTTAAAAACAAATCAATTAGTCCGTTTAAGCAATAAAATTATCTGTGCAATGAATGATAAAGTGTAAATCAGAGATAAATTTAGAAAAATCTGTTTTACTGGGTGTCCTAAAATGAACACAAGCTTTATTCTAGCATTAACACAAAAATTAATGCAAGATTTTATTTTGTCGCCATTTGTGCAGTGAAGAGTTGAGGGCCTTAAAAAACCATGCAACAGCTGATTTAAACTGCTACCGAATGACTTGAATTGAAATCCTCATAAAACCGATAGAATTTTATATACATTTTTCGATTTATTTATTGAAGATTTCAAAATATTTAGGTCTCTGTGTGATATTGTCTTAGTTAAGTTCTATTGTTATGTTCTATTGATATTGTTCTTTATTCTGACACACCTACATAAATTCCCACTTAAAAATATAAGCTATCCTCTACTAATTATAAAATTTAAAACCCTCTGAAATCCCAAGAAATAGATGTATGGAACAGAATATTCGTCAGTATGGCTTTCAGGTTAATATTGTTTCAGGTTAATTATTATTTCAAAACCAGAAAACAATTGTGATGCGCACACCTCTCATGTAAGATTTTATCCCTATATTTTATCCCTATATATAGTTTTTATAGGGAAAAAGATTTTAGATAAATAGTGAACTCCATGGAATGCATTCATTATTAAAACTTGCTCTGACATGCCTGCTAAAATGCCAACCTCCCATAGAGGTCATGCTGTACTATTTTGTTTGAGTTATCATGGGATATTATATTCTATATTATATTTTAAATAAAAGGGGTGTAAGTGTGACACGCCCATCTTAAAAATATGAATGGTAGGCAAGTGTAAGTTAAGTAGAATTTTGAAATGAAATTTTCTTTGCCTATATTTTCAATTACAACACAATATTTTGATTCAAAAGTGCATTATTTTGCAACCACTTCTACACAAAAAAAAATATCAAAATATGTTTAAAGAAAAAAATATTTTTATTGTTTATATAAATGTTATAATTATAAATTAATATTTATTCGAACTTTTCTTCTTAAATTTATCTTAAATCAATTACTCTGGCTTAAGTTCAATTTTCTCTTACAAAACTTTCTAAAATTTTTTTTTAATCTAATTTTTAATAATTTTTAGAATAATCAAAAACTGTTGCGATATTAGCGGAATGGAATGCATTAGAATTGGGAAAGTATGTAATTCATTTCTAAATTTTGCTTTTTTTTTCTTATCAAATGATCCATACGATGGATATGGAGAGCATAAAGTATCTATTTTCAGAAAGCTTATGAATAGGTCATGTTGCAAGGACCTGTGTGTGGTATCAATCTTTTGGAAATATATGGGACTTAATCTATTAAAAAACTCAACACAATCGCTCCACAATTTTCTGAGATACGATCAAATAAACACAGATCCCTCTGTTTTTCTTTTCTTAAATATTAACAACAACCGTTAAAATTTTCTTAAAAATACTACATGACCTTAATTTATAACTGTCTATTTTATTGTGTTAATGGGGACAAATTTTGTTTAACATGCATACGTAGGTTTTGAAAATTTTGTTAATAAATTTTTTTTTTGTATTTGTACAACATACCTTTGAATATTTTGTTATTATTTAAAATTTAATTTCAATGTGAATTTATTTTTTTTTTGTTTTTTTGTTTTGTAATACTAATTTGTGTTTTTCTTTAAAGAAAAAGGAAAATATAAGCAAATTCAAGATAAAGCTTCTTCTGGTTTTTGTCAGTTTCTCAAACCACATTATTTTCTAAAAAATTAAATTCTTCTAAACTTTAAAACGGTAAGAAAAATATTGTTTTTATTTTGTTCTCTACATATTTGAAAATACAATTTTCAGTTTTATTAGAAGACCTTTTGGTGATGCTTATACAAGAATCTCTGTGTAAGTAATACAAAAACCTGGTTAATTTTGTTTATACTAGTGGCCCATATTTCATCAAATTTATAGTTTTTGCTTGGGAAAGTAGAGATATTAAAAGAGACTCTAACATCTGTTTCCTCTTCAACTAAACCTCATCATCTCTATTATATTTATCATCTATTATTTCTGTTTAATCTTAATATATTATCTTTTTAAGTTTGTACTTGGTTCATTTGTCTCATATCTACCTAATTTTTAAATATTTAATTATATAGAGTACCACCTATGTACTTAGACAAGAACCACCCCGAATTTCTATGAGCACAGGTTGTGTAATACATACATAAGTAGACATATATGTAGGTCTTTGTCAGTTAGGACTTTATGGTCAGGTTCATTTCAATAGATATTCGTAAAAAATTTTGGGACAAATCGGTCTGTAATTTATTTATGAAATTTAATATAATTTAATATGAAATTACAAAAATTTAAAATGCAAAAATATATTTCTGTCACATGGAATGCAGATGCAATTTTTTGTCGAGTGTTCCAGGCTCAACGGTTTCCTTCAAATGCTGAATGCTGTTCATATTTTTTTTCTCCGCTTTGTTTTCTGCATGTAGCATAAATACAAAAAACCAGTTACTGACTTCCACGATCTTGTTGCCAAATATATTGATGGACTACTTCCGCGAGTGAGTTTCTAGTAATCGGTTTAGGTAACTTTCTATAGTTATTTTCATTACGAAATACCTAGTTATTTGGTGATTAGGTACATGTTCTTTAATACATATATGGGCATACAGATTTTTTCATCTAATTTACAAAGAAAAAGCTTTCAACTGTATCCAGCATTAGGTACCATGTCGTTGTTCATGTGGTACAGTTTATAACCAGCTAAGGCGGTTATGTCCAAATCGTTGAAAAATAATGACAGTTGCCAACGTTTCGTAGCTGGTTATGTAGTATACTCTGAATACAATTGGCCAATGTCCTGATCACTACTCTTGGTCTTATTGTAAAACGCCTTAAATTCAGATTTGTCACTCGCCATCATTGTGCATCAAGGAAAGCAGTCACATCGCATTGTTATTATATAGAATAAGTGAACAAATTGTGATGTTAAGTTGGAAACCAAACGCCGTTGAACTAATAGATCTTCCATTCTGTTCCTTTAATTTTTCCAAAACGTCTTTTACATTATACATTTCGACATTTATTTAAAAAAAATGTTCTTTAATTCTAGATTAAGAGATTTCCCTATGAAAAAATAAATAAAATTTTTTATGAATGATGTGTGACAAACAACATAACTGCAACTTCATTGTTTTTTTTTTTTTTTTATATTTGTTTATTAATTTGCCAAAAAGAAAATTTAACTAAACTAAAATAAACAAAAGTTAATAATTATAATTATTTACAAATACACACAGTCCCTTTTCAGAGCTCTCAAGTATAGTATATGTACAATAATTTCAAGTTTCAAATAGATTTTTTTTTCTTCAAATGAAGAATATATTTAATATTCTGTAATGAAAAATTTTCTTAAAAACATTACTTTAATATTTTTTTAAAAAAGGGTTAATAGAAGTAAAAACAAGGAAGTGAAAGCAATAGAATATTGTTTATTCATTTAACCACCAAAATTTGTTGGTATTTTGTCTTTGACAAATATGTTTATCAGTACTAGAAATACTCTTTGCATATCTTAAATTATTTTGTTCACTACTGCAATCTACAGCCTTAATATTTGCCCTTCTAAAATTATGATAGAATATTGGGACTGCACTTTCATCTTGGATGAATTTAATTTTATCGAGGTACAAAAATGCCTCTGGTCGTACAAACCCAATTTTCAGAGTATTTATTACATATTCTTCATTTGCGTAGTATGATGCCATAATGATGTTATTTTCTATACATGACATACTTACATCTTAGTATGTGATTTCTTATTAAATTTATGATAAAATTGTCAATTCGTATTATGTCTGATGTATTGTACAAAATTTTATTTGAGACATATTTTTTATAATTACTTGTTTTTGATCTAAATAATAATGCACAAGATCTTAAACATTTTCGCTCGAAGACTCTAATTTTTTCCATATAAGAAGGTGATATGTTGAACCAAATCTGGCATCCATAAGTAATAATTGGTCTAATTAATGTTTGATACATAGTTAGTTTTACTTTAGTGTTAATATATTTGGAATAAAACATTCGTTTGTACATAAAAAATGCTTTAGTTGCCTTTTTAAGCGTTTCATTTACATGTGTGTTAAAGTATAGAAATTTGTCCAAATAAGTACCTAAGTATTTTACAATTTGTTTGTTCGGTATATTAGTGTTACTTATTTTGGATTTAATTCCGAATAACTTCCAATTTTTTTTTACATTATTATTACATTTGCCTACTGGAGGTCTAAATAAGATAGTTTCACATTTTTGTATGTTAATTTTCATCATCCAGTTAACTGTAAACTCTTCCAATATATCAAATAAATTTTGTAAATTGCAATTGATTTGATCAATAGTTTTATCAGCATGATATATAATAATGTCGTCAGCAAAAGAAATTATGTTTTCAACTTCATAAAGAAGATCTAAAATAAATAGATTAAATAGAATGGGAGAGTTTACAGTCCCCTGTTGAAGACGCAACTTCATTGTTTTATATAACTGATTAATTATGCCTTTAACTTAATGAAAATGATTTAGCTTTAAATTATTAAAAATTATAGTGGGGTACATGGTTAGCCTGGTTTTGCATCATACGGCTAAATTGATGGGCTTGGTAAATAGTGAATACTGTAAACTATGAAAAAGTTTTAAACCCAAAATCACGTCAAAAAATTAATTAATAATAATTTTCTTTCTTAACCTCATTATTATCAGTATTCGATGAAAGGGCTTGACTAATAGAAACAATTAAATACGTTGAAATTAAACATCAATGATGGCATCGTAAATAATAAAACCTAATGACGTATACATAGATATATTATAAATTAAATCTAATCTACGCTACGATGTGTTCATTATACCTGCACAGAAAAAACAAGTAAGAGCGCTATATTCGGCCGTGCCGAATCTTATATACCCTTCACAACGTGTAGTCATGCAATAACAGTAGTTTGTATCACCATTCCATATGTTATACGTACATACATATATAAAAACATCCCATTGTAAAATTATAAATTTACGTATGTATGTTAAAAAAAAATAAATAAAAAAAAATTAAAAAAAAAATTTAAAAAAAAATTAAAAAAAAAAAATTTAAAAAAAAAATAAAAAAAAAAAAAATTTTTTAAAATAATTAAAATATATATAATAAATACAAAACAAAAAAAAAATAAAAAAAAAATATTTAAAAAAAAAAAATTAAAAAAAAAATAATAATAAAAATATTATGTAAATTTCTTCGATCTTTTTTTATTAATATATTGTTTTTATTTATTCGAGCTTAAGATCACTTTTTTTATAAAAATTATTCTTTTATTCCGATATTTCGCTACCACATTGGGTAGCTTCTTCAGGGAAAGTTTTTACAATTTACAATATAAATATACAATATAAATTGTAAAAACTTTCCCTGAAGAAGCTACCCAATGTGGTAGCGAAATATCGGAATAAAAGAATAATTTTTATAAAAAAAGTGATCTTAAGCTCGAATAAATAAAAACAATATATTAATAATAAAAATATAAATAATATATTAAATAAAAAATAAAAAAAAAATAAAAAAAAAATTTAAAAAAAAAATATAAAAAAATAAAAAAAATTTTTTTTTGGCTTAGCTGGGATTCGATGCCACGTTTTCTCTAACCAGTATACACGTTTGTATGTATGTATGTTGTTGTTGTAATGTTGTTCTTGTGGAAAAAATATCGAGGTGGTCGTGGGTTTTTGCTTATATCTCAGTTGCTTATGTACCGATGTTTCTGATTTTCAATACCGATCTACTCCCGAATATTTCTGATATTTTAGTACCTCACCCGAGTCCAAGCGAAGTCGGGGGGCTTTAAAAAGTTGATTTCAACATACACACGGACAGACGGTCAGACGGACAGACGGACAGACTGACAGACTGACAGGGCTTAATCGACTCCCCTATTCATAAGCTTTCAGAAAATATATACTTTATGGGGTCGGAAATCAAAATTGTAGAAATTTCACACGGAATGACAAACCTATATATACCCTTTTTCACTGTGTGAAGGGTATAAAAATTAAGTTCTAAAACCAAGAATTCAATTCTTAATTTAAGCCGAAATTTCTTGTTTTTTTTTTAAACAAGTACAAAATATGATTTTGTTACATAATCAAGTACAAGACTATTAAAAGAGTTAAATTCTTAAATAAAGTCTTATTTCTCTCAAATTAAAAACAAACTTTTAGTTTTTAGACATTTGCTTAGATAAACGCACTCTTTAAAATTTCATGTAAAAAAAAAAAAAAAATTTTTAAAAAAATTTTTAAAAAAATTAAAAAAAAACTTAAAAAAAAAATAAAAAAAAAATTGTTAAAAAAATAATTAAAATATATATAATAAATATAAAACAAAAAAAATATAAAAAAAATAATAAAAATATAAATAATATATGAAATAAAAAATAAAAGAAAAATAAAAAAAAATAAAAAAATAATAAAAAAAAATTTTTTTTGGCTCAGCTGGGATTCGATGCCACGTTTTCTGTAAACAGTATACACGTTTGTATGTATGTATGCTGTTGTTGTAATGTTGTTTTTGTGAAAAAAAATCGAGGTGGTTGTGGGTTTTCGCTCATATCTCAGTTGCTTATGTACCGATGTTTCTGATTTTCAATACCGATCTACTTCCAAATATTTCAGATATTTTAATACCTCACCCTGGTCCAAGCGATGTCGGGGGCTTCAAAAAGTTAATTTCAACATACACACGGACAGACTGACAGAGCTTAGTCGACTCCCCTATTCATAAGCTTTTAGAAAATATATACTTTATGGGGTCGGAAAT
Source organism: Phyto melanocephala (assembly GCA_941918925.1). Classification (NCBI taxonomy): domain Eukaryota; kingdom Metazoa; phylum Arthropoda; class Insecta; order Diptera; family Rhinophoridae; genus Phyto; species Phyto melanocephala. Next base: position 128,979,397 of record OW799233.1, on the reverse strand, counting down.
GAAAATTGTAGAAATTTCACACGGAATGACAAACCTATATATACCCTTTTTCACTGTGTGAAGGGTATAATTATAAAGTTTCAATTTAAGATATTTAATTAAATTGAGTAATCAAAAATTTTCTATAATTTAATGCAGATTTTATAAAACTAACTAAAATTTCGCCAGTCTCCATCCTCTTGTCCATTCAGAATGTTTATAACTTCTTCTTCGCTTAGCGTTAATTTTCTAAAGTACGCAATTCTAAATTCATTAAGTTCCGGACAGATACCCAAGAAATGTTGGAATGTTTCGCATTCGTTCATATTGCATAACGTACAGTTGACATGTGTATTTAGTTCTGCAATTTGTTTGTATTTCAGCTCAATCAGCCCCACCACGCGCTTTTAAAATCCATGTAATCGCATCTACACTGAGGTTAAAAATTGACGTACTATATTCCTCTTTGGTGATCTAAATATTTGCATATGCGTGTACTGCTTTCATTTTTTCTTCGCAATCCTTCATTTAAGGAATTTAGTTTTTAACGTACTTAATAGCTGCTTGCTAAAATAATTCCACTGTCATTGAGTTGGGATTTCAATTCTTTCACCCAAAAAAGGTTTCGACGTAACATTGCTAAGGAGAGTTGATGAGGCAATCCATTTTCTTCATATACAAACATTATTCTGTTTATATAATCTAGATTTAGCGCCAATGTAAGCAAGTGACTTTCTTCAGCCGCAGTTTCTAACATCAGTATATATGTAGCTTCTTTGTCAAAAAGGGTGAAACCCCAAACCTGGGCTGCATACGATTCTATTGCCCGGCATACTGCTAGATAAACTTTCACTTTATTTCTAAATTTATTTCCAGTTTGAATTTATTACATTTTTTGCCTGTGTGTTTCTTTTTTTAATATGCTTATTAAATTTTATTTTTTGCGTAAATACAACCCCAAGATATTTAAATTCGCACGCTTTTTTAACTTCTGCACCATTTCTAAGTCTGCCGGCATTTCTAAATACTAGAATTTCAGATTGATTTAAGTTTACTTCTAAATTCCAAATTCTCTTGTACTGTTCTAGATTTTTAATCATATTTGGCATCGTACCGATATCATCAGCTACTATTACAATATCATTAGCGTATAATAAAAGTCGAATATTTAAATTTTTTTTCCATTAGTCCACCTTACAAGCATTCGTGTAAATCGTTTATATATAAAGTAAATAGTAATGGAGAAATCAAGCATCCTTGTTTCACACACACACCAGATTTTGTTTCGAAATATTCAGAAATTTCTTCTCCTGTCCACACAGCTGATTGTGTATTACTATATATAGTTGCTTTGATTCTAACAAATTTATAAGGTATTCCCATTCTAGAGAGTTTAAAAATTAACGATTCTCTTTCCACACTTTCAAATCAGCCGCCTTAAAATCAACAAAAAAATGCATACACCTTTTTTTTCTCTGATAGTTTATAGCTGACAATAGCCGATAAATTCTATATATTATCCACTGTTGAATATTTTCTTCTAAAACTAAATTGGTATTCCATTAGGATATTGTTGAAGTTGACCCAATTTATCAAGCGTTCACTTAAAATGTACATAAGAATTTGCGCAGCGCAGTTCGTGAAAGAAGTTCCTTTATAATTTTCAGGTCGATCGGGATCTCCCTTTTTGTATATCGGAAAAACAATGGCTTTATTAAACGATTTGTCAATTCTGTAACCATAATAAGGTTAGATTAGGTTATATCCGGCAGCAGCCCGAAGGCATAGCTCACTTGGGTCCTCTGAGGGTTCCGTTTTGATACCGTAGGCACCAACGCCCTTTCGTCTATGTCCTCTGGCCATCATTCCTCAGCCATCCTGTCCTGTTTACAAAGGTGTGGATCTTTCCCAGATCAACTGCGGAAAGACAAGTTTTACTTAAAAGTATTCGCTGACCTAGAATCTGTTGTCTCAGGACCCCGAATGCAGGACAATTACAGAAAAGATGTTCAGTCGTCTCCTCTTCCTCGTTACCGCAACTTCTGCAGAAGACGTTGAAAGGGATATTTAGACATTTCGCATGTGTACCTATAGGCCAGTGTCAGGTAATGACCGCTATGAGGTTCCTAAGGTGGATTCGGGGCATATTCCGTCCTATGCACATCCATGTCAGGCCAGATTTTTCTGGTCTCCAAACAAGTGGGTTCTCTCACCCATCTTTCCTTAACAGCCAAATAGAATCGATGCGAGATTAGCTGCTTACCCTTCGATAAGGGAATACCCAAAGCACAACTGAATTCAACCGAATCTAAGGTAGTACCGGCTTTTGCAAGTGCATCAGCTCTATTATTACCATAAATATCCCTGTGTCCTGGAACCCACACAAGGGTAACCGTCGAATGTCTTGCTATCTCCTCAAGAGACACCCGGCAATTTTCGATGTGTCACCATTATAAGCTTTATTATAAATTTGTAACAGTTGCATATAGAATTCATTTGTAGCATTAATAAAACTGTACTTAACGCATTCATTCTTAAATGAACAATTTTGTACTTAGTTTAAGAAAATCCGTACTTACCGTACTTCTGAAACCGCTACGTAATGATTTTAGTACGGATTATTTGTTTTTTTTTTGAGTGTGTGTACATCATAGTGAAGGATTTGTTTTTAGACTCGACAAGGTCTGTTCATACTCTCCAGTTTCCATGCAAATGCAACATTGTGGTCAGTATCACTTATGTTATAAAAATACTTTTAGTTTAATTTTGAGACCTAATTAAGGAAAATAAGTTAATCGAACAAAAACAAGGAAATTAACTAAATTTTATTATCTTGTAAAAGATCCTACAGCGATTACGGGTAATAATAAAATTATTAATTTTGTGGTATAGAGGTACTTATGATGGTGGGTATCAAAAAGTCGGCAATAACACTCTTACTTATTCCGCTTGCACTACTTTAAAGCAAGATTTTTTATAATTACAATTTGTAAAAACATAAAAATGTCCACGCGTTGACTTGAGATTATTTATAATTTTCGATAAATCCAAATCCAAGTGACACGTGTTCGATAAATCATTTTTATTATTAGAAAATACGCCTTAAACTATCTTTAACCTTTCCTTTCTACGTTTAGGGCAATTCATAAATTTAATATTTATATTGTATATTTAATGCAAATGTGTCTACGAAGACTTAACAAAACACAGATTAAACTAAAAATCCCTAAGATAATTGTCTCAAAAGAAACTTGAAAAAAAAGTTGAAAAAATCAGGAAAGCAAACTGCATTGACTAACTTTAATATATTATTGATAACAATTAATGGTAAAGCTAATAACATGATTTATGATCTTTTTATCGTTGAAGTGTGTGCTTTTGAGAACAAGCAGTGAAAAAATCACCCACATACGCATACCAGCTAAGAAATCGGTTTTCGAACATGAATGTTAGTTAGGGTGGGCTTTCCGTTTCCAGGGACAAATATTACAATGTTTAAGTGAAAATGAGAGAGTTGGGTGGGAGTGAACATATTCGTACGAAAGTTTCTTATATGATGATTTATGGTTTTTTATTAACAACCATGAAACTTCACACCACACTCATGCACACAGTTAGTCACTCGCACAACCACACGTACACACATATTAATTTCAACAAAATAAATGCCTAAAGGAATTACATATATTTTACCACACCACATCCTTAGTTTCTTTAAGTTTTTTTTTATGATTTTTATTATTATGATTTTGAATCCTGCATGAATAAGTATTTTTTTACTTATTAACTTATCACAAGTAACAAATGTGTATGAAAGTTTGATTCCAACATGTCCAGGAAGTACAGTTGGATGAGTAAATAAATGAATTTAAATAGAAGACCAAAACTTTTTTTCTTTTCTTTTTTTTTTGCTTTTTGAATGAATAGCCCAGTAGATAATATTTGATAGAAAAAAAGACACACACACAAAAAAATGACAAAAAAACGCCATGAGAAAATTTGTACAGACTTATAACATCATCGTTTTTTGTGAACAATGGAAATAATACAACTTTATTTAAGCCGATACTACCATTTCCACAACGGCTGTTTGCATTGATATTCTAACATTTTTATGCTATAGATTGCGAAACAGTGTTTTTATGTTTTGCTCATTCATAATCCTTGGGAAAATCTCTGTTGAAAATGTTTTTAGTGTAAAATGCTAACAGAACATGATATATTGGGTGAGGTAAGAAGGCAATTTCGGTAAAGAATTTAACGGAATTTACGCTAAAGAATTGTATAAATAACATGTCTGTGAAACATTTTGTAAAAATATTCACCTTTTAGTAGTACAGTTTTTACTTATTTTTGTCCTTATAAGGTCGACTTTATTGACTACTTTGATTATTATTATTTTTATTTTATTTTTGTTTAAAAATAGAAATTTTCTGTCTTTTGCTGAGAAATAGTCTGTTATGACTATAAGAATTTTTTCCATTGATAATCTGACTATTCAAGGAAATACTTATAGAACCCTTGAATAAACAAACAAAAAAAGCAAAGGGCCAAAATCATAAAAGAACAATATTGTGCCAGTTATTTAACTTTAAAATGGAAGGTTTACAATAGATGGCGTGCACTTTAAACCCGTTTTTTTGTCTTTAACAACTTGGGAAAGCTCGAGTTTTTAGCCAGCACAGAGTCATAGATGTGAACTATTGCTTTACTTCTTTAATTGGGAAAGAGCGCGGCTGAAGTAAAGCGAAACTTATACGCCTGTGTTCTGCATTCCGAGTGAAATTAAATCACTCGAAATTGCCATAAAATTGTTGTTATTAACAATAACACTACAATGGCAATTCCAAGTGATTTAATTTCACTCGGAATGCAGAACACAAGCGATAGTGAGTTTGTTAAATCGGCTTTGGTACTCCAGATATGGTGTTGTTTGTTTTATGGAAGATAAAGCTCGCCCTGCCCAGTCAAAGAAGATTGGAAACCAAAAGTGTTGTCAAACTAAAAAAGAGCAAGCCGCAGGATTCATCTAAAATCTGATGATCATCTGATAGACGATTTTACATGTCTAAAATGCTCTTGAATTCTATAAAGAATATAGTTTTTGGGTCGAATATTTACTTGTCATGAAAAGTAAATGATATTACGATAACCCAAAGAGTAAGAAATTATATGTGATGCCAATATTTGTGACGATAAGTTAAGTCCTGTACTTGGTAGAACCAAAGGGTCCTTTCTACTATGAGCTGCTTTAATATGACTATACCGTAATAACTATACTGGGCGCACCTTATTCGTTTCAAGCAAACATTGGTCGACAAACGCCCATAAGACGCGGTCAGATATAAGACCGTAATATGACAAGGCTTGTCCACCTGTTGAAATATCTGATAAAAAAAGAGTTTTTGGCAAGTTTTGCTTAGTCCCCGTTTACACAGGGAAAGATTTGGAAGGGAAACATCTGGAATTCTCTTTTGTATTTTCCTTCGCGGTCATACAGAAAAACATTGTTGTCGGAAACATTCCAGTATATATTTTCATTTTATTTACTACAATATTTATTTTTTTATTTTTATTCAAACAAAGTCAATCATAAAACATAAAGAACAAAGCACGCCGAAAAGAAATAAAGCAAATGTCAAAAAGCATAGCAAATGTAAACAATAAGAATGGAAGCACAAAGAGTGACTCCGAGAACGGGAAGCAAATTTCATATTCTCTTCCCCACCCGTCCCTCTCTACCAAACAAAATGTTTCCCTTCCAAATGTTTCCCTGTCTAAACGTCCAGATCTTGGTCCATCCTACTTTTTTCGGTCGATGCAAAATACTATTTTTATCTGGAATATGCTATAAAAGGTTACAAAGATTAGCTTGATCTCTTCTTGGCCTCAAAAATGAGCATATTGCCGTTAAATTTTTTCTCACTGCAGCTGACTATTTTTTTTTTTTTTTTTGGGTGCCCCGGTGGACTAGTCAGTAGTGTGCTCTTCTGCTAGTCTGGGGGTGTCGGGTTCGATTCTCCCTAGAGACTCTGGTCTGGTCTGCTTCTCCTTTTCTTCTTTTCTATAATATTCTTTCTATTATATTCAGGTCTCACAAAGGGATAAATATAATGGACTCAAGTGAGCTGCACAACAGCTACCTGTTCTGCCTATCTATCTACCTACCTGACTATTTTTTTGCTGACATTTTCTTTTACTAGGCAATAATTGCAGTCAAAGAAATTTGTGGTCATGTAGCTCTATGTAGCGTGCTGTCGACTATGTGTTTATAGAATAAAAATATACTCTATCCCGGTACAAACACATATAGATTTGGGATTTTAACTTTAGAGGATGATAATTTTGCTCTTCAGACTATATAACTAAACCAGTTATTACCACGTGGGCTCTTCCATTTCTATTGTTTAAAATTATGAAATATGCCATTAATTACAAGCCACCTGATGAATGCGCCATAGTTAAAGACATGCACACAATTATTTTCTTTTTTAATAAAAATAAATTTTCAGTTTTCAAAATTTATTTGAATTGCTTGCAAAAATTTTAATTAACAAAATAAAATTATTTTTAAGTGCAAAATTGACCTTTAACTTTTGTTTATGTGTTAAAAAACATGACATTTTTAATTCAACTCAACTTCAAAATCATGCAAACTCCTGCCCTCACCTCCTGTTTTTTTAATAATGTGAGTTTGTGTGTCTGTGTGTATTTAAAATATCCCAAGTAATAAATATATTGCACAATATGTTGTCAATGTTTGCATCAGCATTTTGGTTGCTTAATTTTTCTTTCATTTTATATTTTTTTTGTTCCGCTTCCCTTTTCATTACTCGTATTTTTTTTCTGCTCGTCATTTTGTTGGCTGTTATAAATACGTACGATATAGAGATTCTTTTTTTCCATACGATTTTTGCTTAAATTGCAATTTAGGTTTTCATTGTTTTCATACAATAAATGGTTTGATTCATGTGTGTGCTTGTATGTGTGTGTGCATATGTATTTATTTTGAGGTCTGAAGTGAGAGATAACAAAAATACAACATAACAGCCATTCATTGCATAAAACTGGACAATTGTATTGTGTAAAAAATTCCTGTAAAATATTAAAAAAAGACGGTACAGCAGTATTTAACAACCGGCTAATCTGGTTTGATTAGTTTAGCTTTTCTGGAATTAAAAAAAATGTTCCGCTATTGTTTGCGGTTTAACGAATCAGTTTTTTTATAATTAATTTTAACTAATCCATATGTGAATGTTTTATTTAAAGGATAGTGAAATTATTTTGGATTATTATTATTATTATTATTATTTTTGGTAAAATTTTTTCTAATAATGAGAGTCCAAAAATTTAAATAATATTGTTTAAAAATATCTTAGCTTGCAATTCTTTATAGTTAAATTTTTTTTTTCCAAAACTAAAGATTAACTGCCATATTCATAAAAATATTTTCGGTTTTTGAAAGCCTTATTTGAAAAATTTCGGTCCAACATCTGTCAATTAAGCCTTAAGTAAACCTAAAAATTTTTTAAGAATGCGGCAGTAAATCTTAAATTTATACATTATCCTGATAGATTTGATATCTGTAGTTGTCCTAAGTACAGTCATATATATAGCGTGATCTTTTGATCTATAGAACTTCCGGTTGGAATAATAACACAAGGCAACAAAATTTTTAAAATTTAAAAGGCTTTTAAAACGACTATGCAATTTTGATGTGTTGTGGTTCCAGTAGTACAAATATCGTCCAAATTTTAAATTCAATACAGAGGTTTTTTTTTAATTTTTTGTTGAAACTCTAGATTTTTTTAGACGCTTCTCCACATAATCAATGATAACTTGAAAACGGTTAGTCCGATATTCTTAAAATGAACTTTGGAAAATTTAGATTTACATAGCCTTTAACCCGTTTGTTTATTACGTTTTAATCGGCTCATTAGTGTCAGAATTATAATAAAAATTTAAAGCAAACAACATATTTTTTACGTGAAAATAGCAATTTGTTTTTGTTTTTAAAAAATCATGAAAAATCGAAAGCGGCAAAAATTGTTCAAATGTAATAGGAACAAAATAGGATATCGATGATAAAAATCGGTTGATTCCTTTCGAATTTATTTACAATCAAGTGATGTTGGTCATTTTTACAAAATTTTAGTTTTTTTGTTTGTTTGTACATCAAAATGAGTAGTAATGTTCTTCTAAATACTAGAAAAATTGTATGAAAAACCCTTTTTGACATTATTGTGCTTCTCAGAATTAAGTTTTGATGACTTTTTTAGTACACTTTGGTAAATCACCATGCAAAGTCTTACACGAAGATAACGTTTTTATAACGTACGTATATCTAAAATTTGAGTTCTGTTAGATAAAATCAAGTTTACGGTACGTATAATCACCCTTCTTAAAAGGTTATACACAATATGGGTCTATTTGTGACCACATAAACTTTATAAGATAAAATTCATGCAAATCAAACCCATTCCATGCAAGTGTGACTTTATCGCCTGTCTCAGCAAATTCGTAATTCGTGATTTTTTACTCGTTATATCTTTGAAACTAATTAAGAGGAGAAGTGTTTTTAACATGCTATACAGCACGTTAAGACATTACTCTGATTGAGCTAAACATTTGTAAACCGAATTATCTCAACAAAAGTAACTGTAAATTGGTAACCACGTTTGTGTTTTTGTGACACATTTAGACTAAGTTTTGTGGGGTGGGTACGACAAAGCTCTGGCCGATTGATCATTTATAAGCAAATATAAGATGCACTAAATATTGATAATTTAAAACCGGATATGTTTGAAAAATTGTTGAGAAATCGAACCACTAGGATGGCAGTCATGTATAGTGCGCTGGCCATACGCCAGAAATTAGTTTTAAATATTAAATACCATATAATTTGTTAGCTAAAGTCAAAATTGGAATAATACCATTACATTTTAAGAGTTTTATTTAAAAAAATTCTATACAAAAAATATATAATTTCTACGATCTCTTTAAATCAATATGTTGTCCTACACCCAGAATATCAAAAAGAAATTCATTGCTAATCAAATGGTTCAGTTCTTGCAAACTAATTTTTCATTTGTGGTTATATAGTTTCTACTGCAATAATCATAATTTCATATCTATATTTCGAAACAAAATTCTGTAGATACAACCATAAAATTCTACTATCACAACTAAAATATGCGATTGGCAACAATTGCGGTTCTCACAACCGATAATGTTGTGTATGTGTAATATCCCAGCCTGAAAAGTTGTACGACAATATCCAAAACAGACAGTTTAGCAAAAATCTGATGGTTTTTTCGGATACAGATTTCATACAGATTTCTGACTAATTTCTTAGGGATATATTGGAGGGATTTTATTTATATTTGTTAACCGAAATGTCTGCTAAATTTTTAACAGATTTCGTACATGTGTCGAATTTTTTTTACCCTTTGTTTTTGTTGTTCCCAAGATTTGAGTTATAAATTTTATCTGTAAATTTCGTTCAGTTGCTGAATTTTCTAAAATACAATAAATAATTAACACCAAAATAAAAATACACACAAATAGCTAAAATTCAAAATAAAATAAATATAGAAAAATTAAAAAATCATAAAATTTTAAGTAACGGTGTAAAGCTCAAAGAATTCTTTTAATATTTAAAACAACAATATAATGTTTACCGTTCAATATTTCAAATTAAATAATAATAAATAAAATAATTTAGTAACAAATTAAATAAATCTGAGATTCATTTGATTTCTGAGATTTTTTTTAACGAATTTTATTAGATATTTTTTCAGATTTCTGTAAGAAATATGAACAAACGTCGCTTAATAAATTCGAATTTCTACTGCCTTTTCTATTAGATTTTTGAAAGATTTCTATAAGACACGTCTTTGAAAAGTTCAGAATTTTCCACGGTAGTATGTATGTCTAAATTCGTGAACCACTTCATGTCAGATAGTCTAACAGATGTCGTTTAGAACTCTTACTTGTTGGCAGACATTTCTTACAGTCATCTGACAGATGTCAGAAAATTTTTCACTCAAAAATGCGAGCTCGAGAGCAGATTTTCATATAAAAAAGTATTTAGTTGTATTCCGATATTTAAGTAGCTTCTTCATCTTTTATCAAAATTTAAAAAATACTGACAAACAACAAATATTCCTGTCAACATTTAAGATATTATTATACAAACCAAGGCAAATTTATTCATCACGTTTTCTTGATTCAACAGCTGGTTATTTTTTCTGCACTTATTTTAAACTTCAGCTGTCAAAGTCGATGGATAAAAAATAATTTTCTTTTTCTCTCATTTATTTCGAATGTTAAACTTCATATATAAAAATTATAAACAAACTGCAATTACCTGATGAATAAATATAAATATGAGTTTTATTTAAGTTTTTCCTTCTCCTCTAAAATCATAGAAAATCGGGATAAGCCATTTTTATATTAAGCCAGCGATATATAGGATCCTAGCGAATAATAGAAATAAAAAAGTAATTGCAATTCTTTTCTGCTCAAAAAAATCCTTTTAAAGTTAAAACAAAACTTGACTATAAATTAATATTAACCAATTTCCAAACATATAAACTAAGCTAATAACTTAAAGTAAGTAGGCAAAAGTTTAACAACCTTTAGACAAAGAAATTTGCTTATCCAAAGTCCTAAACTCGTGTTCCCGTGTTATTTTATTTTGGCTCTCCCTTTTTTTCAACGAAAATCAAACAAACAAATAAATAACAAAAAACAAGAACAAAAAACAAGAACAATTTTATTGGACATTAGTTGCATTTTCTAGCACATATGTCTTCAAATTTAAATCATCGACCCTTGTAAACAGTTTCAAAGTTCCAGTCTATTAAATGTCAATGTCGCATAAATAGTCCCAGCAAATCATTACAAAAAACATCTGGCTTGCAAATTGATAACGACCTAACAACACCCACCACCGAAGTATAACGAAACAGATAACAACAGGAATTGTAAGAATAAAATTGAAGGATATTATTAGAATTGGATAAAAGTTAAAGAGAAGGAGGCAAAAACTAACCAAAATAGTAACTGATTTAAAAAAAAAACTGTAAAATTTTTGCAAATACCAAACATACAAATGACAACCGTTTAAACACTCTTTTTGATATAGACACCCACACACGCACATTTAGAAAAAAAAGAAACAATTACAATGGACGCAGTTAAAGGCAGCACAACTGCATGTTAACAAATGTTACACTTACGGCGACATTAAAAAAAAAAAATTGAAAGAATATAGAAACCCAATTCGAACTACAAAATACACAAAAGGAAGTATAGTCTAATGATTCAAGATTGAAATGGCAATAAAACTAACAAGAGTTCCTAACAAGCAAAATGACACCAGCTGTGGTTCTCATTTATAATTATCATCATCATTGTCATACACATCGACATACAACAATGTCTAAACAAATGAACTTTTTTTGTCCAAAAAACTATAAGCTCACTTTGTTGCCCAACAGAGCTTCTAAAAACCTGCTGTTCTATTATCTTATAGGAAAATGGGTTGGTAATTTTTGAAAACCACCACAACTGTTGATTACACAACTGAGGATTAATATTGAAATTACTTAAAGAGTGATTTTCCGAAAATGGTGGTTTAAAAAGTATCAATAGAATTCAAAATTTTGACTATTTTCATAATTAGAAAATTATAAAATTTATAAATATACAAACTTAGGATTAAAATAATAGGAGATAGATATTAAGTAGGCGTGTTACATTTATTTTCGATCCTTAAAAAAATATTGGGAAAAATACCACGTTTAAGATATTTTAAAATTGTAAATTCACTGCAAGTAAATATTATCCGGTAGTAATCATGAAATGATAACGACGATCATATTATATTCTCTATACCAATATTTTTTGCAATTTAAAACTTGTTTGATTGCGCTGTGCTTTTTTGTCAGTGTGTTGGTTGTGATCAGCAGATCAGAACAGCTTGCACAGATTTAAATCTTATGGAGAAATCCAAAAATGAGTCAATATGGGTATCAGATAAAGGTCTTGACTATAATACACTGAAAAAAATATTTAACATCTGTGATGGCGGCTAATACAAAATGTCGTACAAGTAATTTATATAGGTGTAAAATTTAGTATTAAAAATATGCCGCTTCAACCTCCTCAATATCGGTATCAAATGAAAGGGCTTGACCAGCAGAATACTAAATTATAAAAAAGTGTAAAATAAACGATGGAGTCTAAAACAAAATTTCGGAACATTTTTTTTTCTTTACTCCATTAATATGGATATCAAATGAAAGGTCTTGACTAGTAGAGTGCAGTTAGCAAAGTTAAAAACCAAAGTCAAAGATAGAGTCAGAAACAATAAAGCGAAATAGTGTATAATATTAAATTTTAAATCTAGGCTACGTTAACATCTGGTCATTTTACATTAAGGCGAGTCGAAATAAAAGTTGTGTCAGTCAATGAAAGTCAGCCCCAAATGAAAGTCAGCCTCTAGAATGAAAGTATGTTAATGAAGTTTTTAAAACAGGAAAAAAAATTGTTTTGCTTATCCCCAAAATACAGCACTTTTTGTTTTTTATACTTATATAGCTCCGCCATTTTAAGTCCAATCTCCTCATATCGCATATCGTTGTTTTTTTTTAAATCTAACGTCTAATTAAAGATGTCATTTATGACATTTCGAATCCTTCCCCAATAATGTAAAATTTTTTTGCATCTTTTTTAGAAACAAGATTTTAGAAACTATTCTAGTGGTGACCGGTACAACTTTGTTTGTATGGAGGCCGACCCGCGTTATTGTACATGCTTATATGATGGCGAAGGGTAATAGCAGATTTGAATTGATTGTTTTATGTTTGTAAACATTATAACTTATGAACAGAAAAAAATTTAATTCTTTTTAAATAAATTTTTATACCCGCCACCAAAAAAGTGGTGGGGGTATATTCATTTTGTCATTCCGTTTGTAACATATCGAAATATCCATTTTAGACCCCATAAAGTATATATATTCTGAATCAGGGTTTGATTTGATGACGATCTAGCTATGTCCGTCCGTCTGTCCGTCTGTTGAAAGCACGATAGAGGTCGCACAGAAAAAGCTAGGGGGGGGGGCTCAAATTTTGCCAGAATCTTTCTATAGACAAGGTTTGTTTGGTATTGAAAATGGGTTAAAGCGGAATATTAGGAAGTGAGTTATAGCTCGTAATGCAAGAGTAGGTCGAAAAAACCGTGTCCTTCGAACATCGAATAAAATGAAATTGAGTTAAAACGCATTAACGTACAGTCATGAAACTTCGAATATATATTTCTCGAGTCAAAAAAATGTCTCTTCCCAAAAATTGCTTACATCTATGCATTAAGAAAGGAGTTATAGATAAAAATGTATGAAAATTTATACCGCGCAGTGTATTTTTCAGTATATTTTAAATTTAAAACCTAATAAAACGAACAAAATTAGATGTACGATTCTGAAATTTTGCAGACATGGCTTTTTGGTGAGAGGCTTTTCTGAAAGGAAAAATCAATGTGCCACGCCCACTTTTACGCCCACCTTCCATATAACGTTTTAACTGAAATTCATATAGTTTCTCTATTAACAAAGATTTTGGAATAATAAAGGCCTATCTTGAAACACCTCAGTTGTACTCATTCGCAAAAATAACTTTGACACGCCTACTATAACGCTCACTTTTCACATTATCTACTGTTAATGAAATTTAAAATCTCATAAAACCGACAAAATTAGAGGTATGATGATGAAATTTGCTACATATATCCTTCTAATCAATGTTATTGTTGTGCCAAAAAGTTTAGGTGACACGCCCACTTTAACGCCTACCTCCCATATAAAGGTTTTTCTTAAATTCATGTAATTTCTCTATTGACAAAGTTTTTGGGAAAATAAAGGACTATATTGAAATATCTAAGTTGTATTTATTAGCAGAAACTATATTGACATGCCTACTTTAACGAACACTTTCACTAAAAGACTAAATTTACGAAAATATTTTACTATCATATAGAAGTTATTAAGGTTGGTTAAATTTTAAGGGCCGATGTTGATATTAAATAAAACTCAAATTATTTAAGAAATTATTATCATTTACTTTTATAATGATAATATTTGTATGGTTCAATTATGTATTTAACAGAATATCAGTCCAAATTTTCAATGACAATATTGATGCTTAATTGTTGGGCATGATGATGAGTCGAGGTTGACTGCTCTTTTACCACACTATCGCAAAAAAGAGCAATGGCTCCCATTCAACGAACTAAGAAGGCATTCCCCGATTTTCTAATATTTTATACAGATCTGTTTTGCAGAAATTTAAATATTTTTTACAATTCTCCTGATTGTGGACGAATTTGAACGATTTAGTTGATCAAAAGAATTAAGAAATTACGAAATGTATTTTGATTAGAACGCCCATTTTTATAAAAAACCTGAATAACATTAAAGCGTTGCTCATTTGCGTATCTTTCCACGGATCAAATTGAGTAAGTTTGATATTGAGAAATGTCAAATGAAATGCAGAAAACAAATTTAAAGACTAGGTGTAGTTCACCTTCAATATGGGCCCTTAAAATTTAACCACCCTCTAAAAAGAAAGTGATACATATTTTATTATAAAGAGATTATTCCATAGCGATTAACAAAATAATAAATATTGTGCTTTAAATGTACACAAAATTGGTGGTGGGTATAAAAGATTCGGCAGAGCCGAATATAGTGCTCTTACTTGTTTTCTTCTGCCCTGGGACCTCGCTTGAGGTCATTATAATTAACACAACTAATAGCGGAAAACAATATCTTGCTTGAGAAAGGAACAAAGATTTTCGATTTTATTTATAGTTTTATAGTGTTTTTACACTTACGGCTTAAATAATAAATTCGGTGTTAACGTTAAAACCAATACTTGAAACCTGGTTTTACCATACACCTTTAAGTAGATTTTATGAAATACAACCATGTTTTTGGTGTACTAAATTAAGAACTAAAACGTTTGAAAGGTTATTATTTTCACCGTAATACCCATCTCTGATACTTTTTAAATATTTACGGTTTATTTTTAACATCGGGAAAAAGTGGATGAGACTTATATATATAAACTAATTAATTTTAAAATATTTTGATGGTTTAATTTTCTTCTGTGTTAATTGTTTGATTTATAAAATAGGGTTACCGAGTTCATCGCAAGGGCATATTTTTAGGAAATCATTGGCATTAATTTTTACTACTATTATATTTATGATGTTAATGGTCTATAATTAACTCCTTTACCGTTTTAATCAGCAGTAAAAATAGATCATTATTATGCATAGAAGATATTAAAAAATTAATTATGATGTACTGAAATTTGTCGAACTTGGAGATTATATTTTTTTTATTACTGGCTCAAAATCATTTTTGATTTTAAACTTCTCTTTTTATATTAAGAACTAAATTTTTTTTTGGAATAATGAAAAAATATAATGTACTATGCTGAAATCCACCAAGTGGTATGCGTGTGCGTTATTAAAAAACAGTGTATTAATAGAAAATTGAGTACGTTTTCTGTGATAGCAAAGGCACAAGTGCGATGTACATCATGTTTATATGACCAAAATAAATAAAATAATACACACATATCTAAAATACATTTCAGCCTGGCCCTTTTTTTATCTATGCGAAAACTACAAAAATAGAACGATGGCCATAATCTCCGGACTGAAAGCACAAAAGGAGCATAGTTATGAAAATCATAAACTAAAAGCAAGACCCTATTATTAATTGTATGGCCGCGGATAATAAATATTTGTAGCAACAAGAAAAACTTTTTATGTCCATTTTTAAGTTAGGTTAGACTGAAAAAGAGGCGCCCTAAAAGCCCAAACCCATGGCAGGTATACCAATTTAATACCAAATAAAGTATGACCAATAAGAATGTTGTGCGCTCATTATTTTTAAGTAAACTCTTATACATTACTTCCCTTGAAAATGAGTATTATTATATGAATTCTAAAAAAAGAAAACAGAAGTTAATCGCGTTTTTTCACTCATATCTCAATTCTTTATGTGCCCACGTAACTAATTTTTAAAAGTAAAATTCTCGTAAGCATATCTTATAAATAGATACCATATAAGAGTCTAAAGTATACGTGGGGGCCTCAAAAGATTGATTTCGACATACAAACGGAAAGACGGACTTAGCTAAATTAATTCTTCTATCTGTAAGGACTCCAAATAAAAATACCTTATAGGGTTTTCAATAAATATTGTGGAAGCTACAGACGAAATCGCTAACTTAAATATGCCCTTTTACACTGTCGCGTGACAGATATTAAAATAACTACGATTAATTACATGTTTATTTTTTTTTTTAAATTTACACCTGAAATTCAACCACAAACTATTAGCATTTGCATGATTCCAAAAGGCATACACATTACAATGACAAGAAAGACAAATATAAGTAATGCTATGTGTTCGCTTTGCTTGCTGGTGTATTTGGTGGAGGATTTTAAGGACCTGTAGAGTCGACGATAGTATTATTCTCAGTTGTTTGTTAAAAAACATTCGTGTTAGTTTTCGTATTCAAATTGTGTTCATATTGTGTATAAGATCGTATATTGTGTGGTGGTTTATTATATTTGTCCATTGTTTTGTTTAGATTCTTAGTTCTTCATGACTCTAAAAACTAGCACAATGGGGGATGAGGACAAATGACTCGTTGTGCGAACAAAAACATGAAATGTTTTAAGGCTTTTTATAGACTATTATTGAACACAAAACATTCTGAATGCGTGATGCTGTACACTTGTGTATACATATGCACATTAATATATTTGTGTGTGTGTTTGTATGTATGAGTTTTGCAAAAAAAAAAAAAAAGGAAAACGAACTAATTTTCTTTTTTATTTGGATCACATTTGCCAATACATGCAACAATACTTAATATTGTGGAGATATTGTAGGCCATTTATTGCCAACAAAAAAAAAGTAATAATAACGAATACCACAAAAAAAGTTAATGATGACAAGTCTGACCATATTTACACCCTACCCGCACCACTTTATATAAAAGATTATTTATCTAGTTTTTGCTGAATTTGTTTTATAATTCAATCACAATTTCAGTATAAGTATAAGAGCGTTTGGAAATTTGAGATATTTTTGGTGTTTGACCTTGTATTTGCACAGACTGTAATAGAATTTCGTTGATAGAACCTTAAAAATATTATATTAAAATTAAAATATGTTAATTATTTATAGTGTAGTTTGTTTCGATTTTTAATGATTTTATTAAGATGTTTTTTGACAGTTAATCTTATAACAGCTTTAGAAACCATAATGGAAAGCACATTTACGCAAATAAAAAACCGTTTTGTGAACTTCCAAGTCAAAATTTGTAGCCGAATAATATTCATATTAAAATCACTTACCCATGGACCCAAAATATTATGCGTAACAAATTTTATAAAAGCAAATTTAAAAATTAAATTCAGGAGCAATTTAGTGTACCTTATATCACTCTTTTATTTTAAAATAAAAGTACGTTTTTCTAAAGGAAGTTGTAATTTTTTTTAATTGGATTGTAAAAAAGATATATTTCGAATAAGTATCGAATGAAATATCCGTCAAGTAGCTCCAATGGATCTGATAACCGGCCGTTTCACATTCTATTAAATTGTTCATGACTTTTTCATAAAGATGTGACTGTATCTGATCGATGAAGCATTGAATCTCGGATTTAAAATCAGGAATTATTTCTGATTTAATCGAATAAACCTGAAATTTCACAAAACCTCAAAGAAAGAAATCGCACGGCAATAAATTGCTTGATCATGGTGGCCAGTTGATATCAGAATACCTTTAGATAATTTGTTCTTGATATCGTAAATACATTGTTTTATAGCCGGTGTGGGAGATGACACCGATTTGCTGAAAACACATGTTGTCCATGCCGTCCACTTGAGAATACAAACCTTCACAATCACTGCAATTAAGTGTCATCTTTATAAAAGTACGGCCTAATTACGCCTTCTGACCAAAATCCGTTGCTTGTTGTGATTACATTTGCTTCTCTTGGCTAACAATTTTTTTTTTTGACTTTGAAATTAATTGGCAGAGGTACGTAACCAAATAGCCAGGGTATTCCACATTGGTTCCGGCTCCGTAAATCGACCTATACCTCTGTATAGGAAGTCGGAGACACTTGAACAATAATTAAATCTTGAGTTTTATGGTTCTCCTCCAGTTAAAAAACACGTTAGTTCTGTCACCGCAAGTCGACCTATACCATTGTATAGGAAGTCGGAGACATCTGAACAAATAATTATACTGAGTTTTATGGAACTCCTCCAGTTAGCGTTGAGTTTAATTGGTACTCCTCCAGTTACGAAAATGAGTTTGGTTGGTACTCCTCCAGTTGTAAATTTTGAGTTTAGTTGGTACTCCTCCAGTTAATCCAATTAAAATTAATGCACGTGGTTAATTGTAGAATAGTCTGGAAACTGTATCCAAAGCACAGTTACGCGACGCCACACAATTAACCACGCGAGAGTGAGACGTAAAACTCTCGAATAAGGATGAAAAGGACGGCCTGATTGCCCTTAAGAGATAATGGCAATGACGCGCGAGCTCTTGACCCGACCAGAGCTGTAATACGACTGTCTTGGCTAACAAACCAAAAATTCAACTGTTTTGTTCATTCACGAAGCCATTTATATGGGAATGTGCTTCATCGGAGAAGACAACTTTTTTTCCGAAACTTTGGCGTTGAATTCACTTTGCTCTATTACTCCCGGCTGAGAGCTACTCAAGCAGTTGTTTCAAAACCTTTGCCAGCTGTAGACTATACCCAAAATCAGGGACATTAGGTACTAGAGAACTATTTGGTTGGTCTAATTTATGTCTTTGAATACAATCTCAAAAATAGAGCCTTTTGTTAACAATATACATCAATTAAGTAAAGAAATGCATGATATGATTCACAATAAGGGAGTGTAACGAATAACGAGTCATGCATTACTTGTGTTTTACAAAAGTAAACTAACAGTCGCAAAAGCAAAGTATACTAAGCGAATGGTACGAATGGTTTTAATGCTGATTGAATAAGCAACGAATACTGAGTGAATGGTATGAATGGTTTTAATGCTCATTGAAAACATTTCTGTAAATGTTACTTGTAGCATGATACAACAACTGAAAAAAAATTTTTAAAAATTAAAAATCGTACATATCCATATATGTACATAAGCAAAACTGGTTGTTTACAAACTTTACACACAAATATCAACGAATACTGAACGAATGTTTCGAATGTTGTCAGTTCTTTCATATGACATCATCACTAAAAGAGATTGTTGAAAGTGCAAGCAGAAAAAGAAATGAGTATGCAAATGTCAATATAAATTTTTTTTTTATTATCAATCAAAGGCAATACAAAATCAATGAATTTGTGAATAGGCAGCAAAAGCGAATGGTTTCATTCTGTTCTCTGTTAGGTAACATACAAATTGAAGACAAGAAATCTTGAAAAATAATTTCGCATGTCTGAAATTATACTGAAGCGCTTAAAAATAAATTTATTTTTGAATCTAATATTTTTTGCAATAAAAATGGATCCACTATGATTACCCGAATGGCTAGGGAAAGTTAAGAGGTACAACCAACCAGATGAATCGATACCAAAGTCAAATATGCATGAAGCTAAGGTAATGCTCTGTATTTGTTGGGACCGAGTTATGATTTGCAGAAATCTGGCCAGACCATCTCAGGACAACTGTTTAATTTGAAGCCAACATTGGTTGTAAAACATCCAAAATAAATATCGTTAGACCATAATATTCCATCATTATATTACTCTAACATACCATTTAGAAAGAAGTAGTTGGAAAGTTGTGCCTCACCCGTCTTATAAGACCTTAAGCTTAAATTAGACGTGACATAACCAAAATAATATAGTAATAATAATCCAAAATTCAATTGGTTTCTATGGTTATGGCGACAGTCACCTATAGCCAAATAAATTGTTGCCCATAGGTTTGGTTCCAACAGCTGTTTTGTAAGGTTATGGTAATGTCACGTCTAATTTAATCATTACCCCGTTTAACTTTCTCTCTCTCCCTCTATATCTCCTTCGGATATGCTTCAGTTCAAAATGAGGTTATCTGAAATTGTTTTTATCCGTTTATCGCCTCAAAAGATGAGCAGAACTTTGAATGCGAAATCCATATGTAGCCAGAATAATGAAAAAAGAATAGCCAACAGTGCTCAATATTTTAGATGAACTTTATTGTACAAATATTTCAAAATAAAAGATATAAATCTGCATTCTCAGGTTATAATCTAAAGGTGAATTCACCTATTTGTTCTGAACAAAATTTTTTCCTGAGAATAACATTTTTTACTGAGAGTTTTCTCAATTAAATTTTTTCAATTAAAATTCAGAATGCATTTCAATTCATTAATGGGCGTAGCAACGCGGGCCGGGTTTGGCTAGTATAATATAAAATGTACAAAGTGGCAAGCAAACTATGTAAATAAATACAAACGTAAATTATTTCATTAAAATATATGTGAAGAAAATGTCGGATAGAAGAAAACTAAAATTATTATTTTTAATTGAAGTGCATAAAGTCAATTTGTTTGCAAAAGAAATTTATAAAAAAAATCGAAAATAAAAAGAGTCGCTCCTATTTCATTCCATAAACCCTGTTTTAAATAATTATTTTTGTATGCACTATTCCTCATGTCATACAAACATTCTCTTCCTGGTTTTTTAATTCTTCTATTAATTTTTGAGCAATATTTTCATTAAATTCCATTTTAATTGTTAATTTTGGGAAAAAACAATTTTTGTATAATAAATGTACTGACACTGTGTGATGTGGCAACCAAATTCAATTTCCATGTAAATATTGAAAAAAAAAATGGCATCCCAATTCAGTTTCTTCTGAACAAGAATTAAAATTAAACCAATTCAAGAAAAAACTTTCTGAACAAAATAATCTCTCTCTCTCTCTCTCAAAAGTAAAACATCAAACTCAATATAAAAAAAATTTGTTCTGAACTAAAATTTTATTTAAAAAAAATTGTTAATTGTTGCCTTTTTCAATATTAAATATCGTCTACTTTATGTTGATTTCTCGATTAACATACACAATGTTTTGAAGACAATCGTCATACTATAAGATGGCTGTGGGATAATTTTTTATTTTTTTTTTGTTATACTTAACACATACTATCTTCCTGAATATAGTGATGTAGGGTATTAAGAAAAATACAAAAAAGAGGAGTAACTATATAGAATGAAAATATTGAATAATAAATGAAACATAATAGTGGGGGATCATTTAAAATACATTATTAGATGATTGTACCATTTGTGACCATGTCAATATAAATTTATTCATTTCTTTATATTCTTATTTAGTAATATATTGTCAATTATATGTATGTTTATATGAATGTATGTATTTATATGCTTTTTTCATAATGTTTCATGTTTGGCTAAATATACAAGAAGTTTTAGGGCGAATTCTGTGGGTTGTTTTTTTTTGTAATGGAAGTGTAATACTGTGGGACGTAGAAGGTTGATATTATTGACGATATAGAAAATGTAGTAATAAGTTTCTTTTTATATCATCTCTAGATTTACAGCTCCCGTGATATGTTTTTCGTTTCATCATTTTTAAATGTGTCTCTGTGAAATAAATTATTTTGTTTTTTAATTTTCAGAAAAAAAATTTTTTTTTAGCAAATTTTTAGTTTTTTATATTTTCTTGAATTTTTAGTAATTTGATTTTTTTTTATTTTTTTTATGAAAATAATTTTTTTTGTTCAAGCCATATTCATAAAGTCTATCGCCGCTGTTCTCACGTAATCGGTTATTTTAATTAAAAAAAAAAAAAAATTTTTTTTGCTCTTTTTTTTCATACGTATAACTACCAAACCGTTTAACGATATCATGATTGCTTCAAAAATAAATAATAATCAGTTTTTTTAAGTTTAATACTATAAAGTAATAATAAATAATATAAAGTGACAAAATAAAATGTGCTTTGTTGTTAGAGTAAGGAAGATACGCATCGCGGCAACAAACGCAACAATTAACAAGTAACAGTGCTATATTCGGCCGTGCCGAATCTTATATACCCTTCACAACGTGTAGTCATGCAATAACAAATGTTTGTATCACCATTCATCCCATATGAAATACGTACAAATGTACACGTTAGAATAAATGTGGCATCGAATCCCAGCTGAGCCAAAAAAATTTTATTTTATTTAATATATTATTTATATTTTATTATTTTTTTTTATATTTTTTTTAAATTTATTTTTAAATTTTTTAAAAATTTTTTTTTCGTAGTTTTTTTTATTATTTTTTTCTTATTTTTAATATTTTTTTTTTTGTAATTTTTTTTGTTTGGTATGTTTTTTACATGTATCTATGTATGTATGTTGTTGTTGTAATTGTGAAAAAAACGAAGTGGTCGTGGTTTTTTGCT
This sequence comes from Phyto melanocephala, assembly GCA_941918925.1. Taxonomy (NCBI): domain Eukaryota; kingdom Metazoa; phylum Arthropoda; class Insecta; order Diptera; family Rhinophoridae; genus Phyto; species Phyto melanocephala. The sequence goes on along the minus strand of OW799233.1, from coordinate 128,956,900 downwards.
CATATCTCAGAAAGTTATAGGGCGATTGTGCTGAATTTCAATAGCGATTCATTCCTGGATATTTCCAAGAGATTGATACCATATACAGATCTGAGGAACATATAGTTGCTTCTAAAAGTTGATTTCAACCAACACACGGACAGACGGGCAGACGGTCAGGGCTTAATCGACTCCTCTATTCATAAGCTTTCAGAAAATATATACTTTATGGGGTCGGAAATGAAAATTGTAGAAATTACAAACGGAATGACAAAGCTATATATACCCTTGTGCACCACAGGTGAAGGGTATAAAAAACGCATGCATTTTGTTTATATGCCTGCATATGTGACATTTTTTTATACCCTTCACACAGTGAAAAAGGGTATATATAGGTTTGTCATTCCTTGTGAAAATTCTACAATTTTCATTTCCGACCCCATAAAGTATATATTTTCTGAAAGCTTTTGAATAGGGAAGTCGATTAAGCTCTGTCAGTCTGTCCGTCTGTCCGTGTGTATGTTGAAATCAACTTTTTGAAGCTCCCCGACATCGCTTAGACCCGGGTGAGGTATTAAAATATCAGAAATATTCGGGAGTAGATCGGTATTGAAAATCAGAAACATCGGTACATAAACAAATGAGATATGAGCAAAAACCCATGACCACCTCGATTTTTTTTTTCACAAAAACAACATTACAACAACAGAGAAAACGTGGCATCGAATCCCAGCTTAACCAAAAAAAAATTTTTTATATTTTTTTTTTAATTTTTTTTTATTTTATATTTATTATATATATTTTAATTATTTTTTTTTTAATATTAAAAAATTTTTTTTTTTTTTTTAACATACATACATACATACATACATACGTACATACATACGTAAATTTATAATTTTGCAATGGGATGTTTTTATATATGTATGTACGTATTTCATATGGGATGAATGGTGGTACAAACTACTGTTATTTCATGACTACATGTTGTGAAGGGTATATAAGATTCGGAACGGCCGAATATAGTGCTCTTACTTGTTTTATTTTTCTTTAATTTTAATAATTTTTAAAAAACTTCAAAATAAGGGAGTTCCATTCTCAGTTTTGTATTTTTGAAAGCGTTCTAAACCAGCTGAAGGTTTGAATTATTTACTGTAAAATAAAATAAAGAAAAACAGGTTTGACAGATGCAAATAAACTAATTGTTTAAATAAGTTGCTACCCCTGATTAATTTTATATAGAAAAACAATTAGTTTTACTTTATTAATCTACCTTGTTTTTGTTTTTAGATTTTGTGTATAAATTTACTTTCGTTAGAATGTTTCAACAATGTTTACGCAACACATTAAATAACTTTTAAATTAAATACAAGATACTTAATATATTTTTCTAAAGCTTGAAACTCGCTAACAAAATTTTATTTTTATAATTAAAAATATTGTTAACCTATAAGTTTGTATGTTTTTAAAATTTTTAATTTATTGTGAATATAATGTCTTCAAACGAGTTTACGTTCGATTAAGGAGTACCTCAAACCACCCCTTTCCATTATCTATATCTTTTACTGTTGTTTATAGCACTTTTTACCATACTTGCAATCCTATCTATATATTTAAAAGTGAAACTCTGTCTGTCTGTGTGTGTGTGTGCGTGTTAGCTATAGACCAGTGATCGGCTTTGAGTCGTTTTTTCAATATTCATAGTGAGTCATAAAATTTGAGTTTAAGTGCGTATAAATCATTGAAATTTAACTGAGCTGACGTACGCATACCCACAATAACGTTGATTTATAAGTACAACATAGAATGAAAATAAGTACTACGTCGTACTTATATTTATAGCGTCCCATATTTATATGATTTGCAAGACTACGCACGTTGATTCATATTTCTAAGAAACTACTTATCTCCATATCTAGAATGATGCAAGTTGACTCAACAACAAAAACTTAAACAGCTCTCATTTGTATGAAGAATAAACAATGTTGCCAGGTCGGAAAGTGCAAGATATTTTTTGGCAATGTAATATACAATGTTTGCAAGTATCACTATTTAATTTTTAAGTAAATGCATTTGGTTATGGCCTTCATGTTACGTTTTGGTTGGCTTCTATAATAAGACGTAAACAATAACAGTTATCTTGTGTTTTTTATTTTCATGTTTAAAGAGTTTGCAGCAAATTAAAAAACTGCGTTCTTAGGTGCTCACTTAAATTTGAAAGATAATACGCAAAAACAAAATCTAAATCTCTTAAACAGACAACAGTTTTTGTATTATTTTGTTAAATTTAAATTGTCTATTTTTTTAACAATTATTATGGTGAATGTCAAATTATAATCTGGCAAGCATATTTAAAACACCGACTTCATAATGACTACGCGAGTCATACCTGCTCTTCTTATCTTGCGTGAAAGACAATAGCAATCAAGTGAGTCATACGTGTTCCCCAATATGAGTACTATAAGTACCTTAAATTTGAAAGTGAGAATAAGTAGTCAGGACTTTTCAATTAATATGAATACGTATAAATCAACGAAATATTGAATCATGATTCTACTGGACTTACTTGATGAGTATTTGTTGCAGATCTCTGCTAAAGACTCCAAAACTGTAAAGCCAATCGGACTCAAACTGTGGTAAGTTTTTGTACACATTCCAGGGTGTGTTTATCTGTGTTAAAAAGTGGGCGGGGGCGCTACGCCCATAAAAAAAAGTTATAATTTTTATCGACTTGCACTAGATCGATTTTTCTGAAACTTTGCATACATATTGAACTGTCATGAATATACAGTTTCGTGATTAGAAAAGTGGACAGTGCCACACCTATAAAAAAATTTATTTTTATTCATTAAGGGGCGTAGCAACTTGCGCCGGGCTTGGCTAGTATATTAGTAAAATTCACTTTATTCTAATAAGTGCATAGAACGTATTCTTAGTGGACGAAAGAAACCCATGTTTCATGAGTTAATAATGTATGTTTACATGAAGCATATTATTAAAAGCTAACTATTTTGGATTTGAATTTTTATTATTTATCGAAATTTTCGGCTTAAACTGATATTTAAATTTTAATTCAGGCTTGAGTTCATATGAAGATTGTAACAAAGAATTTTTTTTTTTAAATAATACATATGCGCAATAATAATACTAATATAAATTAAACGTTCAGTTCAATTATTTTTTTCAAACGTCTTTATGGTCTTCTTTACTTCTGTCGTTTTATTTTTTACTTTGGCTTTTTAATCCGGCTCATTATTTCTATTTGTTTTTTTTTCTTTTTCAATAAAAATTATTTCTTGCCACAAAAATGAATTTTATTTTCTAGAAATTTTGGTTTATGGATGATTTTATGCCATGTTTTAATAATAAAAAAAGGAAAACAACAGCACAACGAACAATAACAACAACAATGTTGTTGTTATAATTTTTCTCAATTTGCTGATGTTGAGCAATAATTTTTGTTTAATATTTTTATTTATTTTATTTCTTTACTTTTTACTTTTTGTTTTTTGTTTTTTTCTTTTTTTGGTTTTTGTTTTGATTAATCACTTGGCCTAAACATTTAGCGCCACTTTGAAAAACCATTTAAACGCCAATAAAAATAAACGTAGACTCAGTTTTTATTACTTCATAAAAAATCTAGACATAACATCAAAATATTACAAAGAGTTTAACAGGCACACAAAAAAAAAAGTAAAAAAAAAAAAATACTTGGACTCTATAGAGGAAATGTTAAACTTTTTCATAACTTTTTTTGTTGCTTTTAGCTTTTGTTGCTTTTTGTTTTAACCATGAACGTGTTGGCCAAATAAAACGGAAGTATAGTTTTTATAGATGTTTGAATATGGTAGAGAGAGTATGTATGTATGTGTGTGTTTGTTTTTTTTTTTTTTATACAAAAGTGTGGTTTTCATAACAAGAAGTATTTAATAATGAACTCATACATAGTTGTTTTTGTTGATTATGAATAGTTAATGCATCGCATCTAAAATACATACAAGTACATACAGACAAACAAAAAGTTTTGTATTTTATTTAACTAAACTTTGTTGTTTGCTGCTACTGTTTGCTACAATTTTTTTCAAATAAATGCCTTCACATAATGGCATTTAATTTTTGTAGCTTTTGTTTAGTTTAGTTTAGTTCACTAAATTTTATTTCAGTTTAAGTGAAAAGCTAATAGTTATATTATGGCTTACATTTTGTATCTGAAATAATTATCTAAATGAACTGAAGTTGCAACTTAAGTTTAATTTAAGGGACATTTACCACTCTTTTTTGATAATTTTGATATGGCCTGTTTGCATTAACTTAATATGCTTTTTCAACAGCATCGTTAGATATAACTACGAACTGACGTGAAAGGATCGCACTACTTCCTTGGCGTCTCCCTCGACAGCCTTTTCGAGTGTCTTTTTTGACTCATATTATAATATATACTCAAGCGCCTTCGTATCTGTTTGGCAATCTATGTGTAGCCAGATCACTAAGGGAAAGAGGATAGTTACTTCTAAGCATAGGTATCTCGTTTCTAAATTATAAATTTACATTAATAGAGTCCATCTTTGGAATTCTCTTCTACCAAACCAACAAGTTAATAGTAACGTTAATAGTTACTAGAAAATCTATTTTTCATTATTCTGTTTATAATTAATTATTTTCCAGTGTTGTGTTTGCAATTGGTTTTAATGTATTTTAAAATATTAATTTGTTATTAGTTTTGGTTTATTTTTGATATAACTACGGTGCAAAATTTTGCATTGCTAAAATTAAATTATGGGATAGATATAATCATGCTGTTGAATTAAATAAAATATTATTTTCATAATTTAGGATGTGTAGTATCGTCACTGTAGGGTCAATTATATTCCCTGAGTACTCTTCTAAAGAATGGTTATATTTTAAGGGCTGAAGTTGGTTTTGAATGAAACACAAATTATTTAGGAAATTATTGTCATTTCTTTTTATTATGATAATATTGGTACTTATGGTTCGACCTCCGCGGCATACCTTTATCCTATGATCCAAATTTTCAATGACAATGTTAATGTTTAATTGTTGGGCACGATGATGAGTCGAGGTTGACTTCTCTTTTGCCACACTATCGCGAAAAACAGCAATTTTTTCCATTTAACAACTAAGATGGCATTCACAGATGTTTTCACATTTCATACAGACCTGTTTGGCTTAAATTTAAATATTTTCCACAATTCTCCCGATTGAGGACGAATTTGAACAAAAGAATAACGAAGTGCACGAAATGCATTTTGATTTGAACGCCCAAACTTGACGTTTAGGTGTGGTTCACATTCAACATCGGCCCTTAAAATTTAACCACCCTTTACTACGTCCTCGAAATCTTGTGTTATTAGTACACAGCCTATTCGGCTAGATGTAAGCGCCACTTAGTTTGCAAGACAAATTCTAGATCTGCTCAATTTTAGTTACAGAATGATATTCAAAATTATAATGATATTCAGCGTTTATTTATTATATTTATAGACTTGAAAATCGACCAATAGCACTCTGTCTAATGAAACAAACAAATAAAAAATAAATACAAAATATGTAATTACTCAGCATGTCTTTTGTTTTAGTAATGAAAATATAAAAAGCAACATAAAATGCATACGTTTATTGTATATTTATTAGAGCTGTACAAGACGACTTCTTTTTTGAATGAAACAGCAATTCTTCAGGCAATAGATTATTATTTTTTTAAATCCAGTATATTTTGTTCTTAATTTATTACGAGTTAAAAATTCTTTAATGCATTTATATAATATAGAAAAAAATACGGAATTAAAATTTATATGATTTTAGTGCGCTGTACAATCAAAAATAATGTTATGCACCTAGTATCGTTATTTTAAAAACCCAGACGATTTAGCAGTAGTTGTTGTGATTGACACCGAACGTGAGGACCACAGATATTTGAAAATTTACCAAGTACTAATGGCTGATATCAACAAATACTTTTAAATAATAAAAATTTTAAAACAACTGTAATGAGTAGGGTAGGAATTTCAGAGCTTATTTAAAAGTTTATTAAAATTCCTTGCCTTTCATGTTCTTAACCCTTTTGGGACTACTGAGACAATAGGTCACAGAAATTTTCAATTATTCGTAGTTTCTTTATTTTTAATGCATTTGTTTATCTAAATAGTCCCGAACGTAGTTCACAACGTGTTGTATTGTCATACTATATTAAATAAAACCAAATGTCGTTCATTGGTAGTTGCATCACTTAAAAGCGGTTGCACCGATTACTCAATTCTTTAAATGTTTGTCATAACTTAGGCTTTTACGAAAAGAAAACTCCTTTTTTAATTTTTTTTTTATATTGATGAAAGGCTGGACCTATTTGTCTTTTTTTAAAATAATTTATGAAGCTAAGGAGTATTTGTTATGGCTTATTTCTTTAATAAAAGTAGATGTGGCACCCAGCTTTTACAGAAAGTCGTTAGTTTATGCCGCATATGCAAAGTGCTGCAATTTCGAAAGTATTAAAAATTTATTTCGAATATTAAAAAAACCACTTGCATTGTTTAGCTTAAAATAAACTGGAAAAGAATAATGGGCATGACACCTTCTATATAAAAAAAACATTTTATAAAACATCTAGAAAACTATTACTTTTATAATCTTAAGACTTTGCGAGTTTTAATATTATCTCTTTTGTCTTATTCCAATCAGTGCAGGGTAAATGATACCTCCAATATAAAAAACTCAAAAGAATTATTTCAGGATTACTAGATGTTAGAGTTTCAATCCTAGTATAAGAAATTTAAATAAAAAAATTTTTTAATTATAATTTTTAAAAGGTAATTTATTATTGACTTAGGTTCATCAAAGCTTTAAAAAATTCCAATATTTGCCGACATTTTATTTATTCTTATTTTTCTACATGTTTTCCAACTGACAGAAATTTCTTTGTTTTTCAAAAACATTTATTTTTAATTAAAAAAAAAATGATAAAATTAATTAAAAATATAATTCTAATTTAAAAACAGAATCAATTTGTCAATTTTCTATAAAATTATAATTTTAAGCAACAATTTTTCTGTGTATGATTAACTTTATCTAATGCTCTACTGAAATCAGTATAGATGACATCCGTTTGATGACGCTTAGAGAATCCATCAATTGGAAGTTTGTATGGGTTTTCTAAAACCATGTTGACGATTTATATTTGAACGATCTATTCCAATAATTAGATAAGATCAAATGAGGGGGTCTCTCATACAAAGAAAATATTTTTCATTACATATCTGTATAACTTTGATTGTTACGGGCCTTAAATTTGACAGAGCTGTTAAATAGATCTTGTTGAAGTTAGTGAGAATATAGGGAAAGGATTAGACAGTAGTGACATTAACTTTTAGTGCTTTTAGTGCATTCGATATGGTAGGCATTATATATACATTAGGGAAAACAAAAAACCTTTTTTATACTCTTCACACAGTGAAAAAGGGTATATATAGGTTTGTCATTCCGTGTGAAATTTCTACAATTTTCATTTCCGACCCCATAAAGTATATATTTTCTGAAAGCTGTTGAATAGTGAAGTCGATTAAGCTCTGTCAGTTTGTCCGTGTGTATGTTGAAATCAACTTTTTGAAGCCCCCCGACATAGGTTGGTCCCGGGTAAGGTATTAAAATATCAGAAATATTCGGGAGTAGATCGGTATTGAAACATCAGAAACATCGGTACATAAACAACTGAGATATGAGCAAAAACCTACGACCACCTCGATTTTTTTTTCACAAAAACAACATTACAACAACAAACGTGTATACTGGTTAGAGAAAACGTGGCATCGAATCCCAGCTGAGCCAAAAAAAATTTTTTTTTAATTTTTTTAAATTTTTTTTTAATTTTTTTTTTATTTTTTATTTAATATATTATTTATATTTTTATTATTTTTTTTTAAATTTTTTTTTTAATTTTTTTTTATTTTTTGTTTGTGTTATGTATAATATATATATAATAATTTTTTTTTTTAAATTTTTCTTTTTTAATTTTTTTTTAAATTTTGTTTTGTTTTTTTTTTTTTTTTTTTTTTTTAACATACATACGAGAATTTATAATTTTACAATGGGATGTTTTTATATATGTATGTACGTATTTCATATGGGATGAATGGTGATACAAACTACTGTTATTTCATGACTACACGTTGTGAAGGGTATATAAGATTCGGCACGGCCGAATATAGCACTTTTACTTGTTTGATTTATAAATGCATCGACCAAACTTATATCGTCATATCCTTTAGATCGCACATAATAAGTATTTGTGAATAACAAACTTATTAGAGGTGTTTGTCAGGGATCTGTTTTATGACCACACTTATTTTCGTTATACGCAAACGATTTGCTAGAACATGCTACTGACTTTAACAAGCTCAGTTCAAGATATTGCTTTAGGTATATCATGTCTAAATGCCTCTTAAAAAAAGAATCTATGTTAGTAGTAGTAGTAGAATATAGTAACGGTCTCTGTTAAAATCCACACAAATATAAAGCAGCGCAATATCTAGGAAAAGTTTTGTTGTTCGCACTCCCAAAGGCTTTAATTTAAATGAAGAGAGAATTCAAATTGTTGACAGAGCGAAAAATCTTGGAGTAGTTATCAATAGTTTGATTGCAGAAGGCTGATCATCAAAACTCAATGGTGGGTCAAACTTTTGTAAAGTTGAGACCTTTTTGGCCAATACAATATTTTGTCCCTTCAAAACATCAATATCTAGTGTTTGAGTGGTAGTTTTATGTACATTCTACTTGTTTGAAATTGCAATTGGGGAGTGAAGCTGATTCAGATAAGAATCAGAAGATTATGTCCACCACTAAAGAGGGACTATGGGAGCATATGGGGTCAAAATGCTAAACGCAATTAAAGCGCAGGATGAGTAACCTGGATCTCGGGATAGCCAAATTGAAAATAGATAGACGAATTAAAAAAAAAACACTTTCATGAGTATATGCAGTAGTTCAGGAAAAAAAGTAGTAGTAGTATGTGTAAATTCACTTTGAGTACCACAAGATAAATGGTGAGGAGTTGTACGCTGTTGCTTCTTCGAGAGTTCATGAGATTATAATAATAATTATAGTAATAATAATAATAATAATAATAATAATAATAATAATAATAATAATAAGAGTCAAAAGGTATTGCCAAAAGAGCGGCAAATTGTATGATGATCGTTATATATAATTCACTACCAATTCAGGCCTGGAAACACTTCCTGTTTGAACACTCGTTCAAACACCGCTTGTCTTTGGAACAATCTTCCACTAAGTCAATAACTGCAATGCTAATAGTTTCGAAACATTCTGATATAACTTTTTTACAAAATTTTCTTATTTCATTGTTGTTATTGTTGTAAATATGTTATATTTACATTCACTTGTTATAATACATTTTCTGCAATATGTTAGTAAATAAAATTTAATACATGCCTGTACTATAAATATAGGACAGAGTAGAGGACATGATGTTTCTCATATAAAAAACTACATTTGATGTCATTTCTGGAAAACTGTAAAATATATTTCGTTGAAATTTGGTACGAGCTACATTTGATAACATTTTCATAATGAAAATAAAAATTTTATGGAACGGAGAAGGGGGAGTCATACTCTCATACGTATAAAATACTATTGTATTTATGACAATTATTGCCTAACTTAAAGAGAAATGTATGAGTTAATTAGTTTCGCTCTCCACTCACATTTAGAATGCCTTTGTGAGAGTTCCGTTAAAATAGCAATTGAAAAGTAGAATTTTTTAAAAAAATCATTGCTTTTGTGAATCATATGAATAAGCACACATTGCAAGCAGCGACATTTATATATGAACAACAGTCTCTATAATATGAATCATGCATTAGCATCATTCATTTTATTAATGTTAATTGCTAGCTCAATATTCATTCATTTAAGAAAATACAAAATTATGCCGTTTGATTCGTTATCAAACAGGTCTCAGATACTTAACAAAGGCTTGTAGTTAATATTTAAAAGCTATCTCCTACTGAATACCCGTTAGAGTCAGCAAAGCGGTCTGCATTCTGCTAGTAATCTCATAGTTTTTAAAATGTTTCAAAAATCTAAAAATTTTACAGCAAACAACACAACACTTTCGCATAATTTTAAAATTTTTGGAAAATTATGACTTTATGGCCACTCAGCGCTTAGAACTGCTTGTGAGTATGCTAATTGAAAATTAAAAAACAAATTTAAATTACTCTTTAACTGCTCTGACATATACATGCTGATGATGTTACTAATATTCCCTTATTTCTTAGCATACACATTCGCATCCGTAAATATTTAAAACTGATATTCTTCTTAACGAATATTCGCACTCAAATTCGCCGAATATTTTCACACTTCTTAATACTTACATTCGTATCTGCGAATACTGAAAAATTCGTTATTAGTTACATCACTAGTACATACAAATCAAAATCTTTTCATTCATTTTCTTCATTTTTAACCCTTTGATTGATGTGCCAATTACGAGTTGTTTATAAAATCTTATGGAAAAAAGTCCACATACACCCTGACAAGCATTTAGATAAATGTACAGCAGAAAAACATTAAATAAATTATTTTTAGTTTTTTACTACTTCCTTTGAAAAGCGCGGCCTGGCTTTCATAAAATTACGCATAAATAGTGCGCCACTGATGCTAAATTGGCTTAATCCATAATATGCTTTTTATTAAAAGCACTAGTGACTGAATAGAACAAAATGCCATCATCAAGATTTCAATAAAAAAGGGTTTTTATTTTTTCTGAACAACAATGACAATTATTGCTGATACATACACTATTTTCACTCAATTAAGTTTTATGACAAACATAAATTTAAAAAAACAAAAAATTGGGCACAAGAAATCGCTGCATGAAACTGCCAATTTTACAGAGCAAGTGAAAGTTGGAACTATTAAATGAATTTTTGTTTTCTTTCTGTATATGTGAGAGGGTGATTTAAAGAAATTATATTGTATTTGGCTTTTTGACGATGTTTTTTGCAGCAGCAATAAAATCTCATACTTCGCAATATATTAGTTTTAACCCCCACATAAAAACTCGTGTTAAAATTAAATTTATTTTATAACCAAATAGTCGAAGGAATTTAATTGGGTTAATTGATGAGGTTTTATATGTTAATGCTCGATGAATTTTTGGTAATTATTTATTCATTAAAACTGCTTGAGTTACGTTAAAACTTCAGCATAATTCAAATGGTGCTAATTAGAAAGTGTCATTGCTAAGGAAATGTAATATGTATGAGCCATTGTGTTGGAGTAGACAAAAGTGTTTAGTGACAGACAGAACTAAAATTAATTGATTTTATTACAAAATATTATCAGTAGTTATGTGAATATGCGTATGTGTATGAAATTAATATCACTATATATAAATTGTTTGATTTTTACAGCGTATTATATAAGTAGTATAGGAGCTTGCGCGTTTAAATAAAGTTTATTCTGCCCCGTAATGATTTGTCGCTAGAGTTTGGTCCATACTTGAATATTTCTGAAGAGTACAACAATGTCTATAAATCTACTTCCAAAAAACAGATAATCAAATTCTTTGCCAATCAAATGTTTCAGTTCAAAGTTTTTTTTTTGTGATTTATGGAATTTCTTAGTGCTGACTATACATTGATTTTCCAAAATGAAATTCTTTAAACACAACTATAAGATTCTATTTTCGCAACTAAATGATATGAGGGACAATAGGTTAGGTTAGGGTGAAAAGGAGGGACACTAAAAGCCCAAACTCTTGACAGGTATACACTTATGCCCAGATGGCATATTGTGCGCTCCTTGTAGGAAACGGAATTCCCAAAACAAAAACCATAATCATAATTTCCCATAAATAACGGACTAGTCCAAGAACCCAGTCTCCTCAATATAATGTCTTATGGATCTCTAGTTCGAGTTCCCCAGGTATTCCAAGTTCGGCATAGTATCCACTGGAAAATTTTCGCGTCTAATATGCCCAAACGCAGGACAATGACAGAGATAGTGTATCAAAGTCTCATCCTCTTCCTCGCATGCTCTACATGTCGTTTCTTCAGACAATTCCGTGCGAGCTAGATGAGTTCTCAACTCCGTATGACCTGTAATTACACTGGTTAGTCTCCTAAGTGTTGGTCTACTTAGTCTCAGAATTTCCTTGGATTTACCAAGATTTAGGTCACCCCATAGTATGTTTGTTACTTTACCGACATCAGTGCTTTGCCATTTTCTGACATGTTTCTCCATCGCCCAACATTTAAGTTCATCTTTGAATCGTTTAAAGGGTTAAGCATTTTCCAAAGTAATAGTACTCAGAGGAGCTCCCATTTTGGATAATTTGTCTACTTTTTCGTTTCCGATCAGCCCGTGATGGCCTGATATCCATATTATCTCCAGATGTTCACAATTTGCATTTTTGTTTATCTCGCTCTTGCATTGCAGAATGTTGTGGGATTCAACTTTCTTCTTTCTCAATGTCTTAATCACTGATTGGCTATCCGTAAAGATACGATTCGGGGCTGCGCTATTCGTTTCCTTTATCCACGAGTGACAATAATTCCAATACCTTCAACGGATACAATATTCTCTGTGTTTCAGAAGCAACCTGATAAAAGCTTTTATTTTCATTACGTACCAAATATTCAAGCCACTTTAATGGCGTTTAATGGTATTGGTTTTTATTTGGTTCTAGTACTATAAATTTTGTGTCACAAAAGATATGCTGGCAATGAACGTGCCGAAAGCCTCGAAAATTTTAAGAGTTTTTCTGGTGTAGATACCGGATATAAGCGGGACGAACTTTCCGCTCTTTTGTATGTTGAATTTGATTCTTAGCGGCGAATGTTTTCGAGGAAACGTCAGCCTTCAAGGTCTCTACCAAAGCAAAATATACGGGACTCTTTTTCTGGGTTAGCACTTAATGTTTTAAGCGCAACCGAGAGATAAATTATTTTTTTAATTAAATAATTAATTAAACTAGTTGGCATATGCTTCCATAATTACATTATATTGTTTGTTTTTATTTTTTTCGGTTGTCAAATACTACGGGGCAAGGTGAATTCAATAAGGTGAACTTATTAGATCAGCTGATCATCAGCTGTTGACTACTTCTAGGGACCACCTTTAAAATTTTTGTGTATTTTTGACATATCGTTTTGTTTTACACTAACAAAATACACGTTTGTATTTCTTCACTTTGTAGTTGTTTTAGCGACGAGTTAACCTTATTGAATTCGCCTTGCTACGGGGTTAAAAAATAAAAATTAAAAAAGATTTTGTTTGGTTTTTTTATTTTTAACGTCTTCAAAATATTAGATAAATATTTACTGATGATCTGGCATGAGGACCAATGAAATGCTTATAAACCACCTTAAACTTAATAAATAATGGTGTTAAATCAGAACCAATGTCCAAAATAAATTAGGAAGAATGTTTTAAAGAATAGTTAATTTAAAAATAAAACTATTATACACAAAAACAATTGAAAATTTTAAGAAAAAAAAATACCAACACACTTACTAATACTTTGAAACATGATGCCAAACTTATTGAAATATTCCTGTTTTAAAATCATAATTGTATTACTTACTTTAATTATTTATTATAATTTTTATGGATTTATGTAGGTATGTGTGTTTGTATGTATGTGTGTGTATAGGTATGTATTTATATTATATGAACTTTAACTTTGATGTTTTGTTTGTGCTATGGAAACAATATAAACGTGTAACGGGAAAGTAACAATCTTCTGTTATAATAATTAATATAATTAATTAGAAATATGTTAGAAGTTGTAGCAAACAATATGACTAAATGTTTTTTACCTAAATTTTACTTAATGAGCAAATAACAGTTTTAGTTATATTGCCTTAGCAACGGCAATGATATAAATGATAAACGTACAAATATCTAAGAATTGGAAGGAGATAAAAGTTACGATATAGTAATTAAATTGTGTTGATAGAAAGTAGAGAACTATAAACAAAGAAAACTAGCAAGCGAGTAGGGAAATGAAAAAGTGAAAAGTTTGTAGTTGTAGGTTTAGGGGAAAAATTTTTATGTATTCACTCTTAGATAATGAACAAAGATAATCACGTTCGAAACGATAATACGTTTTTCAAATCTGCATTACTAAAATAAAGATCTGATATATAACTATATGAGAAGAAGAACCATGGTTAAGACATGATCATGACGGTCATACCATAGTTTCTCTGCCGTATTTCTAAAAATTATTTTTGGTTTATTAAAAACTTATTTGACAGATGTTGTACAAAAATTTGTCGAATAAGCCTACAGTAAACTTAAAATATTTTTATTGAATACAGCAAGCAATAGTTATTTGTGTTTCATTAAAACATTGATTTTGTCGCCATTTAATCTAAGCTGTACGTGAAAACTAAGATTTGATTATTATTTGAAAATAATATCATTTACAAAACGAAATCTTGGCAGAAATAATTTTAAAAATACTCAAAACTATTTAAAATTACAAAACAACCTTTAAATGTTGGATGAAACAGTAGTATAATTACAAAGCAATCAAGCTATTGTTTCTTTAAATAATAATTTATTTTCAACTGTTTTCTTTCTTGTTAAATCAATTTTTATTATTTAAAAAGTTTGACATGTAAAAAATATATTCAAAAATTTTCAAAGAAATTAAAGAAATAATATTTAAAAGGAAACGTTTGAGTGTACATAAACGTTGTATTAAATAATAATTCCATTATAGTATTAATAAAAAAATAACATCAATTTATTTAATTTTCTTTGTATATAGTTGTGTTATGATTATTATCGTGCAATTTATTAAACATAATAATGATAACTGGCAATCATTATGCTTTAATCACAATCATAAAACTCAATCATATTATGTTTCTCATTGATTACCACAACCATATTATTCCTTTCGCATACTCAACATATTTATTTCCACTTCAAGTGATATGAGCCAGAGACATCGTTGCCAATTTAGCCCTTTTCAAGCTTAATTAAGCCTTCTTGAATCTCGTTTAGCCGGAGAAAAATAAACTTAGCACGTAGCCTTTTGCTAGTTTTTTGCTAGCCTTTTTTAATATTTTTAAGTCTTTTTTTATTGGCTTTTTGAGTCATTTTTGTAGATTATTAAAAATTCCTACCTAAAAATATATATACTGGGTCCGCCAAATAACTTTTTTTTTTTGAAAATGCTATAAAAAAAGTGTAGCTTCGGCTATGTGGCACGTAGCGTCGTCCTGTTAAAACCAAATGTTGCCAATATCCTCCTCTTAAATTTTTGTGAACAAAACTTCGTTCAACATGACCCGATAACGATCGCCATTGACTACCGCTACTCCTTGCTCGTTTTGGGTGTACAGGCTTTTCAATGTATGCGTGCAGGTTTTCTGTGCCCCAAATGTGAAAATTTTGCTTGTTTACATACCCGCCAAGATCGAAATGAGCTTCATCTGAAAAGATAATTTTTTGTTTTTGGCAAAATCGGCCAAAGTAATGTCGCAATATTTCCCAGCGTTGTTAAAGCGTACACACAACCATATTCGTTCAGCGGAAAGATACAACTAATTATCTGTCAAATCAGACATGAGCTGAGTGTTACCATTCACGAAATAAGCACTAGTAGAAAAAAGAAAAAACGTTAGATGGCGGACCCTTTATTATTTCTTTCATAAATATTTTATTTTTACATAGTTCATTTCCACATACATCGTGTATGCTGTAAAGAAGTGAGAAGAGTAATGGCTCTTAAAAAATTTCTAGTATTATCTCTTTTTTTTAAAGTAATTTTTTGACAAACTATATAAAAATATTCTAATATCTTGACGAATTTATTTTTATACAAACACAGATTGACTTTGCATAACAATGTTTAGTGAACAGCAGGTTTATTTGTTGAAGGTAAATAAGATTGAAATCAATCTCAATCACGACAGTTGATATAAGTGATATTCAACTAGCAAAAAACTATGTATGTAAATAGATAAACAAATAATCAAAGGAATATAGAAGCAAACATTTTTTTTAAAGAAAAAGCAAATAAGCAAGACATTTTATTTATTTTTTATTTTTTTAATAATACACTTTTAAACAAATATAAAGTTTTATTTGAAGGCATGTGTAGTATTGCCTTTGAAACAATATTTCCTCTAAAAATATTTAGTACAAGAATAAAGCTTTTTAGTACAAAACAACAGCAAAAAAGTTCTTGCATTACTAAGGCGCAGACTCCGTTAACAATTAAGCTTTTTTGGTTAAATGCCAAAATGAATTTACAAAATAAACTTGTTGTTTGTTCATTCACAGCGACATTACTTTCTTATGTTTGCTTACTTTATATTCATGCATAAATTTAGCGTTTACCGCTATTTTTATGATATTAAAAAATTTATTTTGTTCTAAATCCGTGTTCAATTGTTGTTAACAAACATTAAGGACACGTGTTGAAATAATTATGGATTGAAATTGCAATGTAGAAAAAAGAAAAATAAAAATCATCTATGAGATACTACGTACAAGTGATGTAACGAATATCAATTTTAAATTATTTGCGAATGCGAATGCAGATACGAATACTTGCAGCCGATTTTCGCGAATATAAATGTGAGAGCGAATATTTAGTTACAAATTAGAATTTCGACAGCTAAGTTGCCGTGTCAGTCACACACACATTAGTTATCATTTGAATACATCAGGTTTATAAGATATTTAATCAATTTAAAGATAACATAATCTAAGCGAAATAAGAACAAGTAAGAGCACAATATTCGGCTTCTATAGCACAAAATTTATTATTTGGTTATTAACGGAAATCGCTAAGAAATAATCTTTTATACTTAAATATCTACCACTTTCTTTGTATTTATAACTTCGATATGCTAGTAAAATGTTTTCGTAAATTTAGTCTTTCAATGAAAGTGGGCGTTAAAGTAGGCGTGTTGAAGTTGTTTCTACTAATGAATGCAACTTAGATGTTTCACTATAGAGTCCCTTATTCTTCTAAAAACTTTGCTCATAAAGAAATTGCATAAATTTAATATATAGCGTTATATGGAAGGTAGGCGTACAAGTGGGCATGTCACCTTAACTGTCTTTTTTTTTCTTCCATTGACTAGAAGGATATCTGTACGAGGTCTCATCAGCACACCTTTAATTTTGTCGGTTTTGTGAGCTTTTAAATTTTAGTAACAGTAGATTACTTAAAATAGGGCGTTATAGTAGTCGTGTCGAAGTAATTCCTAGTAATAAATTCAACTTAGATATTTCAGTACACAGTCCTTTATTCTTTTTTATTTTTTACTCAGGAAATATAAATTCGAAATTTCATGGACGGAGATATGAAGCTAGATCGTCATAAAATTAAACTCTGCTTCAGGAAATATATACTTTATGGGGCCTATAATGGATATTTCCATGTGTTACAAACGGAATGACAAAATAAATATACCTCCCCGTTATTTTCTTGGTGGTGGATATAAAAACAATTTTTTTAATGTTTATTTGCTAGAAGGTTAATAAGGGAATTTATTTAAGTTAGTTTTTAGGCTCGGTTGAGTAGTTTAAAATAAAACTAGATATACATAAACAGGTTATGTTATGTACGGACAACTTAGTTGATTATACCCACACGATTTTCGATATTTAGCAGACTACCTTTAACGTTATTTACAAAAATTATTCGCAAAATTTATTTTTAATATTCGTTACATCACTATTAAATACAGTCGAACTTCCATAACTCGAACTTCTCTGACTCGAATTTTTCTTTAACTCTGATCAAAAGAGTGCTGATGATGAAACCGTAGCTGGTTTCGAAAATGCATTCCACTCAGCTAGTATCGGATGACTAACTTTTCCTAGATATTCTGTCATTATCACATAGAACTTATAGCCTAATATAAAAATATAATCGAACTTATTTTGTTGGCAATAGCCTTTAAAGAACAAATCACACACAATTTTGCTTCCGTAACTCGAACTTCCATAAGTCGAAGTTCTCCATAACTCAAACAAAAAACATACACATGAACTCTATAACTCGAAGAATTTTGCTTGTTTAAATAGGTTTTTGTTATATTTATCGGTTATTTGTTTTACTCTCGTTTGTTTTTTGAGCTGGTTTGTCTATCATACATGCTATTTTTTTAGTTTTTTTTTTTTCAAAAATAAGGAATCAATTATCAACTCATTTTAATCTGGATTTCGTTTTTTTACAGGACAAAGCAGTCCTCGATTGAATTTCAGCAACTAGAAGCCAAAACATGCATGAGAAACTACTCAAAAGCCAACAAGAAACGATGTAGAAAGTTCTTTCCCAACATTAAATAATTATTTACAGACAAATGACGCAACAAGTGGTGAGCACACAAAGCTTTTTTATTTTATTTTATTTATTTATTTATTTAAGTCTATGGATTCTAGATCCTTACAGACTAAAAATCAGTACATACAAAATGTTTAATATTAGTTATTCAAAAACAAAATAATTTTACATTTTACAATATTAACATTTAAGGAAAAATCAAAATGTTGATAAAGTTTATTGAACTCGGTACAAATCCTCAAAAACGGATCGAAGTTGGCATAATTCGTTCTGAAAACTTTGACTGATAGCGGACAAAAAAGACGTGTAGAACGACATGGTACATTAAAAAAGATATTCGCTAATAGGAAATCAGAGCATATACATCCATTAATTAAATTTAGAACAAATGTAACGTTTAACATTGTTCTACGACTTTTTAAAGTTGGCAGCTTCACTAGTGCAAGTCTACTAGTATAAGGCGGCAGGCTTAACGAATTCCACTGTAAGCCACGAAGACAAAATAGCAGGAACTGTTTTTGCACAGATTCAATGCTATTAATATAAACATTGTAAGTTGGATCCCAAATTATTGAACCATACTTAAGAATAGGCCTGACAAGAGAAATATACAATTGTATTGTTACATATGGATCTGTAAACTCTTTCGCCCAACGTTTTATGAATCCAAGGGCAGCACGTGCTTTATTAACAGTTAGAGAAATATGCTGAATAAAATTTAGTTTAGCATCTAATAGGATTCCAAGATCGGAGACTGATTCCAGTCTTTTTAACGTAAAAGCATTTAAAACAAATTTAACTTTAATATAACATCTACGAAAGAAACACATATATTTACATTTTTCAGGGTTCAGCTCCATTAAATTAAATCTACACCATACATTAAAAGCATCTATATCCATTTGTAAGAGGGTGTGATCGGCGTAATTATTATAACTTAGGAATATTTTAACGTCGTCAGCATACATAATAACGTTTTAGAATTTAATAGTATTTGGTAGATCATTAATAAATAAGCAAAACAGCAATGGACCAAGATGACTTCCCTGAGGAACACCAGAAACAACGGCTATTGGTTCAGAGATAATGTTTTTAAAACGAACATTTTGTTTTCTATTTGTCAAATACGAATAAATCCACTTAAGGGAGTTCTGTTTAAATCCCATTACATCAAGTTTTTTTATTAGAAGTTTAAGCACATTAGAGTTATTTTTTACTGAAAATAACAAGAAAAGTAAAATATCAGTCATTTATTTCAGAATATTTTATTTTACTGTAATTAATTTTAATTACATATATGAATACATATGCTTGTTCTTTTATATTCTTTAGTATGTAGTTTTCCATTCGAGGCTATTTTAAATAAAAATACATAAACAAAAAACCTTTTACTCTATTTTAACAAAAAATTCTGTAACTCGAAGTCTCCGTAAGTCGAAGTTTTTTTTTTGGGATAATGGTGATTCGAGTAATGGAAGTTCGACTGTACATATTTTAGAAATATTATGAATGATGGTAATAGAAATCTGTTTATCATACGTCGCGTATACGTTATATTATTGTATGAATAATTAAAATTGCTCATACGGTAAACGACACAACTCCCGTTTAAAATTATGCCATCATGTGTTAATTTCATTTGCCACAGTCTTGATAAATAATTTCAAAGTAATATATACAAAAGGACATTAATATATTTTTAAATAAAAAGTTTTCGCTCTAAAAAAAAAATTTAAAAACATTTTTGTGGTTTGTTAAATCTTTTTTAATATTTTTTTTTTCTTTAAGTAAGACCATGTTTGACACATGGTGTTTTAGTATTTATATAGGATCTATGTTATAAGTTTGTAATTCCGTTTAAAACATAATCAAATATTTAAAAAAAAATATTATGTTTATTTTGCAATGCGCTTGAAGTTTTATATTCAGTTTTTTTGGTAAAGCTTCCACAAACAAGTGTTTTTATTTACGTTTATAATTAAATTTTTTTTTTTTTAAGAAAAACAGATACATAAATATTTACTGGCTGTAATATATCGTAGTTTTTTTTAAAGTCTATTTCTTCTTGTTTGCATAATCCTCTAGGATGAATAGATCACATGGATGTTAAGGGAATTCGGCAAAGATTGTGTTTTTCTTCCTTTATTTAAAAATATAATTGAAGTATGAACCTTTGTGTGTGTGTGGTTTGGTTTTTTCATTAAAAATACCTTTCAATGATAATTTGGAGAAAATTACTACATGAACTTATATAAATTAATTAGATAATAAACAACCCATTAATCTACATCAAATCTTTTGCTGACAGCCGGTTTATTTGATTAGTTAACATTGTAGGAGCTAATAATATATGATTGCTAAAAGTACTGTTGCCAACTTAGCCATTTTTTGGCTACATATAGAAAACAGACAATCAAATTCATTGCCATTAGTTCTTGCAATCTTATATTTATTCTTTGGTTAAAAAATTTAAGGATTAAAATATCGTAGTACTAAAACTTAATTATCATAACTTAACTAAGCGATTGGCAAGATTTGTGGTACTCTCTGTGTAAACTTAGCCAATTCTTCACAAGTTTATCCAGAAAATTCTACATTTAGAAGTTAGCCATTTTTATTTATCCATTTTTGGATACTTTATAAACATTTTTGAATTATTTTTTTAATACTTTAACAATTTTTCTTAAAAATATATCAGCAAGACTTAAAGCTTCCTACTATGGATGCATAGACAAGACAAAGTCTTGCTTTCGTCTAATAATTTTTTTGAACTTATTAATGTACATTTGTAAAAAAAATCGCTCTAAATATGATATTTAAATTGTTGCAGAAATATGAGCAATAAATTGTTACGCTATAACTTCCTGTAATGTTGCATTGCAATGGTGTGATTAGCTTTTGTCAAATTATGCAGTTACTACTTTCCATCATGGTTTTCTAAATACAATAGACTAATAGTTTTACGGTCTCTTAAACCACATTTGAACTGTGTATCAATTTTATGAGCCCCCAGACAATTTCTTGACCACCTCGCCTTTTCACACCAATACAAACTAAATAACCGTAGGTTCAATTCCCAGTTAATAAAAAATTTTTTTTTTTTCATTTTTCATATTAATAAGATAAATGGTGATACAAACAATTGTTATTGCATGGCTACACGTTGTGAAGGGTATATAGGATTCGGCACGGCCGAATATAGCACTCTTAATTGTTTTAGAATAACATATCTGCACAAAAAGATTTCAATATTTGTATTTTGATGTTGAATATCGGCGGGTTAATGGATTAAATATTATATTAAACGGTGTTCTCTGATTGCTATAATTGTAAGCTTTAATCTTCTTAAGATGGCTTCAATATAAATGCCAGATACCGATACTTAGCATTGCATAAATCAATTTTTTTTAAATATATTAATTATAAGATTGGTTTCTCACTGTTGCAATTACATACACGTTTTAAATATTTTTTTTGTTTATTCGTAGCTTTAAAAAAATTCAATTACATTTGCTAAGTTTTTAATTAAATGGCAAACAATTTAAAATAAATGCTTTTTTATATAAAATGGCTAACAGAAACAAAAAGAAAAACTATGAAACGTTTTGTTAACATAATTGAATTGTCATTACATGTATGAGTGAGTGAATGAACATTTATAAAAACAATCCGTCTATACACACCACCATTTGTTTATACATACGTATGGACATTCATACGTCCGTATATGTGCATTCATACACGCATGGATATTTTAAGATATACAAGTCTGTCTTAATACTCATACGTATTATTTATACAGAGAATGGCAAATATATTTTTTTGTTATTTATTTCACATACTTTGACATAATATGTGTTATTTAATTTTATATCTCTCTTCCATTGTTATTGTAGCTGTTGCTAAATATATGACTTTTCTTCATTATTTTTCTGTTTTGTCATTGTTGTTGCTGGTGCTGATGTTGTGTAGTTTTTTCCTGTGCTCAAGCGACAGTAACTTATAAGTTAAACTAAAACGAGTCTGTACATGTGTGTGAATATGTTTTAAAATATTTATGGCCATGTGTAAATCTGCAATTTAAGGACTAGTTCATATAAGGGTATAAATTTATGTGTATGTGCGTGCACTCGAAATTACTCTATGTGTGTTTGTCTGAATTACGATTTATGACAACCATTATAAGAGGAAAATTAGTTAATGCTGAGTGAATGTAAATTTTGACACTATAAGTGTGATAAAAAATATAAATTAAAAATTACACTTGTTTAGTTTAAACTAAAATGTTTAAGTGATTAGCCCATTGCAAATATAGAAAATTACATGGATTTTTTATATTTATTATTATTAAGGACGTAAAAGATATTTGACAAATTTTTCGTTTACAGAAAATATTTAATAAAATTTTCTATTTTTCTTTATTAAATTATGATTAGATTATTATAGTTGCCAAGATTAGATTAATTGATTTATTCTATAGCAAACAGCTCTTTCTATATCTCTAAATCAAAAGAATATGTTGATATCATAATTGCCTTGTATATGATATTATATTACAGTACATTTCTAAGCTTACTGAAGGTTATTGTGGCCTCTAACTGACCGCTTAATTTTGTTTTTTATTACAATAGAGCGTACGGGCGCATTCGGTTGTGGTATCAGAGTGACATAATTAATTTTGGAGTGTGTAATTTTTATTAAACAATCTTTAGTTGGTTTCCGAGGTAGTTTGCTACACGCAAAGTATCAAGTGAAGTCTAAATGACACCATTTTTGACAACACCACACTAGTCGTCTTCTTTAATGAAAGGTCCAAGGTGAGATGGAGTATTAGAGAACGCTGTTGCATCGTTATATCTTATTTTGCCGAATAAACTGTCTTAGATTTATTTTAATCTTTTGTGGTTGAATTTACATGTCATCACGCGCTATCCCACCTTCTGATCGTGAATGACTCTAATGATAACTGTTGATAGTACTGGCATAAGCTATTAAAAAAATTAAGTAAACATTTTTATGATTTTTTATTTTTATTTTATTTATTTATTTTTATTTATTTTAATAAATATTGCCTAGACTTTTTCGATGGTGGTTGTTCGGGACTAGTGGCATCGCATTAATCGCTATCATCAGTTTCTGAACCACACATAATGTCAATGTGTGACTCCGCTGTTGGCCCTTCTGCATCTCCTGAAAATTCTTTATCATCAAGATCATCCTTGTCTTGCCGCACAAGCTTACTTCACCTGCAAATTTCCGCAATTATTGCACTCGGCGACTTTTTGCCTCTATATCTGTAAGTTTTTGTTTTATTAAAATGAGTTTGAAAAAATCAAAAATCAGTATTACCTTATTTCAAATGGCATAGCAACTTGATGATAGCGTTCACCTTGTTCATCAGATTCGGTAGCCAATTGTTTGCTGAAGTAGTCCAGATGATGATGTAAATAATGGATTTTCAAGGACATGTGGACACGAATTTCCGAGAATGCTCTTAACATCCTTGCGACAGAAACATCGTAGTTGTTAGAACGATGCTTTCCCAACAAGCCTTCTATTACTTCTTTGATTGCCTGCCATGCATTCAATTCAGCGTCAATCAAAATATTGTTGAATGCGTCACTTTTAATCAGCTTTTGTATATCTGGACCATTTAGTACGCCTGATTGGAAAAAATTAATTTGTTTAGATGGAAAATCATGGGAAATGAATGTGATATTATAACTAACCTTCTTTAATTTTACTTTCGCTGAGTCTCGGGTAAATTAGTTTCAAACACAAGAAAACTTCATCTCTTTTGGCAACAGTTTTGATGAAATTCTTAACAATTCCAAGTTTAATATGTAGTGGAGGCAGCAATATTTAATTTTATATATATAATTTTATATAGGCGCTTTGAAGACCGCAAAGCATTGCTACAACTTTTAAATCGCTGCATATGCGCCACATATAGTTGGCGTAGTTAACCATTTTTAAAATATTTTCCAGTGCATCATATGTTTCTTTCGTTTCTGTTCTATAGGCGATTGGAACTGAAGGTTTTTTATTGGTCTTATGCAGTAAAACCGCCTTCAAGCTGAGTTTTGAACTGTCAATAAATAATCTCCAGTCGTCTGCTTCATGTTTTATTTCCATTGCGTCCATCAATTTTCCTACATCCGGGCAATATGCAGAAGTTTTTTCATCATTCACAAGGAATAAACTTTGGAGTGTTGCCTGACGACTTCGATAAGCTGTGACTTTCACACCGGGTGCCAACAAATAGTTTGATTTCAAAATGGAAGCCAGCTCTTCCGATTTATGCTGTGTTAATTCCAACTTAGCAACAATTGAATGATATGGGGGATCATCACGTGCATGATATGTCGGAGCAGTCGTAGAAGAGAAAATATCTTGGCTAGAAGCTTTTGGCACAGGAATGTGGTCCGAATGAGGCAATGGTGTTGCGGAACTTGCAACACCAACGTAATTATACGATTTCCTTATACTTTGCGGCTCCTTTATTCACACATGCATAGCAACTCAATGGATTGTGACCTTCGCCAGGATTAGTCCAAGTCATTGGGATACCCAATGGCATACTTTTACGTCTTCTATTTTTCCAATCCATTAGACGGTTGTAGCAGCTTTTACAGACTATATGTGGTACCCAATTTTCGTTTACTATAACATTTTGGTTGAAGTACATCTCGTATGTTTGAACAAAATCAGTACTGAAATTTCCCCTTTTTTTATATGTTGAGACATATTGACCACAGCAGTAGCAAAAGCTATTTATATCTGGCTTGCACAGTTCCATATTCTGTTCTCTTTTGTTCACTTTAAAAAACTGGAGAAAAATCACTTTTACTGATCGCGTTCGTCGGCACTTGTTGAATGACAAAAATTACAGAACCAGTGTGAGAAAGAGAAGAAGTATAATGACAATGCATGTTTTATGTGAACACTACAGAACCAGTGTTGCCACATCAATATTTCTCTTTTAGTACAGTAGAAAAATATGAGAGAGTTCGGCTTGTGAGTGTCAATATTTTCTCCAAATAATGTTGTGCATATCTGGAGGAAATTTTTTAAATTCATACATTTACCTAATTGTGAATAAATGAGAAACGCGTGCATCGATTTTCATGATCTATGCCTTTTTTTGCTCATGAGTTATGTGACTTTTCGTGAAGTAATTAGTTTTGGCACTTTTTTCCATTTTGGATTTTTTATGAATTTAAAAAAAAAACAAGTAAGAGCACTATATTCGGCTGTGCCGAATCTTTTATACCCACCACCAATTTTGTGTACATTTAAAGCACAATATTTATTATTTTGTTAATCGCTATGGAATAATCTTTTTTCAATAAAATATGCATCGCTTTCTTTATAGAGGATGGTTAAATTTTAAGGGCCCATGTTGAAGGTGAACTACACCTAGTCTTTAAATTTGTTTTCTGCATTTCACTTGACATTTCTCAATCTCAAACTTACTCCATTTGATCCGTGGAAAGATATGCAAATGAGCAACGCTTTAAAGTTATTCAGGTTTTTTATAAAAATGGGAGTTCAAATCAAAATGCATTTTGGTCACTTCGTGATTATTTTGGTCAACATAATCGTTCAAATTCGTTCACAATCGGGAGAATTGTAAAAAATATTTAAATTTCTGCAAAACAGGTCTGTATAAAATGTTAGAAAATCTGTGAATGACTTCTTAGTTCGTTGAATGGGAACCACTGCTGGTTTTTGCGATAGTGTGGCAAAAGAGCAGTCAACCTCGCCTCATCATCATGCCCAACAATTGAGAATCATTATTGTCATTGAAAATTTGGGCCATCAGATAGAGGATGGGGGGGGGATTTGGCCGATATTTTGTTAAATACATAATTGAACCATACAAATATTATAATTAAAAAGAAAAATAATAATATCCTAAATAATTTGTGTTTTATTTAAATTCAACATAAAATTTAACCACCCTTTATGACTTCGATATGCTACTAAAATGCTGTTGTAAGTGTAGTCTCTCAATCAAAGTGGGCGTTAAAGAAGGCATGTCAATAAAGTTTCTGCTAATAAATACAACTTAGATATTTCAATATAGTCCTTTATTTTCTCAAAAACTTTATTAATAGAGAAATTACATGAATTTAAGATAAACCGTTATATGGTAGGTAGGCGTTAAAGTGGGCGTGTCACCTAACTTTTTGGCACAACAATTACATTGAATAGAAGGATATACGTAGCAAATCTGATCATCATACCTCTATTTTTGGCGATTTTATTAGCTTTTAAATTTCATTAACGGTAGATAACGTGAAAAGTGGGCGTTATAGTAGGCGTGTCAAAGTTGTTTTTGCGAATGAGTGCAACTTAGGTGTTTCAATTTAGCCCTTTATTATTCCAAAATCTTTATTAATAGAGAAATTATATGAATTTTAGTTAAAACGTTATATGGGAGGTGGGCGTAAAGTGGGCGTGGAACCTTAATTTTCTGGCTCAGTAAAGACATTGCTTAGTGGGATATACGTAGCAAATTTTATCATCATACCTCTAATTTTGGCGGTTTTATGGGATTTTAAATTTTATTAACGGTAGATAACGTGAAAAGTGGGCGTTATAGTAGGCGTGTCAAAGTTGTTTTTGCGAATGAGTACAACCTGGATGTTTCAATATAGTCCTTTATTATTCCAAAATCTTTATTAATAGAGAAATTATATGAATTTTAGTTAAAACGTTATATGGGAGGTGGGCGTAAAAGTAAGCGTGGCACCTTAATTTTCTGGCACATTAATGACATTGCTTAGTGGGATATACGTAGCAAATTTTATCATCATACCTCTAATTTTGGCGGTTTTATGAGCTTTTAAATTTTATTAACGGTAGATAACGTGAAAAGTGGGCGTTATAGTAGGCGTGTCAAAGTTGTTTTTGCGAATGAGTACAACCTGGATGTTTCAATATAGTCCTTTATTATTCCAAAATCTTTATTAATAGAGAAATTATATGAATTTTAGTTAAAACGTTATATGGGAGGTGGGCGTAAAAGTAAGCGTGGCACCTTAATTTTCTGGCACATTAATGACATTGCTTAGTGGGATATACGTAGCAAATTTTATCATCATACCTCTAATTTTGGCGGTTTTATGAGCTTTTAAATTTCATTAACGGTAGATAACGTGAAAAGTGGGCGTTATAGTAGGCGTGTCAAAGTTGTTTTTGCGAATGAGTGCAACTTAGGTGTTTCAATTTAGCCCTTTATTATTCCAAAATCTTTATTAATAGAGAAATTATATGAATTTTAGTTAAAACGTTATATGGGAGGTGGGCGTAAAAGTGGGCGTGGAACCTTAATTTTCTGGCACAGTAAAGACATTGCTTAGTGGGATATACGTAGCAAATTTTATCATCATACCTCTAATTTTGGCGGTTTTATGGGCTTTTAAATTTTATTAACGGTAGATAACGTGAAAAGTGGGCGTTATAGTAGGCGTGTCAAAGTTGTTTTTGCGAATGAGTACAACCTGGATGTTTCAATATAGTCCTTTATTATTCCAAAATCTTTATTAATAGAGAAATTATATGAATTTTAGTTAAAACGTTATATGGGAGGTGGGCGTAAAAGTGGGCGTGGAACCTTAATTTTCTGGCACAGTAAAGACATTGCTTAGTGGGATATACGTAGCAAATTTTATCATCATACCTCTAATTTTGGCGGTTTTATGAGCTTTTAAATTTTATTAACGGTAGATAACGTGAAAAGTGGGCGTTATAGTAGGCGTGTCAAAGTTGTTTTTGCGAATGAGTACAACCTGGATGTTTCAATATAGCCCTTTTTTATTCCAAAATCTATATTAATAGAGAAATTATATGAATTTTGTGTAAAGCGTTATATGGGAGGTGGGCGTAAAAGTGGGCGTGGCACATTGATTTGCCGTTACAAGAAAGCGTGTCACCAAAAGCAAAGTGTGCAAATTTTCAGAGTCGTACATCCTATTTTGTTGCTTTTATGACGTTTTTGTTTTTAAATATTCCGAAAAATACACTGTGCGGTATAAATTTTCGTACATTTTGATCGATAACTCCTCTCCTAATGCATAGATTTTGATAATTTTCGGGGAAAAATATTGTTTTTACCCAGGAAATATATACTCGAAGTTTCATGAGTCTACGTTAATGCGTTTTGACACAATTCCATTTTATTCGATGTTTGAAGGACACGGTTTTTTCGACCTACTCTTGCTTTTCGAGATATAACTCACTTCCTAATATTCCGATTTAGCCCATTTTCAATACCAAACGAACCTTGTCTATAAGAAAGAGTTTGAGCCCCCTAGCTTTTTCGGTGCGACCTCTATCGTGCTTTCAACAGACGGACAGACGGATGGACATAGCTAGATCGTCATCAAATCAAACCCTGATTCAGAATATATATACTTTATGGGGTCTAAAATGGATATTTCGATGTGTTACAAACGGAATGACAAAATGAATATACCCCCACCATTTTTTTGGTGGCGGGTATAAAAATATTTTAATTTTTAGGCAAAAACATATTTTTTTTCTCCACAAATTTATTTTTACCGGCAAAACTGTTGATTATAAAGAAAAACGTTATATGAACGGATTAAAGAAATTGTAATTCTTGATTTTTCAAAATTGGTTTCATCAAAATCGGACAAGTGGTTCTCGAGTTATGTTAAATTACGTTTTTGCCAAAATGTTACAACTAAGCGAAAAAAACATCAAGATAAGAAAAAAATTTAAGATGTCATAAAAAAAAACTGACACATACGAACGCCAAAGTCTTTGAGGGTTTTACTATACTGATCTAGTACCATCACCCTGACTTGGAATTTCTCACCCCCCAGACAATAATCCCAAAAATGTTCCACAGTGTTATTATTGCATAACTACACGTTGTGAAGGGTATATAAGATTCGGCACAGCCGGATATAGCACTGTTACTTGTTTACTCTCATGTCAGGCATATAAGTCTTGATAAATTGTATTTACTATCAAATTTTTGGTAAATGTATAATTACAGGGTGCGACAAAGTCACTATGAATCTTTAAGACTTAATAACATTTTCGTTTATAAATTTTCCTATTGTTTTTATACCCGCCACCAAAAAAATGGTGGGGGTATATTCATTTTGTCATTCCGTTTGTAACACATCGAAATATCCATTTTAGCCCCATAAAATATATATATTCTGAATCAGGGTTTGATTTTATGACGATCTAGCTATGTCCGTCCGTCTGTCCGTCTGTTGAAAGCACGATAGAGGTCGCACCGAAAAAGTAAGGGGGCTCAAATTTTGCCAGAATCTTTCTTATAGAGAAGGTTTGTTTGGTATTGAAAATGGGCTAAATCGGAATATTAGGAAGAGAGTTATAGCTCGAAAATCAAGAGTAGGTCGAAAAAACCGTGTCCTTCAAACATCGAATAAAATGGAATTGTGTCAAAACGAATTAACGTAGACTCATGAAACTTCAAATATATATTTCCTGAGTAAAAACAATATTTTTCCCCGAAAATTATCAAAATCTATGCATTAGAAGAAGAGTTATCGATCAAAATGTACGAAAATTTATACCGCACAGTGTATTTTTCGGTATATATAAAAACAAAAACGTCATAAACGAAACAAAATTGGATGTTCGACTCTGAAATTTTGCACACTTTGCTTTTTGGTGAGACGCTTTTTTGTAACAGAAAATCAATGTGCCACGCCCACTTTTACGCCCACCTCCCATATAACGTTTTACCTAAAATTCATATAATTTCTTTATTAATAAAGATTTTGGAATAATAAAGGGCTATATTGAAACACTTAAGTTGTACTCATTAGCAAAAACAACTTTGACACGCCTACTATAATGCCCACTTTTCTCGTTATCTACCGTTAATGAAATTTAAAAGCTCATAAAACCGCCAAAATTAGAGGTGTGATGATCAAATTTGCTACGTATATCCACCTAGGCAGTATCATTTATGTGCCAGAAAATTAAGGTGCCACGCCCACTTTTACGCCCACCTCCCATATAACGTTTTACCTAAAATTCATATAATTTCTTTATTAATAAAGATTTTGGAATAATAAAGGGCTATATTGAAACACTTAAGTTGTACTCATTAGCAAAAACAACTTTGACACGCCTACTATAACGCCCACTTTTCACGTTATCTACCGTTAATTAAATTTAAAAGCTCATAAAACCGCCAAAATTAGAGGTATGATGATCAAATTTGCTTCGTATATCCTTCTAATCAATGTAGTCGTTGTGCCAAAAAGTTTGGGTAACACGCTCACTTTAACGCCCACCTCCCATAACGGTTTATCTTAAATTCATGTAATTTCTCTATTGACAAAGTTTTTAGGAAAATAAAGGACTATATTGAAATATCTAAGTTGTATTTATTAGCAGAAACTTTATTGACACGATTACTTTAACTCCCACTTTCATTGAAAGACTACATTTACAAAAGCATTTTAGTAGCATATCAAAGTTATAGAGGGTGGTTAAATTTTAAGGACCGATGTTGAATTTAAATAAAACACAAATTATTTGGGATTATATTATCACTTCTTTTTATAATGATAATATTTGTATGGTTCAATTATGTATTTAACAAAATATCTGCCAAATGGCCCCCCCCCCCCATCCTTGGCGCCACTCCTCTATCTGATGGTCCAAATTTTCAATGACAATGTTGATGCTCAATTGCTAGGCATGATGGTGAGGCGAGGTTGACTGCTCTTTTGCCACACTATCGCAAAAACCAGCAGTAGTTCCCATTTAGCGAACAAAGAAGGCATTCACAGATTTTCTAACATTTTATACAGACCTGTTTTGCAGAAATTTAAATATTTTTTACAATTCTCCCGATTGTGAACGAATTTGAACGATTATGTTGACCAAAATAATCACGAAGTGACCAAAATGCATTTTGATTTGAACTCCCATTTTTATAAAAAACCTGAATAACTTTAAAGCGTTGCTCATTTGCATATCTTTCCACGGATTAAATGGAGTAAGTTTGAGATTGAGAAATGTCAAGTGAAATTTAAAGACTAGGTGTAGTTCACCTTCAACATGGGCCCTAAAAAATTTAACCACCCTCTACAAAGAAAGTGGTACATATTTTATCATAAAGATATTATTCAATAGCGATTAACAAAATAATAATTATTGTGCTTTAAATGTACACAAAATTGGTGGTGGGTATAAAAGATTCGGCACAGCCGAATATAGTGCTCTTACTTGTTTTAATTTTCCTTCTCCAGATTACTTAATTAACCGCTGAATAATAAATAATGCAGGCATTGAAAACTGAGCAGAGGAACAGAATAATAGAATTTTATTACTTGAATCAGCGATAAATTATTATTAGGCAAAAATAATATCATTGGCATTTATTCGTCAGTTATGTGACAAAATTTTCTAGATTTATTGTAAATATATTATGAAAAAAAAA
Organism: Phyto melanocephala; assembly: GCA_941918925.1. Lineage (NCBI taxonomy): Eukaryota > Metazoa > Arthropoda > Insecta > Diptera > Rhinophoridae > Phyto > Phyto melanocephala. Next base: position 128,925,095 of record OW799233.1, on the reverse strand, counting down.
ACCAAGAAAAAAAGTTAAACAAAAAAGATATTAAATAGATTTCTAAACCCAATGGTGACTTTTGACCCACCTCGTATAAGAAATAAATTTCATGAATATTAACTGCCGTTTTCATAAAATATATTTAAGGTTTATCGAAGGCTTATTTGACAAATTTCTGTACAACATTTGTCAAATAAGCTTTAACTAAATATAAAATATTTCTTATGAATACGGCAGTAGAATTTTTATTTAATTTAAAAATTTATGGAAAATATGTACACTCTGACGTCACCACTAACTGCGGAAACGGGTCGAGCGATTTCACGGTATGGTGGAGATAGTTTTTGGATGGTAACCGTAAAGCTGGCGCAAGACTTGCCCAGTTGTTCCGGAGATATGGCATTAGGATTTTCCTCTATTTTTATCTAAACAAGTATCAACAAATTTTTTAATTGTCAACAAATTTTTTAATTGTCACTGAAAAAATTACTAAACCATGTATCGTAAAGTCTTATATGTCTACAATAATAATTCGGTCCTTCTCATCAGATGTGGAAAAACAGAGATGAATAGATGAGTGATACCCTCATATGTAATGAATGCAATGCAAAAAAATTTTTGGTCCGGTTCCTTCTAGGAGTATTATGAAAACAAAGATATTTAAAATATATTTAAATTTTTCAGAAAATTCTTGAATTCTATTTATTTAATTTAACATTAAAGGTTCCATGCAACAAGAATAGTTTTGTATTTGTAGAAATTCTATTTTAAATATTTTGGAACTTAAGAGGACTTTAAAAACCATTTAGGTTATTTTTAACTTTAAACACTTGTTAATTTTTATTAATTTTATAATAATTTGGCAATAGTAAGAAATTTAAGGAAACAAGGAATTAGCTTTTGTACTTTTCAACTTCAAAAATATTCTGCATATTTAAAAGATGTCTGTATTTCAAGAAGTTCTTTGTCATATATTTTTCTCTTCAATAGGCATTCCAAAACTGTTCAAGTTTTTGTCCTAATCTTTTTTTTTCAGATAATCCTATTACACTTAATGTCTCATTTTAAAAACATCTTGTTATGAAATGTACATACATATGTTTTAATTTTATTTAGTTCCAAATAGGATTATCTTTTACATTCCATACAAATGTATTGCATTATCTTGACAGTTTTTGTTGTATTCATCATAAATACACAAATAAATTTTCCTTTAATTGTTACTTTCGCATACAAGTATTAAATGACTTTTGAATGTTGTTGGAGAGGAAAGAGAGATACAATAATAACAAAAAGTTTTCTTAAGCCTGTATAACAAAATTGGAAAGTCAACACCTGAGATCACTTGTATTCTAAGGACTTTTTTCTTGTTTTGTTTGTTTGTTTTGCCGTTATTGTTAAAACAAATAATCGCAAACAAAAAGTCATAATAACACAATTTGTTTTAACAAAATGTAGAAAAAAAATAAAAGGCAGAAATCATATTTTAATTGTAGTCGTAAACAAATACTACACACTCGCCCACGTGTGTAAATAAATATGAACAAATATTGAAATTCATATGCAAAGTCCCTTATAATATACTCAGAGAGGAAGATTTTTGACTAGAAAAAAAGTCATGAAAAAGAAACTTGAATCATTGATGTTTTAAATATTTTATATTTTTCGTTTTTTCATAATTATTCTTTTAACTTTCGTAGAGATGGTATCCCAGCAATATATTTGTAGCATATTTCCAATATTGAGTTTGTTTAAGAGAGTGAGTAACAAATGCACTTATAAAATTTATTACCACAATTTTATAAGTAACAGTTTAAAATATTTACTTTAAAATTGTAATATACAAAATCTAGAGAGCCAACCCAGTTTCACTAGGGTGAAGTTATCTAATAGTAAATATATACATTAATTAAATTCGTTTTTAAATGTTAACGAAATATAAGAAGTTTCAAAATATTTGAAATTATAGTTTCCAAATAAGCTTTAAAATATATTTTTTTTTGTGTAGGAGATTATAAGCCTTATTTGCTCATTGCTTTCTTATCTAACTAAGCCTTGTCCTAGTAGTTACAAATACAACACAAAATGAATTATTAAAATCGGTAGAATAATTACCCAATGCATGCTATTTAAAATATGCAGTAATTTATAAAGAATTTATTTTCCTTGTATGCATACATACATTGTCCTGCTAATCACAAATGTTTTACATAAATAGTCAGCAAAAATTTATCGAATCGTTCTCAAGTGATGTCCTTACAGGCATACTGCTGTTGTATTTTTTATGTGTGAAAAATGTATTTTGTTTGAATGAGAGAAAAGCAAATAAAAGCACTATATTCGGCTGTACCACATTTTGGATACCCACCACAAATTTTGTGTAGCTTTTTAACACAAAAATTTTTTATTTTGATATTAACTTAAATCGCTATCAAATAATCTCTTTATATTAAAATATGTATCACTTTCTTTGTATAACTTCGATATCCAAATTAAATATTTTCGTAAGTTTAGTCTTGCAATGAAAATGGGCGTTAAAGTAGGCGTGTTGAAGTTGTTTCTACTAATAAATGCAACTTAGATGTTTCAATATAGTCCTTTATTATTCCAAAATCTTTATTCATAGAGAAATTATATGAATTTGAGATAAAGCCTTATATAGGAGGTGTGCGTAAAAATAGGCGTATCACATATATTTTCCGTTAATACAAAGCCTTTGAGCAAAAGCAATGTTTGCAAAAATTCAAAATTATGAATCTAATTTGGTCAGTTTTTTTGCGTTTTAAATATCGAATACACCGAAAAATACACTATGAGGTATAAGTTAAATACATTTTAAAATTTTCTAAATCGTAGATTTGCGCAATTTTCAGAAAAAATTTTTTTTTTACTTAGGAAATATACATCCGAAATTTCATGGCTCTACGTTAATGCGTTTAGACACAATTGAATTTTTTTAGATGTTGGTAGGTCATGGTTGTTTTAACCTACTCTTGAATTACGAGCTATATCTCGCTTTTTAATATTCCGATTTAGCCCGTTTTTAATTCCAAACAAACCTTGTATATAAAAAATATTCTGACGGAATTTGAGCCGCCTAGCTTTTCCGGTCCGACTACTATTGTGCTTTCATCAGACGGACATACAGACGGACATATCTGGATCGTCATAAAATCAAACCCCGATTCGGAATATATATACTTTATGGGGTCTTAAATGGATATTTCGATGTGTTACTAGTTTGTGGGATGCGTGTTTGATTCCCGCCAGAGACTCTGAACTGGTCTGCTTCTCTTTCTATTCTATTCTAACTATTTCTATTCTTATTCTTTTCTTCTCTTTATTTCTAAAGAAGGATGTTAGGGTCACTTTGCACCAGCCTTACCTACATACCCAGTGCTTCCAGTTTAAAAATTTTGTTCTATGTAAACGTTGTACTGGTAATTGCGAATGCAATAAATATAAAATTGTGTTTTTATAAACAGATTGTTAGAAAGATTTAATTTGCCACTTATTTAAAACTTACAGTGCTGCCATTTCTTAAATGTAAAAAAAGGGTCAGGTGCTAAGCGCAAAAGTGTAAAACGGATAAAATCTCTATCTAAAAAAGGATTAAAACAAAAAAAGTTTATATAAGAAAATATATTAAAATTTTATAAAAGTGGTTACTTTATATATTTTATTTTTTTAGGAGTAAACACAAAATTACAAAACGATTTCATTTTCAAACAGATCTGTTTCATAATTTTAATTTTCTGGCTACAAAATGGTGATAAGAAAATACAACTAACAAACAACCTTGTTCTAGTTTAAGGAGCTATTCAAAATGTAGCAGTTAATTGGATAATATCCGCAAAAAATCGTCTTGTTTAAAAACAAATATTGGGTGTTTTTTTAATCCCATAAATCTTGAACTTGTAAAAACAGTAACACTAAAAATTATATTTTATCAAAATCTATTTCTCAAAATCGACTTATTGTAAACTTTTGATTTCCACCAATTGATGATTGTGGTTGTTGTATTGCACATAATTTAACGCTAATAAAATTAATAATAATTGAACGAGAAACTTTTCGAGTCTCTTTAATTAAATATAGTTCCACGACATACATATATATGTAATTAGTATACCCAATTCAGTTGGAATAAAATCCGAAGTTCTTTAATAACAGTATTTTTGCGCTATGGTCATAATATCTTACTTTAAATCTGCCCTTTATTATCAGAGATATCGTAAAAATTTTCCTTCATGATATTGCTTTTAGTGCGTCCGAAAAATTAATACTCTTTTTTTTTAACAAAATGTGTCGGTGATTGATAAAAAGTATTAAAGTCAAACAAATGCAGTTAAAGTTTTTAATTGTATTAAAATTTCTATATTTCATTAGTTTTTAATTATTAAGGTCTATCACGTTATAGCAATCATTTACTTAGTAACTAATGTAAAAAATTCATATTTTTTTATTGAACAAAAACGATGAATTCTGGCAAATCGACATCACAATTTTGGAAACAAACTTAAAAACAGTGCGTAAAATATCGATATTTACGTTGGCTGTGTGGTATGAATCTTGTAGAAACCAACTGTTGTCCATGTCATTTTCTTTTGTTTCCAAAAATTCGTTGAGCATGGAACGGTATCGCAAACCGTTGCCGTAACGGCAAGCCAATTGGCCTAATGATTCCGCCAGACCAAAACCCAATTCGAATCGTAGATTCATTGCCTTCGCAGTAGTCATTTGTGTGTTCTCTGAACCCCATATGCGGAAATTTTTCTTATTGACATGGCCAGGCACATGAAAACGAGTTTCGTCTAAGAACACGATTTGTCTCCTCCCAAACAATATTCAGCCCACTGACCGAAGCGAAAATGCATCAGATGATCATAAGGCTTCAGTTGTTAGATAAATTGAACTTTATAAGACTTCACACACAATTTTTTATGCAAAATTCTTCTCGAAAGAATTGCGCGAAATATTCAGTTGTTGCGAGAAATGACGAGCTGATATTGGTAGATATTTTTGCTCTTTCTCAGCCCCAGCAGCAGATTGAATGCACTGGACGAGCGAGGACGGTCACCGTACACTGGTTGCCTTGTTCAATAAAAATCCATTGTCATATTTTCTTGCTTAACGCATTGACCCACAGTCTGAACTGAAGCGCAATCTTTTTATCAAAATTTTCTACGTAAAGTTTTTACAATTAGTGTTAAAGACTCACTAATTCGAAAGTAAGTTTTTAATATTTCCCAATCTTGTTTGGGCGTGTAGTGTCTAGTTTTGCAAATGTCAAACTGAAAATAAAAATAAATGTTATTTTACCGTTCAAAGTCTGCTTTGACTAGTCGGTAGTTCAAACTTAAAATTTAAGCTGGCTCATCATTTACAAGTACCTGCAAAAAATGCTTGTTTCAATTCCATGTTCTAAAAATCTTGATTTCTTCAAATATTCTGCTGGGACACTCACCTACTTTAAATACTAACAATCGTATGCACAATTCTTTCACATTTATGTGCATGCGAAAATTATAAAAAAAAACAAACTTTTCATATGTGGAATATCTCTAAGAAAAACAAAGCAAAAGTTTTTGTTGAAAACAACTCATAAAATATAAGTTTTTGTAATCCTTCCTACACTTTGTCTTCTTTCTTGTTTTATTTCTTGTATTATTTTATCCTCGTATTGTCCTAAAAACAATACGTTTGTTTTATTCCTTAAAATGACAACTAAAAAATAACAATGACAATTTCAATGTTAAGCAAAAAGTCAGGACGGGGGATGCAACTAATTTTGCAAAAAAAAAAAACTTTTAAATACCACAAGTAAATTTTAAAGAAAAATGAAATACTTTTTATGAAATAACACACCAACTGCTTAACATAAATAGGCAAATAAGGCAAATACACAAGGGCAGACTTACATATGTGTATACATGTATGTACGTGTGTATAACGAGATATATATTTTAATATGTTTCTAACTGTTAACTTATGTGTGCATGGCTGTTTGTATACATGCATATATACGTATGTATGTATGCGTTTATTTATATGTTAGTTTTAAATAACAGACAGTTTACAAGCGTACGTATGAGTGACATTTAATTAAAGTCAGTTTTATTTATAATTTAATGTTTTCATTGAAGCAGAACCAAATGAAAACAACTTTACAAAAGTTTTTGAATTAAAACTAAATGTCATTAATAAAGGGATTTCAAAAGCCACTGGCACATAAGACAGCATTAAAATGTTCTTTTAATATTAATTATACGTTTATATGTTTAATGAAAATATTTATTTAAAAAAGGATTAATACCCGTGGCAATAAAGCAAAACCTCTTATGTCTATATTTAGAGTTTTTCAAGAGAGCGCCTTTTAATGTTTTAGTTGATTTTATAAATTAATTCCCTTTAAAATTAGGACTACTTTTAAAATTCCGCGCTGTATGAATTAAAGAGCATATCGTTGGTCACAAGTATAAAGGCTCTAACTCGTTCTTGAGTTTTCAGTGTTTTTAATATATTTCACATAAAACGAAGTAAGTTGTTATTCAAAATGATATTGTTCGTTGAATAAAATAGTCCAAAATAGTTGAAAATTCCCCTGAGAGTATTTTTAAATTGTGGGATTGTAATTGTGTATTTATCTTGATTTTATCTTACGTCGTCTTAAGCAGTTATTCCTTTTTGCCAAAGCTATAAGGAGTGTATGGAAAACAATTTATAGTTGCATTAAGTTAAATAAAACTGAAATCGTGCAATAAATAATTTTTTTATCACGTTAGCTGTTGTAACTACAATCAAAATGGACTGCGGAAAAAAAGTACGTGAAAATATAATTAAAATTTTCAAAAAAAATCCGTCATATACTTTTACAAAAATAGCAAACTTGACCCTCGAACTGTTTCAAAAGCCATTAAACGTTATAAAAAAGACCTGAGTACTGTAATAGACCCTAGATCGGGAAATAAAAAAGGTCCAAGGGATATTGGTAAGGTAAAAGGAGTCGAGCAACTGTTTCAAAGAGCACATAACACTCCTATCAGAAAAGCAATGCGTACTCTGAATGCTTTAATAGTTTTGTCCAAAGGGCCAGAGCTTATGCTGGGCTCAAGACATACTACAAAGTTCAGAAAGTTACAGATCGCAATTCGGTAAAAAACTTAGAAGCCAAAAAATTTACGAAAAAATTTTAAGCAGATTTTATAAAAAAAACACCTGTATGACGAAACTTCCCGGTCAAGGTTTTTATATTGCTGATGAAAGATGTAGTGTACAGGAAGAGTTCCGGACAAAAAACAAATAAAATTTCTAAATAAATTTTTCATGTTGCAAGCTATTTGCAGTTGTGGCAAACGAGGCCAAGCATTCGTGGCATCAGACACAATAAACACAGAATTTTATATCATGGAGTGCCTACAAAAACGATTTTTACCTTTTTTGAGACAGCACCGAGTATCTACATATTTTTAGCTTGATTTGGCATCATGTCACTATGGGAAAAATGCACTTGAGTGGTATTCGAAGAATAATTTCATTTTTATACCACGAGAGGTAAATCCACCTAACTGTCCAATACTTAGGCCTGTGGAAAGGTACTGATCTCTAGTAAAAAAGGAATTGAAAAGCACAGAATAGGTGTCCCAGAACATGTTCGATTTTAAGTGAAGATGAACCACCTCCTCTAAAAAGGTAACAGAAGTAACTGTAAAATCTTTAATGAAAGGACTTCCGAAAAAAATCGTTAATTTTATAAAAACTAAATAATAAATTAAGATTTCAATGTTAAATAAATTTTTACAGTATGCCAATAAATTTGCGTTTTTTAAAGAATTTCTCTACTACAAATTTCTTTCGATACACTCTTTATATATAGATCAGAGATTTCAAGTAATTATCACATCTTTGAATTTCATTAACAATCTGATTTAATGAAGATTTAATGAAGGATCTGTTAATAATAATTATATCCTCTTTTAATATCAATTTAAATTTGCCAAACACGTTATTTTAAAAGTGTTCAAATATGAAATTAAAATTTGTCTTTGTTAAGAGATATCATTACAACGTAGATGTCTGAATGTAGTAAAAGAACTATGGATCCCTTAATCAATTTTCTTCCCCACTGTTATTATCCTATACTAGTTGAAAACGTGTTGCATTAATGTCACCAATAATATTCATACTCTTCACCAGTGGTAGAAAGGATATATATAACTATGTCATTACATTTCTAATTTCTATAATATTGACCTCCGAGGACATAAAGTAACATCCATCCGTTTGTCCATCTGTCTGTCGTTTAAATGCAACTTTTAGTAACCCTTCATGTTGTACATGTTAAAAATATACTTTAAACTAAAAACACTTCGTAATCAACATATAGCTTGGAAATCGAGAAAACAGTCCACAACAGCTTTAAATTGTACTGAGGCAGAATATATGTTTGTTTCAAATGCATCAAAGAAAGTAGTGTACTTAAGGAAATTGCTAGAAGATCTTGGATTTTAAAATTTTTGTGAGCATAAAATTAAATGTCGATAATCAAAGAGCCCTTAAATTAGCAACAAATCCAGTTCTCCATAATGGAAGTAAGCATAGAGATATAAAATACCAATATATTAGAAAATTCGTAAGCAACAAAGAAACCTGCTTAAAACATTGTCCAACGGAAGATATGATTGCAGATATTTTTGCCAAAAACTTAACTAAATTAAAACACAATAAATTTTCAAATTTGTTGTACATACATATATGAAAAATTAATATTATTTGTAAGAAAAAAAATGAACATGTTGAGAAGGAGTGTAAGAAATATACTTTAAACTAAAAACACTTTTCATAATCAACATTTATATTTCTAAGTAAGCCATGCGAATTTGCCTACATAATATTTTGGAATATTTGAAAACTTTTTTTAATTGTTATACCGTTGAAAAAACTTCATTAGAAACAGTTTAATTAAAATAAATGTGTGTTATATAAAAGAATAGAAAAATTCGTGCTTAAAATTAATAAGAAGGATTTCCATCAGTACAGAACTTCATGCGGTACGCAACCCTTGGAAATATCCGGAAATGTAAAATCGCTCCATGTATTTTTGAGATAAAAGCAACCAAAGACGACTGGTTCCATTTTTTCCATATTTTTACCACAAAAATTAAAATTTTTCAACCCTGAGATAACTAATAGAAACGTAGTAAATTTTGGATAACTCCGTTACAAATCGATAAAGTTACAGACAATTATAATTTGGAAAAATAAATTTTTTAACATCAGTCTTCTCACACCACTAAATATCTTTTGGACTTTTTATTAACGTGGTATTACAGGTCGTAGCTTCGGAAATTACTCTTGAAAAAACTTAACAAAATTGATTAAAAAAACTGAGATGTAATCACCAAAATGTAAATTTTACCAACAAAAATCAGCTGTTAGTCAACAGAAAGACTAAATATTATTTAAATGAAAGGGCTTAACAAGAAGATTATAATATTTTAAAAAAGTTTAACATCCATTATTGCCGCCACTACAAAATATCTTATAATAAATTTAAATTAGCCTCTGTAAAAATTGGCGAGGTATTACACTCCTCAACACCATCAACAAAGTACTTGCCCTTATAATTCTCCAACGCATCACACCCTATGTTGAGACAATCTTACGTAAAGAACAAGCAGGCTTCAGATCAAATCGTTCGTGTGCAGACCATGTGACGACCCTAAGAATTCTAATAGAGCAATCCGTTGAATTCAACAGCCCTCTGTATCTACTTTTCGTGGACTTCGAACGTGCGTTTGACACTGTGTCAAGAGAAGCTCTCTGGGCCTCACTCAACTGTAGAGGGTTTCCAGAAAAAATTGTAAACCTAATACGTGAGATATATATGCTGACGTATGCGTTGTTCGCTTCAATGGAAAGGAAAGCCAACCTTTCTTGATTGAATCTGGCGTAAGACAAGGTTGTGTCCTGTCTCCAACGCTTTTTCTCATACTTCTCGACTGTGTTATGGAACAGACAAACACGGATTCTCCATTTGGTATCCAATGGAACTTTTTAGAACGTCTGAACGACATTGATTATGCTGATGACATCTGCCTACTTGCACATCGACACAGCGACATGCAGGCTAAATTATTTCATTTGGCTAAGAACGCCGAAAAAGTTGGTCTGAAGATAAACATAAGGAAAACAAAGCTCATGCGTGTTGTAGCAGCAAACAATCTTCCCATTCATCTTAATGGAGTCGTAATAAACGAAGTAGATTCATTTTGCTACCTTGGTAGTACATTAGCTGTAGACGGTGGGTCGGATAAAGATATAAATGACCGGATCAATAAAGCTAGATCAGCCTTCCAATCGCTTTACAAAATTTGGAGATCAAGCAATATCACTAGAAAAACAAAACTTCGTATTTTCAACAGTAGTGTTACAAGTGTACTTCTCTATGGCTGTACTACCTGAAGATTAACTCAGGAAAGCTTGAGAAAGCTACAATCATTTACAAACCGCTGTCTACGCCAAATCCTACAAATTTTCTGGCCGTACTGGGTCACAAACGAACAGCTTCTTGAATTGGCAAACCTCAACTCGATCGAGAATGAACTAAAAAAACGTAAATGGAAGTGGATTGGGCATACACTAAGAAAGCCTCCACATGAAATATCACGCGCAGTGAAGGAGTGGAACCCGCAAGGTCAACGAGGTCCTGGTCGACCACGCTTAACGTGGATAAGAAACATAAAAAATAATTATGAAGATATCGGAATGACATGGAACCAAGTTAAATCATTAGCTAATGATCGAAAAGATGGAAACAGTTCGTTAGCGCCCTAAGTTCAAACTGAAAGTCTTATTTAACTTTTTTTTACTATTGTAATAAAAAATTTTATAAATAAAGGAATTGAAAAAAAAAAATTTAAATATGAATTAAATCTAGTAATTTGAAATATACCTGGGTGCCCGGTGGACTAGTGTACTAGTAGTGTGTACTAGTCTGCCAGTCTGGGGATTGCAGGTTCGATGACCGCCAGAGACTGAGGTCTGTTTACCTACAACGGGCAAATAGCCTTCGTTACTCAGCTCGGTTAATTAAATTAGAATATAATTTGAAATTGTATTGCAATAAAAATAAATAAATAACAAAAAAAATGTACCTCGTTTATTGAAGGATCGAGCGGCATTATTCGGAAAATAGGTAGACAGTACGGACAACATACGAATTTTAGTAGTAGTTTTTTTTAGGTAGTTTTCTGATGCGTGATTCGTAAAATGTAGAGTAGAGATACAGAGAAAACGGAAAAACAATATTATAGAAATAGCAATCGGTGTAAATTTGTTTAAAATTGTATAAACTTAGGCAAAATACTGAAATAACAAAATAAAATTGATTTATTATAATTGTAGAACAGCCACTTTTGCGATTGTGCGCCTCATCAGCTACAAGCCGATGGAACACACATGCACTTAAACTATTTACTTAATTTCTTAAATACTAACTTACACACAAGCTTAAGACTAGTGTGGGAAAATGCTGAATACACATTCTTCTATCTGTCAGTACTAGACTATTTGTTTATTTACTTATACTTTGTATAAGTATCAAGTTGATGCAAATGGCATGACAACATGAACTAGTCAGACACACTACAACATTAAACTTTTCGAATAAAAGAAAACGTATTGTTATAAATAATGATCTACAGACAACAGGTGGAGGATGCCAGTTAGGATATTTTGACTGACTTGAATTAAATTCCAAAGTATTTTAGAAACTTCAAAGAAATATAATGCGATTATCATTTTGAATTTATACTGTAGCTGCAAATAAAGAACATAATTCGATAGTCTTCTAAACTATCTAAGTGGACTCTCTGATATTTTATAAACTTCTGCAAAATATTATAAGAGTGAAATTATGACAAGAAAGACAGGAAACAGGAGACAATTGGGCTTATTATGGTAAATTAAACAAACTAAAACATACTGCGAAAATCTGCTTGATCGCCCCCCTTCTACAATAAAAAACTTGACTCTTTATAATTATTATTTTTAACTCAAATTATTTCAAATTCTCTTTGAACAGTAACCATTTTACTATCAACCTTAAACAGTTTCTATCCAAGCATTACACTTTCAAAAATGAATACAACAGTATTTTACTCTTTAAAATGCCTGTACGTGTTGATCCGGATTATTTTTAATTGTTTATTCTATGCAATAAATTAAAGGTTCCAGAAAGTGCTAACAATCGTTACTTTAGTATAATTTTTGACATAATTCATGACTCACACTAACTTCGACTCACTGTATATCCTTTCCTTCTTGCAGTTTAATGATTAACTTACATATTATTTACAACTCGTTATTACTAAATTGCACTTAAATAACTTTTTGCTTAAAATCTCCCAAATTTCTAAACATTATACACAGCATGTCCAATCCTGCTTAATGTATTTCCTTTTAATTCTCTTCAGAGAAAACTTTTACTAATTATGTCCATCCAACTCATGCCGTTTAATTGAACGATTCACCAGACATGACTGGGAAAACATAATTTGCCATCTTGTTACTAAAATTTAGTTAAATAAAGTCGTACACATGTCTCATGAGCTACAGCGGAGTATGTAGTAGTAGTACAATGGTCACACATAGATAAATTTATTACAACATAATGTGGTATGAAATCAATTATGAAATACACAGTGAGAATTAAAAAACTATATGCAGGTTACTTAGTATAAAAGCAGAACTTAGTAATATAGAGTTAAGGGACTTACCATTTAAAATGAAGTATTGTTATGTTTATACCTTTTATAAATGTTGGCTTATTTCAGTCAAATATACGGAGGACTATTTGCTATTGCCCTTCAAATTTATGATAAAAGTAAGAGCAATAAATTTATTTAAACACACTAAGATATTGCTTTGGAAGTTCTTTATTTATTTCACTTGTTGTTATACACCTTTCTTATCACATTTACTGAGACACACATAACAAGATCCATTATAATACTGATCATATTAGCTGTGGTGTTCGACTTCTCAGTGTTGCCAGCAGATGACATGAAAAAATTGCTAAATCGACAAAATTAAAGTGCTAAAATGTTCTACGTCTCAAAAAAAGTGCTGGCTGGGAGGCATTTTTATACCCTTTACCTGTGGTGCACAAGGGTATATATAGCTTTGTCATTCCGTTTGTAATTTCTACAATTTTCATTTCCGACCCCATAAAGTATATATTTTCTGAAAGCTTATGAATAGATTGAGCCTTGACCGTCTGCCCGTCTGTCCGTGTGTTGGTTGAAATCAACTTTTAGAAGCAACTATATGTTTCTCAGATCTCTATATCCATCAATCTCTTGGAAATATGTGGGATGAATGGCTATTAAAAGTTCAGCATAATCGCCCCATAACTTTCTGAGATATGAGCAAAAAACCACGATCACCTCGTTATTTTTCACAATTACAACAACAACATACATACATACTGGTTAAAGTAAACTTGGCATCGAATTCAAGCTGAGCCAAAAAAAATTTTATTTTATTTAATATATTAGTTATGTCTTATTATTTTTTTTATATATTTTTTTAATTTTTTTACAAAATTTAAAAAAAAATTTTTTTTAATTTTTTTAAATTTTTTTAAATTTTTTTTTGTTATTTTTTTTTATTTTTTTATCTTTAATATATTTTGTTTAAATTTGGTATGTCTTTTACATGTATGTACGTATTTTATATGAGATGAGTGGTGATACAAACAATTGTTATTGCATGACTACACGTTGTGAAGGGTATATAAGATTCGGCACGGCCGAATATAGCACTGTTACTTGTTTTTTTTTGCTTTAAGAACCATCTATCTGTATTTTATACAACAATTGCCGGTTAGGATCAACCATTACGTTTTTTTTTTTTGGTATCCTCTATATGAAAACAAAAATAACAAAAAAAACAATAAATGAATATGTACTAGCATCTCTAACATTTCGATATTTCCTTAGAACAAAAATTAGAAATTTTTTTTTTTGTTAAATTTATGTTAAATTTATCTTAATGCTTTTGAGTTGTTGAATCGTTTTTGGACCATGGAATTCTCTTTGATGTAAAAATTAATTTTAGCTCTCATCTTATAATGCTGTTCTGTCTTCGTAACTTGCGTTGGAATCCTAATACCAACTTACCGTCATATCGAAGTCGTTTATTACTCATTATGCTCCCAACGTTACAAAGCCGAAGAATTGTTTTCAATGTTGCATTTGTCATGAATTTAATTCAACGTAAAATTGATTCTACATATCTTCAATGTAAAATATGCATCAATGTTGCTAACAGGCAGCTCAGATCTTGTGAACCGTTATATATAAAATTACACCGATCAAATTACATTAACTTTGATCCATTTAGAAGATTTTGTGCTGACGTAAATAAATTCTATGTACACATCGACTTTTCTGATAATGTTGCTGTAACTAGAGCAAAGCTGATAAGGTTTCTCAATTCAAATGCTTATGTCTGGTGATGTTTTTGTCTTTCTTTGTTCATGTAATGATTGTTTTCTTTTAAAAAATATTGCTCAACTGTATATTTTTATGTTGATTGAATTAAATAAATGAATGAAATCAGAAAATGAAAAATTAATTTCCAAAATAACAAAAGTAACATTTTGCCTTTTGTTTTAGTTTTTAATGTAAAAGGTTTCTTGAATATTTCCCTTTCTACCCTGTTTTAATATTTGCTAAATAACATTATTTTGAATGTTTGGTGTAATCCCACTAAAGAAATCAAAAAGTTTCACCTCAATTATTGTCCATATTCTATTAGGCGATAAAAAAATATCAATTAATAGCCTGTGGAATAATATAAGACTGTTTTTTTTTCTTCTTCCAACTTCCGAAAAGAGGTAAGACCTGTCAGCATACTTTTTGAGTAGTTTACAATATCTTTTCATGTTTGCCTGTAACATTTTAAATTAAGCAGGTCTTAACTAGTTTTCACACCTTTTACCCTCTTAAAGTTCGAATTTCCTTCTTCTAGTAAATTTACATCCGCTCGAAATCTGGTAGATTTGAATTTAAATCACTGTTTACACTATTTTCTTCAGAAAATTTTCATGATTTCGTTTTCAAAACAGTATATTTATTTACAAGGTGGTGTGAGAGGCTCTCTATACTCTACTTGTCGAAAACTTAAACTTAGTTTAAAAAATTTAAGCAATAAATTTCTTAAATTTTTCCTTATAGAGGGAAGTATTTTGTAATACAAAATTAAATATTTTTGAAAATAAGTTATTGAAAATCTAAAATAATTTACAAGGATTTTTATTATCACTTAAAGTTTTCACTAAATTTATGAAGATTATTTCCTTATAAGTAAAAAATATTCGTACAAAAGTGTTAAACTACCACATAGCGCTTTTTTCTAAAATTTTTTGGCTAATTTAAGAAAATATGTGCCAATTCTAGCACTAATAGTGCTAAACATGTTAGTCGACCAACCAGCCAACAAAAGGAAATGTTAATTGTACATAAATTACCGTAAGAAACATTACTGTAACTTAAATAACTGTAAATTAAACTAATAAAAGTGGCATATAAGTCAAACTATAAAAATGTAAAAAAAATCTCTTTGGGAAGAAAATTTTAAGAAATTTTCGGAATTCAAAAAAAAGATTGATTTTCAGAATGCCAGAGAGAATCGATTTTTAAAAATCAGTTTTAGGGAACTTTTTTAAAGCTATGTGCTACATGTGGGGCTTCTAAAAGTTGATTTCAACCAATACATGGACAGATTGGCATTGTTCAGTCGACTCTCCAATTCTTTGGCTTTTACAAATTATATATTATATGAGATCGAAAATCAGTCTTGTGGAAATCACAAAGGGAATGACAAAGCTGCATATATATACCCATGGCCCTACAGGTGAAGGGTATTAAGATAATATTTGGGACATAATACTAAAAATAATATAATTTCGTAGTTTTTATACCAAAATATAAAAGCTTGTCTTTCATTCATTTTAATTTTCCAAATATATTTTAAGTTCTTACAGATAGAGCAGTAGATTTTGATGTGTCCATCTGTCTGTCTACGTGAGCGTTGAAATCAACTTTTTGAAACCCCCTTATACCCTATACACACAGAAAAAACTTTGGTTGTAAAACGGTAAGAACAATAAAAATTTATTGAAAAGAACTAATATATTACTGTAAATATTAAAAATTTATAAAAGAAACTGATTTTTAATACTTATAAACGAAAAATTACAATAGTAGCAGAATTTTAATACTCAGAACATTTAAATTAGTTTTCATAACTAAATAGTCATTTTAAAAAGATTTGTATCCATATCACTTTTGACACAATCGAATTTAATTATCTGTTTTGGTGTGAAATGCCAAATATTGATCTGTGTAATATAAAAACCTATGTGTATACGTTTTTTTTAAACAAAAATGTGATTTCAGTTATTGTAACTAATCATTGGTTACTTGTATTATAATAATTCGATTATAGTAAAAATGAACTGAAAGTTAAACATTATTTGGAAATTACAAACGAATAAGAGTTATGTGTACTAATTATTTGTTATAAGTAATAAATATAAATGTTATTTTTAAAATAATTGATTTTCCTGTCAGTTAAAAAAAAATATATAAAAATCAATACACAAAAATAAATTCTTAAAGAAAAAATTATAAAAAAATTTTAAAACAAATTAAAAAAGGATCCTAAAATCAATTTAATAAAGGTAAGAGATTAGTTTTTTATTTTGTAATCTTTTCATACATATATTAAAGTAGATGGGAAATGGGGGAGATAGACATCAAAGGGATGCCGCCGCTAATCTAATTGGAATTATTTGTGCTAATTCTTGTTGTATGGTTATCTGACTGAGAGTTTTCTGATTGGGATTAAATGGGAATTTGATTGATGTAAATTTTGTAGTGGTGAGAGAGGGAGAGTGTGATTGGTGATGATAGTAAAGTGGTTTAAGGGTTTATGTGTGGATAAGACAGCAGGTGATATGTATGTGTAGATTTGCTACCTGTTATTGTGAAGAAAGTGTGAGGTGATTGGATGTTGTAGTGGTGGTGGTGGTGCTGATGTATGAAATGAGTTGTTGTAGATTTAATTTTTTATTTTAGGGGTTGAGAATATTAAGATCATTTTTATTTGTATGTATGCTCTCAATTTTCTGAATGGGATTTTTAAGTTGGAATAGTTTTGGTTGGAAAAATATGTTTGGTTGTTGTTTTAGTTGGGATTTGCGAAGGAATTTATTTTGTATGGTATATGAAAATAGTTTTAAGTATGTAGCAAGGTTTGAAGAAAAAATTTTGTTTTGTGTATTGCTTTAGCAACTTGATGTGAAGAGTAAAAATTGGAAATGTGTATGAGAGTGGTTTAAGGGTTGATTATTTTTAGTGAAGGTGTTTGCTTGTTTTGTTGGATGATAATCATAATTTAAATATTATTAAAAGCTAATATTTGTTGATAAAATGAAAAATATGCGCGCGATCGAAATCGAGTAAAATTTCGCTTTTCATAGTACACAACAGATATCAAAAAAATACAAATAAGAAAATATATAAATGTATAGCTGTGTAAAGCAAGGTTAAAGGTAATTGATTTTTAAGATAAAAAATTTTTAATAAGGCAAAAACTTTATACATCTGTATTCATGACGATGAAAGTTTTGCTTTTCATAGTAACAATAAATATAAGGGGAAATGTTTTTAAGCATTATAAAGTAAAACCTTATAACTTTTTCACACTTTTCTATTTGATACAAACATATATAATTGAGAATAAAAATAAATTATAAATAT
This sequence comes from Phyto melanocephala, assembly GCA_941918925.1. Classification (NCBI taxonomy): domain Eukaryota; kingdom Metazoa; phylum Arthropoda; class Insecta; order Diptera; family Rhinophoridae; genus Phyto; species Phyto melanocephala. Next base: position 128,907,282 of record OW799233.1, on the reverse strand, counting down.
TTTTTGTAGTTAGATTTTATTGAAACTTTAACTTATTACTCAATTTTGTTTATTCATTAGATCGTATATAATATAACAGAATTTCATTAGAACTTTTGCTTCTTCTTCCGCTCTTGTATTCTTCCTTCTATGGTGTGAACATGAACAGGTATCGGGTCCACACTTGGCATTTTCATCAGACCAGGTACAGTCCTCATAGTGCTCTCCATATTTATTTTTTATTATTTTAAAATTATTTCTATGAATCAGATATGTCTGAATGTTGATTAATTTATTTCTATGTCCATTGGAAATAATGTGAGAGAATAATGTTAGAAAGTTAGATATTTCGTCCAGTATCATATCTAGTATAGAATGACTGTACTCAAAGAATGTTGTACACTTACTAACAAAAAACATTACACAATGATAATACAATAATTATACATTGTAATACTTAAAAAGCGAAATTTTACTCGAACGTGCGAGTTTTGTTTGCCTTTGGTATAGGAGTAGACTCCTCTACTTCTATACCAAAGGCAAAGAAAACTCGCACGTTCGAGTAAAATTTCGATCGCGCGCATATTTTTTATTTAATCAATAAACATTAGCTTTAAAATTAATAAAACTTAGACTATTAACTAACAAGTCGTACACACACAAAATATTTAGACATACATCTACACTGCTACGAATCAACACTAAAACCACTTTAAAATACATTCTCAATATTTACTCTCTTTCTTCCTTCAGTCAATTAATCAACATAAAATGAAAAACTAAAAATAATCTTCAATCCTAGTGACTTTCTTAAAACATCAAACATATACTCAGTAAAATAAATTCCAATTTAAATCCTATTCAAAAGATTATTCCAACTAAAATTTTCCAAACTGAAAAATTCCATTTGGAAAATGTTAGAAAAAAAAATAATATTTCAAGGAGAAAAAAGGAACAAATAAAATCAACCCTTAAAATAATTTTACACACACACACACACATACACACAAATATCTAAAGACAGGATCTATTATCCACAAGGAAATATACTTTTCACATACATAAATACATATACAGGTAGAAAAAATTTTTTTTTTTACAATAATATCGACCCTCATCACATAATCTCACGCTGAGAAGGTTACCTTACGTAGACACCTTACACATATATCAATAATTTCAACCCTCAATACATCATTTCACGCAGAGAAGGCAACCTTACCTAGACACCTTACACATACATATATCACCTCAACGTCTGAAATTCCATTAAATAATTAAAGAAGCAAGCAAAAACAACAAAAGTAGAAATAAAATCAACCCTCAATATCATTTTACACACATACAAATATCTGAGTACACGATCTATTATCCATAAGCAAATATATTTTTCACATACCAACATACATATACAGGTAGAAATATAGAATTCAGTTATTTTTTTTTATTATACAGAAAATTATCTATGTTTTTATATAATAATTTTTTACTAACACTTGTCGACTCTGAAAAGACGAGTCATAAAAAATGTAGAAATTAAATTTTAGGATTTGATTTTATTACATACATTACTCTTCTAAGAATATATGTATTTTTTTTTTTTTTGGTTTTAGTTTATAATCAAATCTTTAGTTAAAGAAAATTATAGGGAATTGTAAATAACCCTTGCTTCTTTTTAAGACAGCATCATACCGTTTACTTTCTACACTATGTGATTATCTAAAATGCTTTTGTGTTAAACAGATTTTCTTTTAAATGAAAAAGTTAAATTGAGTTAATAATCAAACCATTTTTGCTCCAATTTTCAATAAAGATGAAAAAAAAACAAAGGTTATACGTTTTTATTTATTTATTTTTATTACAAAAAATTTATAATAGGTTTCTATGAGACGTATTACATTTTTTTTTTTATATTCAAAATATACGCATTCACATATATTCGATCCGCACTCACAAATTTTACATATTCTTGGACAGTTGATAAAATGTGTTCCATGAACTGTATTAAGCAGTTGCATGTTTTCGTATTTGTCAAGCATATCTTGAAAATATTTTATTTTTTGTAAATGCTCGTAAAAAATGCAACCATTAAAATCATACAAAAACTTTTCGATCATACTTCTGTATGACATTTTCTTTAAAGAAATGTTTCTTCTCTTTATTCTGTCCTGTGGTCTCATTATTAACTGATATTACATTTATAAGTACACTAACATATATGTATTTAAAACAACATAAAAAAAATAAAAAAAAAGTAATTAAAAAAAAAAAATGAATTTGTGTGTGTGTGTATTACAATCAATTTAGTATATATATGCTGAAAAAATATTTAATTTATCTTTTTTCCTTTAACTTACCCAATTTTAAATAATATTCAAAACTAAATAAAACAATTTTTGTATTTTTATAGATATATATACATATATATATTTTTTTTTTTTAATTTTATTTTTTTTTTTTTTATTAAAGTATAAAATACAATAATAAAAACGAAAATCTTATTTATTAAATAATAAATAGTAGCTCTCGATTGTGTGGAGAACTACTTTTTTCCGTAGATGAAAGATAATACATCTACAACACGGTAAATCCTGTTCGTTGGTTGCATCTGCTGCGGACCATGGGCAGCATTGAAAGTGAGCGTTCTCACTTTCCTCCCCATCCGTCACTCCAAATTCCTCATTCTCCTCAAGCATGGAAATGAAGAAGTTTAGCGATTGGTTGTGCTCAAACATCATGGCACCTTCAAAGTCATTTATGAACTTTGATATTATTATGCGTAGATTGTTCGTCATGTTTGCTGAATATTGTAATAATGACTATTATTTTTAATAAATGTTTAAGACATTAGGTGGACGCATTGAAATTTTGACCACAAATTCTTTTAATTGACAAAAACGTAACTCTCTCTCTCTCACACACAATATAATATCATTTAACCTTCATCTATTCGATATTTTCTATTGAATTTCATTTATGTTTTATTCCAATCTACCAATTAGAGGGAATGGGAGACAATATTATATATAATTTTCTCATTTTTTATTTTTTTGTAGATCTACAATATATTTTACTTTTTTTTTCTTATAATGCTATTGTGTGTTGTTTTCTCTTTCATTCTATGACAAAATTAAATGACCCATATTTTCCTTTTACCTTAATTAAATTTACTCGCTACAATGTTTATATAATTATTTCAATATACATAAAATTTAGTTTAGTTTTAGCTCTTAAGGATGATCGATATTATTTTGATTGTCAATTTTAAAGGAGAAGTGAAAGAGCATAGTCAGAAGAAAATGGACAGCATCAAAAATTTAATTACAAAATTTAATAGTATAAATAATAAAACCTTGATTCACATCAAGGATCTACAAATGGATACAAAATATACAATTATTAATGCAAAGCGGGTGAGCACAAAATATGGTCCTACTATAAAAATTGAATTGGAAAACGGCTTCCTGTTTTTACCTAATCGATATAATTCGTTAACGGATGATGAAGTAAGAGATCTGACAACAGGTGTATTTCGTATTCAAAGGGAAGGGGAACGAAACCTACACTTGGACACTTTAACTGAAATAGATGATTTTATACCTAATGCACAATATCCAGTCTGGTTGTAAATTATTTTCAATAAGTCAAAAATATTTTATTGCAATTTATATATTTTATTTTAATAAAAAAAAACACAATAAATTTTTAATAATTTCTTAAATACAAGAAAAATATATGTTTTTATTTTTTGCTTCCACATATTTGATGTAGAAATTGAAGACATAAATGACCACAATTAAAAGAGTCATAATTTTGATGTTGTGTATAGTTATACTTTATATCATTTCCTAAATATTTTATTACTTCCAATGGAGGATGTAAATTACCAAAACTATCGAAATATTCCTTCTGATTATTATTTTTATAATATGCCACCCAATGTGTTCCTGATCCTGTTGAAATATCCAAATTGATTATACCGCATTCTCTTTTCCTTGGTCTTTTCGGTAGTGAGTTTAACATAAAAATTCCTCTAAAATATTTTAGGTTTTTTGAGAACTTCTTCAAGTCGATATTACTAAGCGGTCTGTTGGGTAGCATTTCTATAAGTTTTTTTTATTTTCTCTAAAAAACATACCATATCCTTTCTTGTACGGTTTAAGAAAAAGACCTCTCCCCATTGCTATAGCTTCCAATGTTTTATTATGTCTAGTTGCTTCATCAAGTTGAAGTTTCGCATTTTTCGCTGCATTAACGGCTTTAGCTATAGCCGCACCTCCACTTGAAATGGTGCCAATAGCTCCTAAAGCTGTCAGAATTGGTATAAGTGGTAAAAAACCACCAATTTTTGGAACATTTATAACTCGTGGTATTAAAACTTGAGCCTTTCTTCCTTTTAGCGATTGCTTTATGGATTTGCGTGCAATCTTAATGGCAGTATTAATATCTAAAGGTTTTTCTTTTTTTAATGTTTTTGTTGCCATTCTGATTGTTGAATTAAACAGTTTTCTTCCATTAGATTTACATATCTTTGATTGCTCAGCCACCTTTTTTCTCTCTAATCCCATACCAAATTTGGTTTTGGCTTTCATTGCGGTGGAAACTAAATATGCAAATGATTTTTCTGCTAAACTACTATCCTTAGAAATTACTCGTTCCCAAGCCTTATTTTCTAGAATTCTATCAGCCTGATGTCTTATATTTAAATCTTTGGTATTCGAATAAGCTATGTCGTGTTCTTTACAAGCAGCGTCCAATTTATTTATTCCTTTATCACCTTGATTTAATCGAGTGCGAAGTTTTGTTCCAGGTCCACAATATTGATAGCCAGGAAGATGAAGTTCAATTGGAAGATTATTTATTACTTTATCTAATAAACCTCCACCAATGGCTGCTCTTTTATAAATAACCTTTTTGTTATATTGTATAACCATCTTATTTTATTCTATAAAAAATAATAGTATAATTTTGGAACTTTCATTTGTAAAGATGCGTTTAGTAAAACAACACAAAAATATTTCAGTTCGAAATATTGATGCACTAACTAGCACTGATTTAAAATCAAGACATAGTTCTTTATTACCAAATTCTATTCGTGCCTTGATAGTTGGTCCTTCCAACTGTGGAAAAACAAATGTTATGATTAGTTTGTTAGAAAGTCCTAATGGTCTTCATTTTGAAAACATCTATTTATACTCAAAATCATTGTACCAACCGAAATATGAATACTTGAGGAAGCTAATAGCACCGATTAAAGAAATGGGATATTATACATTTTCAGATAATGAATTCGTTATACCCCCTGATGAAGCTAAAGCTAATTCTATTATGATATTTGATGACGTTGCGTGTGAAAAACAAAATAATATACGTGCATACTTTTGCATGGGAAGACATAAAAATGTTGATTCATTCTATTTATGTCAAACTTATACTAGAATTCCAAAGCATTTAATACGAGATAATGCTAATGTTATTATAATGTTTAAGCAAGATGTAATGAATATAAAACATATATATAATGATCATGTTGGGAGCGATATGAGTTTTGAAGAATTTTATGAAATGTGCAGAGAGTGTTGGAAAGAAAAATATGGATTTTTAATGATTAGTAAAGACGACGAAATAAATAATGGACGCTACAGAAAACATTTCGATTACTTCATAATAACATAAATTATGCTCATTATTAGTTATATGGTTTAGTATTGCATCAACCTGTTAGCTGATATAACTTAAAGTGATATCAAATTTTTTTAGTTGATACCTGATCTTATACCTGATATCCGCTCTTCTGATGATAACTGATCTGATACCTGATATCCACTCTTCTGTTGATAGCTGATCTGATACCTAATATCCACTCTTCTGCTGATAACAGATCTGATAGTTAATTTTATCTGATAAAATAACTGATTACAAATGAATCATAAAGTTTTAAAAGAATTGGTGAAGACTAGAAATGTATTAAAGAAAAAGTTTCGTAATATTAAACTTGGTGAAGCAGATATGCGTGAACAACTTAAAGATACATTTAAACCCATAACAGGACCTCTAAATGATTTTATAAATAGCTCTAGCATTGTTAAAGAAATTCCTAAGACTGAAAAGAACTCAAATAAAAAAAATGTAAGCCCTATGTCTAACAAACTGGAAACAAGTACTCCAAAGAAACTCGTTGAAGATACATTATTCAACACAACTAACACAGTTGATGATGATGATTTCTTTTCACAATCCGAAAGCGAGAATAATAATATGAATTATTCTGATTTATTGCTTTTGGAAAACAAAAATGAGTTAGATACTCTCTATGGACCACATAAAGGTTCTAATAATGAATGGAAATTCGGTAATAGTCATGTGAAATTTCAAGAAGATAGAATTCTAATTGGAAATCAGATATGGGCACTCACACCTGGTCTATTTTCATTAATCTTCAATAAAGTACCAAAAAATTATGATAAATCGGATGTTGAAATTTATAAAAAGATTTTAACTAGTACAAATGCACACAAAAGAGATTTTAAATCTGATGGTCAAATAAAGGGTACAAAAGCCTACAAATATAAATATATTATTAAAAATTTGTTTAAAGAAAACAACTTGTCAATGTCATCACCAAATACAAAAAACAAAAACTATGTAGGAAAAGGCTTTATGAGTCTTAGCACTCAAAAACCAAACTATATATATTGGGATGATCCAAATGAGTTGGTAGATCGTCTTAGACTATTACTAGCATCACAAGCTGCTGGTCACACTAATCATAATAACGAAATAGCATCTATTATTGAAGAATTATACGAATCTGATATTATTGAATAGTATTTGTCTATATAAAGATCGAAATTTAACATGTCCATTGATAAGTTTGGGCACTATCTTAATGATACAAGCGATAAAATTTCAATGAAAAATGTACCTAAAATGTTGGGCTTCTTTATGGATGCACATAATAACATTGACATACAAAACAAAAGAATCAAAAATGTTGCGAAAGCTTTGGAGGAGAATGATGCTGTCAATAAATTGTTTTTGCAATCTCAAATCGAGAAATCAGAGCAAGAAATAACTTATAATTTAAGAAACGAAGTTAATAAAACTAACGAAACATTGCTGAAATTAAAATTAATGTTCGAAGAGGAAATTGCAAAATGCAATAAAAAAATTTATGAAATTGAAAACTTGATGTTCTCGTCAGTAGCTGTAAGTGTGCCAATAGGTAACAACTTATCTAAAAAGAATCTTGGATTTAAATACACAGTAGACTAAAAATGAGTTCAAAAAGAAATTTAGTAAATGAACTTCATAAGCAAGCAAGAAGACTTTTTACTCGAAGAAGAGTTGTTATGAAAGGAATAGATGATCTCTGGCAAGCCGATCTGGTAGAAATGGGAAATTATTCTACATGCAATAAAAATTATCGATATTTGTTAACTGTAATTGATACCTTTTCAAAATTTGCTTGGGCTGCAGCGCTTAAAACCAAAAGTGCACCTGAAGTAGTTGCGGCAATGGAGAAAATTTTTATATTAGGTCGAATACCAAAAAATTTACAAACTGATGATGGCAAGGAATTTTTCAATAATCTGTTTGAAAAGTTAATGAACAAATATAATATAAATCACTACTCAACATTTAGTATAATGAAAGCGTCTATAGTTGAACGATTCAATCGAACCTTAAAAGGAATGATGTGGAAAGAATTTAGTTTTAATGGCTCATATTACTGGCTTGATATTTTCAAAGATTTAGTTGATGCTTACAACAGAAAAGTTCATCAAACAATCAAAATGCGTCCTATTGATGTGAATTCTAAAAATGAGAAAAAATTGCTGAAAACAGTATTTAACAATTCGAAAATATACAAAATATCTAAATTTAATGTTGGAGATCATGTGCGCATCAGTAAATATAAACATATATTTGAAAAAGGTTATACACCTAATTGGACAACAGAAATTTTTAAAATTAAAACAATTAAAAATACTTATCCCACAACATACATATTAGAAGACTATCGTGGAATTCCAATTAAAGGAGGATTTTATGATGAAGAACTTTCCAAGACACGGTTTCCAGATACATATCTGGTTGAAAAAGTTCTTAAAACAAAAGCAGAAAAGGTTTTTGTAAAATGGTTAGGATTTTCAAATGAACACAATTCTTGGATTAACAAAAAAGAAATATTGTAATATTTTAAGAAATATCCAAAAAAAAAAAAATAAACATTATAATAAACTCCAATGTGTTAAATTTACTTTATTTATAATTTGACAGTCACAATGTCAATAACATTGACAATGAGCGGGGACTCCTCCGAGCTGACAGCTAATTATTTTCCTCCAATCGCTTTGGATGGTGAATATGAGTGTGCTCTAATCGATTTTCACTCATACAATAGTATTCCGAATGTAGATATTTACAACAACATGTTTCATATTGGTAAACATGTAATTGAAATACCAATCGGATCTTATGAATTAAATGATATAGTTGATTATATTAAGGAAGAATATAAAATATACAGTCCAGAAAATCAAATCAATATAGAAGCTAATAATAATACTATGCAGGTTAGAGTTAAAAGTTCCAGCGACTCGATATACTTTGATAAGGAAAATACAATTGGAAAACTTTTAGGGTTTAATAAGAGAGTTTTAGCTTCAAACGAAGTTCATTATTCAGATATTCCAGTAAATATTTCTAAAGTGAATCTTTTGCGAATTGAAAGTAATATAGCTGTCAATACATATATCAATAATTCTCAAGCACACACGCTACACGAATTCGCTGTTAATGTACCGCCAGGCTATAAAATTGATGAGATTCCTAAAAATCTTATTTATTTACCAGTTAACTCTCGAGAGATAAGTTCTTTAACTCTTCGAGTGGTTGATCAGTACGGTGATTTAATTAATTTCCGAGGAGAGGAAATTACAATAAGAATACACTTAAAACCATCTAAATAATGCTCATTTTCAATAAGAATTTCTCAAATATTAAAGTTTCATTATCTCCTAAAAAACCATCTATAAAGTTAACACAAGCAAATAAAGAATTCCTTAAGTCTCTACATTTCAAAACAAAACAACAATGGCCGCTATTTTAAATGTTCTAGAAAAACCGTTATCTGATGAAAGCATTATTAAAAAAGATTACCACACATATTCACCATATCTACAATCTTACAACAACAATGATGAAATTCGAATTTCAATACAAAACCAAGATTTATATGTTTTGCCTGGTGAAAGCTTTATCTATGTAGAAGGATTCGTTAAAGATAATAATAGTAAAGCAACATCTTCAACCAACTTTAAATTGAAAAATAATTTCGTTGCATATCTCTTTGACGAAATTCGATATGAACTTAACGGCATTGTAATTGATCATACTAGACATTTGGGGACATGTAGTACCATAAAAAATTTAGTTTCTTTGTCATCCACAGACAGCATAGCCATGTTTAATGCTGGATGGAATAAAATTGATGATATTAGTCTTAATAATGGAAATTTCAATTTCTATGTACCACTGAAAATGTTATTAGGTTTTGCAGAAGACTTTAATAAAATCGTATTAAATGGTAAGCACGAGTTGGTACTCTTGCGTAACAAAAATGATGCAGATCTTGTATACTCAAGTGTTGCAACTGAAAATGCAAAATTGACTATTTCAAATATATCATGGAGAATTCCACATGTTCAATTATCCGATCTTAGTAAACTGAATATGATTAAGATCATTAACAGTGGTACTTCTATACCAATAGCATTTCGTAGTTGGGATTGTCATATTAATCCACAACTAAACATGGGAACTAATCATATATGGAATGTTAAGCTGGCAGCAAACAGAGAAAGACCACGTTTTGTATTGATTGCATTTAGGAATAATGACAAATTTGTAAGTTGCGACTTGACAAATGTAAAAGTACACCTCAATTCAGACTCATATCCATATGATGATCTCAATATAAAATTTAAGGATGATCGTTATGCAATTCTATATGATATGTATGTAAGATTTCAACAAATCTACTATATGAGAGATTTCTCTCAACCATTACTCACATCTCAAGACTTTAAAAATAAAGCTCCGATAATTGTGATTGATGTGAGTCATCAAAATGAGTCAGTTAGCAGTGGACCTATCGATATAAAAATAGAATTTGAAACCGCTTCCAACGTCCCAGCAAATACATCAGCTTACTGTATTCTCATCCATGATCGCATAGTTGAATACATACCTTTAAAAGGACAAGTTCGAAAAATATTATAAACTATTACAATATGTATAGCAATCTTGTCTTCATCGACCTTCAAGGCTTCAAATCCAACTCGAATAATTTTGTTGTAAAAGAAATTTCAGTTGTTTTCAGTAAAACTGAGTATTACAATTTTATTATTAAACCTCCATATGATTTTAATTGTTTGTCAGCAAAGAAACAAAAAGAAGCGCAATGGTTAATGAGAAACTATCATCACTTGAATTGGAATGATGGAAGACTTACTTTAAATAGTGTCTGTAAGTTTCTAAAAGCCAATACCACTTACTCTAAGATCTATGTCAAAGGTGGTGAAAAAAGGAAATGGCTGGAGAAAATACTACAACAAAGAATTTTTAATATTGAAGATATTGGTTGCTTAAATTTTAAGCAAATGGAAATGAAGTATTCAAAACACATATATTGTAGTTATCACAGCTTTGGAGTTTGTGCATTAAAAAATGCTTTATTGTTACAAAGAGAAATGTTAATTTAAAACACAACCAAATTAATCATTTTTTTTTTAAATTTATTTTTTCTTATAATTAATCTTTCAAATTCTATATATTAAAACTAATTTATGTTTATATATATGTATATGTACAAGGAGACTTAAAAATAAAATAAAACAAATAGAAGAAATTAAGTAAGATGTTTTTATCTCTATTTTCAACAACATATAAAAAGTTGGATAAGGAAAATTATTAATATTCGACCACTGTAATATCACAGACAATTAACGTTCGAAATTAATTTAATCAACAATTTCCATATCATCATCAATTCGATCTCTGAAATGACCCCAAGCCCGTGTTTTTATTCCATCCCCCAAAATATTTCTTTTGTCATCAGTGTATGTTAGGACAACTTTATTTAGCTTTTGAGTATACAACTGATGAGCTTTTGACCGAAATAAAAACATATTATCTGAAATAATTTTTTGCTCAAATAAACAATTTTTATAATCACTAATAGTCAATTTTTTAATTGCAGATTTTTTAACACCTTTCGATTTTTTAACATCTTCTGAATTGAAGCTAGAAATAGAGTACATTTTTGAACGTAATCCCACGAATTCGGTCATAATATTTCCCTTGTTCTCATCCTTCATCATACCCAAAACCTTTTTATTAAGTATTGGTAAATTAAACTGATTATCTATTGGATACTCTGATGTATCAAAATTAGAGTTTATATCATTACGGATATCATGGTAAAAATCCAATGTTTTTATCGAATATATGAAGGAATCGGTGTCCATATAATTGAGAGAAAAATTATCACCGAATTTTGGTTTCATGTAATCATAATGGAAATTATACATTTTCCATTTTGACAACTCTAAAACAGTAAAACCAATATAAATTGGTTTATCATAATACTGATCAATTTTCTTTAACTCTACGGCATACATATTGTCAGTAAATTTGCTTAGGCTCAAAAAATTTGGTTTTGAAATGAGTGCTCTAAGACCTAAATGGTTTTTATTCGTCGTTTCCCATTCTGTTGCGATGCGCACGTCTTTTCGCTTGTCAACACTTTCCATCGTTTTTCCATAAACGGCATTGTTGAGAAGTTTAAAAAAATCTCTCTCAAAAGCATTCTTTGCATTTGTGCGATAAAAAGTGTTGAGATCAATATATTTTTTAAGCCAAGGAGATTGTTTAAATTGTAATACTCTATAGATTTTTTTTAAAACGAGACCATTTGCAATACATTGTTTTAAAACTCTGTAATGTATGATATATTTTTTTTTAGGTGTTAAATCTGCTATTAACTTATTAGTTTTAGACATCTCTGTCTGCTTATTTTGGGGGCAAAACGGTAAATCATTATGATGATCATGCAGGCTATCTGGATAATCAAGATCAACTTCTAAAATATATCCATATTCTGAAGTATCCAAAATATCGCTTACCTCAAATTTCTGTAGCTGTTCAGGAGTTACCCACATAAACTGTCCACAAGGGAGGTATTCAGACATTGCATAACCGTACAGGTTGTTTGCATCCAAATACATTAAATATTCTGATGATTTACTTTCATCAAAATCAGACATGTATTTGTTATTCGCTTTAGAATATCTGTGTGAACATTGAACAAGTCCACCTCTTATTCCACTTTGAACAAATAAATGCATTTCAATATCTGTAAATAATTCCAATGTGATTTTTGTGGTCTTCAGCATTGCATCCCAAGATAGTCCTGGTGCAGTGTAATATTGGCATGGGTCGAGATCGTAAATGTTTTTACAGATTTTACGAAAATTTTCGAAAATATCAGTAAGTAATAAAACATCAGATTTTAAATAGAGGTTTGTGTAATCGTAAAGATTTTTGCAATGAAACTCACTCCATACTTTTTGTGCATGATCATAATCTATCTGTGAACATTCCTCATCGCTAAGAATGTTGAAAAATTTGTCTCTGCTAGGAAGTTCTGTCTCGTCAAATCTTGACATTGAATCCATGTATGAGTATGGAAATACACCCTTCCTCCTTATTAAATTGAATTTTATTTCTTCACTAAAATTTTCACGGATAGTCACAAAATCATCAATATTTAAATTCTTGGCCAAATTATCGAGACTAGAAGCCATGAATCTAAAAGAGTCTAAAAAGCGCATCTCGAAGCCTCTATTTTTATCTATTCTTATATAAACCGAGAGTGAAATGTATCTCTCCTTATTTACGGGAATTACTTTAATTGTCGCATTTTTAATAGCCGACAACTCTTTGAAAAATAGATGCATATCATATGCAGAAAGATTATGAAAAATTATGGGTATGAATTTTGGAACTGTATATTTTAAATTACACTCATTGTGAGCTGCACCACGAAAATTACCAGTGAGATGACAGTGATCTCTTACTCTGTCAGTGTGTAAAGGATTATTACATATGTGACATAATTCTGATTTAGCGAAATTTTCCTCATCTTCTATTGTCATTTTAATTTCTTCTACTTTTGACAAATAATTTATATAAATTTCAAAACAATCCTGAACTAACTTTTGAACAAAAACCTTTGCGGCATCTGCTCCAAAATAGTTTCTTAGACAATTGTTTTCTTTCTTAAAACTACACTTAATAAAATAACTAAATGCACATGCAATATGTTTTTGAACATTTTCTACATTACTACTTACTATATCATTCATCTTTTCCAAAATCGACTCAAAATCTGCATATACTACAAATGGTACATCTATTTGCTTTTGAAAGTTTTTAAATTTTATTCTAGCATCTTCTGGCTTCGGCATAGCTGCAACTTTTTTTCCGCATACATTTTTATGATCATCTTGCAGCTTTTTAGAATGTGTGTAGTACAGACAGGTATTGCATATGTAGATTTTTGAGTTATGGGATGTGATACTCGTTCGTATAAACCTAACAAGAAATAAAATATGTAATTAGTAAAGATTAGTAAATATTAATAGTAAAAATAGATTAACTTACTTTGATAGATCGCTGATTAAAACATAATGAAATTTTTCGTTATGTTGAAGTAAAAGCAAATTCACGTGAATTGCTTTTTCCTCAACAGTAACATAGTATGGCCCCACAATTGTTTCACCACTAAGTCCAAACACGTTGACGCTTACATCATTTTGCCTCTCAAATCTTTTTATTCCCTTTAATTCGAGAGGAAATACCATTCCTTCAAAGTTAAGAGTCAGTTCCCCCAAAACAATGATGCTGCTTTCAATATTTGATATGTTGTAGATATTGCAATTTTTCCTTTGTTTAATGCTAAGATCACTTCCCATATACAAAGCTGCAATAAGACACCATTTAAAACAATATTCATCTGTGTTTTCCACATTCACACATGCTCTCTTCATTGCAATATTTTTTGGTAGAGCAATGTAATGAGATCCTCTTATTAATGATGCCTTATTTATATTTATTTCCAGTGAATTTATTGAAATAAGCGTCCATCCACTATCTCTTTCTTGAAATTCACTCATTTTATTGGAAATTTCTTCTGATTGTTTTTTGTATAAGTGATCTATATCATCACCAAAAGTTGTCATCGTCATCTTGGATATATGCACTATTGGTATGATAGTTATATCATCATTAACTACTTTCATGTAGTCGCATATCAGCTCCATATTAAACTTAAAAACTGTGTGTTTTATTAAACACTCTTTTAGCTGCTTAACGATAGGGTTTTCAGCATTTTTAAAGAGCTCCTCTGGATATATAATTTCATCTTTTTTGTTCCGATATGAATACGTTTCAATTCTCCCATTGAAATCACTATTTCTTACCGTTAAACTATTGTTAATGCTAATAACTTCACAATTCTGAAATTGTTTTTTGCTATTCACATGGGCCAAAAATGCTAATGATGATGGTAACATCTCATTACAAGTCTTGCAATATTTATTATATTCATTGTTAAGGGGGGCTGATTTTGATGATGATGGTTTATTAATATTTGTAGATGTTGTTGGTAGTGCATGAGTCTCCTTGTGGTCATTCAATTGTGTGAAAGTCATAAACCACTTACAGCATACTGGACAATGCAGTTTTTCATGCATTTTTACCATTTTTTTATTGCATGATTTTTTGCAAATTCTACAAATTGCAGACATTTGATCAACAGTCAAATTCTCTAATGCGGTGTTAGTGTGTTTACTGTTAAGGGGAGCTGATTCTGATGATGATGGTTTATTATTAATATTTGTAGATGTTGTTGGTAGTGCATGAGTCTCCTTGTGGTCATTCAATTGTGTGAAAGTCATAAACCACTTACAGCATACTGGACAATGCAGTTTTTCATGCATTTTTACCATTTTTTTATTGCATGATTTTTTGCAAATTCTACAAATTGCAGACATTTGATCAAGAGCCATATCCTCTAATGCGGTGTTAGTATTGTTACTTCTCGTTGGTTTCATATTTTATCTTGTGTTTTTTTTTTTTTTTTATTATCACTTTATTTATTATTATTATTTTTTTAATATAGAGTTTTTGTATTTACAACTTTCAATTTTTTTTTTTTACTTTACAAAACAAATTTGTTTCTTAGTAAACCGTTTATAAATTTTTTATGATATTACTCTATGGAATACTGTCGTATACTAATTATAAAAGAAATTTTTAAACTCTTAAGTAAGATATGTGAGAAGTTTAAAAACTATAGAATTCAGTTTTTCTTTTACTTTTACACGGAAAATCCTTTTTCTTAATATGCGTACATGACGGAAGGTTATTTTTTTATTATCATAAAAAAAGCAATTAAACTCAACCTTGGTTTAAAAAGGTATACCTTTTCCTTTATGTATTTTGTAATCATCACTTGATATTTATTGTTTACTATGAAATACAAAATTTTTCTCAAAGAAGGATAATAAAATTTGTAATACTAAAAAAAGCGAAATTTTACTCGAAAAACCAATTACCTTTAACCTTGCTTTATATAGCTATACATTTCTTTTTTTTTTATATCTGTTGTGTACTATGAAAAGCCAAATATTTATAACTTATTTTTATTCTCAATTATATATGTTTGTATCAAATAGAAAAGTGTGAAAAAGTTATAAGGTTTTACTTTATAATGCTTAAAAACATTTCTCCTTATATTTATTGTTACTATGAAAAGCAAAACTTTCATCGTCATGAATACAGATGTATAAAGTTTTTGCCTTATTAAAAATTTTTTATCTTAAAAATCAATTACCTTTAACCTTGCTTTACACAGCTATACATTTATATATTTTCTTATTTGTATTTTTTTGATATCTGTTGTGTACTATGAAAAGCGAAATTTTACTTTTAGTAGACTCCTCTACTCCTCTACTCCTATACCAAAGGCAAAGAAAACTCGCACGTTCGAGTAAAATTTCGATCGCGCGCATATTTTTCATTTTATCAACAAATATTAGCTTTTAATAATATTTAAATTATGATTATCATCCAACAAAACAAGCAAACACCTTCACTAAAAATAATCAACCCTTAAACCACTCTCATACACATTTCCAATTTTTACTCTTCACATCAAGTTGCTAAAGCAATACACAAAACAAAATTTTTTCTTCAAACCTTGCTACATACTTAAAACTATTTTCATATACCATACAAAATAAATTCCTTCGCAAATCCCAACTAAAACAACAACCAAACATATTTTTCCAACCAAAACTATTCCAACTTAAAAATCCCATTCAGAAAATTGAGAGCATACATACAAATAAAAATGATCTTAATATTCTCAACCCCTAAAATAAAAAATTAAATCTACAACAACTCATTTCATACATCAGCACCACCACCACCACTACAACATCCAATCACCTCACACTTTCTTCACAATAACAGGTAGCAAATCTACACATACATATCACCTGCTGTCTTATCCACACATAAACCCTTAAACCACTTTACTATCATCACCAATCACACTCTCCCTCTCTCACCACTACAAAATTTACATCAATCAAATTCCCATTTAATCCCAATCAGAAAACTCTCAGTCAGATAACCATACAACAAGAATTAGCACAAATAATTCCAATTAGATTAGCGGCGGCATCCCTTTGATGTCTATCTCCCCCATTTCCCATCTACTTATTAACAGATATATGCATATTTTTTTTCAAAAAGTGTTAAACATTGTAAAATTATTTTAACTCTTAACACACATTTATCTAGTTTTCAGCACTACAATATGAAATAAAGGAGACAACTTGCCCTTCAAAATCTAAGTGTGATTTCTATATGCAAAATCTAACTCAAGCGGAAATAGAAATGCAGATATGTGCAGAATTCTTTGCAATGGAAGCATCAATGTGTAGTAGAAATAGCCCAATAGTATACTTATGTATATACTTACATATGTATGTATAATAGTTTCAAATTAGGATATATTAAACTGCATATAGTTTATGTGTACATATACATAAGTGTTTATATTAGTTTCTGCCCTAGACTTTGTCTGCTCTTTATCATACATATGTACATTACACCTCAGCGTTTAGTAATAACCTTCTAGATCTCAGTTCCTACCAGTCTAATGTACCACCCTAAAATCAGAAATCTTAAGCTTGTAAAAATCAAAAGTATTGCTATAGCTATGATAATTTCTCTTAGCTCTCTTTAGACCTCGATAAATCACACTTTAAATTCCGACTAAAAATACCAAAGATAAAACGATATACATACATATGTAAATAGGAACCCACAATTATTTTTGTCAAAAAAATTTGTTTTTTAAATTACCTCGTATTAAGACTTTATAGTTAAAAGTGTACGGTGGAATTCTTTTCCGATACTCTCTAATGTACATACATATTTATTTTTATTACTATTTTGAGATTCTTTGTTTCTTTTTCAGATAAAGTTTTTATAACTAATTGTATTTATCGAGTTATTCTTACGTGTAAAACTAAATGAAGCCAGCAGCAGTTGCAATAGAAAAATGTCCATACTTTTCTAAAGTATTCCATTATATCTTTGATGCTGTATGTAAATACATACACATATGTATATACATACATAAGTATATGAAATCTCATATATATTTTTAACCCCAATAAATATTATAAGGAACTTTTAGGATTAGCTTAAACCCCAAATAATAAGCAATTCTTAGATAAATTAACTAAATTATATTTTTAAACTATTATTTTACCAACTATAAAAAAATTATCAAATAAGATTACAAGCTTATGTTATACATATTAAACATATTATTTAAAAATATTAATAGTAATTTAATTCTTGTTTTTGTAATATGTATGTATATTATAATCAAAATATATAAATAAATAAAAAAAATGCTTTTTGCCATTATTTCTTGTTTAATTAATAAAGACGACTGATTATTCCTTTGGGATTTCTAATTCTATATTTTATTTCAGTTGTATCAATAATATATTTGGAATCACAAATAGTTTGTTTTTTTTTAATTCCATAATACCAACTAAAAATATATATATTACCACAACTGCTGGCTTACTAAAAATCATAACAAGAAACAAAAATTTCTGTTATTGTAAACGAATTGAGAGATAGTAGTTGGAACCGAAGGAATTCGATTGGCAACAAATTCGGTTGTCATAACGAATCTGTTTTCTCTGTGTAGACTCGCTTGTAGCATCAATTTATCAGAAATGCTTTCAAAAGTTTCGGTATTGAAATTTTACAATTTATATATATTACCGACTGAGATATTTGCAAAAATTCAGGTATGTCTGTCTCTGTTTTATATTGAGATTGCAACAACAAAATTAAAAAACAAAAAAAACAGGCGGTGTTGTTCATGATGTTAAAAAATGTCTGGATGGATGTTGTAGTTGGTATATTTGGTGTGCTTATTCATGTATTCGAATGAATGTAATATATATATGTGTGTGTACGTACATGGTGATAAAAAGGAGTGGGTTAATTTTTTTTGTGGAGGTTTTATTTTAAGTGTATGCACATATGTAATGCGTTTTTTTAACAAGCGTAAATCTATTTCACAAACAACTTATATGTGTGTATATGCTTAAAGTAGCATCTCTGCACTTTTGTGAATTGTGTGTGTATTAAGCTATGACAAAGCAGAGTACAGCGCTTTTATCTGTTTTAATTATTTTATTTATAATTGTTTGTAAAATTCTTTTTCAACACAATTTTTTTTCATTATTTCAGCGTTTCGAATATTTTTTTTAATTTCCACTTATAAAGTGATGTTTTTAATATAATACTTTAATTATTGAAGAAGGAAATTACTGCTTACTCTTCTAAACTATTCAAAATTTATAATGTCTCCACATTTTCGGAATTTCCGCAATTGACATATATAGTGAATATTGCACTATTTTAACTATTCTATTACATTGATAATTAGAGTTCTTTAAAGTAAAGCAAACAAAATATTTTGTTTATCTAAAGCTTTTGTATTTAATAAATTTTATTTGTACAATTTCTCTCAGCATATATTCATGGTCGGTCTACAGAATTGCCACAAAAAATTGACATTTAATCCAAGACTTCATACTCGTTCCTCTTACTTCATTTTTATTTCATTTTTCCTTTCTTGCTTTAATACGGTTGAGTATTTCTAACAAAATACCACAAAGAAGCAATAACAATGGTCTGATAATGTCTGAGGGCAGGAAAAAATATAAATAAAACTACATTCAAATGTCCAGACGTATACGCTGCAGGGTTACAATGTGTGAAATTGTTGCAATTCCGTAAAAATAACACTCAGAATATTGTCAAAAAGAAAAAAAAAATACGCTTTAAAACAACCGCATATGAAGTAATTACGACAACAGTACATACATACTCTCAGACACTCACACATCCATACATACACTGTACTCAAATCAAAATTCCTTATCATCTACAGTACACAACAATACCAAAAAAGTAACAGCATCAATTTCCCAAAAAAAGAGCAACATTTTTTCCTGTTTGTTTATGCAAGTGTTTGAGTTTTTATTGTGTTTTTGACTTGGCATTCAAACACTTACACAAACATTTATGTTCTCCGTAAATTAGTGAGTCTATGTATGAGTAGAGTATGACCTTAAATTGAAACAAAGATTGTTAGTATTACTTGGTATTGTTTTTGGTGCCAGTGCTGCAGAGTATTATATCATCTCCAATAAGCTTATGATAATAAAATGTCTCGCAGTGCTTGTAGAAAGTTCATAGAATTTGATATTCTTCTAGTTACACATTCCTAGACAAAATTAAAAAAAACAAGTAAGAGCGCTATATTCGGCCGTGCCGAATCTTATATACCCTTCACAACGTGTAGTCATGCAATAACAGTAGTTTGTATCACCATTCATCTCATATGAAATACGTACATACATATAAAAAATATACATATATAAAAAACATCCCATTGTAAAATTATAAATTTCCGTATGTATGTTAAAAAAAAAATAAAAAAAAAAAAATTTAAAAAAAAAATTTAAAAAAAAAATTTAAAAAAAAAATTAAAAAAAAAAAATTTTTTTCAAAAAATAATTAAAATATATATAATTAATGTAAAACAAAAAAAAAAATAAAAAAAAAATTAAAAAAAAAATATTAAAAAAAAAATAATAAAAATATAAATAATATATTAAATAAAAAATAAAAAAAAAATTTAAAAAAAAAATTTTAAAAAAAATTTTTAATATATAAAAAAAATTTTTTTTGGCTCAGCTGGGATTCGATGCCACGTTTTCTCTAACCAGTATACACGTTTGTATGTATGTATGTTGTTGTTGTAATGTTGTTTTTGTGAAAAAAAAATCGAGGTGGTCGTGGGTTTTTGCTCATATCTCAGTTGTTTATGTACCGATGTTTCTGATTTTCAATAGCGATCTACTCCCGAATATTTCTGATATTTTAATACCTCACCCGGGTCCAAGCGATGTCGGGGGGCTTCAAAAAGTTGATTTCAACATACACACGGACAGACGGTCAGACGGACAGACGGTCAGACGGACAGACGGACAGAGCTTAATCGACTTCCCTATTCATAAGCTTTCAGAAAATATATACTTTATGGGGTCGGAAATGAAAATTTTAGAAATTTCACACGGAATGACAAACCTATATATACCCTTTTTCACTGTGTGAAGGGTATAAAAACCAAAAACAACAAAGTAAAGCAGAACAATTACATAATGTCATACGATAGGGCATAAAAGAGACACAAAGACAATTAATATACAACATCTTCCTTTTACATTTTTGTGGGTTTCGATATACAACATTTAACAAAGACGTAGTATGGGGGAAAAGCTACTTTTCACGTATCCATACATGCATACATTGCAAGCAGTCACTTAATCAATAATTTTTTATGAAAATTCAGTTTATATGAAGTTTTTAGTCTCCTATAGAAAAATACTTATAAAACACATCGCTAAAAGCTTGAGTTGACTTTGATAACTCTCGACTAAGTACAAAACAAAATCGATTCTGTTTCTAATGCTCCTAGTGAGTTAAAATTTCACACATCTCCAGCAAAATCCTTACTTACCTCCCAGCAAAAATTTATTTTGTACCGGTAAGCAATAACAAAAAATCATGCCTTCTTATAGCGCAATATTAGAGCGCATTCGAGGGTGCTATAAATGGAAGTCAGAAATTGCTATTAAATATATTTCATTTTTTACAAAAAAACTTACTGCAACTTCTCTCGCTTACGAGGATGCAGGAATGTAAGCGAATGATTACCTCTCTTTACTGTAGTTCTTAAAAACACATAAAAGAGACATGATATTACTGCATTAACCATGTGTGAAAATAGCAAATAATTAGAGCATCAAAGAGCCCTACCAAGTGGTACATCTCATATAAAAATCATGCCTTCCTGGGAAAGGAGAGTACATTTATCTCTCCCTCACAAACCTGCTTTCGGGTATGCAGTAATTTTTGCTGGGCTAGTAAGTTAGCAAGTAATATTAGAGATACACATAAACAAGTTAATTTTCAACCGAATAACTACTTATTTTTGTTTGAGTTGTCCCAAAAATCATGACCCTTGCTTACAAATGAATTATCAAAAAACAATAAAATATGTAGATACCAATAAAGCTGGATATTTTTATACTGTTGCTATACAAAAAAATATAAAAATTATAATATTGTGCATATTATAATATTTATGTAGTTAATTTAAAGTTCACTGTTTAAAAAAATATATAAAAAGTATTTGCGAAGGTCATAACCAATAGGCCATTACTCTGTACTTTAAAATAATGATGTTGGTAACGACCCCTCATTACTATGTAATATATGAAGTAATGACAACCTATTACACAATTTCAAAAAGATTTAGCTATGTCTGTATATATTTTAGAGCATATTTAAATATTTGTATAAGAAAATAAAATGCAACATTTTCAAACCTTCGAGAATAGCCCCTTGTCTAGAAAATCTCTTCCTCATATTTGAAACCCCTCGTTCTTTGTGGCGTCCAACTGAAAATCTTAAAGCATTAATAAATTATTATTGATGAGCTTCTCCATCTGTTCTTCAATAGCTCAGTTTATTGGCTTATGATTCGATATTTCGAGAAACATGTTTTGAAAATATTTTGGTGTTGATCCCATTAGCAGTAGAATGACCATGGAATGTTATATTTCTAATGATAGAAGAAATGTTGATCCAGGGAGGGGTGGCTTGTTGGTAAATCGTTTTTTCACCACCAAACCAATTTTTTTTTAAGGTACTACACCATTTTTCATTGAAATTGAGAAAATTCCAATTGAAATTGAGAACTTCAATTTGAAATTGAGAAAATTCCAAATGAAATTAAGATTTTCAATTTAAAACTGAGAAAATTCCAAATGAAAATGAGAATTTCAAATTGTTATTGCGAAAATTCCAAATGAAAATGAGAATTTCAAATTGTTATTGCGAAAATTCCAAATTAAAATGAGAATTTCAAATTGAAATTGAGAAATTTCCAAATGAAAATGAGAAAAAATATATATGTGCATACATAAGTACATATGTATTTAAAAATTAATAAAGTCGTAGAGATTCGTTTAGAGCTGACAGCGCAAATGAGTTGATCTTGATAGGTGGAAAGAGCTAGGAATGGAGTTATCGGAGCTTGTATTGGTTTGTGACAATGCTGCCTGTCACAATCGCCTACAAATTTATTTTTGAAAACACTCCAGTCACACTTTTACTATTGAACCCCTAATCACCAATGCTTAACCAAATTGAAAGTATTTGGTCCAAAATCAAAAGTAATGTTAAATCAAAGATGAATGTACCGAACGTAAGTCCCCCAAATGTAGGAGATCAGAGGCTTGCCTGTTTAGAAGAGGATATTAATGCTTCAAAAACATGTATTACTACCGGAGATTGCAGTAGAGATATACAGCACACTACAACGTTTCACGAGTCTGCATTGGTTCTTGTTTGTTTTTTTACTACACAATAATATTATAATGTATAATTTGTTATCAAAAATTTAAAAAGAATTTTTATATAATTATATTTTCTCATTTTCTCAATTTCATTTGAATGTTTCTTAGTTTCATTTGGAATATTCTCAATTTCAATTTGAAATTTTCATTTTCATTTTGAATTTTCTCAATTCCAAATTGAAATTCTTAATTTTATTTGTCAATTTCAATTGGAATTTTCACAATTTCATTTGGAATTTTTTCAATATCAATGAAAAATGGTGTCCGTCCGTCTGTCCGTGTGTTGAAAGCACGATAGAGGTTGGACCTAAAAAGCTAGTTCTGGCCGTAAAAAAAAATAATTCATTGTTCAGTATAAACTTATAGTCTAATACTAAACCCAACCCCTCAACAACTCAATCTGAATCTACGCTTGCCTTTAATATTTCTCTCTAATATGGAAAGAGTCACTATTATAAATCTTTGCACTAAAGTGGAATCATAAAAGCTAAGCTGATGATAGCCGCCTAAAAGAAAAGCTTTTAAATGTCCTCAATGGGACTTGGGACTATCGTTTCGTCGTGGCTACTATCATTCTTCGTTCATTCTGTTATATTTTTTAATAAGTATTTTTGTTTATAATTATTGACTGACATATAGTGCAATGTTTGGTGTCTCAAAAACCGGAAAGTGAATCAGAAGATGTTAGGTTAGGTTGTAGAAGAGGGGAACACGTATTTCCAAATAGTATGTTGTGGGTTTTATAGAAAGTTCCCCAATTCCATTAATATATCGGCAGTTTCCTCAATGTAATTTGTTAAGGATTTTCAATTCGTGCTCCTTAGGTACTCCAAGTTCGGCAAAGTATTTTAAGTAATTTAAAGTATTAGCGTCTAATACGTCCAAACGCAGGACGTATTCCATTTGTTTAGAGAGCAAAACATGCTAATTGGTTCATGGGTTTAAGCTCTAAGTGCATTTCCTTTTTGCTCTAATCTAATCTAATCAAATAATTACAATTAAGTTTTGTACATTTTTTTAATTGATAGAAATATTTCGATTATTAATATTATTTTTTGTTTCATTGTCACTGTAAAATTTTAAAGACCAATGCTTGAAATTTTTTAATTTCAATAATTTGAATTAAAATCAGATACGGTTACACTTTAACATTTTATAGTTAAAATTATTATTCAACCCCTGGGTTGAGCCACAAAATTTTTAGATTTTTAATTTGGAGTGGGTATATCAAAATAGATGCACGTAGTCTCTGTATAAAGAGTTGAAAAACACTTTGACTTTATTGTGAAAAGAATAACCTGATGCATGTGTCATACATGTTAAACATGTTGGTGCAGTTTTATATTCGTAACTTGTTAGTTACACCTAACAAAGCATTGATTAATGTGTTCAGTACAACACAATACTGACATGATACACTAACACTTGAAAGCACTTTAACTACACCACAGACATAATTAGAGCTTGTAAACAGTTTGCCAGGAAATTTCAAGCACAAGCACATACGCTCAATATCTTTGTAAATAAAAGATCAAATGACATTTTAAAGAAAACTACGTTCGTTTAAGATGCAATTGAAATTTTGAAATATATTGTTTAAACTTGAGAAAACACACGTATAACTATTGTGTCTCTAATTTTTTGTCACACAAGGCTATGTTTGTTCATGTGTTCGTATAAAAGGTATAGAACTTTAATCTAAACAAACCTGGTAGACTAAAAAGTATATGGGCAAGTAAACGAACTAATGACTAGACGGCTGTAGCGACAGATAACCTCATATAGTTTAATAAAAACACAACACATGAAAATGATCTGAGGCATTTAAAAAATATCTATGTATATAATACCAATGCGAAAACAGTCGTGTTGAGAATTTTAGCACAAATACTAAATAAATATGCGTTTTAGTTTTAACTTGTTGCTCGTTTACTGTTAGCAACTACACAGCAATCAATTATTTATTTTAATATAGATTAAACTAACGTAATGAAAATAAAATCGAATCAAGGGGAAAAAGTTTTCCTAAGAAGAACTTAGTTTACCTTCTACTTTTTATAAGTTTTCCTATACTTTTGTTTAGCAAAGGTATCTTTTATCGTCAGCGTAAGTTTATGGGTAAAATAAGGTATCCCCTCAAACTAAATAATCGGTAATTATGTTCAAATGTTTTGTGACCACTTGATATTACTTCAATAATAACTTTGATTCGGTAGGTGAAATCAAATTCGATTTCAGTGATTTATGCAGCTAATTTAGGATTAGAAAAAATCTTCTGCTGGTGTTACCAACGCTGCTGTTACCAAATCCGGTTTTCGGTACATCCACTAGTCCTAATTCACTAAAATTACACATGCCTTTTTGTTACGCAGGTAAATAAGGGTAAGAAATAAGTGTAATAATTGAAATAAAAAAAAACATTTAGGTAAAATTATAAAAAAGACAAAAATTTTTACGACTGACAATAAGGTTTATTACTCACTTGTACCTATGAAAAATTAGGAAAAACAGAAAAAATGTGATATTTTCAAAAAATTATTTAAAAAAATGGCGCAGAAACGCGCAACGTTTTTTCTTTTAGTCTAATAGTAGAGATTTCATATTTTATCGTCATGTATACCATTTTGGGGATCGCGACATCCCTCACTTTCAAAAACCTTTTGATATTTTTTTTTTCAAAAAGTTAACAAAGAAATAGTTTTGTTGATTTTGAACGAATTTTTTTACAATAAAAATTGAAAAAAAATTCTAAAAATTATGCTAAGTAGCTGTTAGTACAGTCTTTGACAGAAAAAATAAATTAATGTAAAACCTTTATTTATTTAGCCAAAAAAAAAATATATTGTAAACCTCTCAAAAACGACAAACATCAAATAGTACCAGTGTTGCCAATTTAGCTATTTTATGGCTAGATTTAGCTATTTTTGACCGCGCTTAGCTAGGAAAGTCTGCTTTTAGCCATAATCCATTTTTTAGCCATTCTTAGATATCTTTTAGCCTTTTTTAGCCATTTTTTGTTTTTAGCTTTTAAGTGTTGTTTCGTTTCCTAAATAGTGAAAAACGCTTCTATAAAACAAGGTTTTTTAAATACTGAAAATTGCATCGATGGGAACCTCTTTAAAATATTACATAAACAAACAAGCCATCAATCAGTAAAAAAACCAACCAAGCATGTGTATTTAATAAATAAATAAAAAAAGAAATTTAAGGAAAATAAACAAAATTTTCCCAGAAGTTTATGAAGGAATGGTTATCCCACCCAAAATTAAAAGAATGGATTACAGTAAATAAAAAGTTTTTGTAAATATTGTAAATGCGAAGTTAATGCAAAATTATATGTTTTAACTGTTCACTCTGAAACACATAAATGGTATCGGATATACATATTATCAAGCCTTTACCTTTTAATCCAGTGAATTTTAAGCTACAAGAGCAGGAGGATACATTAGCTATGTAAAAGGGTTTTCAATAAGAGTGATATGATTTCTTAAAAAAAAAACAAACACACTTATTGTTACGGAAATTCAAAAGTTTTTTATTTAATGAAGTAAAATCGATGCAATTAAGTTCTAAATAAAACCTCATTCAAATGGCCTACACGTCTTCTTCTGCAGGAAGGAATTCGATGAACCCAATTTTCGAGCACTTTTTCCACTAACTCAAGTTGTATGTCATGACTGGCACGTTCAATATTGACTTACAAAGATTGAAGAGAGTTTGGTTTATTTCGAAAGACCAATATTTTATTTTTTCAATATTCTTTTTTTAAGATACGACTTAAAAAGGATTGATAAATGCTGTTATCAATATGAAGTAGCACATAATTATCTTAAATTCATAGGATGTAAAGAAAGTTAAGATGACAATAATAGCGAGCTAGATGGTGATGATAATTGGTCCTTTTAACACCATTGTAACAATTCTTGTACTTTATAACAAGTCAAAGATATATTGAGTATATTACAAACGGTCTTACATTTTATTATTTTTCATTTAAAAAAAAATTTTCTTATTTTTTTTATTAAAATATTGAAAACTTTCTATTTAAAACATTTAGCCATTTTTTAGCTTTTTTTAGCTACTTTCTAGCCATTTTTTTCCAGAATTTTAGCCATTTTTTGTTAATCAAGTTCTGGCCTCACTGATTAGTACCCATGCAATTTATTCAACTTTTATTATCTGTCGAGCTGAGTACTTAAATTTTTACATTTCTTAGATTTTACGTTTGACCAAATATTCGGCAGATGGGCAAAGTACTCCTATGTGCAGCGCTACGAATGAACTTATATCGAAAGCATTTTGGTGAGTTTTGGACCATTTTTTCGGAAAATATGTAAAATTTGATGTCTTCAATAATAAGCCAGCTTCGATTGATGCTTTGGAAGCCAATATTATTCGTGATATTCGCGAGATAACAGTCGCTATGTCCGAACTAGTCGACACAATTAAATATTACTATGAATAATCTTATTTTAATAACATTTTAAAATGTTCAACATGAGGCACATTTTCAGATTTTTTTTAAATATTGCTGCCGATATTTGCTGTTTTACAGACCAGCAGAACCCAGACCGTTTTGCTGGCCCCAAAAAAGTTTTTTTAATTGTATTCATTAGGAGATTAATTTTATATTTAAAGGTATCACTTCCACTTCCCCCATCTTTTCCATTTCCAGTTCTTAATAGGAAAGTATTATTAAGACTAGCTTGTTCTAAGTTTTAACTAATAGAAACTAAAGTTTTTAGAAATGACAGCAGATTTATAATTTGGGAAGGGGGCACAACGTCTCATGCTCAATTGTTCGCCCTAAAAAGTAAACTGATATCGCAGCCAATCAAACATAATTTAAAGCCTGCAACAATTATAATATTGTAGATTTGCTATTATATATATAGATTCTTTTGGAGGTGCCACGCCTCTTCATTCATTGCAATCCAATTTTTTTCAATCAATAGTAAAATTGTTATTAAAATGTAATCCAAGGACTTAAAACTTTAAGCTTTACAATTCCCGACATTTGTTTTCAAATAATTTTTTCGCATGGAGAGTATGACTTTCCCTGATCCGATCGTATCGATTTTTGCCTGTAATAAGACAAATGAGATAGAAGTTAAGCCCGCAAAGCTTAAACTTTAGTTTTTTTTTTTCATAAATTGCATATTTTTATATAAATTCCATATAGATTTTCAGCTTATTTTTGGCTTTCTTTTAAATTTAATAAATCGTATAAAAAAGTGGGCGTGGTAGAATTTTCTTTCTGTTAAAACCTAAGTTGACTAATGACAAGCATTTAAAAATAAGTTCCAATCGGCACAATAGACTACATTTGATTTTTACTTATATGTATATTTAGAAGATAGATGAAGCTTTCCACCATGAATATATTTTCAATAAAATTATACTAAAAAGTGACCGCAAAGTGCTACTTTTAAAACCTATTCTGTAGACAGCAAATACTTCGTAATGTGATTTTATATGTAATACAACATGTACATATTTATGTATAGTCTATATTAAAGAGAAATGTGCTGTCTGTATTATAGAGAAATGTGCCGTCTATATTATAGAGACATTTTTAAATGATAAAAAAGCATGAAATACATAGAATATTTTTGCACACAACAATGATCTAAGTGAAATCTTTTAAAATTTACGTTAAGAACATTCAACCGCACTGTATAAACACAAATTTATATGTATGTTAGTACGTTAGTACATATTTCTGTCGATATGTATATGCAGTCTACTGATGACAATGTGTCATTAAAATATTTTGCGTGTGGTGCATACTTTGAGGCGTTTAAGGGCGATCAACAAAAAATTGTAATTTAACAGATTATATGTATTAACAACAAACATGCAGGCATACGCAAAAGCCAAAGATACATATGAATGTATGTATATTTGTGTGCCTGAATATGTTGAGTATAGTCAAGTTATAACAAAAATATCCATATTTGTTTATGTGCGTATTATACAAAAGAACTCATACTCAACAAATTTTCACACTACTTATACGATTCCTTAATGTGTGAATATGTATGTGTAGAAATATAGTGTGTAGAAATATAGTGTGTAGAAATATAGTGTGTATATTTTGGAGTCTATAAATTCTAATTTCAGATAAATGAAGGTCAAATGATTGAAATTGATTGAATTTTATGACATAAATATTTATGTATTGTGTCGAGCATATTCAGGTATATGGCGCCCCCTGGAGATGCAATTTTTCGATAATATTTACGAATTTCTATTTGCAGGAAAATTAGGTAAAATTGCATAAATAAGTCTGTTCAGTTGCCGTTCAAATGCTTATTTTAAAAAATTAATAATATTGGGCACTGTAAGGTATGTGATATCGTCTTGCCACATGTTTTCGATATTAATTCTTTCTAGCTAAGGGACGAGAAGTTAGCAGAGATTTTTCTACTATTGATAAATGAAACAATAATTTCAGTGGTCCATAGAGTGATATAGAGATGCTATTTGCATCACAATAGACTCTATTCTTTCTCGACTGAATCTCTCTTATGTATGTACGATCAGAAGCACCATAATATTTAAATAGATTTCCGACCTAACGTAGTTTTTTAAACAAACCGTTAGCAGTTTCAAATTCACACGTGACATGCCCTACCTCTGATGATAAGACAAAGTGGCCTTTTTGTACTTTTTTTCTGGTTTTATCTTATTTCTAAATACTAATCAATATTGTATCCTTTTTGCCATCAAAATATAAACCGCGCAGGAAACTCTTGCGATTTGCATCCTGTATGGCTCCTCTGCTGCTGACTGTATCTTGCAAAATCAATGATATCACTTAGATAAGTTGATTTAATAATACCAACATCTTTTAACACAAGACACTATAATGGCAGAGGCTTTGTCTAAAGTCTCTGACAGACAGTGCGACGCAGGCAAGTATTAACGATGATAAATTTATTTTTTGAAGGAGGAGTTTTGAGATTTGTTCTGGCATTCTTTTATAAGTATTTTGGTCTGTTTAAAGTCCTTGATAACGTTTCATCAACCTTTTATGTTTATCATGGTAGGAACAAATTAGTTGTAGTTTCCTTTTAAAGTTGACAGTTGGCATCGATGCTTTTTGCCAAATTTCTAAATCTTTCTGAGCTAATATTTTGGATATATTATGTACTGTTGGCTTTTTTGCTTTTTTATCAGGCCTTAATTATTATTCAATAAATATGTAATTTTATTTTAACGTCATTGTAAGTTGGTAATTGAGAAACTGGTAACTTCACTGGTAAACCAAGCGCTTGACAAGTCGTTATATGCCGTGTTTTGACTTGAGCCGTTTGAATGTAATCAAGTGAAATAATATACGTAATCGTCTGTTTTCTTAATCCGCAGCCGTAGTTTTCACATTATCTTATAAGTAATATAGAATGCGCTCGAGCTGATTTAAGGCATTCGAATAATATTTAAAGAGTTGAGAACTTACTTCGATTGTATCCTTTTAAACGTGCACGTTTCAAGTTTGACGATATCTTAAACAATAGTATAACGCTCAAAATGTTTTTCACCATTCATAAAATAGTTTTGATCTTTTTTGAAAAAATTAATAAATTTTATAAAACTGAATGATGTTGCGGGTACCTCCAAATAAATCATGTACCAAATAAAAATTTTTTGTGTGCGTTTGGCAACTTTTTATTAGAATTTCAAAGCGATTGTTAAATATAAAAAAAATCGCTTCACCCTTATATGAATACGGGTTGCAAAATATATACTTAAATTTTATTTTTCATGTGCATAAAGAAACTTGATTTCTAATTTTAAATTAAAACTATTAATAAATAGAAACTTTACGGTATATAAAGCACTGAACCAAGATTTTTGTTAATGTTGCCACTGGTATATATTTTATATAGGGAGAACCCATGGATCATTTAAAATTTGTAACTTAAATCTGTTATAAAAGAAAGTAAAATTAAATTAAAGTTACTGGTTTTATTGGAAAGATTGATCTTTATTATTTAAGAATGAGACACAATATCATTAATATCACTACTAGCTCGGCAGTATCCCATTCTATCAACCCAATTTTTCAATATGCAAATGACGAGTGGATGTTAGTAGATGTTTTTGCAACATCTTTGTCACAGCAGCAATGTTTTCTATTGAACGCACTGGACGAGAATGTGCACGCGTTGTTCTGTCTTACAATGCTAAATTTTCATGATTTCGCTTCTCAAATTGACGCACAAACTGAACTGGAGGCTGATCTTACAACATAAAACTGAAAATAAAAATTAATATTATTTTACTTTTCAAAGTCAAAGAAATCCGTAGTTCAAATTAAAAACATGAAATGGCCCGCCCTTTATATACGTAACAAATGTTGCAAGAAATTCCGTACGAGCTGCAAAATCTGACTTTGTCTTTCGCTCATATCTCAGCTCGTAGTATATCCATATAACTGATTTTTGAAAGCCAAATTCTCAATAGCGTATGTGATAAATTGTTATTACATAAGACTCTGAAGTAGAACTGGGAGCTTAAAAAAGTTAATTTCAACATACACGCGGATACAGACAGACCGACAAATGGACATATAAAATTAATCAATTGGTCTATCTGTAAGGATAAAGGTGCTCCGTTGGACTAGTCAGTAGTGTGCTGGTCTGCTAGTCTGGGGGTTTAGGGTTTAATTCCCGTCAGAGACTCTGTATTTGTCAGCTTCTCTTTCCCTTCTTTTCTATTCTGTGCTGGTAGCACAAAGAGATCAATATGCTGGACCCAAGTAAGCTGCACAACAGCTGCCTGTTTTATCTAACCTCACGTTAAAGAATATCTATACTTTAGATGAACTTAAATGAATATTTTAGAAATTGCAAACGGAATTGGAAACTTTTATGTACTCTTTTTTACTCTCGTGTGATGAACGATTTTTTTGTGTTTAGAATTTGTTTGATTCTCTTATCTGAAGAGACTAATTTACTCAGCAATATTATCATATTTCCATTGAAATTCCGATCATTTGTTAACAAAGCAAAGTATTTTTGATGTTTTGACATCATGAAAAATAAGAACATAAGATTATAAGACAAAAAGAGGAGAGTACACAATGTGGCTATCGTCAATGAAGTTAAGTACCTATTGAGGCATTCTTCGATTTGACACTTTAAGAATTTTCTAAATTTATTATGACGATAATAGTTGTCAAATTTAATAATGTTGCCATTTTTAATAATTCCATCTCACAAAAAAGAACACCCGTTACAAACACAATTTTGTCTACCTACGATTTTTTTTTTTTTTTTTTTTGCTACGTAGTATGTGTGTTTAAACATTAATAAACTCACTTATTGTCTGACATGAAAGACGAAGCAGTTCATGTCAGGGTTGCAAAATGAGAACATCAAAATTGTACCATGAAGCTCATAAAATTGTACTTTTTCGACCCCAATTGTACCAAAATATTTTATTTTAACAATTTTTATTTTTTTTTTAAATAAAAGCCAGAAAAAAAACATAAACATAACATAAAATTGTACATAAAAATTCATTTTTGTAATATTAAATTAATATTTGTACTTAAAAATTCATTTATACTTTAAAAGTATTTCTTTAAAAAAAAAGAAACTGCACTAAAATGTATGTAAACAGGTGAATGCAAACAATTAATCACAAAAAAATGATAGCAACAATGAGTTACCATCGTAAATCAATCAAGACGATAAACCAAGGCATATTCATACAAGTATATGCAACAGCGAATTCGCTGTGATGTTCGCTGTCAGACGCCACATATAAAGAATACACAATAATTTTTTATACATGGAGTTTTACTGTAGCATTCCCCATCAGCTGGGCTGATAATTTCACCTGTATGAATTCGCCTTGCGATAAACTAGAGAAATTCTATAAAAAAAAACATAAACTGCGAAAGTTAGTAAATTGTAATAAATGGGTAATTGGTGTACCATTGTACTTTTGAGGATTAAATTGTACCACAAATAGTACAATTGTACCAACTTTTGCAACCCTGGTTCATGTTCATGCTTATGCAGACAATGCAGGCAACCATATAATTTATTGTCCGTTGTGTTCAAATGGACATCAAGCGAGGGAGCAAAATAAAAAGTGGTATGCTCGTATAATTGTGAGTTTGGGGTAAAATATTTTTTTTTTTTTTGGCATTTAAATAAGAAAATGTTACTTTAAGTTTGGTTAACTACTATTTAATACTTTAAAAAGAAATGTTTATAAAGCGTTTTTCTAAAACGTATAATAACCAAATGTTTAAAAAAAAATTTTTTCTTATTCTCTGTTTATGTAAAGTTAAACAATCAAATTCCAATAGAAATATTACTTAATGACTTAGCTAATAACTTATGCATAAAAACTGTGTTATAACTTTCTGTTTCACATATCCCCAACACTCTTATGTCTTCTAACAAAAAGTTATTTTTATTCAAGTCTTTAATGGCAGTATTAAGAGGTAAAATTTTTTATATAATAAAGGATTTTTTTGTTCAACAGGCTGTAGAATTAAATGTGATGTAGAATGCCATGATGTGGATGTGTGCGTTAACAGAAATTATATTTAATGATCTATTTTAGGATGGTTAAATCGCACTCATTTACTTGAGCGCAGTAGTAGTAGTAGTTCTTATTTAAATATGTTTATAATATTCTAAAAACAAAATATTTATATCTCTTAAACCATACAGATGTCAGCATGTAATTTTACATAAATATATTAGGGTGCATATAATAGAGTGCCGCCTGGCTGTTGCCACACTCAAAAAAAAAAAATATGGTTGTGGTAACCATAATCGAAGAGCAACATACTATGATTGAATTGTATGATTATCGTTAAAACATATAATGGTTACCAGTTATCAATATTATGTTTAATTAATGTATCATTCAATAATCATATATATTACTACAATTGAAATCGACAATCTTTGCTTTTTTACGGCAAATTATTGTCCTTTGCTGTAACATACACATATTGATTGAACTTACCAATTTAATTGCAATTTTTTTACCAATATTTTTTACATTTTCACGTCTATTTCTAAATTTTCTTTAATTTTTAAAAAATTTTGTTCATATTTTTTGACATCTCAAACTTTTAATATAAAAAAAATTTATACAGCAAGAATAAGAACAGTTGAAATCAAATTATTATTAAAAAATCATAGCTTGATTTGTAATCATACTGTTGTCTCAGTTATTATTTGATGATTATTTTTAATTTATAATGCTTTTGAATATAATTTTATTTTTGTCGTCATAATTTTTTTAAATCATACTATTTTTAAATGATAGCTATTTTGAAATTTTTACGAAAAGTAATCTTTAAATGTTACAATTCAAGCAAATGCTTGATTATCGTGACAAAATATATGATGAAATGAAACAAAAATAACTATTACTTGCTTTCGACAACAAAATATTGTTTTAGAAAAAAATAATATGACCGTCGTGATCATGTCGCAACCATGGTTTTTCTTTGCGTGCATTAGCATTTTAAAGCTGTCGAAACACGATGTATTTATACCAAATCAAATAATGCGTTCTCTTCAGTTTCTTTTCTGTTCAAAAAATATATTTACAACTGCATATATTTATTATATATATGTATGTGTTTGAATTTATTTAAAGATTTTATTAAAATTTCCATCAATCATTTTCCATTTTCCTACTTTTTGTTTTTTGTATATTTATTTGTTTGACATTAGAAATGCCACCCCACCTATAGAATTTTCTTTTCACTGAACATACTCCTCAAGTGTTGTATTTCGAGTTTTGGACAATAAGTAAAACAATTAAATATATATTGCCAATTTAAAAGTAATTTATAGTATGGTAAATTGCAAGAATATTTTAAATTGACAATTAAGGCGCATGTGTGAACATAGTATTACGCTTTTCAATAAGCTGTTGCTTTTGTTTGTTTTTGAGCTTTGAGTTTTTGAGCAGGATTATTGCTGTCCACTTATGATTACAAAAATCCTACACAAAATATTCTAAGTTTATCAAATCACCTGATCTTGAAAGACAATTTACTTTCCTCTACGAGAAAAAATGCGATTTTTGATATACTTTAAATTTAGACAACATTTATATATTTTTTAAAAGCCTACGATTACACTGCTCTGCAGCAAAATCCTCCATTTAATAAAACTATGTGAACTATATGGATTTTGATGCGCTGAACTCAAGTCCGTTGTCGGTTTTTTTCTATCAAATCAGGATTTTTTTTATGGACGTGGCAAATTTTTCCCCTAAATTAGTCAGATACGAAGACATATTTCATCCTAACTCGAGGACTAGTCATCCGATTTCCAAAACTGCAACACCAGAAGATGTGTAACAAAATAGTTTTTTTTAAGTCGAACAGAATTTTTCTCTATCTTTTATCGTTTTGGAATTATTCAGAAATTAATGGAGAAAAAAAAATTTTTCGTTCTAAATTCGTATTTCGTATATTTTTCAATATAAAAATGGAATTAAATAAATATAAAGCAAAAATTCAACATTTTGCATTTTTTTTCTGGGAGCTTCTTATCTTAAAACTAAAACTAAAAGCCATAAACAATAAAAATCAGTTAAAAAATGTAGATTTTATTGTCAATTTACCGCAGGTACCCAATATTGTAATGCAACCAGCCTTGCATATGATTATGTAACATTTCGTTAGGTGAGCAGGTAATGGAACTAAAGTACAACGATATTTGCATAATTCCTGGAATTAAAATTTATAATAGTATTTTTCAATTACCTGTGATTTCAAATTAAGAACATTTGGGTAGATTCTAGTATTTATTGTATGTATAGAAGCTGATGGACAAAAAGTGAGTCACTTTTAATTTGAATATCGTGCGGTTAAAATCGGCAACAGTAAATAGATCTTATAGTGTACTTTGTTATTGAGTAAAGAAATAAAGCAATTAGAGAATCCACAAACGCTTTCATATTACAAAATGTCAAGGATTTGTAACAAATCTCCAAATTTATTTTGTTACGTATGTGGCGATCTAACTCAACGGGAGACAATATCTTCCAAGATTAAAGATGCTTATCGCCGTTATTTTGGGTTTCCTATCGATGATAGAGATAAAAATTGGCTGCCGAAAATATGTTGTAGTAGCTGTGCAAATTCTTTAAGAGGTTCTTTAAAAGGAAGTCTTTGCCATTTATGAAGTCAGCGATTTGGAGTGAACCACAAAATTATCGAATGACTGGTTCTCGAGTTACGATGAAATATGTCTCTGTACCTGACTAATTTAGGGGAACAAATTTGCCACACCCATAAAAAAAATCCCGATCTGATGGAAAAAAACCGAGAACAGATTTGAGTTCAGTTCATCAAAATCCATATCGTTCACATAGTTTTAATTAACGGGAAGACAAAAAATTATTTTTTATCGAGCAGTGTTATGGGAGACGATTCACTTTGTCCGGCTGTCTGAGTGTTTGTTGTAAATAACCCCGCATGTTGCACAGATTTCTACATGGTATCAAACTATTGGAAATATGAGAAAAAAAATAAATCGCTATAAAAATCTAACACAATCATCCCATAACCTTCTATGGCATGAGCAAATAAACACAACTGCCTCTGTTTTTTCCACATTTGTACCCAAAAATCAAAATTTTTCAGACCTTGGATAATTTAAGTATAGACACGTCTGCTATAATTAATAAATTAGATAGGATTTTAGGAATAATTGTAAAACACTTTAAACAAACCGGTCACTGATTGGCAAGACAAAAATAATTTTTACTTCCATTTTAAATTTGTCAAGTTTCTATAGGTTTTTGCGTTTTTTTTTTTTACACGTTGCAGTCACATTACTGTATTGTATGAATATTTATTTTATTTATTGCTTGTTACATTCTTCTTTTAATTGTTAACACTAACAAATGCCCTTTGGTTTCGTTTTATGATAATTTTAAGATAACGTTTGTCTTCAAAATACCAACTTAAATTAGCTGCTTCAAAATCAATACCTTCAAATTGCTTAAATTTATCAGGATTATATTTACCTGCGTTTTAAAGGTTTAAGTAAACAAACAACACATATAAAAGAACACGTTTACAACAACATACATATGTTTAACTTATGCCTGTACAAATATACGAATGTGTGTAATATGTAAATGAACTGTTTCATGTATTTAACGAAGACACCCCTTTAAGCGGAAATGTATTTAAACAGCATGAATTATTATAGTTAATTAAATAAATAATTAAGTTTTTCCGTTTAAAATAATATGCTACGTTTGCACACACACACACAATCATTGAAACTTGTCCTCATTCCAGCAGTAAAGTTTGTAAAATGAGTAAAAAGCGGTGCCACGTGTTTTTATGTGTGTATGTTAGTAAGTTTTGGGTATGATAAAGAGCTCCTCTGTTTTTTTTTTCAAGAAACATACAAACAGCTAATAAGAGCACAAAACAAGGATATATTGGTTTGTAAACATATAAGGGTAACTGTATGGGTGTATAGGTATGTTTGTGAGGCTGCGTTTAGTATAGAGCCAAAAACATACACAGAACCATGGAAACATATGTATGAATGTACTTACATATCGAAACAATAAATATTTTCGACTTTAATTAGTAATTAAATTAGTAATGCAGGTATTATAAAATTTAATGAGGTAATAACAGAAACTACAAACAAACAAATAAATTAAAATAAACAAATATACATGGATAAACAAAAAAATCAAATAAAAACCTAAGAATGTATGGTTCGGTCAGACCGCACATAAAATACCTTAGGCCAGTAGTTTAAATGGAAAAAAACAATTTTCTATCTCTATAGATAAGTACAGGCAATTTACACAAACACAATATACTTACAAAGAAAATATATAAAATATTACAAAATCATAATATATTTGAATAAAAAACAATTCAAAGTTTTTGATTTTTAAGTATTCTCAATAATAATATCTGGTTATTGAAAACAATTAAAAGTTATTATATCCTTCAGCAGTGCACTAAAATTGTTTTTCATTTCTATGTCTATAAATAAATGTCCATACAGACAATATACATAAGCACAATATATTTACTTATTTTTTTATTTATGTAGTTCAATAGATTACAAGCCTAAAAGCCTAAATATTCAAGAAATAACATGGCTTTTTAACAATTTAAAAATAATTAATTTATAATACTATGTTACACTTACATATATAAAATACATTATTTAAAAACAACCCCCTTTTCTTTGATTTTTAAAAGCCGAAACTGATCTATTAAAATTTCGTTCATTATACGGTATATAGTGATTCCAAATTCGAGCTACTCTTACAACCATGGTACAATTATGAGAAAGCTCCACTAAAACCGCTGATTTTTTTTCTCTTCCTTAAGGTTTAACTTAAATGTCAAATTTTGTTTATGTATGTGTACATATTGTGTACGTATCTATTCTACCACCAAAAAAACACGCACACACATTTGCTTTTTGACATTTGAGTCGTCGTCTTCCAACAACAAAATACATATAGAATTTTGTTATTGCAGAACTGAGGCTACCTGATGATTGTACCATGCTTACAACGAATGATCTAGTCATATATAGAGAAGAATGTCTTAGACAAATAATAATATTTGCTCTTGTAGATTTTCCAATGTTAAATTTATCTACAAGATAAGGAGGTGTACTATACTTAATAATTTTGTAGAATTGCAATAAAAGACGTTGATTAATAAAGCTATGAAAATCTGAACCTAATATTCCAATAACATGTTCAGAAACATGTTCACTATATTTAATATTGCAAAAATATCGAACAATGCGGTTAAAAGTTAATCGCAACGTAATCATATTCTGTTGGGACGTGCCAGAAAATATCTCAATCCCATACAGAAACACAGGTAAACACAGAGACAACGCTACCCGTTTTTTAACATTGAGTGGCAGGAAAGAACCAATACAATATAGACGTTTTAATATAAATGAGATTCTAGATATTATGTTGTTTATATGGAAACTACAATCCAATTTTGTCCAATTTTCAAGAAAATGATTATATGATTCTCTATAATCATAATTTATTTAAATATGAAACGATTTAACACTTAATAATATTAGTTTAAGGAAAAAAATCTGCAAATCTGTCTACAATCCAAGAACAATCATAGGGATCACAGCGAACATGTTATATTCCTGATAACAATATTTGGTTATAGAAAACCAGTATCAAGTCTTCATCTGTGTTGCCAATAGTTTATATGCACACATATATGCCATTTCGTTTATAATTTTTACAATATTCGTTTCCGACTCCATATTTATGTATATAATGCAACTGTACGTGTGTATGTCACTGAAATCCTTCTAAAGCTAGCTGCTTTACACGCCATGTTTTTTACATCTGACTTGACAAATTTCACACTGATAACTACAAACATGTCGTGTGTTACCTTTAAAACATTACTTCTGTCAAAACATGTGACATCAGCCGTCGGCAGATATCTCTGCTGCTGCAAAGCAGTCAGCGACGGTTGTCTGTAAAAGTACAATTTTAACAGAAATATAGATTTACATATATCGCACAAATTTAAAAGTCAGATGTAATAAACATGCCGTGTATTATAGCCTTAAACGGCTGGACCGATTTTAATGAATTTTTTTGTATGCGTTTGCGTGCCGCCCTGGATAGTTTAAATTCACAAATCAGCCTGAAAGTTGCCGCTGCAGTTAGTATCTAGGTTATTTACCTATACTGCAACTAATCGATTGGATCGACTTGAATGAATTTTTGTGTATGTATTCAGTTAATGCATTTAATTTTTTTTTGTATCCTGTGTTTTGATATTACATGTATAGCATTTACGTAAGTATTGGGGTATAAGTTACGTGCATAAAATTTCGCTTATTTTTCGTTCTTTTAATTTGAG
The DNA here is from genome assembly GCA_941918925.1 of Phyto melanocephala. NCBI lineage: Eukaryota > Metazoa > Arthropoda > Insecta > Diptera > Rhinophoridae > Phyto > Phyto melanocephala. Next base: position 128,867,232 of record OW799233.1, on the reverse strand, counting down.
TGTATTACATTAAGTGTGTTGCGTTACTTTGACATTTTAGTTCTTTTGTACGATGTCTATTGATAAGTATTTTAGAAAGAATAATGAAATTATTAAATTAATTTAATTTTTTTAAAAGTTTAATTAACTTTTAAAAGTCTCACGCAAAGAAAAACCATGGTTACGACATGATCACGACGGTCATATTATTTTTTCTAAAACAATATTTGGATGTCGAAAACAAGTACTAGTTATTTTTGTTTCATTTCATCATATGTTTTGTCACGATAATCAAGCATATGTTTGAATTGTATCATTTAATGTTTAATTTTCGTAAAAAAATTAAAAATGGTTATCATTTATAAATAGTATGATTTAAAAAAATTAATTTGACAAAAATAAAATTATATTCAAAAGCATTATAAATTTAAAATAATCATCAAATAATAGCCATGATTTTTTTAAAAATAATTTGATTTCAATTGTTCTTTTTCTTGCTGAATTTTTATTATTTTTAAAGTTTGAGATGTCAAACAAATTAACAAAAATTAAAGAAAATTAAAGAAAATTTAAAAATAAACGAGAAAATGTAAAAAGTATTGGTATAAAAATTGAAATTAAATTGGTAAGTACAATCAATGTGTGTATGTTACAGCAAAAGACAACAATTTGCCGTAAAAAGCAAAGATTGTCGATTTCAATTGTAGTAATATATATGATTATCAAATGATAATTTAAGTAAGCGCATAATAATGATAACTGGTAACCATTATATGTTTTAACGATAATCATACAATTCAATCATAGTATGTTGCTCTTCGATTATGGTTATCACAACCATATTTTTTTTGCGTGCGTAGATAACCATGTTATCTACATATTGCGCAGTCTTATATATGATATAAATCTTTTGGAAAAATCGAAAATGAATCGCTATTGAAATTCATTAGTATCCTCAATAAATTGCTAATATATGTTTGTTTCCATTTTTTCCACAAATATTAAAACTTTATTTCAGATAATTTATGATAACGTTTGTTACTTATTTTAGATATGACATGCATCCAGGGGTATCCATAAGAAGTTTTTGGCAAACAGATTTATCCAAATTATTTTTAAAGACAAAAACACTTGAGTTTTTAAGCTTTTAAATAATTTCTTGGTATGCCAAATGGCAAGTCATAGTCATAGATTCAATAATATTTTTAAGAAATAATAAAAATAATGTAAATTTTAGGAAAATCATCACAGTAGTTGTAATTTTCTGCTTATATCTGTGTTATTTAAGGACGGATTTGTCAGATTTTCACAGCTGTTTGTCAAAAGTATTGGGCGAATATTTTGGAATCTTTAGCGATTTCAATCTTTAATTAAGAGCCCAAGTTACTTGATATATTTAAATAAAACTTTATATTTTTAAAAATTATTTTTGCCTATAACTTTGCCGATTATAATATTTTCGAAAAAAATGGAAAGTGGAAAAACTATTCAGATTCATGTAAAAAATCTTATGCAACAGACATGCTATTTTCCAGTGTTAGTAATTGATGTATCCAATTGTTTTTTTATAGTCCTAGAGGCACATCATATTTACGAATAGCGGCAAATGTGTCTCTTAATTATCCTATGACTTGAAAATGTTGGAAAAAAAGAGATACGGTCGCTTTTATTTAATCATGTCTTCAAAAGGTTGATATCATATGCAGATCTGTATAACATGTGGAGAGTTCTAAATGTTAATTTCATCCAACACATCGACACACAGGCAAAGCTATGAGCTTTCAAAAAATATATACTTTATGGGATCGGAAATAAATATTGTAAAAATTACAAACGGAATGAAAAATCTATAGATACCCTTGGCACCACAGGTAAAGGGTACAACAAATAATAAATTATATAGACAATGGCGTACAGCCGTAGAACCCACACACACAAATCCTAAATAAAAACTATTAATAGCAATCGCAAAAAAAATTGTGGTATTTATTTTAATCCTACTTAGTAATAAACACCTGATCATTCATTTAACTAAAAGAAAGAAAAAAGTTTGTTGTTATTACGCCTAATAAAACAGCCCAACCACTACCATCACACATTGGGTATGCCAATAAGATAAATTAATATATTTATAAATCCCTAATTGTATTAAAATCATCATAACTAATAATCTTCATATTAATTTATGATGATGAGTAATAGCCAATGCAATACTTGTGGATAATAAATAATAATTAGTTTTAACTGTGGAGGAGAAAACTATTAGAAAATCCTCAAAATTAAAAATAAAAATTTTTAACTAAAACTAAAGTTGTTTGTAATAGTTTTTACGTCTTTTTTTCTAATTTCACATTATTCTATAATAAAATCAATAGGAAATATAATATACAATAAATGGAACAATTTATTATAAACAGTTGTTTTTTGTATTGAGCTTGAGATCACTTTGTTTTATAAAAAAGTGTTGTTTTTATTTTCCGATATATTATATTTTTTATAAAAGAAAGTGATCTCAAGCTCAATACAAAAAACAACTGTTTATAATAATTTAAAAGATCGAAAACATTCATTTATTATATGGAACAATTTATTATTAATAAAAATTTATATTAATTTTAACTTCATATTAAATTTTAACTGACAATATTTCAGTATTAACAAGTAAGAGCGCCTGAATTCTGCCGTGCCCTTACGTATGTATGTTAAAAAAAAAATACAAAAAAAACTTTAAAAAAAAAGTTAAAAAAAAATAATTAAAATATATATAATATTTTTATATTTAATTAGGCTTGGATAATTAAATATAAAAATTCTAAAGCAGAGGCCAAATAAAATAAATAATTATTGTAATATAAATATATAATAAATATAAAACAAACAAAAAAAAAAAATTAAAAAAAAAAAATATAAAAAAATTTTTTTTTGGCTCAGCTGGGATTTAATGCCACATTTTCTCTAACCAGTATACACGTTTGTATGTATGTATGTTGTTGTTGTAATGTGTTTTTGCGGAAAAAAAAAATCGAGGTGGTCGTGGGTTTTTGCTCATATCTCAGTTGTTTATGTACCGATGCTTCTGATTTTCAATACCGATCTACTCCCAAATATTTCTGATATTTTAATATCTCACCCGGGTCCAAGCGATGTCGGGGGGCTTCAAAAAGTTGATTTCAACATACACACGGACAGACGGTCAGACGGACAGACTGACATACTGACAAAGCATAATCGACTCCCCTATTCATAAGCTTTCGGAAATGAAAATTGTAGAAATTTCACACGGAATGACAAACCTATATATACCCTTTTTCACTGTGTGAAGGGTATAAAAACAAAACAGATTTAGTAAGAGAATGCACCCTGTAGACATGGTTCAACATAATGATCCACCATATAAGAGAGAGTTACCACATTTACAAATTTGCGAATTAATATTTCACTTACTTTTACCATTTTGGTCACCAGCCAAAGTGAATTTGATTGCAATTACCAGCGAATAAGAAACGAAGCCAAGTTTAATTTTAAAGGATAACTTTTTGTTTTTCGCTTTGAATTGCAGCAAAATTAAGATTTAGAAATCCTTGTAAGCACTCTTCTCCCGTACCAACTAATGTCTTAGAAGTTTGTAAACAACAAGTTAGTAAAAACTATATATAAAAACTTGTGTTATAATGGATAAAATTGAGTAGTTTTAGGATTTTTCATAAAATTTCTGGTGTTTGTGCAAAAGATTCAAAAAGACAGGTGCCAGCCATACCATAGTGGAATGCTATTGTTGTATACGTATTATAAGCGAAAATTTCTTCAAAATAGTCAAATATCTTGCCATTTGCTTTTCTGTTTACTCATGCGAGTGCAAGTTCATTTTTAAAATTTCTTCAAAGCGTAAACTTCAAAACATTTTCTTCTTGTTTTAATTTTGCCTTCATATTAACTTTTTGTTTGTTTTGTTTAGATAGAGTCACCGAGTTCATCATACAGGCGAATTTTTGGAAAGCGTTTGAGAATAATTCGATTAATCGATCAAAAAAAACCAAACTCTTATTCGAATAATTAAATAATTATTAGCAATTAATCGAATAATTTTTTAAAAAATAAATAAATTAAATTAATGCTTAGAATTTGATTTTTAATAATTTTATACAAAATGGGGAAAAGTTAAATAATATTATAAGTACTTTTTTGACAAACTATTGGATCAGCTAAAACAATCAAATCAATCTAAATCAAACGTAAAACAATTTCCAAATAAAGGGAAAATAGAAAAAAGCTACAAACAATAAACAACTGATTTTTAACAAGTAAGAGCACTATATTCGGCTGTGCCGAATCTTTTATACCCACCACCAATTTTGTGTACATTTAAAGCACAATAATTATTATTTTGTTAATCGCTTGGAATAATCTCTTTATAATAAAATATACATCACTTTCTTTGTAGAGGGTGGTTAAATTTTAAATTTAAAACAGAGGCCGAATTACGGCACTCGAACGTGATCGAAATTTGAAAACTCCTATTAGAATCTATATACCTAAAGCACAGCATACTCGATCGTTCGAGTAAAATTTCGATCGATATCGAATGCCGTAATTCGGCCCCAGGTCTGTATAAAATGTTAGAACATCTATGAATACCTTCTAAATTCATTAAATGAGAAGCATTGCTGTTTATCGCGATAGTGTGGCAAAAAAACAGTCAACTTCGACTCATCATCGTGCCAAACAATTGAGCATCAGCAATGTTATTTAAAATTTGGACTATCGGATCGAGGTGTGCCGTTGAGGTCGCGGGGCCATTTGGCCGATATTTTGTTCCATACATAATTGAACCATACAAATATTATCATTAAAAAAGAAATGATAATAATTTCCTAAATAATTTGTGTTTTATTCAAAATCAACATCGGCCCTTAAAATTTAACCACCCTTTATAACTTGGATATGCTGGTAAAATGTTTTCGTAAATTAAGTGTTTCAGTGAAAATGGGCGTTAAAGTAAGCGTGTCAATAAAATTTCTGCTAATAAATACAACTTAGATATTTCAATATAGTCCGTAATTCTTCCAAAATATTTATTCATTGAGAAATTATATGAATTTGAAATAAAGCATTATATAGGATGTGGGCGTAAGAGTGGGCGTGTCACCTAAATTTTCTGGCATAACAATAACATTGACTAGAAGGATTTCCGTAGCAAATTTTATCATCATACCTCTAATTTTGTCGGTTTTATAAATTTAAATTTCATTAACAGTAAATAACGTGAAAAGTGAGCGTTATAGTAGGTGTGTCGAAGTTATTTATGCTAATAAATACAACTTAGATATTTCAGTAAAGTCCTTTATTATTCGATTTATAGAGAAATTATAAGAATTTGAGAGAAAACGTTGTATGTCAGAAGAAAGCCTTTGACCAAAAAGCAATTCCTGCAAAATTTCAGAATCGTAGATCTAAATTTGTCACTCTTATTAGGTTTAAAATTTTTAACAAATTGGAAAATACACTGCGCGGTATAAATTTTCGTACATTTTGATCTCTAACTCCCTTCCTAATACATGCATTTAGGCAATTTTTCTTTCTTCCTTATACTCCGATTTAGCCAATTTTCTATTCCAAACAACATATTCTGGCAAAATTTGAACCCACTAGCTTTTTCGATGGGACCTCTATCGTGCTTTTAACAGACGGACAGACGGACGGACATAGCTAGATCGTCATCAAATAAAACCCCGATTAAGAATATATACATACCATTTTTTGGTGGCGGATATAAAAACTCAAATACTTCAAAAAAGCACATTACAAAAAAATTTGTTTAGCTCTTTTACTAAAATTTTGCAAAAAATATTTGACCTTGTGTCACAAAAATTGGTCTGCTGATCACGGTCGGATCGTAACGGGTATACAATGGGGTATAGGGGTATAGAGGAGAGTTTTATCTACTAAATGGTGCTAATTTCTTTTTGTCATCTTATGTTTTCTAGAAGTTATGGTGTATTAAAAAAAGGAATTTAGGAAAATTTAGACCTAAAGATAAAAAAAAAATTATTTCTAAACATTATAAACTATTTTTTTTCATGTACTAATGGCTAACAAATTTTAAAATTATACAAAACTTATTTCGTTTGAAAATCTTTTAAAAGTAAATTGTTATAGAACTTTAAAAATCAAAATCTTACTAATAAGTTTCCCGTTTTAGCAAAATGCTGAGCATGTCTATTTTGAATCACCTTGTGGCCCTTAAAATTTAACCACCCTTTACAAAAGAATAGATAGATAAAAAAAAATTTAGTTAAAATATGTATTTTAAATATTCAAATACTTATTTTAAATCTACTGATGCACATTTCTTTTTTAATATTTTTAAATCTAAAACCTCATAAAACTGTGTGTACAACTATATGTAAAGTTGGGCACAAATCATTACTCTAGTTAATTTTTGTCAACAAACTTCGGTCATTTTCGTTTTCACAAACCCCTATAAAATTCCTTTGTAGTTTGTGCAAAAAAATGTTACTAGAGTCATCTAGTGTTCTACGTGATGTTTAGCAAAGATATCATCCTCAGTGTTTGCAAAATGTAGTGGCGCTTACAACAGATGTCGCCATCTGCAATGAATAAATGCTAATGAATATGACTAATATATTTTTATAAAAATTTAAAAAAAAAAGTGGGCGTGGAACATTTATTTTCCGTTATAACGAAGACTTTGACCAAAAAACCATGTTTGCAAAATTTCAGAACCGTACATATAGTTTTGTCAGTTTTATTACGTTTTAAACTTCAAATATACACTGAGCGGTATAAATTTTCGTACATTTTGACCTATAACTCCTTTTCTAATGCATAGATTTAAGCAATTTTTGGGGAGAAATATTTTTTTGACTCGAGAAATATATATTCGAAGTTTCATGACTCTACGTTTATGCGTTTGGACACAATTCCTTTTTTTTCGATGTTTGAAGGACACGGTTTTTTCGACCTATTCCTGCTTTACGAGCTATAACTCTCTTTCTAATATTCCGATTTAGCCCATTTTCAATACCAAACAAACCTTGTCTATTAGAAAGATTCTGGCAAAATTTGAGCCCTTTAGCTTTTTCGGTGCGACCTCTATCGTGCTTTCAACAGACGGACAGACGGACAGACGGACAGACGGACGGACATAGCTAGATCGTCATCAAATCAAACCCCGATTCAGAATATATATACTTTATGGGGTCTAAAATGGATATTTCGATGTGTTACAAACGGAATGACAAAATGAATATACCCCCACCATTTTTTTGGTGGCGGGTATAAAAAGTAAATCATGTCATATAAGTAGAAAACAAAACGATGTAGTATAAGATAAAAGAACGAAATAAAAACATGCCAACCTTTGTCCAATGGAAAAATGCATTTAATAGGACAGCGAATGTTCCATAAAAGAAATTGTTTGCAAACGCTTGTCTGAGGTTTTTTTTTCAAAACCTAATGTAATAAAAACAAAAAACCAAAAATCGCTTGAAAACAAGTAATTTTTGTCAAGCATTATTTTGAAAAGTTTATTTCTAAATAACAACTTAAGTTGTCTGACTTTACAATTGAATTATTTCTCTACAAGTAAAGGTGACACACATGGTGTAAAGTGATCTCAATTATTCAATGTTTTAGTTTTTTTTTTATAAATTTTTTGTGAGTAAAAATATTAGCGATTTTTAAAAGTTTTTAACATGAAAATATTTGTTTTTTATTCGTTACTCTCATTGGTTTGACGAACAATTTTGTAGATTTATTCGTTTCATCATTCGTTTAATTATTCGAACCGAGTTATGTGGCCAATAATTAACAACTCTAATAAATATTGATTTAATCATATTAATGGTCAGTAATTAACAGATTTGCTCTTTTTAAATGCGCATTTCAAAAAATATATCAAAACAATGCATTTAACAAGTTAAAACTTAAATTACGAATTTACAATAATCCATTAAATTTGAAAAAAAATTAAAAGGGTAACATTGTTTATCGTTTTGACATCTAGAGGCATGTTACTGTCAAATTTCTACTTGCATGTAAATTTAGCTGCCACTGAAGCAGACATGGCGATAAATGTGAGTGTATTAGTAAAAAATTTAAATTTTATTGAGTTTTTCGAATTGCTAGTGGCATGAGTAAACGCTAGGTTAGCTTGAAATATAGCTCAAGGAAAAATTTCATGCACAATTAAGACAAATCAGGCAGCAATTAGTTTTAACCAAATTATCACAGTTTGATGTCGTTGTTTTGGCTAATTAAAAAACACCTAACTGCCTATAAAGAAATGTTAAAGTTAATCAAATATATTTATATAAATATATAAAAACTGCTTATGTCTGTTTATATCATTTTTCAGGAAAGCACTTTTGAATTTTTAGATGATTTTTAAAAATTTATTCCCCTTAAAATAAAGACCATTATATGACTTCTGTGTTATACAAATTCAATAGCATATTCATTTTCGTATATTTTGCTAAATTCTAAGTTAAAATAAGCTGCTATTCCAAATGATATTGTTCTTTGAAAAAATACACACAATAAGTTTTAACGCTATAACTTCCTGAAAAGTTGTCTAAAATAGTTGAAAATTTGCTTGAGGGTAGTTTTTAATTCCGGTATTGCAATGATGTAGTTATCCCAATTTAAGCTTATGTCGACTTAAGCAGCTGTTTCTCTTTGCAACAGATATAATTATTATTTATATATTTATTTAATAAGCACTATATTCTCATTTTTAAGTTCAGTGTAAAATGTTCTAAAGTTATTTAAAACTTTAGTCGCAATAATGTCAGCAGCAGAAATTGTAACAGCAGCAACAACAAAAGCAATATTTATTAAGTAAATAATATCCTCAAGGGTAATAACCGTGCTTATTCATACATATATATGTATGTATGTATATACAAATGTATCTAATAAGTACATGTGTATACATAAATTTATATATACAAGTGTATCATAAAAGATAACTAACTAATAATAATAATAATAATTTCTATAAATTATATTATGAATTTTCAATCAAAATGTAAACAATGACACAAACACTTACTCGTTTAAATGTATTTTACTTTAAAAGGAAAACATGTGACACCTTTACTTGTAGTAGTCACTATAGAGGATTTAATAAAAGTCAGAAGGAATCGTACGAAAAGTTTATAATAATACAAAAATTATAAAAAAAAAATTACAGAATATTTAAGACATATTTCCTATAATTAATTTAAAGAAAAAAACTTCTATTTGCACACTCTGCATACATTAAATTGTTTTAAATAAAAAATTAAAAAAAAATAAATTTAAAAATTTGTATTTAATAACTTATATTATGTTCACACATGCGCCTTAATTGTCAATTTATAATATTCTCGCAATTAGAGGCCTTTATTGAGCTCAATTTATTATATTAAAAATTACTTATAAATTGAGCAATATATACTTTATTGTTTCACTTGTTGTCCAAAACTCGAAATACAACTATTGAGAAGTATGTTCAGTGAGAACAAAATTCTATAGGTGGCACTTCTAATGTCAAACAATTAAATATACAAAAAATAAAAACTAAGAAAATGGTTGATGGAAATTTTAATAAAATGTTTGAAAAAAGATAAATACATATTTATATACATAAATATAATTGTAAATATATTTTATTAACAGGACAAAACTGAAGAGAATACATTTTTTGATTTGGTATAAATACATCGTATTAAGATAAATTGAGTATGTGTGAACATTTATTTTAATTGCTCAATTAACACTAAATTGGAACAATTAAAAATATCTGTCTGAAGAGGGTATAAGATAAATTGAGTATGTATGAACTCTTATTTTAATTGCTCAATCAACACTAAATTGAAACAATTAAAAATATATGTGTGAACAGGATATTATACTTTTGTCAATTAAAGTGTACATGAAGGCGGGTCGGCTTCCATATAAAAAAAAACTTGTGCCAGTCAACCTCTAGAATAAAAGATATGTTAATGAAGTTCCTAAAACAGGAAAAAAAAATTTTGCCACGCCCTAAAATACAGCATTTTTTGTTGTTTGTATATAGTGCCGACATTAAAAGTCCGATCTCATGATATCGAATATCGTTGTTCATGATCATAGAAACTTATGGTGAATTTGTTTTATCGGCTTTAACGTGCTAGTGATGGTTTGTGTGGTTCAAAGGGCCACACAAAGAAGACAAAGATATGCCAGATCAGCATAAAAACTTTTAAGACCAAGAAGTGGAGCCATTACTCAATAAAGATTGTTGTCATACTCAACAAACAACCAACTCATACGAATCTATTCAAGCAGAAATTTTAAAACAGGAAAATTTACGTACCATGCGAGTTAAAGCCTAGAGGTGGGTTTTCATGCACCAAATTAAAACTCTCCATTAAAAATTAATCCATTACATTAATTCTCTTGATGTTTATATGGCAACAAAGTAGCATGTATGTGCAATTAAATATTTTAAAACATTTACCAATAATACCCTCTAAAGACAAAGGACTCGAATACTGCAATAGTATGTAATACTATTGTAGTATACAACCACAAACTCCAGTTTGTGGTTGTAATGGTATGTAAACTATATTTTCGTTTGGAGTAAAACACTGTTCGATCAAAAAAAAGTATTAATGCTATATTTGGCCGAATCTGATAATATCCTTCACCATCATGTACATAGTTAAAATGTCTGTATTGTAGCTTAGCTTAGATTTTTTTATACGCCATTTTGATTTATTATTTCCAACACCATTCTTGATTCTGAACTTCAAAATATTAAATGAATTATACTGGTCAAGTCCTCTCATTTGATACCCATATTAATCTGGTTGGAAAAAAAATATTCGGCGGATAGTTTTTACTCTATTATATTATTTATAGTTTACTGTATTGTACTGCTAAAGCCATAAAATTTCATACCAACATTGTGGGTGTTAAAAGCAGCAATGCCGTAATTACTATACCTGATCATATATCTACCATTTTCATAATTTTATGCATTTTGCTAGTCAATCCCTTCCATTTGATACTAAGATTGCATGGGTTGAAGGGGTTATATTTTCACAACTAGACTTGAGCCATATATAAAATATTTTTACTCCATTTTTTAGTGCCTTCCATTAACCATATTAAACATTTTTATTGTATTTTACTAGTCATAGTAATAGTTATTTATTTTTAAAAACATAATTGGTGGTATTACAAGATATGCTTAATCATAATTTTCCAAAGAAAAAATATTAAATTAATATAAAATATTATAGCGATTATTATTAAAATTTTAAACCTTTCCAAAATCTTTAAAAATTATGATGTTAGACAATACTTTAATAAGGAGTCATTGTAAATTTATTTAGAATTTATTTTTCAATACAATATTCTTTAAGAGTTTTTTTCAATAGATCTTAGTTTTTTCCCTATTGTTATAAATTCAAAAATTTTTGTTAGATAATAATATACAAATTCCACAAATTTCCAATGTTTCTTATTATTGTATATTATTTTTTCTTTTTTATGCAAGGTTAGTCATTTATATTTTGGGATTGGGCAACTGACGTTCTGACATATTTGACATAGTACGTAATCAGAGCTTTTTGATGTACGAACGCTGTTTGTGTTGTTTACAGAAACTTGAAAAATTCTTGTCGGCCGAAAAAAAATTGGATCTAAATCGTGAACATTTTCCCGCGATCATTTTTTCCAACTTTCGTCGATTGACTCAATTTGATTTTTAGCGTTGAAGTTCCATTAAGAACCAATGTTTATCAATGGTTTACCGCCCTCAATCGTGGCCGTAGATCGCTCAACGTCGAGTTTCGAGAAGGTCGTTCAAAATTGGTTGGTGTTCGGAAGAATATTAATGCTGTGCGAGCAGAGATACTGCAAAAGGATCATCAGATAAGTTACCGTGAAATTGAGAAAACCTTAGATATTAGTCGCACCAGCACATCTTCAATGTTGCATGAATACTTGGCTGTAAAAAAGATTTATTGGCGTTGGATCCCGCAAAATTTCACAATCGCTCAAAAAGGACTCAAAAACTGTTTACGGTATATCATGAGTACTGAATAATTTAACTTTTTTATTCACATTTTCACTGGTGAATATTAATTTGGAATTTGTTTTAACACAAATTTGTAAGTTGTAGGCGATAAAAAGTAGCTGTGAATTCAAAACGAAAATTGTACCAACCTTAAAAACAACAACATACTTCAAATCTTGTGTGTGACATCCTGACAGGTAATGAATATAAGCCCAAAAGTAAATTGCAGTAAATTGACTGTATAAGTCTTACAGGATGGGCAAAATCCTACAAAAATCATTCAAAATGCATTTATAATGGGCGGAATGAAAAAACTCCTTCAAAAATTGGTTCACACGTATGCAAAGTAGAAGAATATTTTAAAAAGCAATAAAGTAATTTTCGTTGATTTTTTGACGATTTTTTGTCTTTAATCTTGAAATTTAAAAGGCAACCCTTGTATTAGGTCTCATTATGTTTCCCATATTCTATTTTATACTATGGTATAGAAAGCTTTTTTAAAGTTCACTAAATTATCATGAATAGACTAAAGCCGGAACATTAAACATGTGTTGCGCCAAAGTTGTCTCTTTTGGAGTAAGTAAGAGAAATCGCAAGACTTTATTTCTATAGGCCAACTTAAATTATACGATGATTAGCATATATCTACATGCAAAAAAAAAAACATGGTTACGACATGACCACGACGGTCATATTATGTTCTCTAAAACAATATTTGGTTGTCGAAAACAAGTAAAAGTTATTTTTGTTTCATTTTATCATATGTTTTGTCACGATAATCAGGCATTGTTTGAATTGTATCATTTATTGTTTACTTTTCGTAAAAATTTCAAAATGGTTGTCATTTAAAAATAGTATGATTTAAAAAAAATAATTTGACAAAAATAACATTATATTCAAAAGCATCAAGGTGAGACAATAGTATGATTACAAATCAATCAAAGTATGATCTTTTTAATAATAATTTGATTTCAACTGTTTTTCTTCTTGCTGAATAAATTTTTATTATTTTAATAGTTTGAGATGTCAAAACATTAACACAAAAATTTTGGAAAAATTGGATAAACTTGAAAATAAACAAAAAAATTAAAAAAAATTTATATAAAAATTTCAATAAAAATGTAAGTACAATTAATATGTGCATGTTACAGCAAAGGACAATAATTTGCCGTAAAAAAGCAGAGATTGTCGACTTCAATTGTAGTCATAAATATGATTATTGAATGATACTTTAATTAAACATAATAATGATAATTGGTAGCCATTATATGTTTTAACCACAATCATTCAATTCAATCATAGTATGTTGCTCTTCGATTATGGTTACCACAACCATGTTTTTTCTTTGCGTGCATATTTTCGAAATATTTTGTTCTGCATATTTTGTTTGTTTTTTCTAACAGCCATTTTTTCTTTAAGTGTTCCAGTCAATTTATTAACCAGTTCATGGTATTTAATACGTTTTAAAATTTTTCTCTGTGCTTTAGTTGACCACTTAGAAGCATTACTGTAAGGATCAATATTATATGGACCACTTGCTTAACTTATTCTTGACATATAATAACATATACTTATTGGAAGAATTGGTCAACAATCTTACTCCCAAAATGTCTTACCTCTGAGCCATGCCCAATGTCTGCACGACCAAAATCATATTTAGGCTTAAGCTCCGCTAATAAAACTAACTTTTTCCCTAGTGTTATGTAATTCAGTTTCTTAAGTTCGATTCAAAATTGTCCACCTTTTAGAGGAACACCCTATATAAATATAAATATACTATCTATTTACATTTTGCATTGATCTCATTTGCTTGTATTTTTATGTTTGTTGGCATTGTATATTATATGAGTGCTTTAATCCGATTATATGTGATTTATTCACATATTAGTTTCACAAGTGCTTACACAAAGTATAGCTACTCACATACACATTCAAATATTGTAGCAAATCTGCCAAAAATTATAACCGATTTTTTATTAAATCAAGTGTCCTGTTATTATTATTTTTTTATTTTTGTTGTTGTTAATATTTTTACTTGATTGCGCAGTTGTTATTATTTTCGATGGCAGCAATCAAATATAAAAAAAATATATTATTATTTAAGACTTTGTTTACACTAAATTTAAATTTACAAAATACACACACAACACGCCAATAGACTTTTAATCAAATTTTATTTTAAGCAACTGTGAATGTGTTTATCTGTTCGTTTTTTTTAAGCCATAAATTAGCATTTTGTAAAAACTTACACGCCCTCACATGTTTAATTTATACCCTGAATACTAAATATTTGGTGGACATTTAAAATCGTTGGTGGATTATAGAAAAAATCTTTTTAATTTTTTTATTTTGAACTTTAACATTTTTATTGACATTTTCACTGGTGGATATTAACTGTGTCGGTATTTGCTTTAACACAAAGTTGTAAGTAGGCGATTAAATGTAACTGTGTAATCAAAACAAAAATTGTATCAACCACAACAAAAACAATTTTTAAAATAAATAGCAACTGTAAAGTTAAAGCTTAATGTCAGGAGGTAAAAAAATGGGGAAAATTATTTCAAGTTTGTATGGTTCCTAAAACAATAGGAATTTGGTAGAGTTAATTAAAAAGTACGAGTACTATAATTACAGTTTTGAAAATATAACATCGTTAGACAAAATGCGGCTGTAAAATTTCTAAACGCAATAACTGACAAATTTTCAATATCGATTTTTTTTTAATTTTTTAGTTTCAGTAGAGCCTCGTGCATATAATTCCACCTCGTATATCAACAAAATAATAAAAATAATAAAAGTAATAAATAATAGTAAAAGTCTATTCCAGTTCATAAGGTCAATTTACACAACATATGGCATAACTATCATATATGATTTATGTCAATAATAAAGAATATGGTGATTTAGAGGCTAAACATCTGTCATTATAATTCAGTATTCAATAGTCGCCAGATTGCAAACACACATTTCTTTCAATCGCTTTAATAATTTCGAATTTTGTGCCCACAAAAGATTTTTTACCGGAAGGTCTGATAAACTTCTTTGATATGAAAAAAAAACGGCTGCTGAATATAATCGATTGTTGGTAGAAGCTTACGGTTGATATGCAACAACTCAAAAACTTGTAAAGGATGGTTTGCGCGATTCAAAAGTGGTAAATTAGAAGCAGAAGACAAGCAGATGTCTGAACAGCCGAAAGAATTTTAAGATGAAGAATTAGAAGCATTACTACACACAGAAAACAGATTCAATGTGGTAATCGAATTTGTTGCCAATCGAATTCCTTCGTTTCCACGTACTATCTCTCAATTCATTAAAAAAACAACTGAAAATTGTGTTTCTTGGCATAGTATATTTGGTTGCACTTTAGACTTTTAAATAGTAAGCCAATGGTTATGTTAGCACAGTTTCTTAGTTGATATTACAGATTAAACAAGTAAGAGTGCTATATTCGGCCATGCCGAATCTTATATACCCTTCACAACGTGTAGTCATGCAATAACAGTAGTTTGTATCACTATTCATCTCATATATATATATATATATATATACATATATAAAAACATCCCATTGTAAAATTAGAAATTAACGTATGTATGTTAAAAAAAAATAAAAAAAATATTAAAAAAATATAAAAAAAAAGTTAAAAAAAATTAAACAAGTAACAGTGCTATATTCGGCCGTGCCGAATCTTATATACCCTTCACAACGTGTAGTCATGCAATAACAATTGTTTGTATCACCATTCATCCCATATAAAATACGTGCATACGTACACGTTAGAATAAATGTGGCATCGAATCCCAGCTGAGCCAAAAAAATTTTATATTATTTTATTTTATTTAATATATTATTTATATTTTAATATTTTTTTTTATATTTTTTTTAAATTTTTTTTTTTTGTAGTTTTTTTTATTATTTTTTTCTTATTTTTAATATTTTTTTTTTTGTAATTTTTTTTGTTTGGTATGTTTTTTACATGTATGTATGTATGTATGTATGTTGTTGTTGTAATTGTGAAAAAAAACGAGGTTGTCGTGGTTTTTTGCTCATATCTCAGAAAGTTATGGGGCGATTGTGCTGAATTTCAATAGCGATTCATTCCTGGATATTTCCAAGAGATTGATACCATATACAGATCTGAGGAACATATAGTTGCTTCTAAAAGTTGATTTCAACCAACACACGGACAGACGGGCAGACGGACAGACGGTCAGGGCTTAATCGACTCCTCTATTCATAAGCTTTCAGAAAATATATACTTTATGGGGTCGGAAATGAAAATTGTAGAAATTACAAACGGAATGACAAAGCTATATATACCCTTGTGCACCACAGGTGAAGGGTATAAAAAAAATTTAAAAAAAAATAATTAAAATATAAATAATAAATATAAAACAAAAAAAAAATAAAAAAAAATTTAAGAAAAATATAAAAAATAAAAAAAAAAATTTTTTTTGGCTCACCTGGGATTCGATCCCACGTTTACTTTAACCAATATACAAGTTTGTATGTGTATGTTGTTGTTGTAATGTTGTTTTTGTTAAAAAAAAATCGAGGTGGTCGTGGGTTTTTGCTCATATCTCAGTTGTTTATGTACCGATGTTTCTGATTTTCAATACCGATCTACTCCCGAATATTTCTGATATTCTAATACCTTACCCGGGTCGAACCTATGTCGGGGGGCTTCAAAAAGTTGATTTCAACATACACACGGACAGACGGTCAGACGGACAGACGGACAGACTGACAAAGCTTAATCGACTCCCCTATTCATAAGCTTTCAGAATATATATACTTTATGGGGTCGGAAATGAAAATTGTAGAAATTTCACACGGAATGACAAACCCTTTTTCACTGTGTGAAGGGTATAAAAAAAACAAACTGTATACGATTCGAAATATGTAATTGATTCAACTTAAAGATAATCTTGAATTGGTGTTACCAGCAAAATAATCAATCATCATTAACAATTATTCATTTGACCCAGGAAAATAAAAAAGTGAACACAATTTTTTCCAATGATTTTTTATTTAATAATATAATTATGTATATATAGATAGAAATTTTTCCTAGCCGTGGTTTTGAAACTAGATATGTATGTATGTTGAGCGGACTTAAACCATTTTGTACTGCCAGCACAGCACCATCTTTAAAGTTTCCTCATTTATTTAAAAATTCATTTTGCATTATAAAATGCATAAAAAAATCTTTTAATTAACAATCAATAACCTTACCCTTTTTAAATAGTAGCTAAAAGATTTATTTTTGTACCACAAACTAACAATTTAAATATTTTTTTTAAATTTTTTTATTTCGTGTTTTGATTTATTTATATTTCTCACAATTGACAGAAAAATCAGTTGTGTTTGAGAGATTGTATTTGTATTTAATTTCTTAATATAACAAATAAATATTTCATACAACTGTTTTTCGTTTGTGAACTCCAAATTAAATTTAACTTTGTAACAGATTGAATAATATATTTATTGTTTATTATTATTTCTTATTATATAATTATTACTTGTTTTATGAATTGTAATATTTTCATTTACATTATTGCTTAAATGTTTGAATTGTTTATTTGTTTATGTACTGGTCACCTTAATGATGTAACAAAATATAATTATTATCAATAATCAATTTCGTATAAAAACAACAAAGAGAGAGTATAATATATCATAAGTATAATTTCTCACTATTACCCCTTTCTCATTGGGCAAGTCACTTGCGCAAGTGACTTGCCCAATGAGAAAGCGGTATATCTCCGTTATTTATGTATATTTGTTTTTGTATTATTTTCCTTGTTTTGTACTAGACGACTTTTGTAATTTTACTAAATCTAAGTAAGCTAAGTGCATCAGTAATTTTTGTTCACTCTTAACGCAACTTTTGATCAATAAACATCATTTTAAAGTAGATGCGAATTCTTTTCATTTTTAATAAAAAACCCAAAATATAAATATTAATTGCTCAGACACAGGAAGACCTTTATGGACTACTGTGAATAGCAAAACTGAGGACGAACACTGGCGAAATTGCCTTGTTTAAACCAGTTATAACTAAATAACATATTTTTAAACACAAATCCCAACTCCTTCTTAATAAAGTGGAAACACTTTATTACAACTTTAAGTATTTGTTTACTGTAATCGAATTTTAATAACACAAATAACCAATAATTTTTTTCGATAACTTTAAATGCTTTTATATTAAAAATAAAACATTGAATTTTTTATTACATGGATTTATATTTAGTTGTGAACCCTAATACAGATAATTAAACTCGGTTGCGACAAAAGCGATGTTCATGCAAATCTTATTAATCAGGCTATTTTATTGGGAGGATTAATTTAATTGTCCTGAACATTAAATTTCTAATACTGTTATCTTTTTTCGTTTATAAATACATAATATCTGTTCTGTTTACAAACTCTTAATATTTTTAATACTATTTTAATTGTAACCGTTTTTCAACCAATCTTTTTCCTAAGTGTAGACGAAGATTATTATCAAACACAATAATAATATGCATTATCATTTGGAGACACACAACAAGATATTTTCCTACGTTCAAAAGCAAGAAAAATTTGATCCAGTATAAATTGAAGTCGGGAGACGTTGAAAGCCCTACGTTTAAAAGAATTGACAATTAATTAAAAAAAATTGAATCCAATGTGAATTGAAGCCCACTGACGTTTAAAGGCCATTTTTCATATCGAAAATTATGCTTGAACGCTGAAATAGAAGTAATTTTTGCATCGTACTATTACTGGTGATGAAAAATGAATACACTCCGATAACATTTTAAGTAATTTAAGAAGCAAATAGGTCAATGTACCTTTGACAGTTACTGTGTTTTGAAATTGGACGAGCAAAGATGATTCATCATTTGAACTTCATTTTTTTACATCACCTTGTTCGTACACTAAATTTCCCTTATCGCTATACATATCTCAAGTCGACTGCTCAATTCACAACTAACATAATTTAAATAATTTGCAATTTAATTTCCGTTGGCAGTTTGGTATTAACGAAATTGTGTTTTTTTTTCTCCAGCCTTTGCATTACAAAAGGACTACAATAATCAAATAGTAAAAATAGATAAACACCCACAATAACACATGTGTTACGCTTGGTTGGCTAACGCACCAATGCCTTGGCGATTCATAAAACCTATGAATTTATGTAATATTGACACATTGCTGTTATAATACATACACTCATACATACATACATAGTTCAATTGTACAAAAGCAAATATACACCAACACATATGCATAAATGCATTAATATACAGCCGTGTTACTCTGTTTGCATATCCGGTTTGTGTACCTTTTCACTTGTACACAACCCCACCCAAATGTATTTGCCTTTAAGGTGTGTTGATTTGTATGGGAATTTTGCCAGTCATATGTGTTTGTATGTGTATGTTTTTCTATTTATTTATTTTTTGCCTACAATGTGCTGAATATATTACGGCGAAAGACAATTATTTAAAATGTTGTATTTGAGTTTTATGCCAACAAATTGCATGAAAATAAAGAGGAGTGCATATGTCTGTTTTAAATGAAATCGTCTATGAAAAGTTATTTATGTATTCGCAGTTTAACCACTGATATTTTTAGTATTGTTATGCGATACTAATCACCAAATAAGTGACAATGCTATTAAGTTTGTCATTTCCTTTGTGGCACAACGAAATATTTGTCAAAAATCCGATAATTCCAAATTTTCCTGTCCTGCACAACAACAGTTTCCCGTTATACTTAATGATCGGTATCATTGAAAATGGAATATAACGTTTAAATTGTATTATGTATTAAATATTAAATAATATTTTTATTTTAAATTAATAGTGTCATAACTATTTAAAAAATTTAAACACAAGCGCCTGTTATCGATTGTTCAATCTTAAAAACTGAAATACTGGTTTTCCGCTGGGAAAGTGTACACCTTCGTTTGTTTAAAATTTTTGATTAAATGAAAGAGAATGGATCTTATATTGATAAATGTTTTATTTAATGTCGGCAATTTTGTATGAAATAAAATATAAATTATTAGATAAATGTCCGCCTCTGTTAGCCTCACGAATGCGAGCCCTTTCAAGCTTATTTCCCATACATTTCACGCTGTATTTTATTAATTTCATCTCGAATATTTTGTTTGAGTTGCTCCAGGATTTCTGGTTTGTTTGCATAAACCTCGCTTATTAGATATCCCCACGAAAAGAAGTCCGGAGCAGTCAAATCAGGCGACCGTGGAGGCCAATCAACATCACGATTCCTTTAAATAACTTGTTGTGGAAAGAGGTCTCGCAGCAATTCCACTGTAATCCTGGCTGTGTGCGATGTGGCACCATCTTGTTGTTTTAGTCAAGCTAAAAGCATGCAGTTGTGGCGTTAAAAAGTTTTCAATCATTTCATGATATCGCTCCCCATTGACAGTTGCCGATAGGCCGTTTTCAGTTTCAAAGAAGCAAGGTCCAATGATACCGCCTGAACAAATTGCACACCAGGCTGTCACTTTCAATGGATGCAAAGGTCACTGATGAATAACTTGAGGGTTTTCCATTGCCCAGAACCGACTATTCTGTTTATTCACATATCCATTCAAATGAAAATGTGTCTCGGCACTCGTTAGGATTTTTTAATGAAAATCGGGTTTGTTAAGGGAGAGCTGTAACATCCTATTGGCATATGTACGGCGGCATAAATGGTCTTCTTAAAGAAGCTCTTGTATCAACTGAATCAAATGTAAATCTTTGTGCAAAATTGTGTCAAAGTTGTTCTTTGAAGACCAAGCTCCCGATCACGGCGTCGAATTGAGATTGATGGATTGTTTTGATCACTTTCTTGAACAGCAGTATTTTTTTTAGCCGATCTTGCAGCAAGTTGTGGTCCATGCTACAGTCTCCTCTTTCTTCGAAATCATTCACTGCACGATAAAAAGTGCGTCTTGTTGGCACGTTCCTCCCAAAAACTTTCTCATCGTCACAGTAATTGATGATTAATTTTTATAACATGTTTTAACGATTAAAGCTGAAGTGTCAAAATATTTTTTTTTAATATTTAGTTATGAGAATTTGAGGGAAAATATAATAACTTCCAAATGGCATGATGTAGGTTAAAATTTTTTCAACTTTCTTTTGATAATGAAATAAAAAAATTATAAACTTTATGAAATTAAAAGTTAATATTGTAGGGGTAACAAGCACTATGGCAAACTTTAATTCTACACACAATATGTATGCATGTGTACTGTTGACACCCATTGTGGTGATAGTCTGCAAGTTGCCAAATTAAAACATTTTGGTTTGCAGTTTTGTTAGTTAAAATTTTATTTAAATATTTAAGTTTTTCAATTTATTTCTAGTTCAAATTATACATGCATGCAAATCTAACCGTAAATTTTTGGGATAATGGTAAACGTTTTAACAAGTTTTATTTGACGTGTTTAAACGTCAAACAACACTAATTAAAGACCTTTGTTTAAACTAAAAAAGTATTTTGTGAAGTTGTCAAAATAGCTTAAATGCTATAATGAGGAATTGTATTTATTATTTTTCAAAGAATAACTGCCCTTTCCCCCCCTTATTTTTACCATAAATTTAAGATTTTTCAGCACTGGAATAATTTATAGACAAGGCTGTGGCTATTTATAGATGTGCTATGCTTTTAGAGATATTCGTGAAAAATTTCGGATAAATCGGTCACTAATCAGGAAAATTATGACAAAATTTATTTGGAAAAATATATATTTTATAACATTTAAACCTGCTGAGTAATTTTTGGACACGATAAAAACACCAAATTAGAAGCCATGGCACGTTGGGGTTTTTGATACCAAAAATGGGAATTAATTTCAATATTAAATTTTAAGTAACCAAATAAATTTTTGCAGTCGGTAAAAGCACACAACATTCTACATCAGTTGTGCAAAAATTTTGTTTTTGACAACTTCCGTTATGTCACTATACAATCTTTAAAATTGAGTTCTTTGACGTCTTCCGCGCGTGCCGTATAAATTTCAACTTTTGGTGTTTTAAAAATTTGTTTTAAGTGTTTTCTAAAGTGTTTACAAAAAATGTTTTAATGGAACCTTCAACCTCAGGTTATTAAGATTAATTTATGTCTTTTGTTTTTATGTGTAATTTGTGTTATTATTTTTAATTAATTTTTACGCGTTAGCCTATAAATTAGTGGATTTCGGGAAACATGTCGATAAATAGTTGTGAGTAAAGCCAAATTAAGAAAAAAAAACTTTTTTTTTTTTAATATAAAAGCTTTAGAAAATATTTACGAAAAATTTGTCCGCACTTTTTTGAACATTTTAAATTAAAATTTAAATATATTGTTGCACCTACATATAAAAATCAACTCTTTATAAAAAGCAATACAAACATTAGTGTTATTATAGCTTTTGTATACATGAGAGCTTGCATTTAATTATTACATTAGAGTAGATAAAAACATATTAAATGAAGAAAGGGAAAACAGTAACAATTTTAAACAATAATAGCAACAAAAACAATAAGTAACCAGAACAGTTAATATTGATAAGAATAAATATAATGAAAAAAATTAAGAGTGCTATATTCGGCCGTGCCGAATCTTATATATGTACACAACGTGTAGTCATGCAAAAAAAAAATTACAAAAAAAAAATAGTAAAAATATTATAATATAAGAAATAAAATTAAAAAAAAAATTATTTTTGGCTCAGCTGGGATTCGATGTCACGTTTACTCTAACCAGTATGTATGTATGTTGTTGTTGTAATTGTGAAAAAAACGAGGTGGTCGTGGTTTTTTGCTTTTATCTCAGAAAGTTATGGGGCGATTGTGCTGAATTTCAATAGCGATTCATTCCCGGATATTTTCAAAAGATTGATACCATACAAAGATCTGAGGAACACATGGTTGCTTTTTAAAGATGATTTCAACCAACACGGACAGACGGGCAGACGGTCAGGGTTTAATCGACTCCTCTATTCATAAGGTTTCAGAAAATATATACTTTATGGGGTCGGTAATGAAAATTGTAGAAATAACAAACGGAATGACAAACCTATATATACCCTTGTGCACCACAGGTGAAGGGTATAAAAAGGCAAATTAGTTTGCCTCTGTGCACAAAGTGTAATCGTTCTTCGTGTTTTTTAAAGTTTTGTATAAAATTATAGGATCGTATTTATTTAATCAAAGGCACATCTAGTCACAGTATTGTATTGTTATGGGAAGTCAATGCGTGTGCAAAGTCTCATAAGAACTGGTGCAGTGGAACTAGTAGAAAAAGCTGTCGCAGGTTAAATAAAATGTTTTAAAGATAATTAAATAATAAAAAGGTGTTAATCTTTAATCTAGAAACAGGGACGGCTACCTCGAGCTAATTTCCACTTTTCGCATTATTATTTACCTTGTATGGGGAGTACCTTTTCTATCGGATCTACCCCGTCAGTTTTTTGCTGAATTTTATATCCTCTCTCAAAATTAACTAATACCAAATTTAAAGCCTTTAACTTTTATAGCTTTTTAGATATTATATTATTATTAATTAGTTTGTATGGGTAGTGCCCCTTCCCCCATTCCTATCCTGCCAGTTTTTTTCTTAACGTTGACTACCGCTATCTTTAAGTGATAATGATCCAAAAAATCTTAAATTATAAACAGGGAAAGTCACCACGATTTAATTACCACTTTTGCCATCGAAAAGCCCAATTTATGTAGAAATTGATGAAGACTCCGGTGGTACTTTTAGGCTCTCAAAAAGATCAATATTTTTTTTCATTTTTTGTAGGTTTTCTATGATTTCTATCTTGAGCGTCACAATCACGATTCACCTTGGTTTTTAATTTTTTTTTAAAGTGACTAGTTATTTTAAAATTTTAAGATGAAAGTATGTAAATTTTTGTTAAAAAAAGACTTGAACTTAGAGGTTACTTGTAAAGTAATAGGCTTGTAACAATTTATTTAAAAAAATTTAATTATAAGCGTTTTAAGGAAAAAAAACTAAGTGTGACGCTCAAGATATTTTGTGACGATCAAGAGATTTTGTTGCACGTAAACAAGAAAAAATTTCAAATTTAAAGGTTAACGAAAAAAAGTTTATTCTTTTACAAAAAGTAAGTAAAAAAAACAAAAAATCTTCAAAAAACAAAAATTTTCATACAAAACTAAACATGTACATATTCTTTGATGTCTTTAACTGAAATAGAAAAAAGGAAGTAATTCTTGAAGAAACTTAGACACATATGTAAATATTTGACGCAAAACAATAACTTAATTTAATTTATAAATTTTCATTCGAACTCTTATTCTGAATCTGTATAAAATTCATGAAATGGCAGGCGGCTTTGTTTTTTTTAATCTCATTAATTTTTACCACTTTCGAATTAAGCTTGTGGCAGTTGCATAAGTTTCCGGTCCCCCAGAGGTTTAAGTTGCAAAAGCAAGATTAAACTCAAATATTCCACGATTATACCTTTCTTTCTTCTTGCTTTTATATTCGTCATTACGCGCTTTATCGAGCTTTATTTTCTCTCGATATATTTATGCTCATTCAGCCTCCATGAATTTTGTTATTTTACTCTTAATTAAAAAATAAAATCATATTTAAGCATTTTAAGCTATGAATCAATATTATCAAAAGTGATGCTCATGAATTTTTTGCCTATTCTGGTTTTTTTCGTACGCAATTTATTTCTCAAACTCACAAATTATAAAAAAATGAGTTGAAACCATGTAAACAATGATTGTCAACTTCAATTTTTTACATTTAATATATTCACTTTTAAAAAAATTAGCGTGACGCTCATGAAATTTTTTCGCGCCCTTACCATGGTGTTCACAAAAACTGAGCAAATGCACACTTTTTTACAAAGATATTTTTTTCGCTTTTTCACTTTTGTAATAATTAAGGTTTGTTCTTTCATTACGTTATTTACTTTATTTAAATGCAAATTGAAAACTTTTAATATTACTTGAATTATAAAAAAAGTGATGCTCAATGCAAATTGTGGGGACAACCTTTCTTTGCAAACCCAAATTCGCACTAATTCAGTTTTGACGACTATAACAAATGAAAGCACAAGAAAGAAACTCAATAATTCAAAAACTGGCATTAAATGTTGCATATTTACTTTTTTCTGGATTTTATTTGATTTTTTTTACTAAAAATTATAACGGGGGACACATGCTTTTGTATGGAAGGTGTCCGAGGGAGAAACAAAACACCACTCTGACCCATTGACCCATTACTAAAAAAGTAAACAGTTCTTTAAGTTACTATTTCTAAATGATCGAAAAAAATACCTAATCGAGTCGTTAAAATAAAATGTCTTTTGGTACTTTTAACTCACTAATTTGTAATGAGAATTATTGCTGGGATGGAATGTCTATGCTCTTTGCGGTTTTTATATTTAAACGCATTGTATTTTACTAAAAACTGAATATTTCTGATGCACCTATAAAACTGATTAAAACCCACATTCAGAATAAAAGAATATATATTTGATATTTTATTTTATTTAAATATTCTTATTTAGTATTTTCAAGAAAAAATAAATCATAATAATGAACACAAAATTATAAAGATTGCGGTTTTTATGTAACAAATACGTAATTTTAATAAAAACACATACATGATAATGAATAGTGATTAATGAATTTTTTTAATAATTTTCTTGTTCTCTATCTTTGTTAATTTACAACAAAAAAAAAATTATTTCAGTTCGTTAAAAAGTTTTAATTCTATTCAGCTTTTTGTGTAACAAATATTTGATACAAACATTCGTTTGATATGGGCAACGTAATGAATATATTTTAAAACAAAAATTTTTCTTTAAATTTCTCTACAAAAATTATAAAAAATTCCAATATGATTTAATTAATATTTAAATTGTATTTGAAAGTTAGAAGCATTTAATCATTTACTTAATTTAATTTTTCTTTTTTTTAATTTCTAAAAAGGGGTGTATTGTTCTAATTTAAAAAAAATGAGGGCTACTTAAAAACTAAATTAAAAAAAAAAATTATTTGTAATTTTATGCTTCGAATTTTTCAATTTTTTTTATAAAATAAAATCTTAACTTTCATGATACATTAAATGGCAATTTTGAAATATTTATGGGGGTTGAGATGTGGCAACAATAGCTCGCATACTAAAGGTTGATACAATGTTAATAAGAATTAAAAACAAAATATTTTTTTAAAGTAATTTATCGGAATTTTACTACAATTAAAAATTTCCTTGCCTAAATTCGTAAGTAAACCTTTATATGCTTGTAGTGTTACCATAGTGTCTTGTGTATGGAATGGCATTGCTATGTGTGTGTTTTTTTTATGAAATTAATCTTTTTTATCTTAAATTTGCATTAATGAGAATAATTTTGTTTACAAATCAATGTTTATACATAAATGATTATTAAAGTTATAACTCCCTCATCTGTACTACACAGTAGTAATTTAGTTTAAAAAAGGAGGGGGGTTTCTTTCATTAATGGGAGTTATATACATACATAATTTAAATTATAAAATATTATTATAATAATTAGGTCCTAAATATTGTGAGAGTTTTTATCGCACGATAAAACACAGCGATTAAAATATTGAATTGCTGTTAAGCACTAAATGATGTGGGGGTGATGACATAATGACATTATAACAATTTTAACCACGCCATGTCAATAGACTCCAACCTCGCTTAGCTGGTTGTGGTGTTGTAGTATATACATCTTCTTGTTGTTGCTGCTGTTCTTGATCAGCAGATGTCCGTAGTACAGTGTGTTTGTATACGGATCTTAGAAATTCTTCTGGTGATGGCTTGTAGCCCTCGAGTTTATTCCGGTATTTATTACGTTGTAATTGCGATGTCTCTGTTGTGAATACCAGTGAACCGTCGTTGGTCTTTGTGCCGTACGAGTAATGACCGTAGTTTGATATCTTTTTCGTTCCACTTGATATGGTTTGTTGTTGTAGTAGATGTTTGGTTTGCTGTACGTTGGATAACGTGGATATGGTGGCCTGTTGATAATGATGTTTTTGATATTCATTAGAAAATCTTTTGGCATTAATGTTATTATTGTTGTTGTTGTTGTTATTTTTGTTATTATTTTGGCTATTGTAATTGTGTTTTGTATTTAAAGTGGTAGTAGTAGAGGTGAATTGTGTTGTTTTTTTGTTGGTGTTATATGTGTTGTATGAATTATAGTTGTTAGTTACTTTATTATTGATGTTGTTGTTTTCATACGTTTCAATTGCATTGGTATTGAATCCTGTTGATGCCCCTGGTGCAGCACACAAGCCCTGATAGAGCGATGAGGGTCTCATGCCATATGAAGCGCACGATGGTTTACCGACTTCATAAGGTTTGTAGCCGACAACGTTGCCACTAAAAGAAAAATGTTTAGATTTAAATAATTGCTTATACGAATAAAGCTACTTAAACATAATTTTTTTTTTATAATGAAAGAGAATTTATCAAATATTTTAAATAAATACAATAAAAACTAAGATAAGCAAATTTAACAAATACTTTTATATGCAGCAAAGACTGTTGGCTTTGTATGGAAGATAACACGCCCATATCAAATCTTAAGAAGAACTGTCGGTAAAAATCTCACCTGGGCTTTAAGGATTATTAAAAAAAATAGCCAAATTAGTCTGGTCGATATCTGGATTTGCTGTAAAATCTCTTTGGTTTTTATAGAAGGTGCCACGTCTACTTTAAATTTTATGAAAAACTGTGTGTAAGAAACTCGCCTGAGCTTGAAGGATTAAGAAAAAA
The DNA here is from genome assembly GCA_941918925.1 of Phyto melanocephala. Lineage (NCBI taxonomy): Eukaryota > Metazoa > Arthropoda > Insecta > Diptera > Rhinophoridae > Phyto > Phyto melanocephala. The sequence continues at coordinate 128,839,397 of OW799233.1, read as the reverse complement.
TTAGCCAAATCAGTCTGGCCGTTCTCTAGTTATGGCATGACCAACGTACGCCAATTTACTTTTATACACATACTAGCTAATACCCGGTCTGCCTCGCCACCCCCATCGTAATGAAATAAAAATTTTATAGTTCAAAAATATATTTATTTTTCAAGTGCCACGCCTACTATTACTAAATCAACCATTTCTTATCAAAATAGTCATATAGATGTCAAAGCTTCTCGTACAAAATTTGGGTACTCTAACTATTATCGCTTCCCAGATATACGAATTTTTGTATTTAATTCATATGACAGGTGCCACGCCCACTATTACCAAAGCATCCATTTCTTGTCAAAATAGTCATATAAATATCAAAGTTTCTCGTGCAAAATTTGGGTACTCTTAACTATTATCGCTTCCCAGATATACGAATTTTTACATGACAGGTGCCCCGCCCACTATTACTTAAGCATCCATTTCTTATCAAAATAGTCATAAAGATGTCAAAGCTTCTCGTGCAAAATTTGGGTACTCTAACTATTATCGCTTCCCAGATATACGAATTTTTGTATTTAATTCATATGACAGGTGCCACGCCCACTATTACCAAAGCATCCATTTCTTGTCAAAATAGTCATATAAATATCAAAGTTTCTCGTGCAAAATTTGGGTACTCTTAACTATTATCGCTTCCCAGATATACAAATTTTTACATGACAGGTGCCCCGCCCACTATTACTTAAGCATCCATTTCTTATCAAAATAGTCATATAGATGTCAAAGCTTCTCGTGCAAAATTTGGGTACTCTAACTGTTATCGCTTCCCGAATATACGAATTTTAGTATTCAATTGCTATGAGAGCTGCCACGCCCACTATTTCTAATGTAACCATTTTTTCCAGAAATGTTTATTTGGTCGTCAAAGTTGCTCTAGCAAAATTTTAGTACTCTAATCGATATCGTTTTCCAAATATACGAAATTTAGTATTGAAAGTCCGCCCATTTTTTACCCAAATGTTCGTGTGGATGTCAAAGTTTACCGCACTTAATTTGAAGACTCTAGCTGCATTAACTTTCGTGATATATAATATTTAATACTTATTCTTTAATAGGGCATGGCACACCGCCTACTTACAATTTCAAACCACAGTAAAGCCGTTTAACCGTCTATAAAGCACAAACAAACATACAAACACATATTGATTTTTATATATGTATATAGATGTATAAAGAATTGGGAGAATATCTCCAAAATAAACAAAACAAAAAAATTTAATGTACATATATATGTACATTTGAATAAAAAATTTCAATTGATTTAACAAAAAAATTGTTAGAAAACAGATTTAATCTTTTTGCAATAGCATGTTCAAGATTTTCCTAATGCCATTTAAAATATGACGTTTTTTTTATTTTATTTAAAACATCATAAAAGCAAGTCTTACCCAGGTCCATAATTACAAACGTATAATTTATTATATTTGCTGCTGTCTTTGTATTCCGCAAAACCGCATCCAACTAAACTGGTTTCACCCCAAACCAACTATAATTAAAAACAAAGCAGAGAACAAAACGTAAGATTTATTTTTAGAAACATTGTTATTACTTAGTCATAGTTACCTGTGAATAATGACCGGTTTTGGGTGACCAAGCATCACCGAATGAATACTTTTGCACCTCATTAAACCAGCTTTGTATGCGTGAGGGAAAATCGCCATCATCAGGCTCCAACGGTGCCGTACTCCAAATAATAGCCAAATTTTGGCCCATAGTAAAGCGATCTTTAGGAGAAGGGAAAAAGAGAAGCAAAAAAATAAATATTTTTTTTAACTTGCATGAGTGTAATACTCACTCATTGTTCTGTGAGGATCATGTCGAAACTGGCAATTTTCTGCCCATTGTTGGGCTTTAGCCGCCAACTCATTGTCCCATATTATTTCTCGCATATTTTCAGCACCCGGTTGTCCGGGATAACGGCCAGTAGCCACTGTTTGCCTTAATCTATTGTGTTCTTTTAAAATTATCTCTTTTTCATTTTCGTCAATGCCAGCAGCTAAAATGTTAAAATAAAAACAAAAAACACAAACAACAATTAGTTTAAATTAAATATTCTGAAATATAAGCATCTAGTATTAGAAATAGAATTCTGTTAAGTAATTTTTAAGACACAAGTTGGATTCTTTTATTTATTAATTAAGTTTTTTTTGTCTAATGTTTTATGTGAGTTTTTGCTATTGAGTCATTTCTAATATTATTTTAATTTCGTATCTTCTTCTTGAGTTGCAGGAACAAATTTATATTGTTTTTTTTTACCAGTTTGTATTTAAACATTTTAAATTATTTTATTTAACATTTTATAGCTTTTTATTTTTACGTAAGTTTAACTACAAGGAAGAGGAGAGGTATTAAAGTCTTCAGCTGATTCTTCTTAATGGTGGGAATATTATAAAAATTCATTCGTTTTTATTTTTACAGTCGAAACAATAAAAAATAATATAAGAAAAATTTATATAATTTGTTTCAATTTATTCATAATTTTATTTGGAGAGTGTGGCTTTAATTAACATAATTTCACGAGTCATTATACAAAAATAAAAAAAAAGATATTTAAAGCTTCTCTTGGTTAAATTGTAGACACTAAGAAACTAATAATAGATAAGAGTGGGTGAAAGAGAAATAGAGAGGGGTGAATTGAAAAACCAGTCTTTTAGAAATAAAATCTTTAACAGTTATTGCTTTGAAACTAGACTTTATGGCAAAAGTTACATACAGTTTAAACCAGGTAGGCCAAATATTTTAAAAATAATAAATAATGTCCACAAATTTATTAAAATTTTTAATTAATGAAAGTCGCTAAATAACAAATATTCAATTTTGTTTTTAGCATTTTTTTATTAATTTATTTATTAATAAATTAAAAAAATAATAAAAAAATTAAAATTTTAATTTCCTTTTATTAAAAGCTTTCAATTAACTTTCTAAATTAACAAAAATAGAATAAATTTTATGAAATTCTTAATGTCGGTGCATATAGTCATCTATAAAAAATACAAAACTATTTTTGTCCATCTGTCTCTCTGTCTATCTTCTTGAAATCAATTGGCTCAAGAACATCTCAATGGCTTTTAATAAAATATGATATGAAGATACCTTTACACCTTAATAGGAGTTCTTCACAAAAAAAGTTTCATTTAAGTTTCTAATTTTTAAGGAAAGCCAAAAAACAAAAGGACTAAGCAAAAGAAATTTAATTATTTTCGCTTTTAGATCTTAAAGTAATAAACACGTAATGATACCACTATCTCATGAAGATTTAAATTTTACGTGGGATTCTCAGATTCATTGGAGTGCATGAGTCAAGTGAATGTAGTCGAGGGGATTTATTGCACATTCATACTTGATTTTTCCATAAACATGAAGGCATGGATAGCGACATCAATTTTTTTTTTACTGATGGGGCAAAGAAATATCCTTGACCTTGAATTTAAATACAAAACAGAACCTTTAGTGCCGATTTCCCGTTATTTTTTTTTCCAACTTGTGCTTATTTCATGAATGGTAACACTTAGCTCATGTCTGATTTGGCAGATAATTAGTTTTATCCTTCCGCTAAACGAATATGGTTGTGTATACGCTTTAACAACGCTGGGAAATATTGCGACATTATTTTGGCCGATTATTCCAAAAAAAATCATCTTTTCGGATGAAGCTCATTTTGATCTTGGCGGGTATGTAAACAAGTAAAATTGTCGCATTTTGGGCACAGAAAACCCGCACGCATACACTGAAAAGCCGATACATCCAAAACGAGTCACTGTTTGGTGCGGATTTTGGTCCAGAGCTATAATTGGGTCATTTTTCTTCGAAAATGAGCAAGGAGTGGCCGTAGTCAATGGCGATCATTTTCGGGTCATGTTGAACGAATTTTTGCCTACAATGATTGAAGAGGAGGATATTGGCAAAATTTGGTTTCAACAGGTATTTGGCGGACCCTTTATTATTCTTGCAAAGGTGGTCGAGGGATTCAATCGCACACTTATAGGGAATTGATCTATGCGCAAGTTGGGATGTATAGTCATATCAGTATTTAATGATGGGGCATATAAGAATCGTTGAGCTCGTTTCTTAAGAGGTTAGACAGACTCAGAATCACATCTAGGCACACATTTAATGCAAATGCTATGGAGAATCTCAGTCTAATGAATTTATTATTTTTTTATATATCTATTATTGCACAATTTTTGCATTCCTATACTTTAATTATATGATGAATGAATAAATAAATAAAAATGTGAGATTGTTTTCTAACCCAGAGCAAATGCCTGTAGTAGCCCGCGACTTAGTGAAGGAAAGGATTTTGATTCGTATCCATGAAATTAATGAAAAGCAGCGCCAGTCGAAATGGAATTCGAAATAGTACTGGTCTGTTATTTGCAACACATATGTTTTGGAGAAAGTGTTAAGAATTTTTCCATTTTGAAGATAATGTTCAAATGTAGAGAATTTGCGACTATGAAAAACTCTTAGAACTATTGATATTCCGTAGTTATTTCAATGTTCGATTGATTTTCTTATTATTATTTTTTTTCAGACAAGATTGTTGTCATTAATTTTTTGCAAGAAATATTTTAGTATTTAGTTACTTTGTTAGCATATTGGAAAGCTTTTTAAGGGAAATATATAAAAACAAAATAAAACCAATTTTTATTTTTTATAAGAATTTGTGATTTTAAGCTGGTCTAAAGAGAAATCGAAATTATTGAATTTTTTGTGCGAATTCGTTCTTCTTTTTTTATTTTAAAAATAACTTTCGCAAATTCTTTCTTTGCATAAAATTCTCAGTAAATTTTCTACAATAATTTTTAACTCTTATATATTTGAAAATATATAATAAAGTCTATAATAAAAGTCTTTCATTCACAGTGGCATTTTATACGTCAACAATAATTTCTATCAAAATTACAGAAAAAATTTCAAACAACAACATCCTAAATAAAAAGTTTGACTTAAAAATAAAAAGACAAATGGCTGAAAAAAATAAACTTATCATAAAGATTAATTTCCGTAAAGGTTTTAAAACAAACTTACCTACGTTTAACAAAAAAAAAAAAAAAAACATCAATAAAAAACTACAAATTGAGTAGGTGAGATGCAAAACTCGTTGGTTACATTTTAAAAAAAATTTTAGAAGCGCACATAATCAAGGTGCTGCTGGCGAAATGCAGCAATTTAGGGTATCGTTTTTGACCCTAAAATAACATGACCTTCTTAGTTAAATATTTGACATTTGAAAAATCGAAAATTGAGGAAATATAAAAGAATAATGAATTAAAGTTTGAAGCGAAAAGAGTTTTTTTTAATTTTGTAACGAACGAGTTTTGCATCTCACCTACTCAATTGTAATGTTTAACGTCACTTAGGACATTAATTAAAGCAACAAGCGCTATGACTTCAATATAAAGGAAAATATTTTTTCTTTTAATTTTTTTACTATGAAAAACAAGATTAATAATAATAAAAGTTAAAACTTTTTATTAACCACTCATCAGCAACAGCTACAACAAAGCATTTACATTATTGATTAACTTTACAAAAATGCAAGAGATAAACAATAAATGTTGAACACAATTTTTAAGGAAAATTATCATTTAACATAATAAGCATTGGCATAAACAACCAGCCAATCAACTGCGATCAACCGACTGACCGACTGCAGCAGCATCATTATCAACAGCAGCTCAGCACTACGACGTACATATTTAAAAACACAAGACTTAAGCAAGAAACGTATTTTATTATTACACTGCGTCCGTGTTGTTATTTAAGATCACTATCACCTAAAATGACGTTTATACAACCGTATTAATCTTTGTTCGACCCTAAGTAAGTAGGATGTTTGTCTTTTAGAATATTTTTGTGTTGTTTTGTAAAGTCTGCAAAGTGGAATTTTTGTGTTATTGTTTTAATTTATTTTTTTTTCGCCCCTTAGAGAAATCTATATTGTGTTATATTTTGAAAACACATTGTAATAATGACTTTGCAAATCTTAGAGCACAATCTTATGATTTGTTATAAAAACAAACAAATAAATTTATTAAAAATTTGAATTTCTCAGAAGACAAATACACATTAAAATTCTTTCAAAGACCGTGTTGGCTCATCTAAGACAAAGAGAAAAAAAAAAAGCAAAAATTTCCACAAAGTAAATTTGCTGTTTTGGATATTAATAAAAATTATAGGCTTGACGTGTATAAGATTATGGCCAAATGGCTTAAGCTGATTTTAAAATTTCATTTACAACTTTTTATTGTAACAAGTAAGATCATTGTGTTCGGCTGTGCTGAATCTTATAAACACTTCACACATTTCTTACCATCATATAAACTCATAAATATATACGGATGAATGACAAACTCATAAACGACCTTTTACACTTTCTAGTAAAAGTTACAAAAACGGAAGTACTAGTGTTTTATTTGCTTATATCTGAGTGAATTATACGGAAATTTTTTTGCTTTTCAACATTTTTACAGTTTAAAGACTATAATTGACATTTAAAGGTGGTGCAACTATGACGAAAAGTTATTAAGGAAATCCGTAATTTTCGCTTCTATTTCACTTTTTTTTTCAAAACTTTTTTTTACCAATATAGTTGTCGGTAATTGACCCTCTAAAACAAGATTTCTGCAAATTTTTTCAAAGTTGCTTTGTTTTGGGTAAAAAAGCAGAGGCAATCGTGTTTTTTGCTTATATCTTTGCTCAAAATTTTCCCACGTATTGATTCAGAAAATTTATAGAAAACATATTTTATCAATTGATATTATAAAAAATTCTCAAATATATACGTGGGTGCTTCAAAAAATTGACTTCAACATATATGTATGTACATATATAAAGACAGACGGACAGACGGACACACGAACAAACATACAGGCTAAAAGATGAACATATGGACAGTCGAACAGACCGACTTACATAAATTAATTCCAATATCTATATGGATTCTCAATACATATGGATGAACACAGGTAGAAAAGACATTTAACACAAATAAATACACATCGATACAAAAATTAAACGCAATAAAATTAAAAATCCCAATTTTACATTATAATATACATTTTTACATTATAATAATGCAGTTTCTATTACGATCTTTGCTTCTCCTGTAGAGTTACAGTTATTTGAGTTAAGGCGTTTCTACCTGTGAGCAACGATGTGCTTTATAGGGTCTCAAATGAGTATTGCAGAAATTACAAATTTAATGAAAAAACATACACACACAACTGTCTCAAAACAAGCCCCTTTATGTAATTTTATATAATGCTTAAGGTGGCTTAGATGTTTTCAGCACAAGGGATTGTCATGAGCAACAAATTATAAGTCAAAGATTAAAGCATTAAACTCTTATTTAAACAACAAAAAAAAAAACATTGGGTTCTTTAATAAAAAAAAAAGACAATTATGCTGAAAATTATTATTTAAATGTATAATTAATAATATAATTTGTATAATTTGTTTCTGATTATCTAAATTGAATTCTATTGCATGTATTGTTGTGTTTGTTTTTTGCTTTATATTGTAAGTCGCTGCTTTTTAATTACCAAAAGTGCAACACTGTGTTGCATGTTCTAATATTACCTCTTGCTAAAGTTATATTAAAAAGCTATGTACAACCATAGGGCGATTTATAATTTTGTAAAGACGAAATCAAGCGATATTCTAAAAGTCAATACAGCAATATGCATGAATTGAGAGTTATACCCTGTTCAGACAAATATTTTTTATTGTTTCAATTTAGTGTTAATTGAGCAATTAAAATAAGTGTTCACACATACTCAATTTATCTTACTCCATTAGCATTTGATACCTGGAAAAATACGATGTACTTATACCAAATCAAATAATGCCTTCTATTCAGTTTTTTCCCTGTCCATAAAATATATTCACAATTATATTTATACATATAAATATGTATTTGACATTATTCAAACATTTTGTTAAAATTTCCATCAACCATTTTTAATTTTCTTAATTTATATTTTTATACCCTTCACACAGTGAAAAAGATTTGTCATTCCGTGTGAAATTTTTACAATTTTCATTTCCGAACCCATAAAGTATATATTTTCTGAAAGCTTATGAATAGGGGAGTCGATTAAGCTCTGTCAGTCTGTCCGTCTGACCGTCTGTCCGTGTGTATGTTGAAATCAACTTTTTGAAGCCCCCCGACATAGGTTGGACCCGGGTAAGGTATTAAAATATCAAATATATTCGGGAGTAGATCGGTATTGAAAATCAGAAACATCGGTACATAAACAACTGAGATATGAGAAAAACCCACGACCACCTCGATTTTTTTTTCAAAAAAACAACATTAGAACAACAACATACATACATACAAACGTGTATACTGGTTAGTGAAAACGTGGCATCGAATCCCAGCTGAGCCAAAAAAAAAATTTTTTTTTAAATTTTTTTTTTAATTTTTTTTTTTACTTTTTTTTTTTAATTTTTATTTAATGTATTATTTATATTTTTATTATTATTTTTCTTTTAATTTTTTTTTTAAATTTTTTTTTTATTTTTTTTTTGTTTTATATTTATTATATGTATATATTCTAATTATTTTTTTTTTAATTTTTTTTTTAAATTTTTTTGTTAAATTTTTTTTTTATTTTTTTTCTTATTTTTGTTTTTTTAACATACATACGTAAATTTATATTTTTTTTTTTTATATGTAGGTACGTATTTCATATGGGATGAATGGTGATACAAACTATTGTTATTGCATGACTACACGTTGTAAAGGGTATATAAGATTCGGCACGGCCGAATATAGCGCTCTTGCTTGTTTATATTTATTTTTATTTTTTTTTTTAATTTTTTTATTTTATTATTTTTTTTTTTAATTTTTTTTTTATATATTTTTTTAACACACATACTTAAATTTTTAATTTTACAATGGGATGTTTTTTATATGTATGTACGTATTTCATATGACATGAATGGTTATTGCGTAACTGCACATTTTGAAGGGTATATAAGATTCGGCATGGCCGAATATAACACTCTTATTTGTTTGTATATTTATTTGTTTGACATTAGAAATGCCACCTATAGAATTTTCTTGTCACTGAACATACTCCTCAAGAGTTATATTTCGAGTTTTAGACAATAAGTAAAACAATTAAATACATATTGCTCAATTTATAAGTAGTTTTTAGTAAGGTAAATTGAGCTCAATAAAGGCATTTAATTGCGATAATACTATAAATTGACAATTAAGGCGCTTGTGTGAATATATTATTAAGACAATCTTATACAATAGAGTCATTAAAGAGTCACTTATACCTAATACACTGCTAATTTTGTACCATTCCAACATTAGTCCGACTTTTGTTAGAAACATTTTCAGTTTAAACTAGTTTTTGTATCAAGTACAAAATTGTAAAATTGTTAACGCTAATATCTTTGCATAAATCTCCCATATGCCTTATTGAATGTTTTTAAATTTAAAACAATTTTTTGCTCCACTCACACAATTAGGATTTGCCAAAAAGGTTTGCTCTCAACTCAGCTTTTTTTTTTGGTGAGCTGTCTGCGGTTTTTCTCTTTTAAATATCATTTATCATATACAAAAAATGATACGGCGTCTTTCTGTGTCTTATTAAAAGTTTTAATTGCATTATTAGCACGAGTCTTATTTTATTCGGCGTCTTAGCATGCGAATAGTTTGTAAAACCTCTTCGTTTTTGAAAGTTTTTGTTTAAGCAGTAGACTCAAAGGCGTCTACTGCTTATTTTGTAATTTCCGTATTTCGCTTTAAATTTGTTAATACTTGTTTATGGTTTTTGTTAGTGTGAGTTTTAATAATTATTTTATTTCATCAAGGGAATGTTAAAATTATATTCCGGTTAAATTGTACATTTTAGAGTTGATTTTAATTAATATCAATTTATCTTGTTAAAAGTATATTTAAAGCAGATAATAGTGAAGTGTTTGTGAGGATCATTTATGGAATTCGTTTTGACTGTATGTGGAGCTGCAGTTGTCAAAACTTGAGCACTCATTAAAAATAATAAGTGGAATATGTGTTTAATCATACATTGTATTGTGATTTATTTTTATTTTTTAGAAGCAAAAACTCCAGAAACAATTTTCACAAGGCACTAAAGTCATGAGTAGATAAGGGAAATACAATGTTTTACTTGTTGAAATGTTTTAAAAATCAGGATTTGGTCAAAGGATAGAGTAAAATTCCAATCCGGTTGTTATGCCATAATATTAATTTGTTTACTATTAAATATGCCTAATTCGCCTGTTTTAGTGTGTCTATAAGGTGTCAGCTCAAGTCATGCAATGAGAACTTTTAGGTAAAACTATAACTTGCCCCTACGACTCGGGAACTATTTTCTAGATTTCTATTGACTAAGAACTTTAATAGCTAAGAAAATTTTCCTATTTTAAAACAACTTTACGAAGGCTCCAACTAATGTATAAAAAAAATGGAGACCTTAAGTAAGTCAATCTTAACTGCTTATGCTTTACACTTTGCAACGATCTCATCCTTTAAGCTCATAGTTTATTCATTTCATTGAGAATATATAAACGCCCTGTATGCGTAGTAATTAACAACTCTTTTTCGATTTTAAATGAATTTTAGTTTCAACAAAATGTTAACAAAATCTTGTTATCTTTAAGAAACAGTTATAGCAGAATTTCAACAATTAAATAATTGTAACTACTCCTTTAACAAGTCCCCCAATACCATTTGCCATCATTTATTCATTCATGTGTTCATATGCTCATGTTAATTAAAGAGACCGCAGAATAAGAAAATTTTTATAAAAATAAAGTTGGATTAAAATGTACATAATACAACAACAGCAAAAACACTCATTGTAGAACAAAAGTGTACGTGTTGCCATGGTCAGGGTCAGCTTCTTGACAATATAGAATTAAACTGTAAAAGTTGTGTTTTTTTTTCTTTTGGCACCAAAAAGGATGCGAAACGAGAAAATATTATACAACATAAAGTTACACTTTAGCGCTGAAAGAGGAGACATAATCACTTGCAAAAGATTAAAAAAAAGAAGATCAGAAAACAGGTATTTTATAATTTTTTTTTTTTTATATAAATGTTCTTAAGGTAAAGGGCAGCAAAAAAATTTAAGTGTTCTCACGTTTGAGCATTGAATAGTTAGTTGTTAAAGAAAAACGTTTTTGTTTTGGCTTTTTAAGATATTTACAAAGAAGTTTTAACAAGCTGTAATAACTTTTTTGTTTAAATTAAAATGGGGAAGCATTTCAAGCTATAAACTAAAATTAAACTGTTTACAGATTTAAATCGGCACATAAAGGTAAATTTAAAGGTGCACTATACGTGAGCTTTAATTCATAACTTAAAAAAAAACATAATTAATTCGTCTACAACTGTAACACATTAACGTCAAACACGAAGAGGTGCCTTTTTAAAATAGCTTGTTAGAAACTTGGATAAACTAAGCAAATTAACAAAAACTTATATATTACTTTGATTAAGGTTCTATTAAGGGAATAAAAGTTTTTTAGAGAGCACTCTTTTCAACCCAAGCCAACCTAACCTAAACCAAAACAATAAAACACTTGATATAAATAGTTGTAATTTGCTTCATAACCTACAATTCGCTTATACATTAACATCCTACGAAATCACTGGTTTCAAACTTACTCTTTAATCGCTATAATTTTATCAACAACGTACCTCTATGGTGTTCACTAGACTCAATCGAATAAAAATGAAGTCGAACACTAAAAGTTTGTTTTGTAAATTTAACAATAGATTGCAATTAAAATTTAATTTATTCATTAAAACATATTCCTGCCACATTATTTGTTTTCTTGGTAATTATGTATTGTTCGAAAAAGTTGCAAAAGAGTTTATTACCTTGTTCTAAAAAAAGGCGTTTTATGCGTTGAAAACAAAAGACTTAAGCGCCAAACTTGACTTTGTTTGTTTATGGGTTTTTGAGAGTTAAATTCTAGCATTTTCTTTGACAATTTTTCATAGAATAGATCTATCGATCTGTCCAAAAACCTGTTGACATACACCTAATTAGCAACAATGTTTAAATATGACACGTAATCTTCTAAAATTAATATAAATCTATTAATAATCAACAGCCCTGGGCTACGATAACTTTTTATGTGTTTTTTTTTTATTTATTTATTTTTTTTTGCTATAGATCGTAAAAACTTAGTTTTGTTTAAATACATAGACACGTTTTTTACTCACTTTTGTCGTTTAAGTGTTGAAAACAGTTTATTGACTTTGGAGGCAAAATACTTATGGAATTATTATTTTAATAAAGCCGCGTTTTTAATGACGTCAAACCATAAAACCTGTTGTCGGAGTACTGAAACTCTCAAGAAGCGTGTGTAAAGATGTAACCAAACAACAAATGAAAATTTAGTTAACAACAAACTGTTTACAATTAAACCAAAACTTAATTTATGGGCCCAGCATAATAGTTAATTAATAGCGAAGAAAACTTAAATGCCAAGCGGCTGATCAACCTGTTTTAATCAACAGTTTTGTTGACCCTATTATTTTAATTTTTATCTCTATTAGAGAACAAAATTAGTTTAGGTATTAATAAAATATTAATTGAATTTAATTTATTTCTTTATGAATCTTAATTATATATTACGAAAACTTATAAGCGTAAAGAATATTACTTAATACATACTCTAGTATGACTTACACATATAAATTGAATTCAGGCTATAAGTTCAATGTGAGAATGACAGAATATCTAAAAAAGTTAGTTATCCGATACAAGCTGAGTGGAATACATTTTCGAAACCAGCTACGGTTTCATCATCAGCACTCTTTTGATCAGAGCTACAAGTGTAAATATCAACTATTTAACTCAGTATTATATTGAAAATTGAAAACTAGCATTATTTGTTCTAATTGATTTTATGTCTTTTGTAAACGATTGAGTTAGTATGAAAGGATCTTTCAATGGGTGAACTCTATAAACTTGCGAAGGTGGATGGAGGGAACCACGTGTAGACAGGCCCGTATGGTGCTCAGGGAGCCACTTGGCAGGGGTGCAGTGAAGATACTGGGTTCATTACAGGACACTTTAAATATCATCTGAAGAGGATGCAGATCGTGGATGATGATATCTGTAGAATGTGCCTGGAGGATGCCGAGACGGCAGCGCATGTAGTATGCGAGTGTCCGGCGTTTGCGAGCGGAAGATTAAGGATCACAGGCAAGCACACTTTAAGTGTGAGTGCGATTTGGGACCTTAGTCTGAGGGATATGCTGGCGATTACAAGGGACTGTGCGATGAGGATTGTCGACAATCACTAGTCGGCAGTGTGAAATCGTTTTCCTAATCCAGAGCAAACGCCGGTTGTAGCGCGGGACTCAGTGATTGAAGGTATACTGATCGGTAGACACGAAATCACTGAGGAGCGCAGGGGGTCGAAAAGGGACCCGTGATAGTAGTGATCTGCGTGTGTGTAGTGTGTGTGTATGAAATTTACCGACATAAATTTTTCCTGTATTCTTTAAAATGAAATATACTATCAAATGTGAAAACAATTGTGATTATCAGTTTGATTTTTTTTTTTCATTAAAAATTTGTGTTATAATTTTAATACCCTGTCAACTCTGATGATGCCTTATACCTTTTATTTTTTATTTTTTATTTTTTTTTTTTGTTTGTTTATTTTTAACTCTCAACTTTTAATGATGATACTCCAAAAATTTAATTATAACTTGCAAACGATATGTATGTCTTAGTATACCAAAGTACTAGGCTTTTAATGTTTCTTGAGTCATATTAAGATTGTTGGCTAAATACTCCAATATTTTAGGATATAGAATGGAGAATAAGAAAAACGAAATTTCAGCTAAATTTGCCTTTTTAAATTCATTAAAAATTTTGTAAGAACAACTTTACAATTTTCACTAAATACTTAATTTTTTTTTAAATAATTTTTCCCGACTACACATCAGATTGTTCAAATGAATACAACTCGTAGAATACAGGTTTGCGTAATAAATCACGTATTATTTTTAAAAAAATTTCAACTGAAGACCTGTGGTGATTTGGTGCATATTAAGCCCACTGAGAACTAGAGTTGACTTTTCCCAGCACTGAAATTCCTAAAACAAATTTAAGAAAAATCGTGGGAAAGAGAAAATTTCCCGGCAGGATAATGCCGCGATTCACAAAAGTAACCAGATCTGATTGTGGCTAGAGTCAAATAACCAACCTCAATTGAAATAGACAGCCAGTTCTTCAGACTAAAATTCTACGGCAAATAACTGAAAAAGCATGGTACGTAAAATCGATGATAGGAATAAGCAACATGCACGACTATGAAGCTCAAAGTCGCTGTTATTTATGCCTGGGAGACAATCTTCACAGAAAAATGTTAAAAACTTATAAAAACTATGCCAGATGGGATCTTTGAGCACATTTTTAATTATTAAGGATCAACTCACTACTAATTTGTAAGTAATTTCTAGTTTTCATATGATTTTTAAAATGCGACTATAACAACGCAACATTCTGAAATCAAAAAAATTTTGTAACGGTGAAGAACAGATGAATGACGTTTATTTAGTTATAAATTTCTAATACTTTTCTAGATGGTATAAAAAGATATTTTCTTATTTTTGTGTTAATATAAAAAATACTTAAAACAGACGTGTGACTATAATATTGCACCGCAGTGTATTAGTTGTCAGGCCTGCTCGTTAAACTATATAATTTCTTTGAATTTAATAATGAAGAAAACTGGTGAATCTATGCAGGAAAAATACCGACACAAATCTGACACATATATATGTTTAAAAGTCATTGACAACTTATACTCTCAAAAACCATGGTTTCTTTATAACCAAAAATATTTATATTTATACTCATTGAAAAAGTCTGCGCGTTCTTTAAACGCACTGTTCCCTAGAACGAATGTTTGTTAAAGCAAAAACCTACTGTATTTTTGTTGCTCGAATATTAAAGCGGTTCTCAGGTTGCCTGCTTGTTGCAAAATGTTATTAACAAAATAAAGAAGATATAAAATATATATACTATTTACAAAAATAATATTTTAAATATTAAAAACGCAACCGATTTACAGTATTTAGCACAGCATCTAATCGAATTTTTATATATTCAATGACTGTCTTAAATATTTCAACCTTCTAGGTACATTTTAAATCGCTAAAATATTACAAATTGGCTACATATACTGTTTTCTATTTGAATTGATATATTCTGTCCCATCAAAAGTACATATATTATTAACTTAGGTTTCAGGGTACCGTCGTACTAAATTTTAGTAAAATCCACTAGGGATATCGATTATTCGATTTTTAAAACAAAACGGTTTTCGGATATTCCGATTAGTTTTTATTAAAAAAAAAACGGTTTTCGGTTAAGAATTTAAAAAATAACCGGTCAACCAGTTTTAGTCGAACACAAAAATCAAATTATTTATTGAAATAAAAAGTTTATTTCAATAAAATCAAAATAATTTACAAAGAAACAAAATGCAGTTCAAATGTTTTGAAGTATATTTTTTTGTTTTTATGAAACTTGAAAATGATTTTCCTCTTAGCATATACTTATAGAATATAAAGCATCAAGTAATATTTTAAGCCTTTCAGATCACTTATGACACTTATCTAAATTAAAAAAAATCCTTCAAAATGTGTTCTTTACGATTAACTTTTGTAGTGCATTTTGGTGTGTGCAAATATATATTAGTACTGTTCAGCTCATAACAATAACCGGTTCATATGTACCAAAATAACCGGTTTTTTCGATATTCGAAAAAGAGTAATTTTAAAATATTTGGCTTTGACAAAACTAAAAAATCGGTTAAAGCTAGTCGAATAATAACCGTTCGATTACCATAAAATCCACCAAATCGAGTTAAGAAAGACCGACAGACAAAATTTCTTAAAATTATTATTTTGAATTCTACATCATACAATAACAACAAACCTAAGAAAACAAAAATATTTTATTTATAGACCCATTTTTTCAATCTTGTTATAAGTATAAATAAGTTGTTTTGTTATCTCCCATCATTAGTTCATTATATGAAAAAAAAAATATTTTACGGGTAAACAGAAACACTAGAAGAAAACAACAACAAAATTTTCCTGCCATAACTCTCTACGATACATGTGACATAAATGCAAAAAGATAAAATATTTCAATCTCTAGATTGTCATATCAACACACAACAACAACTACATACATACATACATATGTACTAAATCTAAGATTGTTAACTTCTTTATAACAAATTCTGTTAAATTTTTTAAATTCTTCTTAAGTCTTATTTTAGAGCGATTTAAACAAAAATTTGTTTTTAAAACTGGCGTGCTTGGAATATATTTTAAGAAATTAAAATTCTAAAAAAAAACAAAAAAATCTTTTTAAAAAAATAGAATAAATATTTAGATGCTATAGGGGAATTCTGATTGAAATTGATGAAAAACATATTGACATAATCGTAATTTAAAGATTCCAAAATGTCCCATTTTTTTACGATTTTATTGCTGTGTTATATTTTGTGTTTTATTTATTATTATAAAAAAACAGGCTTTAAAAAAGCCATATCAAATCATATTAAACGATTTTCATAAAGGTGCGTTTTAAAAAAAAATTTTAAATAATAATTAATATGTCAATTTGTAGTCATAATAAAAATTCAAATTTAATTAGTATTTTTTTTATTTTCTTTAAATAGAATCATTTATGGAATACATTTAAATGCTAAAGACGAATGCTATTAATAAATAAAAGATTTATTTAATCAGCTTCTATTATACTTAGGTATTTCTTAATAGTTTAACACAATTTAGGTGCTAAATGACATACAACAGAGAAATTTAATTGAAATTGATTGCCGGCCCAATTAAGTATTTGTTTAGCGACTTGCGATTTAAACCAGATATTCTAAGGTAAAACAAAAAGAGAAAAACTTGAAAAATAAAACCCACTTTAAAGTTAAGATATTTGAAGAAAGGCAATATTTTTATTTTCGGAAAGTATGTTCTTGCTTTTTAAAGATATTATTTTTATATTCTTTACATGAGAGTGTAACATGTGTTATATAAGTTTGTAATTGAGTTTGTAATTTCCGCTACATTTATTTGCGACCCCATAAAGTAAAAATGCTGAATCCTTATAGATAGAGAATTTGATTTAGCTGGATCCGTCTATCCGCGAGAATGTTGAAATCAATTTTTTATAGCCCCCAAAATACTTCAGACTCTTATATGATACTAATTTATCAAATATGTTATGCTATTATAAATCAGTTATATGGGCATATTAAGAGGTGAGATATGAGCGAAAGAATACGAGTACCTCTATTATTTACCCATAGAAAGTCACATTTGCAACTCCTATGAAACTTCTTGCAACGTTTATTATGTATTTATAAAATATATACCTTTGCAACATTTACAAAAAATGTGTCAATTACCGACAAAGATATTGTGGAAAAAATTTTTGGAAAAAAATTCAATGAAAAGTACTGAGCTAAAATAACAACTAAAGTAAGAGGTTAGTGGTATGTACGTCTTGTATTTAAACATGATAGAACAAACTGTGTAAAGGGTAAATAAGGTTCGTCACCGCCGCATATAACCCTCAAACTTGTTTCAATTCAAGCGATTAAAACTACTTTCGTGCTCACCTTTTTAGAGATTTGAAAATTATTAATAAATTCTTATTATTTAAGCAAAAAAAAAATAATACCTATTTCTAGTTTTTAAACATTTACTGCTTTTAAGAAAATCTTTTTGAATGGCCACATCTTTCTCCATAAAAATGGTTGATACATTTTTAAAGTTGGCTCAAACTGAAAAAAATTAATACTAAATTGATTTGAAATTAAAAATCTATAATTTTGTTTAAATCTTATACAAAATTTAATAATTTTCATTATTTTCCACCAAATTTTTATATTTAGGTCTGTAACGTACGGTCTACATCAACCATTAATTTGTTCGAACACGAAAAATTTTTTGTGCGCATATGAATTTGCCTGGTGTGGACCGCTGTTGTTGATGTATGGTTTTTGTTCAAACAGAGTTGTCAGAACATTTGTTCGAACAACGATGTCTGACATTAAAAGGCATTTTGAATATGAAACAAAGAGACGAAACGTAAAAATATAAACAAAATACACTTTATACGTTTCCGGCATATCAAAGAACATGAAAAAATTTTTGACAGTTGCAAGGTATATTACACTTTAGGTAGACGCACCGTGTATTTTGTTGCTACAAAAACCTTCCTAAATGTGAAGACAAGCTCTTAAACAGCTAATAAAAAAGTAGCAAAATGTCGAGCCAAAAACAAGCTATGTAAACGAACAAAAAAGGTAAACACATTTTGACATTTGGGAAGAAAAATTCATAAACAAAACAATGATCAGCTGTGGACTAAAGCCTACCTGGAGTTAATATACCTTGGTCAGTTGCTTTGCCGACGTTTTGTTCTAGTCTGAACAAATCGATGGCTCGTCTAGACGTAAAGTAAAATAATATTTAACACTTTGTAATATTTTTAGAAGTAAACACAAGTTATCTACATTATTACTCTGTTGTATAGTTATATGTTGTTCAAAAAAAGTTCAATACAACAAGTGTTACAACATATACGGATAGAAATAATTCGTTAATTATTCGATAGTGCAAATGTTAAGACCTCTGGTCTTTTTACGTCATAGACAATCCAACGTTGGGTTCTGTCAGCTATTATTTTAATCTGCCAGATAGGCCGAATACGTTGATGCTGCTTGTAAAAGCTAAAAAAAAAAATAATTTTCGCAAATTCAATTTTGTCGAATTATGCATGTGAACAATCATCTACACTTAACGAAATTCAACTGACATAGAAGTTTAGAATTTATGATAAGAATTATGAATTCATAATTATTTAAATCTTTTATTTAAGTTTATTTTTAATCATTTATTCTGACTTAAGTTCATTTTCCTTAATTGCTTAACTTTCTGAAACAGTTCTAAATTATTAACATTAAGAAATACTGAAATACTATTTCGATATTACCCGAAATCAATTTTGATAAAAATAAAAATAAATGCTATACTTCTCATTTTCTTTTTTCATTAAATTGTAACATAAATAAATAGTAGTTTTTGATATAATATGAGTATACCGATAAAGATTGCTATTGATAGCAGGTTTCAAAAATGCATTCCACTCGGTTAATATCGGAATAATTTTTAAGTATTTTGTAATGACTACAATTTAATTAAGATATGTTTTAGGGAGTTTATTAATTTAGCAATATTAAACTTAAGCCAGAATAAATGATTTAAAATAATTTAATTGTAAGACAAACATAACAATTTTATAAATAAAAATATAAAACCAGGCAACTTCGTATGTGCGATTTTATATTCCACAATTAATAGCAACATCATTGGAATTGAAAAAAATATATATTAAAACTAAACACACATCCAGTTTTATCCTCGACACACCCTTACACTTATTTAAAACCCATTTTCAATTAAATGCAATGAAGGTACGATTTTTATACCCGCCACCAAAAAAATTGTGGGGGTATATTCATTTTGTCATTCCGTTTGTAACACATCGAAATATCCATGTTAGACCCCATAAAGTATATATATTCTGAATCGGTGTTTGATTTTATGACGATCTAGCTATGTCCGTCCGTCTGTCCGTCTGTTGAAAGCACGATAGAGGTCGCACCGAAAAAGCTAGGGGGCTCAAATTTTGCCAGAATCTTTCCTATAGACAAGGTTTGTTTGGTATTGAAAATGGGCTAAATCGGAATATTAGGAAGAGAGTTATAGCTCGAAAAGCAAGAGTAGGTCGAAAAAACCGTGTCCTTCGAACATCGAATAAAATGGAATTGTGTCCAAACGCCTTAACGTAGACTCATGAAACTTCGAATATATATTTCCTTATATTTTCCCCCTAAAATTGTTTTAATCTATGCATTAGGAGAGGAGTTATCGATCAAAATGTACGAAAATTTATACCGCACAGTGTATTTTTTGGTATATTTAAAAACAAAAACGTCATAAAAGCAACAAAATTGGATGTACGACTCTGAAATTTTGCACACTTTGCTTTTTGGTGACACGCTTTCTTGTAACGGCAAATCAATGTGCCACGCCCACTTTTACGCCCACCTCCCATATAACGTTTTAACTAAAATTCATATAATTTCTCTATTAATAAAGATTTTGGAATAATAAAGGGCTATATTGAAACACCTCAGTTGTACTCATTCGCAAAAATAACTTTGACACGCCTATTATAACGCCCACTTTTCACGTTATCTACCGTTAATGAAATTTAAAAGCTCATAAAACCGCTAAAATTAGAGGTATGATGATAAATTTTGCTACGTCTATCCCCCTATGCAATTTCATTACTATGCCAAAAAATTAAGGGGCCACGCCCACTTTTACGCCCACCTCCCATATAACGTTTTACCTAAAATTCATATAATTTCTCTATTAATTAAGATTTTGGAATAATAAAGGACTATATTGAAACACCTAAGTTGTACTCATTAGCAAAAACAACTTTGACACGCCTACTATAACGCCCACTTTCACTTTTGAATTGTGTCCAGACGCATAAACGTAGTCATGAAACGAATATATATTTATCGAGTCAAAAGAATATTTTTCCTTGAAAATCGCTTAAATCTATGAATTAGGAAAAGAGCTATTGATAAAAATGTACGAAAATTTATACCGCACAGTGTATATTTCAAATTTAAAACGTAATAAAACTGACAAAACTATATGTACGATTCTGAAATTTTGCAAACATGGCTTTTTGGTCAAAGTCTTTGTTATAACGGAAATGTGCCACGCACACTTTTTTCCTTAAAGTTTTATAAAAATATATTAGTCATATATATTAGCATTTATTCATCTAGCTAAATATAAGATAAAGATGATAAGATAGATGACTCTACTAGCAACTACTAGATGGCATGCTAACAACTTATGCTTATGTTCTCCTGAAGTTATGCTCTATTAAAAATGGGAATTTAGGAAAATTTATAAAAATTATCTCTAAACATTATAAACAATTTATTTTCATGTACTAATGGCTAACAAATTTTAAAATTATACAAAACTTATTTCGTTTGAAAATCTTTTAAAAGCAAAATGTTATAGAAGTTTAAAAATCAAAATCTTACTAATAAATTTCCCGTTTTAGAAAAATGCAGAGAATGTATATTTTAAATCACCCTGTGGCCCTTAAAATTTAACCTTAAATTCACTTTCTTCCTCTTAAATTCATGTAAATTCTCTATGAATAAAGATTTTGGAATACTAAAGGACTATATTGAAATATCTAAGTTATGTTTATTAGCAGAAACTTTATTGACACGCGTATTTTAACGGCCACTTTCATTGAAAGACTAAATTTACGAAAACATTTTACTAGCATACCGAAGTTATAATGGGTGGTTTAATTTTAAGGGACTATGTTGATTTTGAATAAAATTATTATGAAATTATTATCATTTATTTTTATAACGATAATATTTGTATGCTTCAATTATGTATGGAACAAAATATCGGCCAAATGGCCCCCCAACCTAGGCGGCACACCACGATCCGATAGTCCAAATTTTCAATGACACTGTTGATGCTCGATTGTTGGGCACGATGATGAGTCGAGGTTGCTTGCTCTTTTGCCACGTTATCGTGAAAAACAGCAATGTTTCCCATTCAACGAACTAAGATGGCATTCACAGATGTTTTCACATTTCATACAGACCTGCTTTGCAGACATTTAAATATTTTTTACAATTCTCACGATTGTGAACGAATTCGAACGATTATGTTGACCAAAAGAATCACGAAGTGCACAAAATGCATTTTGATTTGAACGCCCATTTTTATAAAAATCTTTAATATTTAAAAGCGTTGCTCGATTGCGTATCTTTCCACGGTTCAAATTGAGTTAGTCTGAGATTGAGAAATGTCAAATGAAATACAAGAAAAAAGTTGAAGTTTAGATGTGGTTCACCTTAAACATGGGCCCTTAAAATTTAACCACCATCTACAAAGAAAGTGATACATATTTTATTATAAAGAGATTATTCTATAGCGATTAACAAAATAATAAATATTGTGCTTTAAATGTACACAAAATTGGTGGTGGGTATAAAAGATTCGGCACAGCCGAATATAGTGCTCTTACTTGTTTTTTTTTGTGTCCGCGCATAATAACTGTAGTTGTGTGACTGTGTTGTTAGTCGCTTTAATTGTAGTTCATTAAAATAATAATATTCATGTTATTTTGGTTTCTGCCCGTACTGTTGTATTTCCACAAATAATGAGTCAATAAAAATGTTTAACAACCGATATAATAATTTGTTTTGTATTTCTGTTTTTATACTTATGTATTGTTGCTTGTCTGGCCACATAATGCTCACAACCCATTAAAGCAACCATATTAAGATGTTGTTTTTGTTTCAAGTGTTTTACCATAAATTTTGTTAACGGTGTCTCGACAAAAAAAACAAACAAAAAACTTACATTAAAAAAATTTTAACAAAAGCAATAAAAAAAATGTCGGTTAAAGCTTTATTCAGTGGGTTATTGTTAAAAGAAAAATGTATTTGTGTGATGGTGGTTAACTTTCATCTTAAAGGTCGCTTTACGCACTTGTACGTTAACAACGCACACAGTTAGTTTTCAATTAAGTTGACTTCATATTGCATTGCTGGTGAGTCGTGCTCTCAATGAATTCGTTCAAAAAAAGGTGCTTCAACACTACATGTTTATTTTTCTTTATTTGTTTAATTGTTTTAATAAATATTGTTTACTTATTTGTTATTTGATATCTTTATTAATTTTTTTAATTGAAAACTATTCTTTGTTGTTGTTTATATTTTTTTGTTTTAATTGAAAACAGTTGTAATTCATGATTTATAGAACTTTAAAATTTTTAGTAACATTAAAAATGAATATATAAAATAAAACATATTGCATAAGGAAATTATATTTTTTAAAATTAATATATCTGTTGTTTATCGGGTGAATCACAATTAATTGAGCACCTTTTGCAATTTGCTTAACATGTAGAAATATAAAAGGCAGATATTTTGTTAAAAGAAAGTCTATAAGGAAATACATAAAAAATTTATGGACTATTTAATTCATTAAAACAGAAACATGAGCCATAAACTTACCGCGGTAAAGAATAAAACGTATTTTCTTTCAAGTATGTCGTAATTATAACAATCAAACATCTTTGTGAAAACAAATTTAATGGCATAACCCCTGTTTAAATAATTTCCTGCAAATGAAACGATTTAAATTGTTCTTGCTCTATAGTTGGCTTAACATATTTAAAACTATTTAGAATGTCTTCATGAAAGTCAGCCGTTCTGACTTACATTTAAACGATTTAATGGTTGAATTAAACAAATGTGCTAAAATTTAAAATCAATTTAGTTTTCGATGCAAATTTCTCAATAGAAATTGTTAATAAAATCACTATTTTTGTTAAGGAAGTTCTGATTATTTATACAAATTTATTTACGAAATACACCAGTCAATATCTATTATGTAGGGCTGTTATATTAAATTAAAAAAAAAAAAAAAAATATGTAGACGAAATAATTCTTTTTTATTTTATGGCTCATTAGTTATAATTAACTCAATTCATATTTAAATTTTTAAACAAACTTGAAACGTTAATCAAATTTTAGTGCTTTTAAAAGACAACCGTAAAGATAAAAATGTAAATGAAATATAAAATATGCTCCCTTTTGAAAACTGAAGTCAAATTACGGTATGTGACGGCCATTAAAGCTTTACTCGACCGTCAGAATATTCTATGCTTTTACAATTGAAATTTAAATACAAAAAAATTTATTTCACAGAGTAAATTCAATTGTTTTTTTAACCTTGATTCGTAAAAGCCTATAACGTTAATGTTATCATATTATTTTTCACCAACATTATAAAGAAATGCCGACTTTTAAATACTTCGCTAAATGTGAAATGATTGGTCATTAATGAAGTGCTTTAAAATGAATTTAAAATTTTAGTTAAAATATTTTAGACAATTTATAAACCCACGAAACTTTTTTTCATTTAATATGCATGAGTTCTATGCTTTTATTAGAATTAGAATTTATCAGGATTACGTTTATGTTCATATAAACAACGGATATCCAATTAAACACTAGTGTAAAATTCATTAGTGTTTTCAACTAAATTTACTCACTTTAGCATCAGTTGAACCCCTGCAAAATCACTTCTTTGTCATGTTTTTTAACTGGTTAATTAAGCCATATCAGTAATAAATAAATAATGCAAACAGTGTTAGCATATATTGGCCAAAAATCATCACAATATTTTGCCTTAAATTACTGCATTATTAATTCAGTTTTAAGTTTCAGTCACAACAAATATAAATTTATTTTTTCGTCACATCAAAAAACCTTGGACGACAAGTGTTAATTAAAAAAATATACAGATTTTAAAATTCTACACCAGTCAGTTATAGAATTGTTTTTTCTAAATTTTATTTTATTTTTTTTTTTTATCTTATGGCTCTTCTGCCTCTGTCCACATAAATTTGATAATTAAAGAAAATTATATTTCTATATTAATTGAGACTTTTAACACTTACCCAATAATGTGCCATGACACGCCAGGGTTATTTTTAAACTAACGGCCAGCACAAGTAGTTGCAGTAAAACTTGTTGTAGTTTGAATTTAAACATTTTGTTTAATAATTTCTTTAACAAGCACAAATTTTAAACTCAAAATTTTAGCAAATAATAAAAATCACTTTTTATTTTATTATTTTGTTGGTTGTTATAAAATTTGTTTATTTTTTATAAGACAAAATTTCTGATTTTAATCTTCTTCTGTTGTATTTTTTTTTGAAGCAGATAAATTATTTTCTTATAAATATTTTTTTAATAGATCTTTGTTTAAATATAAAATTTTTTTTTAAAGTAATTATTTATTTGTATTTTTTTTTTTTTTTTTTTTTTTTGGAAAAAAAATTTTAAAAACACTCTTTATTATAATTTTTCTAAGCCGAAATATTAAAATTTTTTTATTAAAAATTATTATTTAAACTATAATTGACACAACTTCAATATCCACTCTTGCGTACTGGTTAGCTAGACTTGAAGGCGTCTTATGGTTTGCCGGTGACCGCTAACGCACGTTTATATACGACAGTCTTAAAAAATTTCTAAAATCGTTTAAAACAAGATGACTGTAGGTTTCTTTCCAAATGTTTACAGCAGCAGCAGCAGCAGCAGTATCAGCAGCCGCACCTGACAACTAGTCAAAATTTAAATGGGAGAGCTTTAGTATTTGAGTGTTCACTATTAAAATTCATTGATTAAATAATATAAAATTTTTGAGAGAATTTAATATATTTCGAAACTCATTAACGGACACATCAACTTTGCGAAAACTAAAGTATATAACAGGTAATTTATTTTAAAAGTTGAATAATTCTCCTATGCAATGTATATAAACAAAATAATTCTAAAGAACATCTCATTGATCTACAGAACATGTTTAAGTTATTTGACAACATTTAAAAATAAACCGTAGTTGTTGCTCTGCTTGCAGGGATGGAAATTAGTTTCAATATTAAATCTTTAACTCATAAGTTTTAAAATTTCACAAAATTTGCCCAACATACATAATTTGCATACAAAATTTATTTACCTTAATTAAAGAAATTAATTGATTTTGAAAACGTAAATACCAGCAAGATTATCAATTATATATACAGGGTGGGCCAAATGAAACCAAAAGGTGTAAAAGTTTAATAACTTTTTCGTCTATTATTATTTTTTTTTAATTTTTTCTTTCAGATTATATAGACAACACTTGGAGAATTTATAATGGAGCGGTTTACAACTGAACAGAGAACCAGAACAATAGAATTTTATTATTTAAACCAGAGATCAATTATTTTAACGCACAGAGCATATCGTCAACATTTTAACGTCAAAATTTCGCCCTCTGAAGCAATGATTCGTTGCTTAGTTGATCGTCATTACCAACATGGCAGCGTAATAGATTTGCCTCGAACCGGTAGACCACGTTTAAGTCGCACTGCGGAAATTATTGAACGAGTACAGCAAAGTATTAACGAAGCACAAGAAACATCTGCCAGAAGGCTAGGAATGTCTCGTACGTCACTACAAGAAGATTTACAGTTATACCCATATAAGGTGCAATTGGTGCAAGAATTAAAACCCGCAGATCATCGGCAACGTCTAAATTTTGCAGTTAAATTTCAAGAGTTGGCCAGAAATGAAATCAACTTTATTAAAAATTTCATTATGGGTGATGAAGCTCATTTTCATTTGACTGGCTTTGTTAATAAGCAGAACTGTAGGTTCTGGGGTTCTCAAAATTCAAGCTATTCATCAACGCCAATTGCACCCCATCAGGTATACAGTATGGTGTGGGATCACATCTGAAAATGTCAGTGGGGCTTTCTTCTTCGAGAATGAAGATGTGGTTTCAGCAGGACGGAGCCACTGCCCATACTGCCCGAGACACAATGGCACTTTTTAGTCAAATT
Source organism: Phyto melanocephala (assembly GCA_941918925.1). Lineage (NCBI taxonomy): Eukaryota > Metazoa > Arthropoda > Insecta > Diptera > Rhinophoridae > Phyto > Phyto melanocephala. The sequence continues at coordinate 128,812,776 of OW799233.1, read as the reverse complement.
TTTTGAGGGCGAATAATTTCCAGAGATTCGGATCGCCAGATTTGACAGCACCCGACTATTTTCTTTGGGGTTATTTGAAGGAGTGAGTGTATGTGAACAAGCCAGAGACAATCCTTAAACTCAAGGCAAACATTGTTGCAGAAATTCGAACGCTACAGCCACAAGTTTTGAAAGATGTTATGGAAAATGCTCTAAAAAGAGCCCATCAGTGCGAAGCTGAAAACGGTGGTCATTTAAGAGACATAACTTTTCATACAAAGTGTAAAACAATTTCCCTTTTGTATATTATATAATCTGAAAGAAAATATAAAAAAAAATTAATAAACAAAAAAGCTATTAAACTTTTACTCCCCTTGGTTTTTTTTTTGCCCACCCTGTATAAACGGCCATTTTAAGGTTTGTTTAAAGTTTGTAAACAGTAAATTTTATTTTATTGTTGAACTTTAAATGTTTTAAAGACTTTATTATTTTTATTTTGGCTAAAATAGATAAATAGATGATATTTATATCCAACACTACGACATTCCGATCAAAGAGTACTGATGATGAAACCGTAGCTGGTTTCGAAAATGCATTCCACTCGGCTGGTGTCGGGATTAAAATTTACTTTTCCAGTATATTCTTTCATTATCACAAATAAAAATTGATTTCTTCATTTAGTGATTAGAAATTTAGTAGTAAAAATGAAATAGAGAAAAAAAATTTCGAAGACTATATTATTTTTTTTTTTTTTTTTTCATTTTTAACAATTCTTTATTTTCATTAGACCTCTTTTTTAATTCCTATAATATTTAATTATTCGAGTCTAAGATTATTTAACAGTTTTATTTACAAAAGTTAACAAATAAATATTAAACAATATTTTATTTTTCTTCAATTTTTCACTATTCCCTTGAGTAGCATCTTCAGGAAATAAAAATTAACAAAAATTGTCAAACAAAATTTTCTGTTATTAGCTAATAACGAAAAATTAAAAAAAAAAAAAATTGTCATACAAAAATTTTACACCAAAAGCAAAAAAAAATACTTATAATAATTTTCATTATAAAAATATTTTATTTCCGCTTTAAAATTTTTGAACTATGCAAATAACTATAATTTTCAATTAATCTTTTAGTCTTTAATCTTTTTATATTTTTTTAGGTTAAGTTTTTGTCTACCTAAGCAGCCTCGATATTAAATCATAATGAACATAGCTTGCCATTGGCGTAGCTTAAAATTTTCCTGGGGGTGGCAAAAGCTTAAAAAAATCGTTTTTTCCGGGGTCTTCAAAAACAAATCTGGGGAAAATTTCACCCGCTAGAATGGTAAAGTTACGACAACGTAGCTAATATTCATTGCACGTTGAGGGCTCTCAGAAAACAATGGTAAAGTAAATGCAAATAAATAGATAAAGACACACTTTCATAATATTGTGGATAAAAATAAAAAAATTTTATCAGTAAATTAAAACATTTGTTAAAGAAATGTTTTGAAAATGTTTATTTTTTTTTTCCTGCAAACATTTTTTTGCTTGTGGTACTTCATTGACATTTACCTGTTTGTCGAGTCGGTACATGCATTTGTTTTTTTTAACAACCTCCTTTATTTAAAGACAGTATAAGAATCTAAATTTGGTTTTTTTTATATACTGTACAATATATTAAAGTAATTTTAAGCCAAATTTTTTTAAAATCCATCAATTAGTTTTGGAAACAATCAAGTTAAGAAAGACAGACAGACACAATTTTTACAAATTGGTAATTTATATTCTATATCATTTACCATATACATTGCCATCAAAATTTTCAATATATATATATCATGTACAGACGCTGTTTTTTATAATCTTATTATATGTATATAACAACAGAAAATAATTTGTTTTTAGAACATGTATTATAATTTTACGTTGTTTTTTACCATTTGGTATGAAATGAAGTGATAATTTCTTAAGTAAAAGCTTTAAATACTGAATTAAGCTATATAGCAAATTATTTTATATTTATTATTATGTTAACTTTCCATGCCTGGTAGTTTATAATATGACTCTCTCTCTCTCTCTTGTTATTTATTTTATTCTATATGTTATCAACATTTGTTTATAAACATTTAAAGCATGTGCTTATATTTGCCTAAGTCTAATAATATTCTTATCTCAAACGCACATTTAACAAAAATATAAATTTAATCATTTGCTTAGAGAGTCAAGTTCAAGTTTTATATGTTTTTAATGTGAGGATTTTTTTTCTTCTTTATTTTGTGTGTTTTTTATTATTATTCAAAACAGGTTGTTTTAAATAAATTTTTAATATCTACTACTTTCATTTCGTTTTATTAAAAATTAACTTGTGTTCAAAATAATATGAATAACTTAGGAATATAAATTGTGTTCATACATCTTAAAAACCATCGTCGAGAAAAGTTAGGGGATATATTAGATTTGTTACTAAATTTGTAACATAAGGGAAAATCCCCTATTAATATGTTTCGGCATACTAAAAAAGTTATGCTAGTCACCCTTAGGATAACTAATATTTTAATGGTTATTTCTAAATCTAAAAAAGTTTTTGTCAAATCTCAAAATACAACATAGTTAGTTTATTTTTACAAATTTTGTCGCTATTTAAAGACCAATCGGAATATCATGCATACCGTTATATCATATGTTATCTTCTTTATGTTAATAGTTTTTATTCAGAACTTTTATCGTAATTTATAGAACAATTACCAATTTATTTAAGCTATCTAAAGACTAAATAATTTTCAGCTTTTGTTGTACATATTAATATTATTGCCGCCCTTTTTGCTTCTTTCAAATGGTGTCGCCACTTTAGGTCCGATGACTACATATTGCATATACATAGTTCTTAATTGCTCGGCTGCGGCTTTATTGTTATATCGGTCTATTTTTTGAATATATGAATATAAAGCTTGCTCTAAAAAAGAATTGATGTTTATTAACTATTAAGGCACACGTGGAATAATTCTAAAAATTTTCTCACACTAAGACACTTAATTTACCAATTCTCTTAATATGATTAAATCAAGTTTTAATTTCACAAATGAGTAATGATAACGATATAAGAACATTGGATTATACTAACACCGAGTATAGCAAATACATATGTTTAACATAAAAATAATAATTTTGTTTTATTGGAATAAACTGTTAAGCCCAGATTTATAAAGTTTTTTAATTTTAGATATTTAAATAAAAAATCATCACCCTTAACTTGATTTTGATTTAAAATTTGCTATTGGCAACGTTTACAACAACAACGACAAATTTATTTGTGCCTCAATTAAAAGGAAATTTGAATATTATTATTATTTAAATTTATGCGCGATATCATGCCTTCATATATCTGCATATGTACGTTTATGGTTTGAATTAAGTAAAAAACTAATTTTTATAGAACTTTTTATGGTTTAATATTATTTACTATCAATAGTCAATTTATGCAAATTAACTGTATTATTTTTAAAATATTATTACACATATATTAATATAATTAGGTTTTTTTTTGTATGAATTTTATTGAGGTGCTGATCTAGTAGAAATTATTGGTCTTTTATATTTTCACATTTAATAAGAAGTTTGACCAAGCAATTTGATTTTATTACTTTTTAATTTTAAAGAAAATTTTAAATTAATATTTATTTGCATTGAAGACAAGATAGAAAAAATAAATTTGAATTTCAATTACCAAAATAATATACATATATAAATCAAATATTATTCGACTTGGATCCAATCATCAAAATGATACTGTTAATTTAATAAAAAATAATATTTTTAATTAACTACTTATTGACAAATATATCAATTAAGAAAGAAAATAAAAATAATTAAATTTTTTAGTTAAAATTTTTATTCATTTAATTTACAATATTTATAAAATCAATTCCATTTAATTAAATTACCTTTACCAAAAAGCGGAAAAGAACATACCTATGTATATTTTTTATATTTTATTTATTTATTTTTAAAATACATGTAAATATTAATGTGTTTATAAACAACAACATACAATTAACTACATGTGTACATTAGACCATCTTACAGCCAAAAGAAAAAAGTTCGACGTACACCACTGAATATAACTGTTGTAAGGCAATTTCGAAAAAACATATATATTTTTTAATTTTGATTTTATGGTTGTTTATTAGAGTAGTAGGAACTGAGATCTGGTGGGTAAATACTAGAATGGGATATTTGATGTCAATGACTATTAAAGCAAAATATTGGTCTTCTCAATACAAAAATATCAATATATCACACTTGAAGATCCGACTGTAAATGCCGAAGATATTAAAAAAAAAAATGTTTGGTTCGACAAAAAAAATTTTTTTTTTTTCAAATCTTCGTCGCATCAATACTTTAGATTCATTGGTTTATGGTGAAATTATTTTATGCGATGTACCCATGTATAAAAGTATGCACATATTAATTAATATACTTAAAAGCTCTACAGGTTTAAAGCTTATCACAATATCTCCATCATTCGTTTTTTTTTAAATAGGTAAACGCAAGGTCTATTAAATAAGGTCTGTTCAACTAATCAGCTGATCGTTTTTTGCTCCCCTATGTTTACTACTCGAAGTTGTCAAAATTTGTTTACCTTTTTAGGGCGACATTTATGTTTTTCAATTTTTCAATTTTCTTCTTATGATTTATATTTCCGAGCCGGACATGCTGGTAAAAGGCGTTTCTGTACCCAAGGACTGAGCCACACCAACAGCTATAGCAGCCTTGCCATTACTTGGCTCACAGGCCAAGAAAATACAACGATAAGCTATTTTGCCTTCACGCACAATTTGTACAACACCAGCAGCGAAACGAGCATCTTTCTGGCGCAACATACCTTGTGAAAAAGCACGCTTCTTCAAGACATCGTCTAGACTTCTATTTTATCTTTATCAGCCATATTTTAAGCAAATATTTACTATTAACACAATTTATTTTTGTTGTCTTGAAAAAATTGTTAAACAAAATGAAAACACAAAATTTAATAGGCGTTGGGCATATTCATACAGGTATATGCAACGGCGAATTTGCTGTGCTACTCTCTGTCAAATACCTCATAAAAATAATTTTTTATACATAGAGTTTGACAGTAACGTTTCCCATCAGATGGACTGATAATTTCACCTGGATGAATTTTTTGGTATTTTAGTCAGCTGTTTTTGACTACCTTAGAGTAATTTTACACTAACAAAATGCCCGTATATTTTTTTTGCTTTTTGTTTTTGTAGAGTTGCACAGACCTTATTTAATAGACCTTGGGTAAACTATAAAAAATTTATATTTTTTGTTTGATATTTTAAAATTTTTTTATTTGTCTTTAAATTTACAGACTTTTTTTTTATTTTTTAAAATATTTAATATCAATTAAAAAAGTTACTTTATAAATTAACAGCCGTATTAACAAAATTTTAGGTTTTTTAAAGGCTTACTTGACAGATGTTATAAAAAAAGCATTTAATAAACCTCAAATCAAATAGTCAATTAATTAAACAATTTCAAGCAATATTTTTTCTGTACAGTTTGCGGTTCTGCCTGTCTTTCAGGATGCCGTAAGAAGTATGTAAGCGTAAAAATAAAATTCAGATTAGTTGTGGATTTGTTATCTAACACAGAGAAGCTAAATAGAAAGCGAAGTTTATTTTCGTCGCCTGAAACAAAAAAAAATTTTTTAATTTTGAATATACTTATAATTATGAATTATTATTTTTTTATATATGTATACTAGCTAATACCCGGTGTGCTTTGCCACCCCAAATTTTAGTATTTAATTCATATGGCAGGTGCCACGCCCACTATTGTTAATGCAACCATTTTTTCCATAAATGTTTATTTGAATATCAAAGTTTCTTTTGCAAAATTTTAGTACTCTAATCGATATCGTTTTCCAGATATACGAATTTTAGTATTTAATTCATATGGTAGGTGCCACGCCCACTATTGTTAATTCACCCATTTTTCCATAAATGTTTATTTGAATATCAAAGTTGCTTTTGCAAAATTTTACTACTCTAATCGATATCATTTTCCAAATATACGAATTTTAGTATTTAATTCATATGGTGGGTGCCACGCCCACTATTGTTAATTCACCCATTTTTCCCATAAATGTTTATTTGAATATCAAAGTTGCTTTTGCAAAATTTTACTACTCTAATCGATATCGTTTTCTGCATTAACTTTCGTGATATATAATATTTAATACTTATTCTTTAATAGGGCGTGGCACCCCGCCCACTTACAATTTCAAATCAAGGTAAAGCCTATAGTTCCTTCCAGACATACAGGACGATTCTGTGAAAATTTCAAGGAAATCGGTCCAGCCGTTTAACCATCTATAAAGCACAAACAAACATACAAACATATAAACATACAAACATACAAACACACATTGATTTTTATATATATAGATTCATATGTTGGTGCCACGCCCATTACTGATAATGCACCCATTTCTTGCCTAAATGTTCATTTGGGTGTCAAATTTGCTCTTGTAGAATTTTAGTACTCTAATCGATATCGTTTTCCAGATATACAAATTTTAGTATTTAATTCATATGTTGGTGCCACGCCCACTATTGGTAATATACCCATTTTTTCCAAAAATGTTTATTTGGATGTCAAAGTTGCCCTTGCAAAATTTTAGTACTCTAATCGATATCGTTTTCCAGATATACGAATTTTAGTATTTAATTCATATGGTGGGTGCCACGCCCACTACTGATAATGCACCCATTTTTTCCAAAAATGTTTATTTGGATGTCAAAATTGCTTTTGCAAAATTTTAGTACTCTAATCGATATCGTTTTCCAGATATAAAAATTTTAGTATTTAATTCATATGGCAGGTGCCACGCCCACTATATCTAATGTACCCTTTTTTTCCAAAAATGTTCATTTGGGTGTCCAAGTTGCTCTTGTAGAATATTGGTACTCTAATCGATATCGTTTTCCAGATATACAAATTTTAGTATTTAATTCATATGGCAGGTGCCACGCCCACTATTGCTAATGTGCCCATTTTTTCCAGAAATGTTTATTTGGATGTCAAAGTTCCTCTTGCAAAATTTTAGTACTCTAATCGATATCGTTTTCCAGATATACAAATTTTAGTATTTAATTCATATGGCAGGTGCCACGCCCACTATTGCCAATGTACCCATTTTTTCCAGAAATGTTTATTTGGATGTCAAAGTTGCTCTTGCGAAATTTTACTACTCTAATCGATTTCGTTTTCCAAATATACGAATTTTAGTATTCAATTCATGTGGCCACGCCTACTATTCCAAGTCCGCCCATTTTTTACCCAAATGTTCGTGTGGATGTCAAAGCTTACCGTACTTAATTTGAAGACTCTACCTGCATTAACTTTCGTGATATATAATATTTAATACTTATTCTTTAATAGGGCGTGGCAACCCGCCCACTGACAATTTCAAACGAAAGTATAGCCTATAGTTCCTTCCAGACATACAGAAAGATTCTGTGAAAATTTCAAGGAAATCGGTTTAGCCGTTTAGCCGTCTATAAAGCACAAACAAACATACAAACATACAAACACACATTGATTTTTATATATATAGATTGCCAATTTGCTTCCATAATGCCCCAGTGGCGCGGAGGCCAATTTTTATTGTAAATGAATTTAATAAAAAAAACTAATGTTCCGAGAAATGTGGTTTTTAAAATAAAATTTTCAGAATTTTTTTTGCTATAAAGGTTTAACATATTTTATTAGTATTTTTTTTTTTTTTTTTGATAAAACATTTCCAAACTTTGTAATATTTTTTTTTTAAATTCATTAAACAAATTTTAATAATTTTTTAAGCAAACTTTTCTATACATCAAAATTTTAGTATGTTTTTTTATTGGCAAGGTCGTAAATAAACTATTTTTAACATAATTTTTCCGTTATACATTTTGTTTATAAAGTGTGTCTCAATAACAATGCACTTTTTATAACCTTCATAGAGAGTGTAAGGGTATCAAAATATTCGAGAGCAGAAGATATTAAAACTCAGAAAAATCGATTTATATACAACTGACTTATAAGAAAAAATAAAAACCACCTCGTTTTTCACAACATATCCAAACAAACGTAATATACTGCTTAGAGCGAACTTGGTTCGAGTCCCGACAGAAATATAAAAAAAATTAGAATTTTATTTATTTATTGATTCATACATAAATTAACTTATTTTATAACTTTACGATGAGATGAAAATTCAAAATCATATATGGCGACGAAAATAAAAAAAACAAAATGGCGTATAAAAGTATATCTAACATCTAGGCTAAGTTACTCTTTGGTCACTATACTTTTGTACAAGATGGTGGAGGTTATTACCAAATTCGGCAAAATGGCATTATTTCTAAATTTTTTCTAAAAAAATCTAGATTTTAATAGCAATTCTTTCTTTCAGTGTATGTGTGTTTTGCTAAACTTCTAGCATTATAAGAAGACACATCACATTGAGAAAGTTTTAATTAATTTGTTGTTTCTAAAATTGTACAAAACAAAAAAACTATTTAAAAAAATTTCAACATTTTTCTTTTATCGCGGAAATAATAATTTTAGTAAAATAAACTTACATCATCCATTATTAAGTATAAAAATGAAATAAACCTTAAAAATTTCAATAAACATCATCAATTTTAATTTTAGTTTCATTCAGAATAACGGTTATAAAATCATATTCTATTCCTGTGTTATTGATATTCAGTTATTAGTTAGACATCACATTTCACAACTCATTTTATTTCTATGCAAAATTAAAAATCACATTTTCTTTATTTAAGGCGGGTGTTTTGTATTTCATTCAATTCAAATAATTATCAATTTGGTTTGTGCACTTTACTCACACAACAGTATTTTCGCAATACAAATTCATTATTTACAATTTGGCAGAATATCAAGTGGCCTAAAATCAAATATAAATATACACACACACATACAAACAAAGATTTTGCAAAATAGCAAATAAATAAATAAATTATTATTATAGTAAATACATGTGTGTGTGTATGTACATACATATGTACAGCATAGTGAGGAGGAAATGTTTTTGAAAATTAAAAATTATGATTATTTTTTCAATTTATTATTATTTACTTGGCGGCTGGCGAGTAGTGGTTTGTTGCAGGCGTGGTAGTCATCAACATTGTATATGAACGATATTATGTTTCAGACAATTGCTTGGAATTTATTTATGCAGTCAGCTCAATTGAAACAATAATTTAGAAAAGTTTTTTAATTAAATAACGTATGACAAATTAATTAATTTGTGAACCACAATTTTGCTATGATTATTTTACTTAGGAAGTACGACATTTGAAATAATTGAGAGAGTGAGTTTGATATTGATCAATGTTCTCTGACAGCCGAGGCTTGAAATAATTGAATAATAAAAAACTGAATAATAAGTAGGCCTTAGTGTAAACAATATACATGACAAGTAATCTTATTAGTGGAAAAAAAAAATTGAAAAGAAACTTAGATAAACGCAAAATATTTAAAAGCCAGATTTTTTTAATTTTCTTAAGACATCTTTCTAGTATACATATGTATGTTCTTTAAATACATACACATAAATAATGCGAAATTAAATAGTAACACCGACTTGTCGTTTATGTTTCAGCACGTGTAACATGAAGTGCAATCGCCTGATGTTAAATTAAAAAATTTTAATTTAGATAAATTCAATATCTCCATTTACTGGAAGAAGAGCATAGAGAAGACAAGTGTAATTATAACACCTTAAGCAGGTTAAAGTTAAGTTGTCACAAAATTTTTTTTAAATAAAATCAGAAACATGATTTTAATTTTGTACAAGCAACTTTCAACTACCTTATGTGAATTTGAAGAACAAACTTCTTCAAATTCTTCAACATTTTAAAATGCTCTCAAAAAATTTAAAGATTAAAAAAATTTTACTAAAAAAAAAACAATTATGACTGCTTTATTCGGCCATGCCAAATCTTGTATATCCTTCACTATCATAGACATAGGTCAATATAAAGCCACAAAATGACCTCATAAAAGCGTAGCCCAGATTTCCGATTAAATGTTGATTTAATATTGGATTTAAAAACGGCTTATGACTTACTGTTCTCTACCTGTTAAGCCCGTATTTTTATACCATTTAACTATGCTGCCTATATGGTGGGTATGTATAGCTCTGTAATCTCCTTTTTTTTTTGTTTCATTTCCGACCTCATAAAGCATATATTTTTTGAAACTTATGAACGTGTGTAAGTTGAAATCAACTTCTAGAAGCCCCAACATCTTACACAGACCTTTATGTAGTGTCAATCTTTTCAAAATATCAAGAAAACAATCGCAATAAAAACCCAGTATATTCGCCCTAAATAAATAAATATTTTTAAGCCACATCATATCAAATCTACTATTTGTAGATATCATATGCCCTAGGCTTATACAAAAAGAATTATGGATGAATCGGTCACTAACCGGCGTAGTTATGGACAAAAATATTTTTTTTTTTTGTATATTAGAAAGTTGCGAAAGCTCCTTTTAGACATGCCAAACGCAAGTATCAATAAATATAATAAAATAAATTAATAAACTATAGCCATAGTATCAATAAATATTGCTTAGAAGAACTCACAAATCGCTTTTGCAACTAACTGAAATAAAGACGCTACACTTCAACCTCCCAATATTCGTATTAAACGGCAGGCCTTGACTATTAGAAAAAAAAACTAAATAAAAATATTTAAATCCAAGATGGCTTCCGAAATAAAATATAGGATGTATGGGTCAAGTACATATATTAATTTCGGCTTTGTCGCCTGTAACTCCTATAATATTGGTATTAGATGTAACGGCTTGACCAATTGAAAACAGCAAACTAGTGAAAGTAAGAACTAAAGATGGTTCCCTTAACCAAATAGCGTATAATTTGTTTCTAATCCCCATTTATATGGATATCAAATGAAAGGAAAGAATAAAAATTTATGATGGCACTTATTAAGATATCTAGGCTAGGCTACGATATGGTCCCTATAGCTACGTAGACGAGGGTGTAAGGTATAACCAGACTCAGCACTGCCGAATTAAACATATTTACTTGTTGTTATAAAGGAGTTGCAAAACAATGTTTCTGAAGCCATTATAAATACAATTATGAAGAGTTGGAAGGGAATATTTTTTTGATTTCCCGATTTGTCTGATTTTTTTTATAGTGTTGTCTATTCTACAGGACAATTCCTTTTTAAATAATGAAAAAAATTATAAATAAACAGGCAGTTATAATTTGCTGATTATATTTCAGTCAATTTCAAACTGATTTGCTAGTTTATCTCTGAAATAATTTTCGAGACCACTAAGTACTTGCAATTTAGTGTTACTATAGTGACAAAAAATTCTAAATCGCCTACAGGTCCTTGAAGTTTAAAAAAAAAAAAATTTATTCCAAATTATTTTTGCCTTTAAATTTAGCGATTAGTGGCTAATTTGTACATATTTTTAAACGAATATCTCTAGAGGCACCCAGCCTGCAAAAAAGTGCGACAATGTTTGAATCAAACAAGTCTGACAATTTGAATCTGATTTTTTTACGGACATTTCTTACAGGTTTATTTACGACATGTCTACTATATTTCTGACTGATTTTGTGTGAATGTGTCTGATGGACTTTATTTATTTTTGTTTACCGACATGTCTGATAGATTTCTGTAAGACTGATTTCGTGCAGATTTCTCAAAGTTTTTTATTCCGTTTTGTTTTTGTTATTATTAAAAATTGCTATACCCTTTATATGTAATTTGTGAAATCTTAAGTTTTCTTATAATCGTGTTGAAATTACAAACAAAAGTGAAATTAAAATAAAAAAGAAATAAGAGTTGATAAATTATTAAATAGAAAACAAATCGCTCAGGCAGTCATATAAAAGTAAATAATAGTAATTAAAAACAAGTAAGAGCTCTATATTCGGCCGTGCCGAATCTTATATACCCTTCACAACGTGTAGTCATGCAGTAACAGTGGTTTGTGTCACCATTCATCCCATATGAAATACGTACATACATATAAAAACATACATATATAAAAACGTCCCATTGTAAAATTATAAATTCACGTATGTATGTTAAAAAAACAAAAAAAAAAAAAATTTTTTTAAAAAAAATTTAAAAAAAAAATTATTATGTATATAATATATATAAAACAAAAAAAAATTAAAAAAAAAAATAATAATAAAAATATAAATAATAATTAAATAAAAAAAAAAAATAAAAAAAAATTTTTAAAAAATTAAAAAAAATAAATTTTTGGCTCAGCTGGGATTCGATGCCACGTTTTCTCTAACCAGTATACACGTTTGTATGTATGTATGTTGTTGTTGTAATGTTGTTTTTGTGAAAAAAATCGAGGTGGTCGTGGGTTTTTGCTCATATCTCAGTTATTTATGTACCGATGTTTCTGATTTTAATACCGATCTACTCCCGAATATTTCTGATATTTTAATACCTTACCCGGGTCCAACCTATGTCGGGGGGCTTCAAAAAGTTGATTTCAACATACACACGGACAGACGGTCAGACGGACAGACTGACAGAGCTTAATCGACTCCCCTATTCATAAGCTTTCAAAAAATATATACTTTATGGGGTCGGAAATGAAAATTGTAGAAATTTCACACGGAATGACAAACCTATATATACCCTTTTTCACTGTGTGAAGGGTATAACTAGTAATATTGCTATATTCGGCCGTGCCGAATCTGATATAATCCTTTACCATTATGTACATAGGTATAATCCTACTCCATATCTTAATCTATATATCATGTTATACACCATTTCTCTTGATTATTTTCTACGACATCCTTGATTTTGAATTTTTACGTAATTATTTGTATTCTGCTAGTCAAGCGCTTTCATTTGATACCAATATTGATGGGGTTAAAAAAATTTTATCCACGATTTTTTTTAGACGCCATCTTGGATTTTAAATTTTTTAATAATTTAGTGTATATTACTGGTCAAGCCTTTTCATTTGATACAAATATTGAGGGGAACAAGAAGTTACATTTTTAAATACCAGATTTAGCTCATATATAAATTTATTGTGTATTGGAGTCCAACATGAATTTTAGTTTTATTATAATGCTTATTTTGCGCTAGTCAAGTCATTTCAGATGATATCAATATTGACTCCCTCGGTCAAGAAGCTGAAAAAATTTATTTTCGTTTGTAAATTTTTAGAATATATATTTTCCAAAAAAATGTTTGGCTTTAACTTTACCGATTAGAGCACGCTTTACCCAAAATTTTGCACGAATATCTTTAGAGGTATATTATATTTACAAATACCTACAAATTATTCTGATGTTATTATGGTGTTAAATATATGGGAAAAAACAGAGGCAGTCATGTTTATTTGCTCATATCTCAAAAAGTTATAGAGCGATTGTGCTGAATTTCAATAGCGATTCATTCCTGGATATTTCCAAGAGATTGATACCATATACAGATCTGAAGAACACATAGTTGCTTCTAAAAGTTGATTTCAACCAACACACGGACAGACGGTCAGGGCTTAATCGACTCCTCTATTCATAAGCTTTAAGAAAATATATACTTTATGGGGTCGGAAATGAAAATTGTAGAAATTACAAACGGAATGACAAAGCTATATACACCCTTGTGCACCACAGGTGAAGGGTATAAAAAGGAAAACACTCTTTTATAGTAGTGTATTTACGGTATAGAAAAACTTTGTAATTATTATTATGAACGTATTATGAACGTGCTTCATTTTGTAAGAAATTTTGTAATATTGAAAAACTATGCACAACTTTTGAAACCGCTAAAACAAGAATTTAAACAAAACCCAATATGAATATTAAAAATCACAATACGGAAAACTAAAACTGAATCATACCTGCATACGTTTGCAAGCAGTTGACTATTGCGTTAAAAAATGTAAAACTAGCAACAAATCTGCATAAATAAAAATAAAAAATAAATAAAACAATTCGAGTATTGGCAACAGGCGAAAAACATGAATAAGAAGCTTTTATGTAGAACATAAGACACAATTGAATAAAATAATAATAAAATAAAAATAATAAAAAAAAATACATTAAAGATAAGAATATAAAACTGAAAACGCTTTTGAAATATATTATTAAAATTGAAATAAAGCCTGTGTTTAAATAAATAGTGACGTCCGCATTTGTACAATAGTATTTATTATTTAACTAAAGTGTTATTTAAAAATTCACAATTTTTTTACTCTTTTATTTTTGGTTTTGCTCAAAGTGCAAATTAAAATATTAAAAAAAAGACAAAATTAATATAAAAAAAAAAATCTTGTTGAGAACGGGTGCCGTTTCATGGACAGTTAAAGACAACAAATAAAAACGTTCCTTTTTTTATATATTAATAATATGTGTTGTTTTTGTTTTCATACAATATTAACTAAATACGACAATTGCTGGTTTCAGGTAGTGTAGGATTATGAAAAAAAAACAAATTTTATTAACAGATAAATGGACAGACCTAAAGACGAATTCTGTGAAGGCCAATTTTATTTATATTATTATTTAGCAAACAATTCTACCAGTTGAAAAAAAGACAATAAATAAAATAAATAAACTTGTAGTGATCATAAGTCGACTCTAAGGTAATCTACAATATATTTACATACAGCCTGTTACTTCTTTATCGGCATTATTAAATATTTTAAAGAGAAACACAGATATCTACATTTATTGTAGTATTACGCAGTGATGGGAATTTACCTTTATTCCCGTCAAATCTAGTGATTTAAAATCAATTTTTTTTCTGACCCACCCTTTGCATTGCTAAAGCACTACTTTTTGTTAGTGCAACTTGTAAAATCAGAACAAAAATCGCTATATATATCGTCGTTGCTCTGACGTAATCGGTTATGTGACCATTTTTAAAAAATTCTTTATTGTTCTATTTTGAATCTCTGTTGGCCGTAAATCTATGTACTTAGCCGTTTAAGATATCTTGATTGCTTAAAAAATAAACAATAATCAGTATGTGTAAGTTTAATATTAAAATGATTGTTTTGTTCTCCTGATAACTCAGTAATAAAAACACATAACTGAATTTGTTAGAGCAGCGTTGATATTGCATGTATAAATAGACTGCAAATTTTTACAAAGAAATGTCTTAAATAGAATAATCCTTCGAGTTTTTTATCCACAGATTACATCAAACAGTCGGTCATGTTAAAAAACGAAATAATTTAAAATAAATATTAAAATAAATGTTTGATGAATAAAACTGTTTATGCTGTTTGAAATCATATTAAAACTACAGGAACAAGAAACAATTTACTCTGTGTAACACAATCAAAATTTTATTATTGTAGAATACTAGCTTAATTTGTTTGCCAATGATTGCATTAAAGTACACTTCTGATCTAACAAAATTCTGCATTAAAAAAAAAAAAATATATTGTCCGCTTGACAAATTTTCATCTATAGTTTCTCTTCATATTTTTTTCTACTGATTACAATTTGCTTTTCAACTATTCTATTCTGTTCATTCTTTACGAATTTTTGACAGGTTTTACGACCTGTCTTATATTTTAAAGTTGCCTTTAGCATATACATATTTAAAGTTATATAATAAACAAAAAGTAATTTTTTAGCAGAATAAAACTAATCGTCAAGCAAAATTTTTTTTTTTGATTCTAAATTAATTATTTTTTCAACATTTACATTTTGAATAATTAAATTATAAATATTAAAAAGTTTCAATTATATAGTGATGGCAAAATATTAATTAATTGGACACTGCGTTTTCAGTAATAGCCCTTTTTTGGATACTCAATACTAGTAACCAGATACTCAAAACTTTCATAATTAGAACTTCATCGACTAACTAATTGAACTTCACCGATTTTTCTGAAACTAATAAGTTATAATTTTTGGCTACTTGCACTAGATCGATTTTTCTGAAATTTTGCACACACATGGTGAGTTATCATGACTATACAGTTTCGTGATTAGAAAAGTGGGCAGTGCCACGTCCATTAAAAAAATTTATTACTTTTAGCTTTTTGCACTTGATATTCAGTTTGAATTCACAATGCATTCTTATTCGTTAAGGGGCGTAGCAACGCGCGCCGGGCTTTTCTTGTATTGTATTTTTGGAATTAATTGAAGCAAAAATTTAACAGCTTACATACAAGTCTGTTTAAAAATTCAACTCTAAAAAAAATTAAACTAACTTCTGCAGTCTTAAAATAGCTCTGGTCGCGTTGCTGTCATTATTTTTAAAGGACAACTAGGCCGTCTATTTTCCTTTGTCTTCGAGACTTTTACGTCGGATTCCCACAAGTGGTTAAGTGGTTTGTAGTTGCGTAACTGTATCGTGTTTTAGTTTCCAGAAGCAACTAAATTAGGGATACCTTTGATTTTAAAAACGGATTGCAAATTAAGTGATGAATTGGGAAAAGCTCTTCCTAAAAGAATACAAGAAATAAGAAAAGCTTACTCAACCCTTTTGAACTTTTTAAAGAATCCAAAATTAAAATATGATTTTGATAATACATAAAATAAGTTAATATCCCAATTTCAAAATAATTAAACTTCCAGCACTTTTTCTGCAGAAAATTCTGATTCGGATATATCATTATTTGATGATAGCACTGTCGAGTCAAATTCTTCTACAATAAAAAATCAAATAAATTCAATTCAAACATGTACTTTGAAATATCTTTACATTAATGTGAATGGACTTACACCAATTGAATAGCTTATATATTTGTTCTCTTATTCAATAAGATTACCATACAAATTCTGTTAATTACAGTTATTGTCTGCCTTTTTATTTCAAATTAAATAACGTATGTATATAAATTTATAATGCATGTGAATTACATGACTGAAATTCTCTAAATTTTTTTTTTATTTAGTTTTGTTATTTTAATAAAAAAATAAATATAAAATTATTTCAATAAATTCTATTTTTAATAAATTTGTAAAAATAATAAATGCCAAAATCCCAAAAAAAACAGGATCGCGAAATTCTCAGGGTCCCGAAAACAACCTGGAGTGGCGGGATTTGAAATTTTAAAATCCCGAATTCCGGGATTCGAAAACTCGGTCCCGTTTGGCATTAAACATAAAAAATATAAACTAGCCCGTAATTTGTTTTCTTCTTATTTCGCTGTCTTCGATTTCCTATACAAACGTATGGTCGACTTAAGAAAGACTGAACCAACATGGGGTAACCTGACAATTTAAGAGCATTATTACATCGCCAAGCAAACAATTCTCAAAGTCTTATTTAAATTAAAATCTTATTTTTTTTATTATTTTTTTATTTATCCATTAAATAAATTTAAGTTTACGAATAACTTAAATTTTTTTGCGTACTTTGTAAAAGAAAACATACTCGAAATTGCCAGCACTACAATGGTGGGACAAAACTTTCCTTCTATTACTCATTTAGTAATGGTTATGGTTTTCTTTTCTCGAAAAATATGCTTCTATTTTAGAATGCAAATATTTTAAATGTTTCAATCACACTGTAATAACACAACAAATTTGTAAATAAAAGAACATATAAATACATATAAACATATATAAAAGAATACTTTTTAAAAAACATTTTTGAGTGGGTTATTGAAAAAAACTTTTTTCTTGTTTTAAGTTTTGATTGTCAATTCGTTAATGAGAATTAAAAAATAAAACTTATAAATATTTTGGCTCTTCAATAAATTTTTAAAAAAGGTCTACTTGAGGCATATTGTCACTGTTTATACGAATTCAGTTATCTGTTTTTTACTGATTTTTCAGAAGAGCAGAAGAAGCATTTCATTTTATTACTTTACAGTATTGAACTGATCGACTATTTTTTATTTCTGAACCAATCAAGATATCCTTAAACGGTTTGGTGGATAGATGTTTGATCAACAAACGTTCCAAATAGTGCAATAAAAAAAAATTCAAAAATTGTCACATAACCGATAACGCAGTTCGAAGAGAATTTTCTTTATATTTTTTTTATATATGAAGTTTGACATTTGAGATAAATGAGAGAAAAAACAAAGAATTGTGTTTTTTATGGTTTTTGACAGCTGAAGTCAAAACTAAGTGAGGAAAAAAAATAATCTCCTATCAAATCACAGCTGCTAAATAAATTTTATGCTTATGCTTAGCAATAAAAATTGCTACGTAGGTCTTCGTAACAACAATACAAATCCAAAACCCACGGACAATTTCATATGTATCAGGGATGGAAATTTAAAGGTGTTTTGTGCATAATTTTTTTATAAAGTTTTATCAAAAAATGCAAAAAAATATTTTTAAACTAAAATTATAACAATGCACAGATTCCAAGTACAACGTTGTTTAGAAGTATCA
This sequence comes from Phyto melanocephala, assembly GCA_941918925.1. NCBI lineage: Eukaryota > Metazoa > Arthropoda > Insecta > Diptera > Rhinophoridae > Phyto > Phyto melanocephala. The sequence goes on along the minus strand of OW799233.1, from coordinate 128,794,396 downwards.
TTTTATTAATATACCTTGGATCGTATTAACTTTTTATACCCTTCACACAGTGAAAAAGGGTATATATAGGTTTGTCATTCCGTGTGAAATTTCTACAATTTTGATTTTTGACCCCATAAAGTATATATTTTCTGAAAGCTTATGAATAGGGGAGTCGATTAAGCCCTGTCAGTCTGATCGTCTGTCCGTGTGTATGTTGAAATCAACTTTTTGAGGCCCCCCGACATCGCTTGGACTCGGGTGAGGTATTAAAATATCAGAAATATTCGGGGGTAGATCGGTATTGAAAATCAGAAACATCGGTAAATAAACAACTGAGATATGAGCAAAAACCCACGATCACCTCGATTTTTTTTTCACAAAAACAACATTACAACAACAACATACATACAAACGAGTATACTGGTTAGAGAAAAAGTGGCATCGAATCCCAGATGAGCCAAAAAATTTTTTTTTATATTTTTTTTTTTTAATTTTTTTTATTTTATTTTTTATTTAATATATTATTTATATTTTTATTATTTTTTTTTTTAATTTTTTTTTTATTTTTTTTTATTGTTTTTTTTATATTTATTATATATATTTTAATTATTTTTAAAAAAAAATTTTTAATTTTTTTTTTAAATTTTTTTTAAATTTTTTTTTTAATTTTTTTTTTTCTTAACATACATACGTAAATTTATAATTTTACAATGGGATGTTTTTATATATGTATGTTTTTTATATGTATGTACGTATATCATATGGAATGGTGATACAAACTACTGTTATTGCATGACTACACGTTGTGAAGGGTATATAAGATTCGGCACGGACGAATATAGCGCTCTTACTTGTTCTATCTTGTATTGTGTTTATATTTTCCCTAAGCACTTGCTATGTATTTGTATGTGTAAATAAAATTTTATTTCAATACTTTTTGTTCAAACTACATAATAATGTTTTTTTATTACTAATAATTATAATTTTAAATTATAGTTTTCACCAAAACTTTTTTTTTAAGGCTGCTCCACAATGCTTTTAATTTCATATCAAATGGCGCATGCTAAATATACAACAACATAAATTTGGAAAACTTAGCCTTAGTAGGTGATAGTCAACTGTGCTAACAAGAATAGCGGGTTTTCTTATACCATATTCAAAATAGATCAAATAATGGCAGAACTAAAAATGTCTCAAAAAATAAGTACTCTTTTGCTTTAGATTCGAAAATTGGGGTTACTTTGAAACTTTTAAAACTTGTTTCATACGTTTTAAGTTTAAATGGGTTAAATAAAAAAAAATCTTACACAAGGTTTTGTTTTTAGAAAAACAAGTTTCGATTTAAAAACCAGCAGCTTGATCAAAAAAATGCTATATAGTAAAGTTTGAATGAATCGATATTAAATATAAAATTTTAAAAGTTTTTTTTTTTTTTTGATTTCCTAAAATCACACACCAGAAAATTAAAAATATAAATGAAATAATAACAAGTAAAGTAATAGTTCGGGCATGGTTATAATACCGTTTAATATCATGTACATAGTACATATGTAGATTTAATATTATATGCCATTTAGCCATCTTTGATTTTAAATTTTTATATATTCAACTGTGTACTGCTGTTAGGTTTGAATAAAAAAAAATTTGCTTGAGACACCATCTTGAATTTTACACTTTTTCATAGTTTACTGCAATCTACTGGTCAAGCACCTTTATTTGATACTAACATATAAATTAATTTTACCCAATTTTGTAATGTCAGTCATCATGGATTTTAGATTTTTGACAATGTATGTTTTATATTCTGTTGATCAAGTCCCCATCTAAACCTCTTGGTTGTCGAGATGCTGAACAATTTTGATTTAATTTGTAAATGTTAAGGAAAAAAAGCAGTTGTATTTTCGTGCTTATATTTTAAATAGTTACAAACCGATTTGTCAGTTTTTCTCAAGAATAATTTTCGAGGCTATGGCTTGTAACTTGGTGTCATTTGATTGTCTAAAAATTATTTGGGAGCTTAAGAAACCTGATATATTTTTAAAGTGTTTATAATTTTGTCCATATCTATGCTAATTTGACCGATTTGAGAAATTTTAAGAAAAGCAAAAAGCGTCAGTTGGCTCGGCTCGGCTCGGCAACAAGCGGCCACTCTGTTCGCACCCTTAGAGGAATATAATAAAAATAAGTAGTAACAAAAGTTTGTATAAATAATATTAGGGCTAAAATTTTATTTTTTTAATTTTTTTTTTAATTTTTATAATCTTTCCTAAAATATATACTTCATGTTGTCAAAATTGAATATTTTAGAAATTACACACGGAAAAATGTGGCACAACAGGTGAAGGGTATAAAAAATATATAAGAAAATGTGATTAGATTTTTTTTCTAAAATTAATTCTCTAAATTTCTTTAAAAAAATGCATGTAAGACATAGTTAAGCAAAAATCTTTGTTATAATTCTGTTTTTAGTAGTTATTTAATAGACGACTTTTAAAAATATTGAATTTTTGTCATAAAATAAAACCAAAAATTTTTAATGCTGCTGTTTGATGTGAATGCAAAAATAAAACTTTTAAATACGAACAAAGCCTAAAAACCGTTTATTATATCTTGGCGATAAAAACACAATTGTTTTGGTGTTCAACCGCACTTTTGGCACATAAATAATCACTAGCATTCACAAGTCAGACAAAACGGATGAGAGATGAGCGAAAAACCAAATATTTAAATATATAAAATAACTACCGCAAGATTAATAACATTTAAACGTACGCATGTTTAACATGAATTTTCAATAAATGTTTATTTGTTACAAAAAGGGTGGCCCTAAAAGAGTAAATCAAATAGACTTGAAAACATTTATCTGTTTTAATTAAAGGTTCACTTACATACGAGCAGTTCCCTTCTATTTTCGTTTTTTTTTTAACATTTTTATCAGCATCATCGTTATTATTGCATTTACTTTTATCATTACCTTTTAGCTGCATGCATTAATTTTGTTGCAAAAATGTTACTGTTAATGTGCGGCATGTTTTCATTTGTTGTAGAATTTTAAGTGCTCATGTAGATAGTGTATGTGGTTGTTGCAAATTGCGCATAATTCTTATTATTTATGTGCATTTTACAATAAAATAAATCAAAAAGTTTCGACGTCACAGTATCGACAACACGTCATCAGCAACATGTGTGGTATTTTTTGTTTTTATTTTATTTTATATTTTGTATCTGTTACTTTAGTTGTTGGTCAACGCGTCCCACCTGAATAAGTGAGTAACTTATTGTATTTTGTACGAACATTACACTTAGTTCCTCTTTGAGCAATTCGTTATAGTCCTCTGGTTGTTGTTTTTTGTTTTTTTTTTTCTTTTATTAACTTAAACATATTGTTATAAGCACCCTACGCCGCTAAATTCGATAATGTTTTTATATATAGAAAATGTTAGAATTTCGTTCTTATTACAGACTTTTTAGCAAATTTTTTTTCAAATCCAAATATGACTTCACCTTATTGTAAATTAAGTATAAATTTGTGCATCGACTTTATTAAAAACAAGTAAGAGCGCTATATTCTGCCGTGCCGAATCTTATATACCCTTCACAACGTGTAGTCATGTAATAACAGTAGTTCGTATCACCATTTCATATGATATACGTACATACATATAAAAAACATACATATATAAAAACATTCCATTGTAAAATTATAAATTTACGTATGTATGTTAAAAAAAAAAATAAAAAAAAATTTAAAAAAATATTAAAAAAAAAAAAATTTTTTAAATAATTAAAATATATATAATAAATATAAAACAAAAAAAAAATAAAAAAAAATATAAAAAAAAAAGAATTAAAAAAAATATATAAAAAATTAAAAAAAAAAATTTTTTGGCTCAGCTGGGATTCAATGCCACGTTTTCTCTAACCAGAATACACGTTTGTATGTTGTTGTTGTAATGTTGTTTTTGTGAAAAAAATCGAGGTGGTCGTGGCTTTTTGCTCATATCTCAGTTGTTTATGTACCGATGTTTCTGATTTTCAATACCGATCTACTCCCGAATATTTCTGATATTTTAATACCTCACCCGACTCCAAGCGATGGCGGGGGGCTTTCAACATACACACGGACAGACTGACAGAGCTTAATCGATTCCCCTATTCATAAGCATTCAGTAAATATATTCTTTATGGGGTCGGAAATGAAAATTGTAGAAATTTCACACGGAATGACAAACCTATATATACCCTTTTTCACTGTGTGAAGGGTATAAAAATGGCTTTTTATCAGGTAATATTTACATTTGTATTTTTTCACCTCACGACAAACCCAACACATTTTTACTATTGGTGTGGCACTACCAACTTTAGTAACCTTAAATTGTATGATGGTGGACTAACAGGCGTCTGTTGTCTGGTGGACGATGATCTCTCAGTTGACAATTAGGCGGAAGTTCAATGGGGTATTGAGGATTGCTAGCTTATGTATACGTGGTGCGATGCATACCGCACTATCGCGAGCAATGGAAGCATTGATAGGATTGCTGCCGTTAGTATTATTCAACGGCTTCAAGATCAGCAATTCAAACTTTGAATAAATTTGGGGAATAGGAGCATCCTGGACCTTGTACATAAAAATTTTGAGGGGACTCAGACACCAGTGAAGCGTATGAGTCAACTGGAATTGTTCGAAATACTACATCAGGTAGATATGCTTAGGTTGCTGCACGCTATATACCATCTTTTGGAATGTCAATTAAAAGGGAAGAGTACTCCTTTTGCTGACTGGTTACCAAAGTCACATATAAAATGCTCGCAGTGGATGGATGTTAAATGCTGGAGTGTATTATAAATCTCAATAGGTGTGATCCCACAAATGACGTGACGTTGATGTAGCTTAGGGGACACGTGAGCAAAGCTGGGAATGAATCGTCCGATGAACTTGCGAAGAAAACTTCGGTAGCAATATTCTATAAACCTGAACAAAAAGATTCGTATGATGGCAGGTGTACAGTAGAGTTAATGGGCGTTTAATGAGATGGTTAACGGCTTTTGGCCACAGAACATGGTAACTTGATATGACATCTGAAAAGGACACAAATCGAGGATAAAGGTGTTTGAAGAATTTGCCAGAAAGATGCTGAGACAGTAATGCATGTTGAGCATTGGCTAAATGTAAGTGGCGGGGGGGTCTCAATCTGAAGAAAATGACGGCTGTGACGAGAAACTGTGAGATGAACACTATCGGCAATAATCAATCTACAGTGTGTGATTGTTTTCTAGTAAAGAGTAAACGACGGTTGAGGTTCAAGATGCAGCGAAGGTAGGATTGCCAATTCGTAGCCTTGAAATCACTGTGGACCGAAGAGGGTTCAAAAAGGGTCAGATTGCTTAAAATCGATTGAGTAAAAGTATAAGAAAGAAATATTTTGCTTCGTATGAGTGTGTTTCTGTCCACTTTTCTTAGTATTGTCTCTTGTGAAAACTGTATATGACTAAATTTGAGAAAAAAAAAGCAGAAAAGAAGTAGATGATACTTTTTATGAGCATGGCACTGACTACTTTAAAGAAGTAGATTATTTTCTAAAAAGTAACATTTCACAGAAACTGAAAAATGGTTAAAAAGATTTAACATTTAAGGATAAATTCTAATATCGTAGGTAGTGAAATTAATTTGACATTTTTCCCTTCTAACATGCCCGCATATGCATTAATTTCTTACACACCTTATACAGCGACCTAAAATACATTTTCTTTTTTCTGTTAGAAACAAATTATTACCTTACGATAGATAGAACGGTTCATATATGCTATCCAGGAAACAAGTACCTACTATTTTATTAAAATCCATTCGGTGGTTATTGAGCTATTGACTTTAGGAAGAAAGACGGACAGACACAAAATTTTAAAATATGATATTTTTTATTAAAAACTTGACTTGACTTTATACACCACTATCGAAATTTATTGAAAATGAATTAATAACCAATATAGCTTTTCAAAGTCTTATTATTAGTACAGATTTCAAGAAATCTTTTATAAGCAACTTTCGGTTAAGGCATGAATCCATACTCTAATCTGATATACATAACTGTGTGTGTCAAACTTGCCGTTATTGCATGTTTTTTAGTTAATTTTACTTTTTTGCAAGAGTTTAATCTAAACGACTGACCCACCACCACCAATAACTTGTAACAGTACCTGTTTCACTTTATTGCCGTTGTACTCAAAGTTGTTGTCTTCTTTTAAAACTAAATATTTTGTTAAAACACAATTGTTTTGTTTTTTTGTGGATTGCTGTTGACGGTTTTGATGCTGTTCATAGACTGGTTGGTGCGTATTTATTTTATGTTTTTCATGTTTTTAATATGGTGTGATTGGTTTCACGTCTTCAGCTCCTTTGGTAGTTTTGTAACAGAGCTGTATGTGAGCCCAATTTACAATTTAAACTTTTTTTGTTTAATTCATTTTCATTGTTGCTAAAGAATGTTTGTTTCTACCTGTTTGTATTTAAGCGGCAAGTTTATATGCTTCACAAGAATTCAGTGCGGTATGGGATAACTTTTAAGAACAACAGAACCTTTTCTTTTTTGGTTGGTGATGATTTTCATAATTATAATTTTTATTTTTTGTTCTCCTATAGGCCACTTTTTTCTTACTTATGTACATATAAATGAAATAAGGAAGAAAACTATAGTCGTCTGTACCGAATCTTAAGTACTCTTTAACAATTACATTATATATTACGTATGAACATATAAAACAACATATTAAAGGTGCTGTTTTAAGATCAGCTTTTGATATAAAAACCCTGCCTATTCATTATGTGTAATAAGGCTAAGGGCATTTGTTAAACGTTTGTTTATTCTTTTAGGTGTGATGTTGATAGCAATGTCAATTCTCCCTTTTAGGAAATTTTAATATTATTTCTTATTTTTGTTTGTCACATATGATGATAATTTTGGGGGAATGTTTTAAGCAATTCGGGTATGTTTTCTACTTCTAGAACAATGTTGTTTTTATAAGATTATCTTACGCATATCGATGCCTTACTTCCTCAACCTCGTAACTTAAAAAATACGGTTTTTCATATCAAACGATTGTTTTATGCTTTAACTAAAAAAGATTGGTATATTATTACTACTAATATACATAAATACAATCAATTCCTTAATAATTGCATTTGAACTTTTAATCAAACACCGAAGTTTAAAAAGATGAACCGTTTTTCTTTTCTCTTCTGAAAAATTTTATTTTTTAAGATACGAGGTCGAGGAAGTAAGGCAACGATATGTGTTATAAACAGTGCAGAAATTTTTTAGCGACTGCATGGAGTAATGCGTCAATTTTTCTGATTTTCAATAGAAAAATTCTCGTAAGGACATTTGATACATACCGTAGATTATGTGAGCACTTTAGGAAACTGAAAACTTGCAAAAATAATCCTCTTGAACAAGTTCAACATTGAATACCATTCAATAGCTATTTTATGTTTTACGAGTATTTAACCCGCTACTTCGTTAGCGCTGTTCTTACTATTTATTGAATACTCAAGTTCTATTTATAAGTATTAAATATTTTTGGTTCAATTTATGAAAATTTGTATCTCTGATTAAATTTACTTAGAAAAATAAATAGTAGAGTAAGGATATATCGGGTATATATTTCCTAAGTAATAGCCAGATTAATGCTACTGAGTTTCAAAAATTAACATTCATAATTTGCAAAAATAACCCAAAAAATAATAAAAATAACATTTTTGCCTTCACTAAAACTTCTACTTGGTTTATTATTACCTTTATTCAGAATTCTATCTATACAAAATGTATAAAAAGAGAAAAAGTAATTTTGGTCGTCCATAATATTACGATTTTTACTTCGGTTAAAAAAACACTAATTTTAAGAATCTATGTTTACAAACGTAAAAATTCAAAGAGTACAATAAAAATGCGAAAAGGCTTTTTTGTGTCCCCAATATAATTTTAATTTTTAAATTGAATCAACAATCCTTTATTTCACTTTTTTAGCTTTATAAACGTAGGAAATACAAAAAGTACCATAAAAATTCAAAAAAGTACCTTTGTGGTCACCCATAAAATTTTTATTCTTACCTGGAATCAACAGTCCTTTATTTTACAATTCTACCTTTATAAACGTAGAAAATACAAAAAGTACCATAGAAAAGCGAAAAAGTACATTTTTGGTCCAAGTTCCAAATTCCAAGTTTAAAATGTTCAAATATCTATGTAACAAAATATTTTAATAGACATAATTTAAAGTCAGTAAATCTACTCTTTTTTGCATAAAAGTAATTATGTTCTAAAAAGTACCAAACTCTTCCCGATTTTTCCTTTTCTACCCTGTTATGAATGTGTTTCAATTTTAACTAAATTACATAATTTTTTATGTCTAGTGAAATCCAAATTAAAAATTTTGTGAAAATTGGCCGTCTAATTAGGAATTACATACATTTTCCGGAATTTTCCCCTTTTCATTACCTTTTTTGTCCCCCGAAAAGTTTCCTAAAATGTCACCTAAATAGTTGTCCATATTCTATTAGGAAATAATAATTGTCAAATTTTGTCCCATTAAATAATATAATATTCTTTTAAAAAAAGTACAGAAAAAAGAGACAATTTTTACCCCTTATTCATGCGAATTTGAAAAAAGTGCCGAATTCTTAATAATATTTTTTCGCGGATTACTTAAAACAGTTTCAATTTTTTTCCCAGCTTTATATGTTTGGAAGTTACATAGGTTACCAAAAAAGTACCAAATTATAGTTTTTACCCGTTTCCCCTTAAGGGTTGAAAATTAAAAGAAAAAAAGAATATTAAATTACAATACTTTTTCAATTTAGTTTGTATAATTTTTAGTTTAGCAGATATAAGATTACCGATTTTACCCGTTTTTACCCTTTTTTACCCCCCTTAAAGTACGAATTTCCAAAAATCCCTTCTTAGTGGAGCTATACATTGAAAGAGGGACCGATTGTCCAAATTTCATGTCTCTAGCTCTTTACGTTTGGTTTGTGCGATGATGAATCTGTCAGTCAGTCACGTTACTCTTTTATATATATAGATTTTAAAAATCCTAGAAACGCTTTTGTACAATATATAAATCGAAATTATTAATGAGTCTAGGCTTTTATGTTATATAAATGCATCGGGCTTTCGTTCTAACCATAGCTGTATTACTGCTATTACTTGTGAGTTAAAGAAAGTGAATTTAGTCGAGAGGATCTTGTTAATGGCAATATAAACTTGCTAGTGCAACTTGATCACTTCAAAGCTTTTGATAATATGAATCATGATATTCTTCTTGCAAAATTGAAATATTTTTTTTAGACTTGGAGTTACTTCAATCCAACTTATTTTTCCTTTCCTCTCGAGTCACGTGCAATCTGTGTTTGATAACGATGAATGGTTAAATTTTCTAACCTTTGTAAAAGGTGTGCCTAAAGGCTATATTCTCTTGCCACTTTTGTTTTCCATTTATGTGAATGATTTGCCTGAACAACTTAACAATTGCAAAATCCATTTGTACGCTGATGATGTGCAGCTTTGTTTTAGTGGCCGGCTAGCAGTAATACCTCAATCATAGCCACTTTAAATAGTTAATTGCCTATAGGCAACTACAAATAGGATGTGTTTAAGTCCGATAAAATCTAAATTCATTGCAGATCATAGATAGATTAATATTCCGGATCTTTCCTAAGACATCGTAATAAATGGTGAGAAAATTAAGATTGTTAAGGCAACAAGGAATCTATTTGTACAAGTAATTAAATCGAAAAAAATATAATGAATAATCAAATCCTTCTGTCTGTGGGATTAAGAATATATAATGGAATCGCAAATAATGCTTGTTGGTACTACAAACTCATTGATAAACTTATATGCACCACTTTTACTAACTGTGGAGGGTAGTAAACCATTTACTACTTTTTTCACTCTAGCATTGTACTTTTAATTTATCATAATTATATATATGCGATTTTAAAAAGACCTTGATAATAATTTCATTTTATTTTAATGAGGTTATATAAGTAATACATACATACACACACATAAATTCTTAAGTAATGAGAGAAGGAGCAGGCAGTTTTCTACAAAGAGAACTATTAGGACAAACATAAGCTATTTTTTGCTAAACAAAAAAAAAAAAAAAAATAAGCAGACAAGTGAATTATATCGAAAACTCAACTATTAAGTGCAATGGTATATATTTTCATATCCATCTTCTTTATGATCATGAAGAGAACTAACTTGAGCAAAATTTCTCTTTAGTTAATGAATTTATAACTTCTTTAGGGTTGCCGAGTTTGCTACAAATTCTTGAAATAAATTTATATTATGTAAGAGTTGACATCTTAGTAATTAAAATTACTTAAAGTCTTCAAAATTATTAGGCAGTATGAAGCCAGGCTGATTGACGTCAAAGTTTTGTGACGCCTGAGGGCGTAATCCTTATTTTAACGTTCTTGGTAGAGAAGTCAGTTCAATACTCAATGAAAATGGAGAACGCCTTCCCAGCAAAAATTTATTTTGTACCGGTAAGCAGTAAAAAAAAAATCATGCCTTCTTATAGCGCAATATTAGAGCGCATTCGAGGGTGCTATAAATGGAAGTCAGAAATTTCTATTAAATATATTTCATTTTTTACAAAATAACTTACTGCAACTTCTCTCGCTTAGGAGGATGCAGGAATGTAAGCGAATGATTACCTCTCTTTATTGTAGTTCTTAAAAAATTTATTGAAAACACATAAAAGAGACATGATATTACTGCATTAAACATGTGTGAAAATAGCAAATAATTAGAGCATCAAAGAGCCCTACCAAGTGGGACATCTCATATAAAAAACATGCCTTCCTGAAGCAGGTTGGGAAAGGAGAGTACATTTGTCTCTCCCTTACAAACCTGCTTCCGGGTATGCAGTAATTTTTGCTGGGTTATGGCACATCGCTGTAATTAACTTTAATGTCTAATTGGTGAAAACATTTTTACAGATGGATTTTTTAGTTCAGACACTTTGGCTCAGAGCTGCAAAAACCTCTTAAACTTTCTATATAACTTATTCTGGTTAAAAAATTTTTTTATGTGATCATATCTACAAAATAATTCGAATTTCGAATGACGCTTAACTTCTGCTTTTTTAAATTATTAGTATTATTATATAGAATAAATATTTTAATCTTTAAATATCAATTTGTTATCGAACATTAATCAAAGTCTCTTTGAAAAAATTTCTATTTGAACAATACGACCAAGGGCCGTTAACAATAAAAAAATTAACCTACAGTTAACACTAAACTCAAAATTTAAACCTTGGTTTGCCAAACCCCATTAACACAAAGTTCAGTTATCCTATAACTTTTAGATTATTTTGCCAAATTACAGTTAAATTTAACCGAGTACTATTTGGCGTTTAAGTTCTTAACTGGAAGAAAATATTTGATGTTTGAATTTAAATATATTATATTTTTGCTATTTTTAAACAATTGAAAGATGCCTGTACGACTAGAAAGATTTACACATTTGTATAATTTATATAAAGTAAATATTTCTTATGGTATGAAGAGAAAATATAACCACAGAAGATGAATGGATCATTTTAATTTACCTGATGCAGAGTTTTTCATGAGATACGAGAAATGTTAAATTTATAGCAAAAATTATTTCAAAATACATTCAACTTTTAATAAATTTATTAGAACATTAACGGCCTTATTCATAACAAAAAGTTAGCCACAGTTTATACACTACGTACAACGAGCTGCTAACTAGAATGCCGATTAAGCTTGGCAGCTCGTTAGCACAGAGTTTATTCATAAGAAACTTTTATCCGTCTGCCAACTTTTCATAAATCAACTCTGAAATTGCATGATACCCCTAAAATATGCTACCATTTTTTGTATATAATCCCTAATTTTGACATTTTTGTTTTTCCATCGATACTAACAATTTTTAAAATTGAAAAATAAATTAAAAAACAAACGAACAATATAATTTTTATTAAAATGGAAAAGCAACACAAACGATCTGTAAATTGGGAACAGGATGAAAAGGTAGGTAAAAAAATATTGGTAATGTAAAACAACAACACATAAAAGCTGTCTTTCACAAGTTGGCAAACGTTTGGCAGCTCGTTAACAAGAGTTTGGCCATAGTTTGGCATGAGTGTTATGAATAAACTTAATGTTAACTTTATGCCAACTTTTTGTTATGAATAAGGCCGTATATATTTTACAGCAAACAAAAAATATTAGACTTTTACGGCCTTATTCATAACAAAAAGTTAGCCACAGTTTATACACTACGTACAACGAGCTGCTAACTAGAATGCCGATTAAGCTTGGCAGCTCGTTAGCACAGAGTTTATTCATAAGAAACTTTTATCCGTCTGCCAACTTTTCATAAATCAACTCTGAAATTGCATGATACCCCTAAAATATGCTACCATTTTTTGTATATAATCCCTAATTTTGACATTTTTGTTTTTCCATCGATACTAACAATTTTTAAAATTGAAAAATAAATTAAAAAACAAACGAACAATATAATTTTTATTAAAATGGAAAAGCAACACAAACGATCTGTAAATTGGGAACAGGATGAAAAGGTAGGTAAAAAAATATTGGTAATGTAAAACAACAACACATAAAAGCTGTCTTTCACAAGTTGGCAAACGTTTGGCAGCTCGTTAACAAGAGTTTGGCCATAGTTTGGCATGAGTGTTATGAATAAACTTAATGTTAACTTTATGCCAACTTTTTGTTATGAATAAGGCCGTAAGAATTTATATTTATGTATACATTTCTTCTTCTTTTTGAAATTCATTCATAATATTTGATAACTACAAGTTAACTAACTCCTGCCTATTGTTAAGGAACATTTTTACGGCCTTATTCATAACAAAAAGTTGGCATAAAGTTAACATTAAGTTTATTCATAACACTCATGCCAAACTATGGCCAAACTCTTGTTAACGAGCTGCCAAACGTTTGCCAACTTGTGAAAGACAGCTTTTATGTGTTGTTGTTTTACATTACCAATATTTTTTTACCTACCTTTTCATCCTGTTCCCAATTTACAGATCGTTTGTGTTGCTTTTCCATTTTAATAAAAATTATATTGTTCGTTTGTTTTTTAATTTATTTTTCAATTTTAAAAATTGTTAGTATCGATGGAAAAACAAAAATGTCAAAATTAGGGATTATATACAAAAAATGGTAGCATATTTTAGGGGTATCATGCAATTTCAGAGTTGATTTATGAAAAGTTGGCAGACGGATAAAAGTTTCTTATGAATAAACTCTGTGCTAACGAGCTGCCAAGCTTAATCGGCATTCTAGTTAGCAGCTCGTTGTACGTAGTGTATAAACTGTGGCTAACTTTTTGTTATGAATAAGGCCGTTAATTTATAGTTAAAACTTCAGTTTAAACTTACTGAAAGTTAGTAAACTTTTATGTTAAATTAATTTAACTGAATATTATGTTAATAGGCCTAACAAATACAATCTATAAATTAAAAAAAAACTAAGTACAGGGTGGGTAAAAACAAAAATGTCCAACTTAATATCGTTGCATGGTGGTGAACACAACCCAAAAAAAAAATAAAAATTATAAACAAAGAAGTAATTCAATTTTAATACGCACGGGAACCTTTTGGTCCACCCTGTAAAAATAAAATTTAACCGTTAAAGAACAAACAAACAAATGACATTAAAACAAAAATAGAAAATAAGAAAAAAAAAAACTCCACAAGGTTAAAGGTGGCGAAGAGTAGATTTAAGATGTAGTTTAACAACAATAAAAACACATTGAAAACTGGAATCTTAAAAAAATTTTTTTTTAGTGGAACAGTTAACAAGTTTATGAGCAAATATGTATGCATATTTGTATATTTTTTGCTTTTACGCACTACTAACACCGTTATGATTTTTTTTATTTTGTATTTTGTATTTTGTTTTGATATCTGAGCAATATTTTATAATTTTATAGTTTGTTTATAATCTTAAAAATAATTTTTTGATTTTAATGGGATTTTTTAATTAATTTTGTACAAAAGGGGACAGGCATATACCGTTTGTCACCCGATTAAGCTGTCAATTAAGTAAAATTGTTGTCTGTTAATCTTTGATGCACTTAATGTTTAACAGGTTTGTTTGTTGCTTTTAGATTTTAGTTTTATATTGTTTTAATAATATTATTTGGATGCTCTTGTTTATACACACATGCAAAGATATGAATGTACATTGTATAGTCATTTAAGTTATAAAAGTGAAAATCTGCGTGTGTGTGTGTTAGCTATAGACTCCGAAACTGTAAAACCGATCGGGCCCAAACTTTGGTAAGTTGTTGTTCACATACCAGGGAGTGTTTATGGGTGAAAAAAAGTGGGCGGGGCCACGCCCATAAAAAATTAGTTATCAGTTTTAGCTACTTGCACTTGACCGATTTTTTTGAAACTTTGCACACATATCGAGCTGTCATGACTAAATAATTTCGTGATAAGAAAAGTGGGCGGGGCCACGCCCCTAAAAAAGTTTTAATTTTGAGGTACTTGCACTGGACCGATTTTTCTGAAACTTTGCCCACATATTAAGCTGTCATGACTTTATAATTTCGTGATTAAAAAAGTGGGCGGGGCTACGCCCATAAAAATTAGTTATCAGTTTTAGCTACTTGCACTGGACCGAATTTTCTGAAACTTTTCAAACATACTGAGCTGTCATGACTTTACACTTTCGTCATTAGAAAAGTGGGCAGTGCCACGCCCATTAAAAAAAGGTATCATTTGGATGTACTTGCACTGGACCGATTATTCTGAAACTTTGCACACATATTGAGCTGTTATGACTTTACAATTTCGTGATTAGAAAAGTGGGCAGGGACACGCCCATAAAAACAATCATAATTTTGATAATTTTTGCACTGGTCCGATTCTTCTGAAACTTTGAACATATATTTATTTGTTTAAGTCTATGGATCCTTACAGACTATAAAGCAGTACATACAAATTGTTTAATATTAGTTATTCAAAAACAAAATAATTTTGCATTTCACAATATTAACATTTAAGGAAAAATTAATATATTGATAAAGTTTATTGAACTCGGTGCAAATCCTTAAAAACGGATCGAAGTTGGCGTAATTCGTTCTGAAAACTTTGACTGATAGCGGACAAAAATGACGTGTAGAACGAGAAGGTACATAAAAAAAGATATTCGCTAATAAGAAATTCAGATCATATACATCCTTTTTTTAAATTTAGAACAAACGTAACATTTAGCATTGTTCTTTGACTTTTCAAAGTTGGCAGCTTCACAAATGCAATTCTACTAGTACAAGGTGGCAGGTTTAACGAATTACACTGTAAGTCCCGAAGAAAAAAAAATAGGAACTGTTTTTGCACAGATTCAATGCATTGTAAGTTGGATCCCAAATTATTGAACCATACTCAAGAATAGGCCTGACAAGAGAAATATACAATTGTATTGTTATATATCGATGCCTTACTTCCTCAACCTCGTAACTTAAAGAATACGGTTTTGACTTTTTTATATCAAACGATTGTTTTATGCTTTAACTAAAAAAGATCAGTATATTATTACTACTAATATACATAAATACAATCAATTCCTTAATAATTGCATTTAAACTTTTAACCAAACACCGAAGTTAAAAAGATTAACCGTTTTTTTTTTCTCTATCCTGAAAAATTTTGTTGAGGAAGTAAGGCATCGACATGGATCTGTAAACTCTTTCTCCCAACGTTTTATGAATCCAAGGACAGCACGTGCTTTATTAACAGTTTAAGAGATATGCTGAATAAAATTTTGTTTAGCATCTAATAAGATTCCAAGATCGGAGACGGATTCCAGTCTTTTTAACGTTTAACCAATTAAAACATAATTAACTTTAATAAAACATCTACGAAAGAAACACATATATTTGCATATATCAGGGTTCAACTCCATTAAGTTAAATCTACACCATACGTTAAAAGCATCTACATATATCCTTTTGTAAGAGGGTGTGATCGGCGTAATTATTATAACTTAGGAATATTTTTACGTCGTCAGCATACATAATAACGTTTGAGAATTTAATAGTATTTGGTGGATCATTATTAAATAAGCAAAACAGCAATGAACCTAGATTACTTCCCTGAGGAATACCAGAACAACGGCTATTGGTTTAGAGATAATGTTTTTTAAACGAACATTTTGCTTTCTATTTGTCAAGTACGAAGAAATCCACTTAAGGGAGTTCTGTGTAAATCCCATTACATCAAGTTTTTTTATTATAAGTTTATGGTTAACTTTATCAAAGGCTTTGCTGAAGTCGGTGTAAATAACATCGGTGTGCTTTTGTTCAATAAAACCACGATTTACAAGCGTAGTAAACTGCAACAGATTTGTAACAGTCGAACAACCCTTACGAAAACCATGTTGTAAAGTAGACAATATAGATGTTACATGATGGCAAAGATGGTCAGTTATAATTTTTACAAAAAGTTTAGGTATTGTGCTAAGCTTAGCAATACCTCTTTAATTAGCGATATTATTTCTACAGGCAGATTTGAATAGTGGTATTATGAAAGAGTCCTTCCACATAGTAGGAAAAAAATCGGATTTTATTGCCATGTTGAAACATAAATACATGCTGCAATAGTATTTTATAAATGTAAGATTCTTTGATTTTTTTTTTTTTTCAAACGAAGCATGTCCTGATAATCATGAATAAAACAAAAGAAGAATCAGCAAATTCCTTCAAGTTATTCTCATACAGAAATTGGTTATTAAACTAATTTTCTTTGTATCAGTGATACTACGCCCACTTTTCAGAAGCTTTTTCCAAATTAAATTAATAAAAAAAATTTATTTTGAATATAATTCTTATGAATCTTTGATTATGATTAACCTTAATAAAATCATGAAAAACAAAATTTTTTAATCAAACTTCTAAAAGAATTATCCATTTTATGTAGGACTAGCTAAACCTGTGAGCTTTGCAATTTTTAAATGCTGTTTATCTTTAGTTTTTCAAAATTCAATTAAACCCTCATTAAAATTTTTAAAATACTTTTTGATAGCTTTTTTATATTATTATACATTTTTGCTATTAATATTAAAGCTATTTAACCGAATCATAATCATATTTGGTTGTAATAAAGAAATCGTCGTCAAAATTGTTCGTACAAAGTTTTAACTAAATTTCGTTTATAATTTCTTATAGATGACATCAAATACATTTTTTTTATATAGAGCATACCATGCCCCCTGCTCCGATTCTAACCATTTTTTTTTCTCAAAAAAGAAAATTGTTATCAAAGTACCTCGTACAGAGTTTGTGGAGTTTGTCCTTTAAATATGTCAAAAAATGTATTCAATTTGTATGGGAGGTACCACGCCCACCCCAAAAAAACGAAACAAAAATATAGACCTTGACGGCTTGGAAGATACACCTAGAGCATTGGTGAAAAAATTTTAGGAATTGAATAAATATCATCAAAGATAACTTATAACATACAAACACATATTTCCTCTTTATTATATTAGTATTAAAAAAGACAAACAAATTTTAGAGTCTGAATTAAGAGAGTTGAAATTTGTAATTTTTTTTAAGAAATTTTCCACATAGTAGGAAGTAATTAAAATGCAATTTTTTTTGGCAAAATTATCAAATTATGGTCACTCCATCTTCACGTATGTGTCAAATGTATCAAAAAGTATGTTTTATTGACTTTCATGTAATTTTGTATGTTCTTAATATTAGCTAATTCTAAATTGTATTGTTGTGTATTTTTAATATGCCGACATGTAAATTTTTTTATGCTGTTTTTTATCCTCTGGCATCCCTGGCCAGCAACGATTGAGCAAGTATAAATAAGATATAGATTAAGGAAAATCTGTTTTACACACAAATTATGTATATTATTATATTTACATATCTATACTTCTGTGAATGGTATATAAAAGTATAGCTCTCATACTTATATAATTTTTTCGGTTTAAATTTGGTGCTCACTGTTCATTGGATTTACATCCAAATTGGGGATCGTTTTTCCTTATTTAGCGATTTTTTTGGAATAACATTAAACTGTGTTGCGATTAGAAACAGGCTTAGATAGTTTATATTTGCAATTGTTTAATCCTACATATAATGCCTAATGCCATTTTCCACCATCGTTTTAGAGTAAACCAGTGCCTCGGTTAATTTTATTTTCGTTAAAATACTTCCAAACAATTTCCCTACGGAATCCATGATTTCTGGCGTTGCATACCTGTACTTTTGTATCACTTAATAATTTTAATTTAATTAGTCATCACAAATATAATCGAACTTGCAAATAATTAATATGATACTATCTAACCCGGTACGTTTCGCTACCCCCACCAAAAAATTTTTATTGTTTTTCTTTTATTATATACTTATATGTATATGAATTGATTATTTGTGTAATGTCTTTCCTTAAAACTTTTCTTTACTTGGTGGCGTAGCACAGCGCGCAGGGCACTGCTACTTAATTAATAAAATTAATTTAACTCACAATTAAATGTATGAAACTATTCGAAAAACGCTCTCAAATATACAAACACGCACAATATTGTCTGTTCAATGTGAGCCGGACATAAATTTACATAAATTCCTATGTCACCTACAACTCGAAACGTCATCATTTGTTCGCTGTTTTAGTTTCAATTCAAGCCAGCATGAACTGTCACGGCAATATATAAAATTCATTGAAATGAGAGTGGCGTCATTTGTCATAAATTGGTCGTACCAACTTAGAAAACTTCGTAGGCTCTTGTACAACAACGTTGGTAAAGACCATCACATGATCAAATGCATGGATTACGATTCTATGTAAAGGACAAACATACATTTTTATCTACATATGTATACAGTTTGTTTTAAAAACTTTATTGAGCACTTATGTCCTTATTATGGACTAGCAATACGAAATGCAATAATAATTTAAAGATATTAAATAAAATCAAAATATTACCATAATAATAAACATTAAATCATTTTATAAAACTAACCATTTTGTTTAAAAAAATTTAAAAAAAACATCAGACAGTTGTCCGAGGCCTTCGGCCACGGACTGTCAGAGACGTAGAATACGCCATCCGATAAGATTGAAAACATATATAACAATAAATGATAAATAGTATAAGCAAATGAATTTATTTATTTGATAGTTACTTTTGATAATATACATAAGCTTATGGTAGGAAATAGGATAAATATGTTTTTAAATTAAAAGAGTAAGGATAAATGATAAATAACAGACTCAAATCAATTTAATTATTTGAAAGTTACTTTTGATAATATGGGCTTATGATAGGAAAAATAGGATAAGTACGTTGCTTTCTTGTATTTCGTGTAGGTGCCATTTTGATTAGTAGTTTTTATTTTAATTTACTAAACGTCAACTGTCAGCTGCTGTCAAACAGCATCAAGCAGCATTGTTATTTTGCTTACTTGGCAGCACTTTCATGTAACACAAAAATGTATGCATTAATTTTTTCATATATTTTTTATAATTAGAAATATATCCATGTTAAATTCAAATTCACATTTAACATTTTGTTTCACTTAAATACATAAGTAAATATACGAAATTTCAATATTTCATCAATCAAAACAACAGCCGAAGGTTTGTGTCCACACTGAAACAGCAGCATAGTGTGTGTTCACGCTACAAACTCAAACACTCAACCAAACACCACACATATGTTTGAATGTATGTGCTTAAACAATTTTCATTTGACAAATTTAAATATTAGAAAGATATCAACCAATATGAAATGTATATCAAACGAAAGATAACATCTTCATTTACCTACAAACAAAAATTTTAAAAAAAGTTATCTCGCCGTTTCCTCATAATCAATGAATTAAAGATTACCACAATAACAATCTGACATGACTCCCTATACCGTAAGGTAAGACGTATTCTACGCAAAAAAAAAAATAAACAAACTTGTTTTGGTGTAAAATTTAGTTCCTAAATAGATGACCACCACTGTATGTAAATTTCTGCCCCTTATACAGACAATGATAAAGAACCGAACGAATTAAAATAGTTTCTTTGTAACCCGCCATCATTAACACCTCTTTGTAAGTTCTATCGATGATTCATAAAAATAGAATAAAATATGAATTAAGAATCGCAATCAATTAAAAACTTAAAAAAAAAAGAATCAGTTAGTTTTTATGTATTTGATTTACTGATTTACAATACTTAAGAGACAGAATCTAAAAAGCGTTACGAAAATAAAACACACATAAATAAATCATCAACTAAGCCAAAAACGTGTATTATTGTTTTGTTTTACAAAGTTTTTTTTTCAACACACATATTTATTAGCATTATTACTGTTGTTGTTCTTCCCATTCAATAAAAATTTAAGTTATGTTTTTGGAAATTATTAATTTATTGTTGTACAAACACGATTTATTTATTTTTTTTTCAAAATAAGAACGTACAACAATAAACAGGTGGATGGACAGACAGTTAGACAGAGGGACGAAAACGAACGTAATATCTCTTAACATAAATTAAGAATATTAGCGCGTTTGTTACCAGCATTTACTGGTCAGTTAAGATATATTTTAAATGTTTTCTCAGTTTTATCACCAGGTAATACTACTTCTCAATACGAAATTCTCATAAAAATAAAATAAACCAATGAATGAAATTTAATATTTCATAGTTTAGATGAGTGCCCAACAAACATTTACACTTAAATATTGAAAATAACCATATAAAAGATAGTCTTTAGGATGACGTCTATACACAACTTTTTTCTGGCATCTTAAAGGAAACGTGATGAACATTTGAAAAAATGTTAAACATTTTTAAATTTTTATTTTTTTTTTATAATAACTACACGCATATGACTGTATGTATTTTTTATTTATAAAATAATTAAATTTTAACAATCAAATTTATATACATATTAGCAAAATATCCGTTACTGCGATAGCGCAGTTCTTACTATTTATTGAAAACTCAACTTCTTTCTTTAATCAATAAATATAAAATTTAAACTCTGTCTGTCTGTCTGTCTGTCTGTGTGTGTATATAGACTATAGACTCCGAAAACGTAAAGCCGAACGGACTCAAACTTTGTCAAGTTATTTTACAAATTCCGGAAAGTGCTTATGCATGGTAAAAAGTGGGTGGGGCCACGCCCAAACCAATGGGTTATCATTTTTAACATGCACTTGACCAATTTTTCTAAAACTTTGCACACACATATTGAACTGTCATGATTATACAATCTCGTGATTAGAAAAGTGAGCCGGGCCACGCCTACAAAAAAGTTGTAATTTTGAGGTACTTGCACTGGATCGATTTCTTCTGAAACCTTGTACACATATTGAGCTGTCATGACTATACAGTTTCGTAATTATAAAAGTGAGCAGTGCCACGCCCATTAAAAAAAATAAAATTTTTAGCTTCTTGCACTCACTTGATATTAATTTAAAATCCAGAATGCACTTTTATTCATTTAGGGGCGTAGCAACGCGCGCTGGGTTTAGCTAGTTTTTAATAATTTTTCGTTAAATATGTGATAACTTATCTCTCTGATTAATTCTATTAAAAAAAAAATACTCTAGGTATAGATCGGGAACATATTCAATATCTCAGCCAGGATTAATTATTATGGGTTTCAAAATTTTAGATTCATAAATTCAGAAATTGCAAAAATGACTTTAAAAATAACAAAAGTAAAATTGTTTCCTTCACTATAGTGTTAAAAATTAACTTGGATTATTAGTACCTAATCTCGGAATGCTATATATATTCCAAAATGTAAGAAAAGAAATTCCATAAAAATTAAAAAAAGAATCTTTTGGTCGCCCAAAACATTTTCAGTCTCAGTTTCTCTCTAGCGGATAAGTAGTTTCCAATTTCAAAATTCTACAAAACGTACCTTCAAAAGTACCCGTTTTAGGTTTTTTATGTCATTAAACAAATTCTAAGTTCAAAATGTTTTAATTTCTATTTAACAATCAAATATTTTAACAGATATAATATATGAGTTAATCTTCTCTTTTTTGCATAAAAGATATTATTATTTTTTTAAGTACCAAACTGTTTTCCCATGTGTTCTCCTTTCAAAACTATTATGAATAGTGTTTGAATTGACATAATTGAAATCTCTATTACAACTTTTCTCCGAAATGGCCCTTTAAATAGGAATTTTACTTATTTACCAGTATTATCTGTCTTCAGGTACCTTTTTTATCCCCCTACAAGTTTTCAATAATTTCACATAAATAACACTGGATTCCAAAAAAATTGGTCCCTGAATATAAATATGTCCAAGGATCTTAACTCATTAAATTCAATTCGGATTTTAGTTTTCGCGTTTCACGTACAGATTTTTTTATGGGCATGGCTAATACTTTTCCCTAAACAAGGCGACCACGCTTACCTTTTTCAATATAACCCTTTAACGACTTGTTCGATTTGAATAATTGAAACACTAAAAGATGTGGGATAAAAGTGCCTTTAAGTCAACGTTAAATAATTTTTTTCAGTTTTCAACTGCTTCGGATTTATTCAGAAATTGGTAACGGAAAATAATTTTATGAAATACTACTTTTTTTTGTCCTCAAAAACTCTTAAAAAACTTAAATAATTTACATTTTGTCTTTATTCGAAAGGCTAGATAATTGGGAATTAAATAAGCCATAAATGATGATCAATCTATACACAAATGTTGATTTTATTGACAATTAAGTGCAGGTACCTCTTCGACAAACATTAATGAGCAACATAGTTGCATTTTGCTGTTCAGGTACAAAACCACAACATACATACACTGCCCAATTTCTTGGGAGCAGATTAATAAGAACATATGTATTCATTTCTTATGGTGAAAAATTTTGAATAAAGCGGGCTCTAATCGGTAAAGTTATAGGCAAATTTTTTTTTAAATATTTATTCCAAAAATTTACATACGTAAATTAAATTTTTTCAGCTTCTAGACAACCGAAAGAGTCAATATTGGTATCATCTAAAAGGACTTAACTAGCGCGACATAAGCACCATAAAAAAATTAAAATTCATGTTGGCCGCCTCTACAAAATGTCGAACAATTAATTTTTATATGGGTCAAATCTAGTATTTTAAAATATAACTTCTTGAACCCCCTCAATATTGGTATCAAATGAAAGGGCTTTACCAGTAGAATACAAGTAATTATTAAAAAATTTAAAATCCAAGATGGCGTCTAAAACAAAATAGCGGATAAAATTTTTTTAACCATATCATTATGGGTATCAAATTAAAGGGCTTGACTAGTAGAATACTGTTAACTAAGTAAAAATGCAAAATCAAGGATGGTGTCGGAAATAATAAGGAAAATGGCATATAACATGAAATATAGGTTAAGTTACGATGTGGGATTATACATGATGGTGAAGTGTATTATCAGATTCGGCACGGCCAAATATAGCACTCTTTATTGTCCATTTTCTATTAGGCGATAATAACTATCATATTATGTGCTATTACATAATGTAAGAAAACTTAATAAAGTCCTAACAAGAGAGAGAAAGTTTTTACCCGTTATATATTTGAATTTAAACAAGTAACAGCGCTATATTCGGCCGTGCCGAATCTTATATACACTTCACAGCGTGTAGTCATGCAATAACAGTAGTTTGTACCAACATTCATCCCATATGATATACGTACATACATATATAAAAAAATCCCATTGTAAAATTATAAATTTACGTATGTATGTAAATTTTTTGGCTCAGCTGGGATTCGATGCCACGTTTTCTCTAACTAGTACACACGTTTGTATGTATGTATGTTGTTGTTGTAATGTTGTTTTTGTGAAAAAAAAAATCGAGGTGGTCGTGGGTTTTTGCTCATATCTGAGTTGTTTATGTACCTATGTTTCTGATTTTCAATACCGATCTACTCCCGAATATTTCTGATATTTTAATACCTCACCCGGGTCCAAGCGATGTCGGGGAGCTTCAAAAAGTTGATTTCAACATACACACGGACAGACTGACAGAGCTTAATCGACCCCCCTACTCATAAGCTTTCAGAAGATATATATTTATTTTATGGGGTCGGAAATGAAAATTGTAGAAATTACAAATGGAATGACAAACCTATATATACCCTTTTTCACAGTGTGAAGGGTATAAAAAGGGCCGAAATACATTAATTTTTTTTCATGGATTTTCTAATACAACTAAAGTTTTTCTTTGCTTTATGTGTTTAGAAATTAAATATGGTACCAAAAAAGTACCAAATCATAGTTTTAACCTGTTTTTTGGTTAAAAATTCACAAAAAAGACAAGACACATATCAGCTGATTTTTCAACTAGATTTCAGTAACTCTTTAAATCAACCAAAGGAACCCGTTGTTTCTAACTGTTTGCGCTTGGGTTGTGCAATGAAAAATCAATTAGGCAGCCTGCCAGTAAATCTTTCAGCCACGTTTCACTTTAATATACGAGTATATAGATTTTCATATTGTAAGTAATACATTTTTAACAAAATAAACTCATATGTGTACGGAATTTTTTTTTTTTTTAATTTATAGAAAGTAAAAAAAACATATCGTCGGCTTTAAATGCAAACCTGCTAAATCCACTTTTTAAGTAAATTGAGATTTTAATGCCGTGTGGCAGAGAAAGATACACCTCGTCGACCAGCATGTAGTTTTTTTCATCTTAAGTCTTGAAGTGTAAAAAGGTTTGTTAATAAAAACTGCTAAATCCTCTCACAGAAACATTTTTCCAATTTATTTTTTTTTATTTCATATTTTCAATAATTTTTTAATTTTAGACGTATATACTTAAATATGTTTTTAAACAAATTTTAGAACAAAAAATATGTACTTAAACAAAACTGTTTCTACTCCTGTTGATTAATATTTAAAAAAATAGTCCTAGAAATGACTGGTTTCTTAAGAAATTTCAAAGAAAAAAAAAAAAGATTAAACTAAAATAATTAAAAACTGCGTTGCATTACTCAAAAACTGTATAGACGACGCACAGTGTTGCGAAACCAGAATTTTTTGGAAATCATATTGCCTAAACTGTAATTTTAATTGTATCGATGAGAAACTTCTACAGATTGGTCAGAATGAAATCCCAAACAGAATGAGTGAAATAAAATTTACACCGAAAAAAATTATTGGGTCAAATTTTCAACAAAAGTCAAAAATAAAAAAAAAAATTGTTCGAAAAATTTAAAAAAAAATTTATTTTAATTCTTCTTTTATTTCTGATAAATACCCTATGATTAGTTTTTAAATAAATTATAGGGTGGTCCGAACAAGAACATGATTTTTCGATATTTGTTGAATAACTCTGAAATTTTATATAAAATCATAATCTATTTCATTCTTTATTTAAAAGGTGGAAATAAAAGCTTTAATTTGATACCGGTTTGAATTCAATAGCTTCAGTTTTAAGAGAGTTATGCTCATTTTTGTCACCCGAAAACCAATATGATTAAATTATTCAATAAGTCATTCCGAGAATTTTCGTTCTATTTCTATGGAATAAATACTGAGAGTGATATACTAAAATCGCTATAACTCCCAGGAGGGCAGGTATGGGCAGCTGATTTTTTCACAGTTCGTTGAAAACAAATCATGTAACATTTCTGTAGTGGTTTGAAACTGGGACTCTCTGGGACTTTTTAAATATTGCTTACCTAACCCAAATTTTAAGGAAAAATGGACCTTTAGTCGGGTTTTCGCTCTGAAAAAGGTGCATATGAAAATGTCTCAAACAACATTTCTTTTTTTTTTTACAGAAGATACTTGTCCAAAGGCAGATTTTTTTTTCGAATCAAAATATCTGTCACCAAAATCAAATGAGATCATTTTGAATACAGCCCTGAAATCCCCTCTTTTCGTGAAAATTTTGTATATTTGACTTCTAAAATCAATTAAAAATCAACGGGCCAACATAAAAATAAGCTTTATGTGTTTTTTGTTTACTTGGAATGTCTGTGACAAAATTGCATCATTAAAAATACTGAAAAAAATAATCAGAAAAAAGTTACTTTTCCACTAGCCGCAACACAGTGCGACGGTAGCGAGTTCCAAAGACGAGTACAATGAATTAAAAATTGCCATTCAGACACAAGCGTTTTATATCTAATTTGAATCAGATTGTTATTTCTTCTTGAGCGGGTAAAAGTATGATGGCTCATTAGTAAATAAAATCTTGTGCATAAGTAACAAAGATCTAATTTTTAGTAGATCACAAAAACGTACTCCATAGAGTTTACTTTCACAGGGTGTTATGTGAGATGATCGCCTTAAATTAAACACATATCTTAGTATAGCGTTTAATGTGGAAGTTAATTTCTTTTAGTTAAGCAATCACCAATAGCGAAGACTTCGCAGCCATATAGGAGAGTTGGGATAAGGTAAGTTTTGGCAAGAAGTAGACGTATGTTAACAGGGGTTAAATGCTGAGTCTTCCAAAGCGAGCGTAGCATCCAAAAAATTTTCCCAGTAGCGTTGTTTACATGATTGGACCACGTAAGTGATGAATTAAGAATTACTTCAAGGTTTTCAGTTTTGCTGACAACTGCAATACGTTGGTTATTTAAAAAGATGTCGGGTATATTGGTATCTTGTAAAGAGTTTCGCAAAATCTTCAAGCATTTTGACTAAGCAGGATTAAGACAGAGGCCATTAGCCGTAGCCTAAGCTTGAATTTAAGACAGGTCAGAATTAAGATTGGAAAAACATTCAACTACATTGTTAATATTTGTATATAAGTAAAGTTGCACGTCATCAGCATAAATATGAATCTTACAATATAACAACTGCTGTGGTAAGTCATTGATATATAAGTTAAAAAGAAGAGATCCTAGGATAGAACCTTGTGGAACGTTATTTCTTACTGGCAGCGGGCATGATTTATTGTTACCTGCAGAAACATATTGGTAACGATTTTCAAGATAAGTTAAAATGGGGCCAGCTGCAGAGATAGTAAAATTTAATAGAGTAGTTAACTTAATACGAAGTGTACTGTGGTCAACCATATCAAACGCCTTAGAGTAATCCAACAGTGTTAGGAACGCAATGTTACCATTACCAATTTAGCTACGAATTTCCGCCGTTACTTTAATAAGAGCAGTAGCAAAAAGCCACCTTTCAAAAAATTTAGATAAATATTTAATTACAGAAAATGAAAAAAGTACATTCACACCAAGGACATAAATAAAATAATGTCCGGGGGCTTAGGTCGTCTTAGAATATAATGTCTTACACAAAGTTTGAAACGTTTTATTAGGAAAATAAGAAAAATATTGAAAAATCATTCCGATATAAGCCTAGTGAAATACATTTGCGAAACTTGCTACCATTTCATCATCGGTATACTCATATATAATTTAAAACTACTATTTCTGTTACAATTTAATGAAATTGGAAAATGGGAATTAAAGCATTTACTTCTTAATTTGTCTTTCTTTTCTTATCTCTATTATTTTTAATGCATTTTTGTTAGGGATTCTATATCCGTCCTGGCAATATTGAAGTATTTTTTTTTAAATATCGCTCATTGTATATTCAAGCATACGAAAGCTTCAAAAGAAAACTTAAACTAAATAAAATAGTGGCGAAAAAGGTAAATGAAAGAGTTTAATTTCTCAACAGTACTTGCTAATTTCATGTTTATGTTAATAATTTCATTCCATTACTTACTGGGTTATGTATAACCATCGAAACGATCGACTTATTTACACGTGTAATGGCTTAGAAAAAACAATATTAACGTTTTGTTTGTTTACGAAACAAAATAAAACAGTTAAAAACTGTAGTGATTTCAGTTTAAAAAGACAAACAGTAGAATTTATATAATCAAAATTTATACCTAAAATACGTAGAAATTTCGTTAGTTTATATCCCACCTCCCTTGCCGACACCCGCTTAAACATTTACACGTGGACCAGTGTTTTGATTGATTTTTTATAGTTTTTTTTTATTACTGCTGATTTGAAATGGTCGAATAAATGAATTTTATACACACGCCAAAAACATTAGATAAAATCTTTAAAAAACCGTTTATTAACATAATTTTGCAATTATAATTAAGGAACTAGCAAGTACTGTTAGTAACATTGTAACTTAGTAAATGATTAATAAGGTGACTTTTTATTGCCATCAAGATATGTAGCTTTTAGTAGAACGAATTTTTATGCTTTTAAATATAGTTTTTTAATGGTCGAATATTTAACACGTTTTATTTAATAATAATAATAGTAGACAAAGTGACTAATATGGCTTGTGTTAGCTAAATCAGAATTCTATGTTAATTTAATTAAAAAATGTATTTTAATTACTGCATGATCTGTTAAGAAATGAAGAAATATGTGGTTTCAATAGGATGGTACCTCTTGCTAAACATCCAGATAAATACAGTGCACTCGCGGTAACATGAACTAATTAAAACTAAAGCAGTTCATGTTAGCGAAATATTTCGCGTAAGCGAATATCGAGTTAAATGAGAGAAATATAAATTTTTACACGCTTAAACGTGAAATTATATTATTGTTTGTATTACTAAAACTAAAATTATTATTTATAATGCATTACAAGATCACGAGATTCATTTTCGCAAACTATTTATAAAGACTGCCTTTTCTTTTAACTCCACACATTAAGATTTTTCAACACTCATGCTGACTGATTCACCGCTTGGCATAAGAATAAGTCTTCAAATTTCCATGCCATATATACAAAAAAACGTTTGGAAAATACACACAGGGAATTCCCTTAATTTAAAAAATCGAAAATAACATATTTCAGTGCCAAACATTTGCAGTGAAAAAAAATCTTTCAAGTTATGGAACTTTCTGAGTTTGTTCATGTTACACAGTAGTCAACGTAAAAAGCTTGTTAACGTTAGGCGATGTTTACGTTAGACGATGTTCACGTTACCGCGAGTGCACTGTAATAGATTTTTTGAAAAAAATTTGAAAAAAATTAAATTAAATTAAATTAAATTAAATTAAATTAAATTAAATTAAATTAAATTAAATTAAATTAAATTAAATTAAATTAAATTAAATTAAATTAAATTAAATTAAATTAAATTAAATTAAATTAAATTAAATTAAATTAAATTAAATTAAATTAAATTAAATTAAATTAAATTAAATTAAATTAAATTAAATTAAATTAAATTAAATTAAATTAAATTAAATTAAATTAAATTAAATTAAATTAAATTAAATTAAATTAAATTAAATTAAATTAAATTAAATTAAATTAAATTAAATTAAATTAAATTAAATTAAATTAAATTAAATTAAATTAAATTAAATTAAATTAAATTAAATTAAATTAAATTAAATTAAATTAAATTAAATTAAATTAAATTAAATTAAATTAAATTAAATTAAATTAAATTAAATTAAATTAAATTAAATTAAATTAAATTAAATTAAATTAAATTAAATTAAATTAAATTAAATTAAATTAAATTAAATTAAATTAAATTATATAAGAAAACAAATGAATTAACGACCAAGATCTTGCGATTTGACAGATATCAGCCATTGAAAACGGTTTATTGAAAAACGTGACTGAGAATTATGGTAAAAGACTAGGAGCTTGCCGAGCCAGATCAGTTGTCCGATTTGATTTTTTTATTTTTAATCGAAACCTACATATAGGTTAAGCTTAATAATAAGGTTAAGCTGAAATAAAAATACTTATAATATCTCCCAAGAAATATTAATAAAAATTAATAAAAAAAATGCTTTATAAAAATTAAAATAATATTCGAATTTGGACATCCTGCATAAGAACTTAATTTTCAATCTCAACTTTTTATAGAAACTACATATGTATGTGCCTCCGATATTGTGCAAACCAGCATCCTTATTCTGTAAGTCGATACAGCTAAATCTCTTTCTTTTTTTTTGGCTATAAGACATTCTCTAAATATATTTTTTGAGTTTTAGCGATAGAGATGTAGCTTTAGCGACTTACAGAATACGGCTGCAGGACGTGTTCCTCCTGAAAAATTACTTGTTGCAAAAAAAAGAAATTTTTTATTTTATGTTATTTTGCGTAAAATTAAAACAAATTATTTTATGTGTATTTATATAGCAATTAAAAGCGTATAAAATCATAATGGAAGATTCCTATCTTCCAAGTCTGTAGTAGCACATTGGCGAGGCACAGAGGAATTTGTTCATACAATGTTTGGCAAAAAATATAAGGAGTGCTTATAGAATGTTGAAATTTGGCACAGAGCCTTTGCTTAGCTTAATTAAGAAAAATATAAAGTTTCATAAAAATTGGCCACACCCTCTACCCACCGCCCATAGAATCCAAAATTTATTTTTGGGCCAAAGTTTTTGAAATTTGGCACCTTTATTATCTCAATTATCGCCCACCACTCACCGCCTATATAAACCATATTATATTTTTCCCACAACTTTTTGTTTCTTTACCAAAACTAAAAAATTAAAATTAAAAATTTCATGAATTTGGAGACAAATTTTATGATTTTATGAAAGATTATTAATTATTAAAACTTTTTTTTTTAATTGATAGCATGGAGTCTTACCTTTCATTTTATTATAGCGGGAGCATCTAGCACGACCGACTAACCTTTTTTTTTCTTCCAAGGAAGTTTGCAATCACGGCACATTATAGAACAAATTTTATTCTATCATATCCTTTAAATAAATATGAGCGAACTTTATATATATATATTTTTTTTTAGAAAAGAAAAGGCTATATTTTTTAAAAAAATCAATATATAAATCAAAGCAATAAAACTATCTTACGTACAAACACTATAGAAGCGCGTAAACAGTTTTCAATATTTCGGACCAAAAAATACATGTGACTTTACTTCATTATTGCATAACAAACAATTTATGGATTCTTCATGCTGAATAAATTTTTTACAAAACTGCATTATAACATTTTAAAATTTTATGTGTCGAAAAAATTACTTATTGCACAAAAAATCCCACTGTGCGAGGTTATGGTGGTGTCCATATACGATATTTATATCACAAACATTTGATATTTAAAGCATAAGGCAAAACTGTTTACACCGGTGGCTTCTAACAATGCACATGTGCGATTAAGTAATTTTAAATTATTGAATTAATTTTCTGATTTTATTTTATTGGTAAAGATATCAAAATATTTTTTTATGAAAAAATTAAATTCTTATAACTATTTCTATAATAAAATTGTAAAAATAAAATTTTATTAATATTAAATTTTTGACTATTTTCTACAATGTTGTCTGTTTGTCTATCTAGCTAGGCTCGCTTCATTCTAGATTCAAAAAACAGATTTAGAAGGGAGTAAAAACTGTATAGATATTTTCGAAAGTAGTTTATCTCTTATTGGCTTGTGAAATATTCCTGAAACATTAGTAATAATGTGGTAGGTTGAGCTGAAAATGGGTAAGTTCACAGCAGGTGTTTCATTACCCTGACGATGATAACATAAACTCTGTTATATTATAGTGATTAGAAAACCTATAAAATTTAATATGTTTCTTATGTAAGCCAAAAGCAAACAGTTTATCGTTCCAATTAACACCTAATAAATTTGTAGCATTTGTAAATCAGTAGCAGAGCTCTGATAGCTGATAATAAAATTATATTCAGACAATATTTAATCATCACATAGAAGCTATTTATAGTTATAATAAAATGGTTGTTTCTTTGATCGTTCGCTTAAAATCTTGCAGCATAAGATTTGATGCTTCATTTTTGAAAAGTGATTTATGCATATTTACCGAATTGAAACAATAAACTTTAAATCATCACAACGACTCACCAATTGTATATTAACAGCTTTGGGTCGTAAATCTTTTGTTTCAAAAAAACGTTTTTATTTATGTTTTCGTTAAAATATTTATGGAAAATACATATTGACAATAAAAAAAAATTCATTTTATTTTTAAAACATCTATTAATAGAAATGTTTGATTTAGCAAAATATTTCAGTCGTTAAACGGCTCTGATCAAGTTAACCCTCTAATGCTTAGGCCCGCCTATAGACGGGTTTTACACGAACCGTTATAAAATTTTTATTTTTTACAATATTTTATTAAATAACTAATCAAAGTGTAAGTTAAGCTTTATTTAAAAAAAAAAAAACTTTTTAATCTATTGCAACACCTCAATTGGTTTGACCAAAATATCAATGTGAATTTAAATTTAAACGTTACTGGTCATTTTAAATTATTTGTGAAAAGAGTGAATATTGTACATCAAAAAAAAAAAAAAATTGGAAGTATTGGATTGAATTGAAAAAATTATCTGGTAAGTAATTAATTCTTTAACTTAAAGTAAAAATACTTTCTTTTTATAAGCAAGCTTTTTGGAGCTTGGTTACGATGTCTATGCTTAACCAGTCTACTGGCGGACTGGGGCATTTATTCAAAAATTTTTATATATTATAATATTAATACATTACAGTAAAAATGGAAGACAATCGTATAAAAAAGCTCTAAAAATGACTGAAGAGGAAATTTTGGCTTTTATGGAGAGCTATTCATCGGATAATGAAAGTGGTGATGAAAAAATTGAAAGTGATTTCGACGGAGATGATATGGGTGATCCGGATTTTCTTTGCCCTGTAGACGAAATAGAAATAGAGCGCTTCCTTAATTCACCTGAACTTTTGACAAACGCCATAAATAGTAGCCTGAATATTTCTAATATTACTGATCTTGAACAACGTGACCCAGAAAATATTCCTTCTGCTGAATCTGTTCCTTTAGTGTCTCCAGCTAAGCACACTCGTGCCAAAAATCGATACAGAGAAGTTCAACTTGAAGAAGAAAGTGACGGTCCAACTTGCTCACCTTCTGGTAAATTTAATGGGGTTTGGGCATTGGTGTACTTTTTTGGACCGATCTGGTAAAAAAATGTGCAAAATGCAAGGTTGCAAGTCAGACACACAAGCTTTTTCTAAAAAATGTCAAATTAATCTATGCAACTCTACAACAAAAAATTGTTTTTTTAATTTTCACAACAACCTTTAGTTTACCAATAAAACTGTGTACCATTTCTTCAAAAGAAAAACAATAAATTTTAAACACTAAAGTGTTTTTTTTTTAATCATATATGTAAGTTGTTTAAATTACCACGTAAATGCCCGACGGACGGTAAATGCTCAAGGCGGACTATACATTTTTACCTGTAAAATGTAAACGAGTACCCAAATAAAAAAACTGACTTCAGATTCGTGTTTCCCTTAAATTATTTTAATATGATTTTTTCAAGTCGAACAAAAAATGTGGCATTAGAGGGTTAAGAGCTCATACGTCACATTTATTGCACTGGAAAGCGAATTCTCAGTAATTTAACATTGCTAATTTCAAATTGCTCAATAGAAGTATATAAAGACAGATTTAAAATAAACGTGATAAAATCGCTATAGTTCACATATTTTTATTAAAAGGCGATCTTTGCTGCAGACCAGTGTAATTGGAACAGTTATGAAATAAAAATTCAAATTCAATCGTAAGTTCAGTTAAGAAATTATATCTTATATTTTACTTAGTTATCCCAAAAACAAAATCTAATTTAGCTGTTTGTAATATTTCTTGAAAAATGTTAAATCTATTTAACTATTACGCACTTACAAAAACCTAAGAACAAGCAGAGAAGAAATATAAATTAAGGCACGCGTTTAGTGTTCTTAAAATAACCATTTCTTTGTTTTAATAAAACTTTATAAAATTAATTGCGTATGTTAAACAACTAAAAAATCAATACATCAACTCTGAATTTAAATATCACACGTGGCATGGTGATTTACAACGAAAAAGCAATAACAAAACATTGACTTGCAAATATTTGCTGAAACGGTAGTACGAAAATTCAAGGACGAATTTGAGAATTCAGCATTCTATTGCCGTCAACGACAACATGGCAAATATAAGATAAAATTATTTTAATTTGTGTTAAATTATGTTTAAGTGTTAATGGGTTTGTTAAACTGTTTTTTGAAGAATATTTCAAAAAAATCTCTATGTAGTAAACGTTTTGCAAAAATATTGCCAAGCTTTTTAGTATTCGTATGTAAATTTACTAATTCGTATACATTGAAAACTTTTTAATTTATTTTTAATTTTACTACGACATACATAAAGTGTGTTAATTATGTATGTATATACACAAACAAATAAATCAAGCAAAGAACGTAATAAATATTTATTTAAGTCACACTTAGAGGTAAACACTTGTAGACCTTACGTGACACGTGTCTTTGATACCAAGGTCTCGTTCTAAATATTACCTTCGATGATTAGTCATAGGATATAGTAATAAGCTATTAATAATACTTTTGTTATATTTTCTTATTTTACTTATAACACATCGAACTTTTGTTTAGGACCCCACAAAACATAAATTTTTCTGAACTTATGATGATCTAGAGTTGATCTAGAGAGATGCATGACCGAAAATATAAACCAAGTTTGACTAACATTATTTAAAATATTTTTCTGGTTGTAATCGGTGGTAGAGAAAATAAGTAAGAGTGCTATAGCTCATAAAATGCGTTGATAACTGATTTTCAATAGCAAAGTTTTCGCAAGCATTGCTCATATATTAATGCCATAAAAGAGTCTTAAATATACGTACGAACTTCAAAACGTTGATTTCAACATACACTTGGACACACGACGGACGGACAGATGGACTTGACTAAATTAATTAATCTATGTATAAGAATTCAGGATATTAAAACTTTAAACGGTCTTAAACTAATATTGTAGAAATTACAAATCTATATCTATCTATCTATCTATCTATCTATCTATCTATCTATCTATCTTCTATATATATAAAAGTGAAACTCTGTGTGTGTGTGTGTGTGTGTGTGTGTTAGCTATAGACTCCGAAACTGTAAAACCGATCGAACTCAAACTTTGGCAAGTTGTTGTACACATACCAGGGAGTGTTTATGGGTGGAAAAAAGTGGGCGGGGCCACGCCCATAAAAATTAGTTATCAGTTTTAGCTACTTGCACTTGACCGATTTTTCTGAAACTTTGCACACATATCGAGCTGTCATGACAATTTTGTGATAAAAAAAGTGGGCGGGGCCACGCCCCTAAAAAAGTTTTAATTTTGAGGTACTTGCACAGGACAGATTTTTCTGAAACTTTGCACACATACTTAGCTGTCATAACCATATAATTTCGTGATTAGAAAAGTGGGCAGGGCCACGCCCATAAAAAAAGGTTATAATTTTAAGGTACTTGCACCAGACCGATTTTTCTGAAACTTTGCACACATATCGAGCTGTCATGACTAAATAATTTCGTGATTAGAAAAGTGGGCAGTGCCACGCCCATAAAAAAAATTATAATATTTAGGTTTTTGCACTTGATATTCAATTAAAATTCAGAATGCATTTCAATTCATTAAGGGGCGTAGCAACGCGCGCCGGGTTTGGCTAGTATATAATAAAAATGAATCCCTTTTTCCCTGGGTCACGGCATCAAGCGTGAATGGTTGGACCGATTTCACTAATTCTTTTTTTGTTGTATTTGTTATTATTAGGAAAAGGTTCTTATGTCAGTTTTGTGATTATAAAAGTGGGTAGTGCCACGCCCATAACAAATGAGTTATCATTTTTAGCTACTTGCACTAGATCGATTTTTCTGAAACTTTGTACACATATTGAACTCTGATGATTATACAATTTCGTGGTTATAAAAGTGGGCAGTGTCACGCCCATAAAAAATGAGTTATCATTTTTAGCTACTTGCACTTAATCGATTTTTCTGAAGCTTTGCACACATATTGAACCCTGATGATTATACAATTTCGTGGTTATAAAAGTGGGCAGTGCCACGCCCATAAGAAATAAGTTATCATTTTTAGCAACTGGACTGATTTTTATGAAACTTTGCACACATATTGAGCTGTCATGACTTTATAATTTCGAGATAAGAAAAGTGGGCGGTGCCTTGCCTATAAAAACAAGTTATAATTTTTAGCTTCATGCACTTGATATTCAATTAAAATTTAGAATGCATTCTTATTCATTAAGGGGCGTAGCAACGCGCGCCGGGCTTGGCTAGTAGAATATAAAAACTATTTCATTGTAATAACAAAGTAAGTCTCGTCAATACGTTCCTTTGGATCCAAACAAAATGATATGAAACCTAAACGAAAAGTGTATGAATTATTAGTTATTGGTGTGTATTTTTATATTACGTGTTTAAAAATATTTTCCTAAAGTTTTTTTATGTACATGAATTAGGCAAAGAGGTATAGATCTTAAATGTGAGAAGCCGACTTTAATATAAAGCTTTTCAAAAATTTATATATTTTTTATGTGGAAAAAAAAAGAAAATATTAGACTCCATGTTTCAATCTTAATCTTAATTAAATTTATAATAGGTATATTCAACTAGAATTAATGGATGAGTGTAAGCATGTCAACATTGTCGTCACAAAGCCAGTTTCAAAATTAAAACTATCTCTTCCTTCCTATAAAGATCTTTATTTTATTTAATTATTTCAAAGCTCTTCTGTCATATCTTCTAGTCTCATGGCATCCATGGTCACAATTAAATCAGGCACTGATCTGATCTTATTGAAACTAGTAATATACTGCAGTCGACCCATTCAACCCTAATGTAGTTGCTAAGTTAAAAATGTTCCTTGTTTTTCTAACAAATTACTTTTATTATCTATTTAATTATTTTGGCATGAATTTATTTCCTAAATTTAACCCAATAAACTGTGAACAACAAATCTTAAACAGAGAAAAAAAGAACAAAATATTTTTAAACGTTAATTTAAATTGTAACACTATAGTAAGATGATTTATTTAAACTTGATATATTTCATACTGTAATACAGATAAGTATATACGAAGATTGAAAACACAATAAAACAAGTTTTTTTTTCCTAAAGTTTTACACAAAACTTACGCTCTATGTTAGAAATAATGTGAAATAACATTCCACATAACGGCTGTTCTGTTTGCCAACTACTCAAATCAATGGCATGAATACCTTTAATATTCTTGACTAGCCTAGTCGTGTACGTGACTTAAGTCTTTTCAATAAATGTAGATATTTTTAGCCAATTTATGGTTTTATTTAAAGAAAAAACAAATGCTTAATTTAAGTACATTAAATCTAAAAATAAAGAACGAAGAAGAAATTTAAGCAACAATTTAATAACACGAGCTACATTTTATTACTCATAAAAAGAAACTATTAAAAATTTTGAAACATTAAGTAAACAATTTATCAACCCAAAAATAGCAAAAGCCATCAAAAAGAACCACACAATTATATGGAATAATTAACAGATCAAAATAAAATAAATAAATTATCTTTTAATCTGCATCGATTAATTTCAATTACGTTGATTTTGAACACTATCGTTGGAAGTATTTAACAAAAAATAAACAAATTAATATAATAAAAGAATCAATTTTATGAGCACAAATGTTAAACTTTTGAATATGAATATATAATTGTTTTCTTGCCTGTTTGCTACAATAAAAATTAATACTTTTTTGTGATTTTTGTTTTATGTTAAATATGTAATAAAAACGATTGTAAGTAACTTTTGATCTATTTATTTCAGATCTTGATAAATAAGTTAAACTAAACTATTCAGAACGTACATAATTGCTAGATACGTGCTTTAAGAATCTTTTAAGTAACAGTTCGTATTATGAAATCCAGCATTTTTATAGCCATCACAAACAAAATGTTGAGGAACATATTTATTTTGTAATTCGGTTGGTAGCATATACAACTAATTACACTAGTCTGCAAAAAAAATTTTTTTTGCCCGACTTTAAACAAGAATATGTGGATTATAGAAATTTTAACGAGCTAAATTTAAGTCCGTTTTCAGTTTCTTTCAATCGGGCTCAGATTTTCTTTGTAGGCATGCCTAATATTTCGCTCAAAACAAGGCTGTTATGTTGATATATTAATTATAATATTCGTTTTCAGATTCAGCAATTTTCATCTACTTTAAATACACATTGTGTAAATGTAAAAATTCATCATCGTGGCAATAAAAAAATTATTTTAATTCCATTTTGAGATGGAACACATTAAGGTTTTAATATAAAATTTGGTTTTAAGTAGATTTTATGAAATACAACCTTCCCAGCAACAACTAAGTAATGACATTCTATTACTAAATATCATAAATAACATACTTTTCAATGGCTATTACATATCACCTGTCTTACTAAGAAGTGTTTCAGTAATGACTTGATTTATAATGTGTTGGTTATAAGTAGTTATTTTTCATACACTTAGATACACTAACAATACACTTTCTAATAGTTAAACTCACTTACAATGTAAATAATAATGTATTTGACAATAGCGGCAAAGGAGTTGGTTAGCAAGCTAATGACTTATAATTAAAATTTCAAATTAGCGTATAGCAGAATTATCAAACTGAATTTTCATCCTTAAAAAAACTGAACGATTTCTGTAAATTCGTAATTCTACTGGGTTATTTAGGTAATTAAAATCATGTTCTTATTTCATTGCTTCAAAAGTAAGTACTTATTTAAGTCTCTATTTGAAGGGACTTGTGTCCAATGACATCGCCTTGATAATTTAATAATTTCTAATAGAGTTGGTCAACCACATTTCATGTCTTTTTTTAATAGTTGGACATCAAAAGCGTTATAATATTTATATATCACTAGAAAAGCCCGGCGCTCGTTGCTACGCCCCTTAATGAATAAAAATTAATTTTGAATTTAAATTGAATATCAAGTTAAAAAAGCTAAAAATTATAACTTTTTTTAATGGGCGTGGCACTGCGCACTTTTTTGATCACGAAACTGTATGGTCATAACAACATAATATGTGTGCAAAGTTTAAAAAAAATCGGTCTAGAGCAAGTACCTCAAAATTATAACTTTTTTTATAGGCGTGGCTCTGCCCACTTTTCTAATCACGAAAATATACAGTCATGATAGCTCAATATGTATGCAAAGTTTCGGAAAAATCGGTCCAGTGCAAGTACCACAAAATTATAACTTTTTTATGGGCATGGCCCCACCCACTTTTCTAATCACGAAATTATATAGTCATGACAGCTCAATATGTGTGCAAATTTTCAGAAAAATCGGTCAAGTGCAAGTAGCTAAATATAATAACTAATTTTTATGGGCGTGGCACCGCCCACACTCCCTGGAATGTGTACAACAACTTGCCAAAGTTTGAGTCCGATCGGTTTTACAGTTTCGGAGTCTATAGCTAACACACACACACACAGAGTTTCACTTTTATATATATAGATAAACCAATACCAATCTACATTAACAGTTACAGCATCTCTATTCTCCTTTTCGAAAAAGTAAGCCACAATGAGATTTAAGGCCACACCATATTGTGCAATTGACACTGATGACTGAGTCTTGGATTTTCCAAACCCCAGAACCTTAAGTTTTGCTTATTAATAAATCCATTTAAATGAACATGAGTTCTACTACTCCTGAGATAAATAACGTGTAATTTTTACTAGCAATACTTAACAATTTCGTAAAAATAATTCTATATTAATGTGTTGTCGTGTAGGGAATAAAATGATCGAGCTTGAGCTTGAGGTTTGAAGTTTAAAACCTTCTTTTTATTCAAAACAAACTTTTAAAATATTTGCTTAAAAAAATATTTTGTTTTTTCTTGTTTTACAGCATAGCAGTGCTTCAATTGATGTGTAACTTGTGTTAGAAATGATGACTAATTTATGATGTTTTATTAAAGTCATATAAAAATTCTTGATAATTTTACAAAATTAAAGAGAAAATGCAAATTGTGTGAATAAAATTTCAAAATATGTGTTGTACGAATTAATCAATTAACAATAAAATAAATAAAAGACAAATGCCTTCCTATATTTTTATTCAAAATAAGCCATAAAATTTTTAAAATCTAGACAAATTATTGAGGATCAAGTGTTGAGTTCCGAGAATCTGTAACATAATTCTCAACAGTCGTAAATTTGCTAATGCCCAATATTGTGATGAATCTTTAAATATTCTAAGAACCACAGTTTTAAAATTAACTTAAGTAAACGGTTTTGTTTTAAGTGTTTTCAAATTAAGCTGAAATTTTATTTTTGTTTAAGTATACTTTAAGATTAATGTATTTACTACAGGCACTGATCCAGCTTATGCGTGTGGGGATATGTTAAGTTTTTATTAATGTAAAAATATTATTTGTTATATAAATGACAGCAGGTCTTGCCTTAAATATGCTTTTTTTCCTCCTTGGGATCTGTGCTTAATGCACTGCAGTAGATTTTATGAAAAATACTAAAAGACTAGCAAAAATTTTATAATCGATTAAATTGAATTTTGTATGATCCTGACTAATAGTAAATTTTTTTATCTGATATACGACAGTATAGAACCAACTATAGCTTAACTCTTTTTCTTAGTTAGAAAAACCGGTTTTCGATTTTTCCAAATATTTGAATTTTTAAAATATTAGATACATATCACATATATATGGTCACAAGTAGAAAGGCTCTAACTCAAATAATTGTGATTTAACAGGAGGTGGCCAAAACGTAATTGAAACTGTATTATCACAATGTAAGTTCTTTTGTAAAACTGCTTTTGAAAATGTTATTTTTGATACTATTGCGTTTATTTTTTGTGTCGAAATTGGTGTTAAATGTATTGAAATCACTGAAAAACTCAATTTCGCAAAAAAGTACGACTTAGGGCCTTTCTACTTGTGACCAACGATATATAGAATTACAAAGTTTATTTTTAATAAAAACAAAACTGTCTATTGTTGCAGAAGTTGAAAACACCTAAATTAGCTAAACGCTATAACATTTTTTAAAAATTTGGAAAAAGAAAACCTTTATAAACTTAAAAAACATAAATATCATAATATATATGACTTTTTGATTACATTAAATTAAAAATGTTGTTAAAAAATTGTACCCTTTTTAGGAATAACGAAAAGCTTTAACTAAAAACTTAAACATATAATAATAAAAACATAAAGGCCTCTACCGTCAAAATTTGCCGACTAAGGATCCTCAACAATAATTGCTTTTTGTCTTTTCTGACTGTCCAAAATCATCGTTGGACATACATTTTTTATTTCTTTTTATATTGTATAACCCTAACTTTATATTAGATGCATTAAAAATGAAATTATAATTATTGTTATTATATACATATATTGTATCGACTTAAATTATACATACTTACATTTGAATCATATTTACATTTGATTTATATTCACCATTGAATTGTACTTAACCATATATCGTAAAAAATAAAGTAAAGTTGCCCACACTGGCGTACGTTTGTTCGAAAATTTCCAACCGGTTTTCCCGCAAATCTTCTGTTTTGCTTAAAACCGAGGTTTGAAGTTAAGAAAAAATAACTCGTCAGCACAATATTTTGACTAACTACCTTAGCTCTTGGACCATCAACTGGATCCCTCTTTTTTTGTTACACTGGTGCGCGCAACTTTACAAATCAACAATAACAAGGTATAAATAAACAAACCCTAATATTGAAAAGACAATCGCTTATTTGTATCGCATTTTTATACCCTTCACCTGTGGTGCACAAGGGTATATATAGCTTTGTCATTCCGTTTGTAATTTCTACAATTTTCATTTCCGACCCCATAAAGTATATATTTTCTGAAAGCTTATGAATAGAGGAGTCGATTAAGCCCTGACCGTCTGTCCGTCTGCCCGTCTGTCCGTGTGTTGGTTGAAATCAACTTTTAGAAGTAACTTTATGTTCCTCAGATCTGTATATGGTATCAATCTCTTGGAAATATCCAGGAATGAATCGCTATTGAAATTCAGCACAATCGCCCCATAACTTTCTGAGATATGAGCAAAAAACCACGACCAGCTCGTTTTTTTTTACAATTACAACAACAACATACACACATACATACATACATACATACATACATACATACATACATACATACATACATACATACATACATACATACATACATACATACATACATACATACATACATACATACATACATACATACATACATACATACATACATACATACATACATACATACATACATACATACATACATACATACATACATACATACATACATACATACATACATACATACATACATACATACATACATACATACATACATACATACATACATACATACATACATACATACATACATACATACATACATACATACATACATACATACATACATACATACATACATACATACATACATACATACATACATACATACATACACACATACATACATACATGTAAAAAACATACCAAACAAAAAAAATTACAAAAAAAAAAAAATATTAAAAATAAGAAAAAAATAATAAAAAAAAACTACAAAAAAAAACTACAAAAAAAAAACTTTAAAAAAATTTAAAAAAAAATTTAAAAAAATTTTTAAAAAAAATTAAAAAAAAATTTAAAAAAAATTTAAAAAAAATATAAAAAAAAATAATAAAATATAAATAATATATTAAATAAAATAAAATAAAATTTTTTTGGCTCAGCTGGGATTCGATGCCACATTTATTCTAACGTGTACGAATGCACGTATTTTACATGGGATGAATGGTGATACAAACAATTGTTATTGCATGACTACACGTTGTGAAGGGTATATAAGATTCGGCACGGCCGAATATAGCACTGTTACTTTTTAGTTTTCTCTTTCTAAAACAAAAATCCCTAAAATTATATATTTTCTCTGTAGGCAATTCACTAACTGTACCTGCAGCTCTAGTTTACAAGAGGCATTATTTAAAGTTATATATGTGCCCCAAATATACAAAACTACACTGACAATTCAATTTTATAATTAATATTAGGGTACACTTAATAAGTTACCCCCATACCTAAACAAGAGCGTTGAGCGTCAAGCGTTGGAGTTTTACATGTGTTTTGTTTTTGTTACAATAACAAAATACATGCAAAATTGCAACGCTATGATATGAACCAATAACTCTATCAGTCATATTTTCATCTCAAGGGGTATATGTAGCTTATGTATTGAGGTATGAGTTTTAGTATCCTAAATACGGGAATTATATTTTTACATTTAAATGATATTGAGATTGTTCCAAATGCTGGCATTTAATTCCCACGTTCGTGCTCAATAATCATGAATTAAAGTAATTAAGTAATGTTATACAGATAACCAATTGAGTAACACATCGATGGATAAACATAAATGGATCAGTGTATGCTTTTACTTGTACAGCATCCACAGCTTGTTCAACGTAAGTAGGAGTAGCAGCACTAGTTCGTGGTACAACACCTACTGCATCCAAATTCTAAAATTGAATCATTATGCTTCTTATAAAATGTTGATAATAATAAAGATATCAATTAATGATTTTAAAAGAAAAACATCACATTGTGAAGTACTTGAAACACTACTGTTTATTCTGAAAACATCTACAGATATTTATCATGTAGGGTACCCTTCAAACATAAAAAAATTAAATAAATAAACAACAACTCTTCAAATGTTATTTGTTTATATCTTTGTTTATTTACTTTTAGCCATTTATTATTTTTTTTAACGCTTGATTTATCTAATTATCGATGAAAAGGTGTGTCTTGTTTGTTTAAGGCGATATTTCTTTTCTGTCTGGACGTAGAAATTTGTTGAAAAATTTATATTTTAAGTGCCGGTTTTCATTTTAATTTCTTTGGGAACTGTTTACATTTTATGTTGTTCAATAAAAATTAGCTATA
The DNA here is from genome assembly GCA_941918925.1 of Phyto melanocephala. NCBI lineage: Eukaryota > Metazoa > Arthropoda > Insecta > Diptera > Rhinophoridae > Phyto > Phyto melanocephala. Next base: position 128,750,620 of record OW799233.1, on the reverse strand, counting down.
AATTTACTACTGTTTAATTAAAAACAAAAAAAACAAGTAAGAGCACTATATTCGGCTGTGCCGAATCTTTTATACCCACCACCAATTTTGTGTACATTTAAAGCACAATATTTATTATTTTGTTACTCATTATGGAATAATCTTTTTATAATAAAATATGTATCACTTTCTTTGTAGAGGGTGGTTAAATTTTAAGGGCCCATGTTGAAAGTGAACTACAGCCAGTCTTTAAATTAGTTTTCTGCATTTCATTTGACATTTCTCAATCTCAAACTTACTCAATTTGATCCGTGGAAAGATACGCAAATGAGCAACGCTTTAAAGTTATTTAGGTTTTTTATGAAAATGGGCGTTCAGTTCAAAATGCATTTTGTGCACTTCGTAATTCTTTTGATCAACATAATCATTCAAATTCATCCACAATCGGGAAAATTGTAAAAAATATTTAAATTTCTGCAAAACAGGTCTGTATAAAATGTTAGAAAATCTGTGAATGCCTTCTTAGTTCGTTGAATGGGAACCATTGCTGTTTTTTGCGATAGTGTGGCAAAAGAGCAGTCAACCTCGACTCATCATCGTGCCCAACAAGTGAGCATCAACATTGTCATTGAAAATTTGGACCATCAGATAGAGGAGTGGCGCCAAGGATGGGGGCGGGGGCATTTGGCCGATATTTTGTTAAATACATAATTTAACCGTACAAATATTATCATTACAAAAAGAAATAATAATAATTTCCTAAATAATTTGTATTTTATTTAAATTCAACATCGGCCCTTAAAATTTAACCACCCTTAATAACTTCGATATGCTACTAAAATGCTTTTGTAAATGTAGTTTTTCAATGAAAGTGGGCGTTAAAGTAGGCGTGTCAATAAAGTTTCTGCTAATAAATACAACTTAGATATTTCACAATAGTCCTTTATTTTCCCAAAAACTTTGTCAATAGAGAAATTACATGAATTTAAGATAAACAGTTATATGGGAGGTAGGCGTTAAAGTTTGCGTGTCACTTAAACTTTTTGACACAACAAATACATTGATTAGAAGGATATATGTAGCAAATTTGATCATCAATATAGCCCTTTTTTATTCCAAAATCTTTACTAGTAGAGAAATTATATGAATTTTAGGTAAAACGTTATATGGGAGGTGGGCGTAAAAGTGGGCGTGGCACCTTAATCATCTGGCACAGTAATGACATTGCCCAGAGGGATATACGTAGCAAATTTGATCATCATACCTCTAATTTTTGCGGTTTTATGAGCTTTTAAATTTCGTTAACGGTAGATAACGTGAAAAGTGGGCATTGTAGTAGGCGTGTCAAAGTTATTTTTGCTAATAACTACAACTAAGGTTTTTCAATATAGTCCTTTATTATTCCAAAATCTATATTAATAGAGAAATTATATGCATTTTAGGTAAAACGTTATATGGGAAGTGGGCGTAAAAGTGGGCATGGCACCTTAATTTTCTGACACAGTAATGACATTGCCTGGGGGGATATACGTAGCAAATTTGATCATCATACCTCTAATTTTGGCGGTTTTATGAGCTTTAACATTTCATTAACGGTAGATAACGTGAAAAGTGGGCGTTACAGTAGGCGCGTCAAAGTTTTTTTTGCGCATGAGTACATTTTAGATGTTTCAATATAGCCTTTTATTATTCCAAAATCTTTATTAATAGAGAAATTATATGAATTTTAGGTAAAGCGTTATATGGGAGGTGGGCTTAAAAGTGGGCGTAGCACCTTAATTTTTTTGTACAATAATGACACTGCCTAGGGGGATATACGTAGAAAATTTGATCATCATACATCAAATTTTGTCGGTTTTATGAGCTTTAACATTTCATTAACGGTAGATAACGTGAAAAGTGGGCGTTATAGTAGGCGTGTCAAAGTTATTTTTGCGAATGAGTACATTTTAGATGTTTCAATATAGCCTTTTATTATTCCAAAATCTTTTTTAATAGAGAAATTATATGAATTTTAGGTAAAACGTTATATGGGAGGTGGGCGTAAAAGTGGGCGTGGCATCTTAATTTTTTGGCACAATAATGACATTGCCTAGGGGGATATACGTAGCAAATTTGATCATCATACCTCTAATTTTGGCGGTTTTATGAGCTTTTAAATTTCATTAACCGTAGAAAACGTGAAAAGTGGGCGTTATAGTAGGCGTGTCAAAGTTATTTTTGCGAATGAGTACATTTTAGATGTTTCAATATAGCCCTTTATTATTCCAAAATCTTTAGTAATAGAGAAATTATATGAATTTTAGGTAAAACGTTATATGGGAGGTGAGCGTAAAAGTGGGCGTGGCACATTGATTTTCCGTTACAAAAAAGCCTCTCACCCAAAAAGCAAAGTGTGCAAAATTTCAGAGTCGTACATCCAATTTTGTTGCTTTTATGACGTTTTTGTTTTTAAATATACCGAAAAATACACTGTGCGGTATAAATTTTCGTACATTTTGATCGATAACTCCTTTCCTAATGATTAGATTTAGGTAATTTTTGGTGAGAAATATTGTTTTGACTCGAGAAATATATATTCGAAGTTTCATGACTGTACGTTAATCCGTTTGGACACAATACCATTTTATTCGATGTTCGTAGGACACGGTTTTTTCGACCTACTCTTGCATTCCGAGCTATAACTCACTTCCTAATATTCCGATATAGCCCATTTTCAAGATTCTGGCAAAATTTGAGCCTCCTAGCTTTTTCGGTGCGACCTCTATCGTGCTTTCAACAGACGGACAGACGGACAGACGGACAGACGGACGGACATAGCTAGATCGTCATCAAATCAAACCCTGATTCAGAATATATATACTTTATGGGGTCTAAAATGGATATTTCGATGTGTTACAAACGGAATGACAAAATGAATATACCCCACCATTTTTTTGGTGGCGGGTATAAAAATAGCAACAACATAAATCATTATTGAAGAAGCAGTAGCAGAGAAAATTTTTTGAAAAAGCAATAGTTAACAAATTAGTAATAGAGTTGCCAATTATTCGAGTTTTTAACTTGTACAAAAAAAAAGAAATATTTTTTAAAATATTTAAATATTTAAATTTAATTTTTTACTAATGCAAAAGTGACGAATATTCTATCTCCAACTCTTGATGTTGGTGAAACTAAATATTAAAATATTAGTTTAGAAAAAGCATAAACATTTTCCAGTTCGTTTTTTTTTCAATTACAATTTACTAAATAAATCAAATCAATTATATATAGAGTGACTCCGAAAAAACCTTTACACACTGTTCCAGCTAAAACTTATCATCGGTCTAACAAGGTATTGTTGTTGTAATCACGTTAGATTTTGAAAATATGGCAGAGGTCTATAGTTTTATCGTAAAATTATTTTGAAAACTATTAAACAGCAACAGGAAGACATTAAATGAAAACCAGGATCAGGAAGAAAAGAAAGTCTAGCAGATATTAGTAAGGCAAAAAAAAATTGAAGAACTCTATCGAACAACACCGAACACTTCAATCAGAAAAGCAGCTCGTAAATATAAATGCATTTATTCTTTTTGGCGCCGAACTTAAGCTAACGCTGAGTGAAGTCTTATAAGGTACAAAAGGTTTCATGTCGCGATGCAGTTAAGAAGTTAGAAGCAAAAAAACGAGCAAACAAAATTAGGGAAAAGAAGTTTTTTGTATGAGAAGCCATTTGCAGTGATGGCAAAAAAGTAATCTTTGGTTAAAAAAAAATTATAGACAACAGATAAGGTACGCCATGACTCGTCCGATTTTAGCGTAAGCGAATAACCTCCTTAAAAAAAGTAACAGAAGAAATTAAACAAGTAAGAGCACTATATTCGGCTGTGCCGAATCTTTTATACCCACCACCAATTTTGTGTACATTTAAAGCACAATAATTATTATTTTGTTAATGGCTTGGAATAATCTCTTTATAATAAAATATACATCTCTTTCTTTGTAGAGGGTGGTTAAATTTTAAATTTAAAACAGAGGCCGAATTACGGCACTCGAACGTGATCGAAATTTGAAAACTCTTTTTAGAATCTATATACCTAAAGCATACTCGATCGTTCGAGTAAAATTTCGATCGATATCGAATGCCGTAATTCGGCCCCAGTGTTAGAACATCTATGAATGCCTTCTAAATTCGTTAAATGAGAAGCATTGCTGTTTATCGCGATAGTGTGGCAAAAAAACAGTCAACTTCGACTCATCATCGTGCCAAACAATTGAGCATCAGCAATGTTATTTAAAATTTGGACTATCGGATCGAGGTGTGCCGTTGAGGTCGCGGGGCCATTCGGCCGATATTTTGTTCCATACATAATTGAACCATACAAATATTATCATTAAAAAAGAAATGATAATAATTTCCTAAATAATTTGTGTTTTATTCAAAATCAACATCGGCCCTTAAAATTTAACCACCCTTTATAACTTGGATATGCTGGTAAAATGTTTTCGTAAATTAAATGTTTCAGTGAAAATGGGCGTTAAAGTAAGCGTGTCAATAAAATTTCTGCTAATAAATACAACTTAGATATTTCAATATAGTCCGTAATTCTTCCAAAATATTTATTCATTGAGAAATTATATGAATTTGAAATAAAGCATTATATAGGATGTGGGCGTAAGAGTGGGCGTGTCACCTAAATTTTCTGGCATAACAATAACATTGACTAGAAGGATTTCCGTAGCAAATTTTATCATCATACCTCTAATTTTGTCGGTTTTATAAATTTAAATTTCATTAACAGTAAATAACGTGGAAAGTGAGCGTTATAGTAGGTGTGTTATTTATGCTAATAAATACAACTTAGATATTTCAATAAAGTCCTTTATTATTCGATTTATAGAGAAATTATAAGAATTTGAGAGAAAACGTTGTATGGGAGGTTGGCGTGTCACATTTATTTTCCGTCAGAAGAAAGCCTTTGACCAAAAAGCAATTCCTGCAAAATTTCAGAATCGTAGATCTAAATTTGTCACTCTTATTAGGTTTAAAATTTTTAACATATTAGAAAATACACTGCGCGGTATAAATTTTCGTACATTTTGATCTCTAACTCCCTTCCTAATACATGCATTTAGGCAATTTTTCTTTCTTCCTTATACTCCGATTTAGCCAATTTTCTATTCCAAACAAACCTTGTGTATAAGACATATTCTGGCAAAATTTGAGCCCACTAGCTTTTTCGATGGGACCTCTATCGCGCTTTTAACAGACGGACGGACATAGCTAGATCGTCGTCAAATAAAACCCCGATTAAGAATATACATACCATTTTTTTGGTGGCGGTTATAAAAACTCAAATACTTCAAAAAAACACATTACAAAAAAATTTATTTAGCTCTTTTACTAAAATTTTGCAAAAAATATTTGACCTTGTGTCACAAAACTTGGTCTGCTGATCACGGTCGGATCGTAACGGGTATAAAATGGCGTATAGAGGTATAGAGGAGAGTTTTATCTACTAAATGGTGCTAATTTCTTTTTGTTATCTTATGTTTTCTAGAAGTTATGGTGTATTAAAAAAAGGAATTTAGGAAAATTTAGACCTAAAGATAAAAAAAAAATTATTTCTAAACATTATAAACAATTTATTTTCATGTATTAATGGCTAACAAATTTTAAAATTATACAAAACTTATTTCGTTTGAAAATCTTCTAAAAGTAAAATGTTATAGAACTTTAAAAATCAAAATCTTACTAATAAATTTCCTGTTTTAGCAAAATGCTGAGCATGTCTATTTTGAATCACCCTGTGGCCCTTAAAATTTAACCACCCTTTACAAAAAAATAGATAGATAAAAAAAAAATTTGTTAAAATATGTATTTTAAATATTCAAATACTTATTTTAAATCTACTGATGCACATTTTTTTTTAATATTTTTAAATCTTAAACCTCATAAGACTGTGTATACAACTATATGTAAAGTTGGGCACAAATCATTACTCTAGTTAGTTTTTGTCAACAAACTTCGGTCATTTTCGTTTTCACAAACCCCTATAAAATTCCTTTGTAGTTTGTGCAAAAAAATGTTACTAGAGTCATCTAGTGTTCTACGTGATGTTTAGCAAAGACATCATCCTCAGTGTTTGCAAAATGTAGTGGCGCCTTCAACAGATGTCGCCATCTGCAATGAATAAATGCTAATGAATATGACTAATATATTTTTATAAAAATTTAAAAAAAAAAGTGGGCGTGGCACATTTATTTTCCGTTGTAACGAAGACTTTGACCAAAAAACCATGTTTGCAAAATTTCAGAACCGTACATATAGTTTTGTCAGTTTTATTACGTTTTAAACTTTAAATATACACTGAGCGGTATAAATTTTCGTACATTTTGACCTATAACTCCTTTTCTAATGCATAGATTTAAGCAATTTTTGGGGAGAAATATTCTTTTGACTCGAGAAATATATATTCGAAGTTTCATGACTCTACGTTTATGCGTTTGGACACAATTCCTTTTTTTTCGATGTTTGAAGGACACGGTTTTTTCGACCTATTCTTGCTTTACGAGCTATAACTCTCTTTCTAATATTCCGATTTAGCCCATTTTCAATACCAAACAAACCTTGTCTATTAGAAAGATTCTGGCAAAATTTGAGCCCTTTAGCTTTTTCGGTGCGACCTCTATCGTGCTTTCAACAGACGGACAGACGGACAGACGGACAGACGGACAGACGGACAGACGGACGGACATAGCTAGATCGTCATCAAATCAAACCCCGATTCAGAATATATATACTTTATGGGGTCTAAAATGGATATTTCGATGTGTTACAAACGGAATGACAAAATGAATATACCCCCACCATTTTTTTGGTGGCGGGTATAAAAATTTTTAATGAAATACTTTCTGGCAAATGTGGATAAATTTATACGTATCGAATAATATGCCAATATTTTAATTTTTATTGAATTTGTACAACATTTGAATAAATTTACGTATTTTTGATAATTTTTATACTTAATGGGGTAAGTATTATATAACTAAACATAAGTACAAGTTTTTTCTGACTTACTCTTTCGACAATATTTTTAGTTCACCAAAAATAAAATTTTTTTAAGACAAAAAATATTGTCGCAGATTTTTTTTAATAAAAGAAAAGTAAATTTCCTTAAATTTTATATTAATAAAAAAAATTCTAAGTTTCCTGCATTAAAAGTTTTCGATACATTTTCTATTAAAAGAGCAAACAAATGTTTAAATTTTTAAAAATTTCTCATTTTATAGACACGTTTATTTTTGTATATTGTTAAGTATTTTATAAATTATATTTTTATAGACAATTTATCAAAATCTTTTTAAAAAAGTGAACTTGTCCTGTCAAAATAAAAACCTTTACGTTAGCGTTCTTAGCCGATCTGTCGTTTTTATACCCACAACCAAAAAAAAATGGTGGGGGTTTATTCATTTTGTCATTTCGTTTGTAACACATCGAAATATTCATTTAAGACCCCATAAAGTATACATTTTCTGAATCAGGGCTTCATTTTATGACGATCTAGCATCCCTCATTCGAAAGCACGATAGAGCTCGAACCGAAAAAGCTAAGGGGCTCAAATTTTGCCAAAATATTTCGTATACACAAGGTTTGTTTGGTATGGGCTAAATCGAAATATTAGGAAGATATAGCTCGTAGTGCAAGAGTAGGGCCAAAAAAAACATGTCCTTCTAAAGTCGAATAAAATGCAATTGTATCCAAACGCATTAACGTAGAACCATTTAATTTCGGTATATTTCCTGAGTAAAAAAATATTTTTCCCTGAAAATTGCTTAAATCTATGGTTAGGAAAGGAGTTATAGATCAAAATGCACGGAAATTTATACCACGCAGTGAATTTTTTTGGTATATATAAAATTAAAAACTTAATACAACTGACGAAATTAGATGTATGATTCTGAAATTTTATAAACATTGCTTTTTAGTCAAATGTTTTGTATTAACGGATAATAAATAAGACACGCCCACTTTTACGCCTACCTCCCATATAATGCTTTATCTCAAATTCATATAATATCTCTATGAATAAAGATTTTGGAAGAATAAATGACTCTATATTGAACACTACTTTAACGCCCATTTTCATTGAAAGACTAAACTTACGAAAATATTTTACTAGCACTTCGAAGTTATACAAAGAAAGTGATTAATTTTTAAGTAAAAAGAGATTATTCCACAGCGATTACAGTTAATAACATAATAATAAATTCTGTGCACAGAATTGGTGGTGGGTATCAAAAATTCGGCACAAAATTAGGTACAAAAAGAATGCCTCAAATTTGTGTACCAAAAGTTGAAGAGTCGTCTTTTGCTTTTGCCACAAAATGTGCACACAAATACTGATTTGGATCCTAGGACATGTCTGATTTTAAGCATTAGTGGTTTGCCTCATCCAATTTCTATCCCAATTATTTGTTTGCAGCGTATGAACAATTTTTGTTAGAAAGACAACCCTAAGTAACACTTGACGACTTCTAAGTCTTAACTGAATTATTATACCCTTCACACAAAAGTGAAAAAGGGTATATATAGGTTTGTTATTCCGTGTGAAATTTCTACAATTTTCATTTCCGACCACATAAAGTATATATTTTCTGAAAGCTTATAAAAAGGGGAGTCAATTAAGCTCTGTCAGTCTGTCCGTCTGACCGTCTGTCCGTGAGTATGTTGAAATCAACTCTTTAAAGCCCACCGACATCGCTTGGACCCGGGTGAGGTATTAAAATATCAGAAATATTTGGGAGTATATCGGTATTGAAAATAAGAGACATCGGTAGATAAACAACTGAGATATGAGCAAAACCCCACGACCACCTTGATTTTTTTTTTTACAAAAACAACATTACAACAACAACATACAAACGTGTATACAGGTTAGAGAAAACGTGGCATCGAATCCCAGCTGAGCCAAAAAAAAAATTTTTTATATATTTTTTTTAATTTTTTTTTTTATTTTTTTTTTATTTTTTATTTAATATATTTTTTTGTTTTATATTTATTTTATATAATTTAATTATTTTTTTATAATTTTTTTTTTTATTTTTTTTTTTAAGTAAATTTATAATTTTACAAGGGGATGTTTTTATATATGCATGTTTTTTATATGTAGGCACGTATTTCATATGGGATGAATCGTGATACAAACTACTGTTATTGCATGACTACACGTTGTGAAGGGTATATAAGATTCGGCACTGCCGAATATAGCGTTCTTACTTGTTTTTTAAAATGATTAATGATTTTATAATGTTTTTATAAAATTTATTTGTTGTTGTATTTAATTTATAAACATTTTAAAAAACTTCGAAAATTTTTATCATAAATGCAGTATGTAAATAATTCCATAACTTTATTAAGTAGATCGAAGAAAAACAATTTATTTTTATGATGAATCGCATTATTCCCTTCTGAATGACCCCTTTTGATAAACACTAAAGAATTTCTACTGCAGTCTATTGCATATAAAATGAAACAATTTGTAATAAGGCGTGTAGCTAAATGTGTTAAAAGTAACCACGATATCAGGGTGAAGTATTTGTTTTACCTTTTTTGAACAAAAATTTGTTTACTTTTTTTAACAACTAAATTTTCTGAATAATTTTTGAGTGTACATCCAAGATACGTACACAATTTCGCTAACGTAGCGATCATAAAATGCAATTAACAAAAAAAAATAATTGCCATCAAGTCTTATAATTTATTCATTCTATAAACAGCATCAATTAATTAAAATCAAATGTAATTTAAACATCAACTCACCAATCAAGTGCAACTTTATGAATAGAAATAATTTAAAAAAAAATATAAATAAAAACAACAAAAACTATTACCATAATTTGTCTACATGTGCATAATAAAAATAATGATTTCGAAGCCTGATACTGACAAAAAGTTAATCATTAAAAAAAAAGCTAGCAATCCAACTTCTAACGCACCGGAAATAATTCAAATCAATGATCATCAACTTTTTTCTTATATTGTTAAACTGAGAATGCGATTAAAAAAATTATTTTTTTTTTATTAAATGTAATTAATTTTCCAATATAATTGCGATTGTTATTGATTTCACGTATCACCTTGTTCAGATGCTGAAGTGTTAAAATTGATGTCTTTTGAGCACAATTTAATGAGTAAAAGTTAATTAATTATAGAAATTTTAAAATTAACAAAAATGAATTATTCAAGTGCAGCACAAGCTAGGATGTTTGTTTTTAAAATTTTTGAGATTATGATATTACGATACTTAGGACAACATTTTTTTTAAAGCCAAAAAACGGCGTTGATTGAGTAATGTGTGTACTGATTAAAAACAAATTTTTGAAGCCTTTACATATTTCACAGATCTGGATGTTGTATTAATCTTTTGAAAATATTTGGAAATAAGTGTCTGTTAAATTCCCGTTGAAACTCCCTACATGTTTCTGAGAAATGAGCAAATAAACACGACTGTCTGTATTTTTTTTTTTTCATTATTTTTACAAGACATATTTACATTCTATAACCTTACAATTACTTAAAGACACGTTTGTTACTATTTATATGTACTATATGCTTTTAGGTATATTCGTATACAAATTTAGGAAAACTTACCACTAACCGACCAAATTGCAGCGTTATTATTGGGTAATATTAATGATTAGGTTCGAAACTGACCGAGAGTGTCAGTATGGGTATCAAATAAAATGAATACAATACACGCAAAGAAAAACCAAGGTTACGACATGATCACGACTGTCATATTATATTCTCTGTAACAATATTCTAATCACATATTTTGTCACGTTAATCAAGTGTGTTTTTTTAACTCTTACTATTATATTAAATGTAAAGGTTTTCCAAAGGGATGATATGATTTTGAAGTGACGTCTCGGATATTTGTAAAATCTCATGATCTGTCATTTGTCTTTCATTTTATACAGAAGTGTTCACAATTTCATCATGGAGAGATAATCCCAAGAACAACGTTTACAAATTATTCAGTTTTTTTTAATTGTTCTCCAATTGCAACTTTTCATGTGATTTTGCCATTTTATCGTCGTAATAATCGCCCAAGTGTGCTATCTATTCGTCAAATTTTGACAACAATACGGGGTTACGTACCACACAGCAAATGCAACAATTGAATTATTACGAGAAAAGTTTGGAGATTCGATTATTTCAAGAAATTGTGATATTGAATGGCCTCCAAGAAGTTGTGATTTAACACCATGCGACTATTTCTTGTGGGGTTATTTGAAGCCATTCGTCTTTCAAAATAAGCCGGACTCTCTTCAAGCTTTACAAGTCAATATTAAACGTGTCATTCATATCATGTCATGTCATGTCATGTGGAAAAAGTGCTCAAGAACTGGTTCCTTAGCAAAAAGTGTGTTTTTTTTAAGAAATCATATCACTCATATTGGAAAACCTTTTACAATCAACATAACTTACAGCAAAAGACAATAATTTGCCTTAGAAAAAAGCTAAGATTGTCGATTTCTACTGCATAAATATATACTTTTAACGCATGATACTTCAAATATATAGCACTCTTTTATGTGTGTTAAACTGGGGCCTTGTTAAACCTCGTCATCGCAAAGAATTGTAAGAATTATTAAACGACTGAAATGACAAATATGTGACGAAATAGATATAATCATTAAATTATTATTATTATTTATTATTAATTTAGTATTAATTTATCCCCAAATAAATAAAAATTTGTTTAATTAAAAACTTTCTTTAAATTGCAATCAATCTACTGTTATACGTTTTGACGATATTTTGATTAATAAAATCTCTTAGCAATAAATAATTATTTACCAAATATAGTGGTCACGTATGTGAAGGTGAATGTGAAATGTGAACGTAGCTTTACTAAAGTATGAATTTCATATGGCAGCTTTGATTTTCCAAACATCGCGCTGCAGACAACTATCAGTCAATAAATGTTCTCCCAAACAAATGGTTATTCCGGACAAAACGATAAAGTCAAGTTGACATATCGATGCCTTACTTCCTTAACCTCGTAACTTAAAAAATTTGGTTAAAAAATATAAGTATATTATTACTACTAATATACATAAATACAATCAATTCCTTAATAATTGCATTTGAACTTTTAACCAAACACCGAAGTTTAAAAAGATGAACCGTTTTTATTTTCTCTTCTGAAAAGTTTTATTTTTTAAGATACGAGGTTGAGGAAGTAAGGCATCGATATGTCAGTAAATTAAATAAATTCAAAAAGGGCCTGTAATAGGTTTTTAGCAACTAAATTGCTAAAATCTTTATTTTAAGAAAAAGATCTTTAAATCTTATTTTGATTTAAAAACCTTTAAAATTATACCATCTTAACTGAGTTACGGTTTCATCTTCAGCACTCCTTCGATTCGCACTACAAATGTTGTATGAACTATTTTATTTAATATTTTTAAAGAAATTTAAAACATAGAATTATATGTTCTTATTGATTTCATGCTTTTCATATAACAAACGAATTTCAACAACAACTGTTTTTTTCCTGTATTCATTTTTGACGCGTCATTAGCACAAGTTTAATGTTTGCATTAAACTTAAGAAAATAAGATGGAAGTCGTTGAACAATGTTTTTGTTGTTGTTGTACTTTTAATATTACATTTAATATTTTCAATATATCGTCTAAATTTGTTGATCTTCTTTAATTGATAATATTTGATTTTTATTTAAGCTTGAGATTAACTTTTTTGTTTTTTTATAAAAAAATTTTTATTAGTAACCAATATTTTGCTACCAAACAATGGGTAGCTTCTTCAGGGTAAATATGTATAGTATAGTATAAAAATATATAAAAGTATATAAATTTTCTATTATTTTATATTTAATTTAATAATATGATTTGGCTGCCAACACTATTATTTATCTAAAAGAAAAATTGTCATTGTAAGATTGCTTGGAAATATCCTTACACCGCTGGATCCAGGCTTGGAAGTGAACGAAAATATAAAACGGAGTATATTAAATCATTGAAACAAGTTTAATATCTAGTATTAAATTTAAACCTTACAGTATATGGGATAACATACATAACTCATGTTTAGGAACATGAAAAATTACTGAAATATATAAATGATCCAATAAATTAATAAAAAAATATTTCATGTGTCCAGTAATGTGAACCGGGTTCAGCATTTATTTTACACATTTTTATTTTTTTATGAACTTGAACAAAAACCCCACTAACACAGTGCTCATTACCAATTGAGCAAAATCAAAAGGAAAGAAATAAAAAAAATCAAGTCATTGACAAAAAACCTGTTAGCTGAGCAAAGCAGCATATCTATATATATAAAAGTGAAACTCTGTGTGTGTGTGTGTTAGCTATAGACTCCGAAACTGTAAAACCGATCGGACTCAAACTTTGGCAAGTTGTTGTCCACATACCAGGGAGTGTTTATGGGTGGAAAAAAGTGGGCGGGGCCACGCCCATAAAAATTAGTTATCAGTTTTAGCTACTTGCACTTGACCGATTTTTCTGAAACTTTGCACACATATTGAGCTGTCATGACTAAAAAATTTCGTGGGAAGAAAAGTGGGTGGTCACGCCCCTAAAAAAGTTTTCATTTTGAGGTACTTGCACTGGACCGATTTTTCTGAAACTTTGCACACACACTAAGCTGTCATAACCATATATTTTCGTGATTAGAAAAGTGGGCAGGGCCACGCCCATAAAAAAAGGTTATAATTTTGAAGTACTTGCACCAGACCGATTTTTCTGAAACTTTGCACACATATCGAGCTGTCATGACTAAATAATTTCGTGATTAGAAAAGTGGTCAGTGCCACGCTCATAAAAAAAGGTATCATTTTGAGGTACTTGCACTGGACCGATTATTCTGAAACTTTGCACACATATTGAGCTGTTATGACTTTAGAATTTCGTGATTAGAAAAGTGGGCAGGGCCACGCCCATTAAAACAATTATAATTTTAAGGTACTTGCACTGGTCTGATTCTTCTGAAACTTTGCACACATATTGAGCTGTTATGACTTTAGAATTTCGTGATTAGAAAAGTGGGCAATGCCACGCCTATAAAAAAATTATAATTTTTAGGTTTTTGTACTTGATATTCAATTAAAATTCAGAATGCATTTCGATTCATTAAGGGGCGTAGCAACGCGCGCCGGGTTTGGCTAGTTCTAAATAAACAACACAAACAAGTTAGCGCGCTATATTCGGTTGAGCCGAATTTTTCTTTTGGTTGCATTTTCATCTAAGCCATAACAAAATAAACTGTGAAGCTTCATATGACAACGTTTGAAAATGGCATTTCAGAAAAACTAAATATTAAAATTTGGTTTTTTTATTTTTTTAAGGCAAATTTTTTTTTTTCGTATAAACTCGAACGAAAGTTCTTAATACTCTTCTCTGTGTTACAAACGGAATAGTAAATATAAAATACTTTCATCATATCATTTTCTGGCAGTGGATATTAAAAGTAATAAAGCAAATACAAAATTTAACGCTTCAATGGGCAAAGACTGTTATTGTCCGAATAAAGCCAGAGTGCGAAGTAAAAGAAGAAATATTAGAAATTAGCATATTTGACAATCCTAACAATAGGAGGACAACAAAAGAATTTTTAATGAGTTTTGTGCAATTATTATTTATTTTAATTTTTTTTTTTTTGTAAAAGAAATAAAAATCTTAACTTGTTTCTAAATTTCAGGTGAATTTTATTTTTGGGATGATACAAGACCATGAATAAAAATATACACTTTGGTTAAATGCTTATTCAAATAAGATGGGAGTAAAAATATTTAAAATTTATTTTGATTCTTAGATTAATAAACCCGCTTACAAGTTATACGAAAACAGTGTTCATTATTATTCTTTCTTTAAGACGGTTTTATCTTGATGTTCTTGTTGTTCCTCCCTGAACTGATTTGAATTAAATACAGACAAAATGTCTTAATAAAAACAACAACTCATATAAACGACAATTTATGGTATTGGGTGACTCGCTGTCTATCATTTAACCACAGAAACAACAACGACTCCTTAACGAATCAAGAATTTAGTTTTAAATTAGTTTTTTTTTTTGATTTGTTTTAGAACAATTATGTTTTTAACTTTTTTTCATTGATGAATAATCATGTTTCTCTATTAAAACCAAGTTAACACAATCATTAACAACCTAAATTATGTGGGTAGAGAAAACCTTAGTCAGCATTTTTTGAGCCAATGAACAATTATACACAAAAAAACTACTAGTTGATTGTAGATGGACCATACATACATACAGACACATGTTCATATTTAGTACATTATTAATCAAAGGATTTTGTGTTGACAGCCAATTAATTGTTGTCATTTTAATTCATTCATTGTGACAGCTAATTGAAGGTCAATATACGACAAAAAAAATACCGTTTAAAGCTAAGATTTAAAAGTGTGAAATTTTGATTCACCAAGACCACATATTTAGGGCCATTATTACAACTTGTCGTTAGCTGAAGGCAGGATTTTGTAGGCGAGATAAATGGCTTTGCATTATAAACCCTTAATTTTTTATTTTTTTTATTTATTAAATATTATTAAAATTAATAATAAAAACAATAAAAAATGGAAACTGTAATAATGCGAAGCTATTTATTCAGCAGACAAAATCCTACCTTTCAAACAAACGTTTGCTTGAATTTAATTTCAATTTCTATTAATATTTTAATTCCGTCAAATAAATTTTTGTTTGATTATTTCCATAGATCTACACATTAACAAATTAAGTTTTTTATTTGCAATTTTATTTGTCCGTTATTTTTATAATAAATTTTATAATTTTTATCTAGTTAAAGATACTGTAGACCTAAACCTTCTTCTTGTCTGGCGAATCTATTTTTATTAATTTTTTAATTCTGTATAGTTAACTGTTTCTTTAAGATTTTAACTGTTGTGTCTTGTCATGGACTCATTTTCAGAAATTTTTGTCTGAAATAAGAAAATGTTTGTGAATTTTTTTAATGAAATTTATATTTGTTTCTGTTAACAATTTGTTTGAAAGTCGGAAATATTTTAAATCAATAAATTCTTGTCCTCTGTCACACTCGCGTCTACACCGGCAATGGCTTCTTTTTTGCATATTGTTTTTGATTAATATTATCCAAAAGGGTAACTGCCGTATTCATAAACAAGTAAGAGCACTATATTCGGCTGTGCCGAATCTTTTATACCCACCACCAATTTTGTGTACATTTAAAGCACAATAATTATTATTTTGTTAATGGCTTGGAATAATCTCTTTATAATAAAATATACATCTCTTTCTTTGTAGAGGGTGGTTAAATTTTAAATTTAAAACAGAGGCCGAATTACGGCACTCGAACGTGATCGAAATTTGAAAACTCTTTTTAGAATCTATATACCTAAAGCATACTCGATCGTTCGAGTAAAATTTCGATCGATATCGAATGCCGTAATTCGGCCCCAGTGTTAGAACATCTATGAATGCCTTCTAAATTCGTTAAATGAGAAGCATTGCTGTTTATCGCGATAGTGTGGCAAAAAAACAGTCAACTTCGACTCATCATCGTGCCAAACAATTGAGCATCAGCAATGTTATTTAAAATTTGGACTATCGGATCGAGGTGTGCCGTTGAGGTCGCGGGGCCATTCGGCCGATATTTTGTTCCATACATAATTGAACCATACAAATATTATCATTAAAAAAGAAATGATAATAATTTCCTAAATAATTTGTGTTTTATTCAAAATCAACATCGGCCCTTAAAATTTAACCACCCTTTATAACTTGGATATGCTGGTAAAATGTTTTCGTAAATTAAATGTTTCAGTGAAAATGGGCGTTAAAGTAAGCGTGTCAATAAAATTTCTGCTAATAAATACAACTTAGATATTTCAATATAGTCCGTAATTCTTCCAAAATATTTATTCATTGAGAAATTATATGAATTTGAAATAAAGCATTATATAGGATGTGGGCGTAAGAGTGGGCGTGTCACCTAAATTTTCTGGCATAACAATAACATTGACTAGAAGGATTTCCGTAGCAAATTTTATCATCATACCTCTAATTTTGTCGGTTTTATAAATTTAAATTTCATTAACAGTAAATAACGTGGAAAGTGAGCGTTATAGTAGGTGTGTTATTTATGCTAATAAATACAACTTAGATATTTCAATAAAGTCCTTTATTATTCGATTTATAGAGAAATTATAAGAATTTGAGAGAAAACGTTGTATGGGAGGTTGGCGTGTCACATTTATTTTCCGTCAGAAGAAAGCCTTTGACCAAAAAGCAATTCCTGCAAAATTTCAGAATCGTAGATCTAAATTTGTCACTCTTATTAGGTTTAAAATTTTTAACATATTAGAAAATACACTGCGCGGTATAAATTTTCGTACATTTTGATCTCTAACTCCCTTCCTAATACATGCATTTAGGCAATTTTTCTTTCTTCCTTATACTCCGATTTAGCCAATTTTCTATTCCAAACAAACCTTGTGTATAAGACATATTCTGGCAAAATTTGAGCCCACTAGCTTTTTCGATGGGACCTCTATCGCGCTTTTAACAGACGGACGGACATAGCTAGATCGTCGTCAAATAAAACCCCGATTAAGAATATACATACCATTTTTTTGGTGGCGGTTATAAAAACTCAAATACTTCAAAAAAACACATTACAAAAAAATTTATTTAGCTCTTTTACTAAAATTTTGCAAAAAATATTTGACCTTGTGTCACAAAACTTGGTCTGCTGATCACGGTCGGATCGTAACGGGTATAAAATGGGGTATAGAGGTATAGAGGAGAGTTTTATCTACTAAATGGTGCTAATTTCTTTTTGTTATCTTATGTTTTCTAGAAGTTATGGTGTATTAAAAAAAGGAATTTAGGAAAATTTAGACCTAAAGATAAAAAAAAAATTATTTCTAAACATTATAAACAATTTATTTTCATGTATTAATGGCTAACAAATTTTAAAATTATACAAAACTTATTTCGTTTGAAAATCTTCTAAAAGTAAAATGTTATAGAACTTTAAAAATCAAAATCTTACTAATAAATTTCCTGTTTTAGCAAAATGCTGAGCATGTCTATTTTGAATCACCCTGTGGCCCTTAAAATTTAACCACCCTTTACAAAAAAATAGATAGATAAAAAAAAAATTTGTTAAAATATGTATTTTAAATATTCAAATACTTATTTTAAATCTACTGATGCACATTTTTTTTTAATATTTTTAAATCTTAAACCTCATAAGACTGTGTATACAACTATATGTAAAGTTGGGCACAAATCATTACTCTAGTTAGTTTTTGTCAACAAACTTCGGTCATTTTCGTTTTCACAAACCCCTATAAAATTCCTTTGTAGTTTGTGCAAAAAAATGTTACTAGAGTCATCTAGTGTTCTACGTGATGTTTAGCAAAGACATCATCCTCAGTGTTTGCAAAATGTAGTGGCGCCTTCAACAGATGTCGCCATCTGCAATGAATAAATGCTAATGAATATGACTAATATATTTTTATAAAAATTTAAAAAAAAAAGTGGGCGTGGCACATTTATTTTCCGTTGTAACGAAGACTTTGACCAAAAAACCATGTTTGCAAAATTTCAGAACCGTACATATAGTTTTGTCAGTTTTATTACGTTTTAAACTTTAAATATACACTGAGCGGTATAAATTTTCGTACATTTTGACCTATAACTCCTTTTCTAATGCATAGATTTAAGCAATTTTTGGGGAGAAATATTCTTTTGACTCGAGAAATATATATTCGAAGTTTCATGACTCTACGTTTATGCGTTTGGACACAATTCCTTTTTTTTCGATGTTTGAAGGACACGGTTTTTTCGACCTATTCTTGCTTTACGAGCTATAACTCTCTTTCTAATATTCCGATTTAGCCCATTTTCAATACCAAACAAACCTTGTCTATTAGAAAGATTCTGGCAAAATTTGAGCCCTTTAGCTTTTTCGGTGCGACCTCTATCGTGCTTTCAACAGACGGACAGACGGACAGACGGACAGACGGACAGACGGACGGACATAGCTAGATCGTCATCAAATCAAACCCCGATTCAGAATATATATACTTTATGGGGTCTAAAATGGATATTTCGATGTGTTACAAACGGAATGACAAAATGAATATACCCCCACCATTTTTTTGGTGGCGGGTATAAAAATAGTTTAGGTTTATTAGAGACTTATTTGACAGATGTTTAACAGAAATGTTCGAAAAAGCCTTCAATAAACCTAAAAGATTTTTTTATGAGTGCGGCAGTAAATGAGGCTATAAATTAGTCTATGATATTGCATGTTACATGCAACATTAACTTGATGAAATGCTCTATAAGTTCAGCGAACAGAATGAGAATTAAAAAAATAAATTTCCCTTTTATTGTTACCGTTGTTCTGGTGTAAGAGTTTTTTTTTTTTTTTTAATTTATTTTTTTTATATATCAATGTCTTTAGATAATTATCCTTACAGATAATTTATGAACAATAAATCAATATAGAAAATAAAACTATTGATTATTATACATTTAATAATATTCGTATTCGAAGAAAAATCTTGAGATTTATTTGACATTGATCAAATCATCATTATAAATGGATCAGCATTCGCATAATTTAACCTGAAGTATTTGATAGACAGGGAAATCAAGATAACGAGTTGGGGTGGTGTGGTGTGGAAGGTTTATTAAAATGTTGGATATCAGAATATTAGAATTAATATCGGCACTAATTAAATTCTATAAAATGGTAACATTCAACATAGTTCGTCGGCTCTTAAGCTGAAAGTCCATACC
Source organism: Phyto melanocephala (assembly GCA_941918925.1). Classification (NCBI taxonomy): domain Eukaryota; kingdom Metazoa; phylum Arthropoda; class Insecta; order Diptera; family Rhinophoridae; genus Phyto; species Phyto melanocephala. The sequence goes on along the minus strand of OW799233.1, from coordinate 128,730,795 downwards.
AAGCGTTCTCGCGTCAGCGCATTTCATGCATTTTATACCTCATTCGCTTCTGCATTTTTTTTTACGAGCTATATTTTTTGCTTATTATTAAATAAGACAAGTTAAGAGATGGCACTCATTATTTAAATGTCATCGACAATCAAAATGTAATTTTTGTTTATAAACAGATTTTTTAGATAATTAATTTTTATTCTTGCCCATAATTTATTATGAAAGCGCTTCCTTATTTTTAAGACTTTTTTCTATAAAAAGATAAGCAAATAAGTACACAATACAAACATAATTATCGATAAAATTAGAAATAAAATATAATTAGTCATCTCTGGCATTTAAACTCAATTGATTCTTCGCTAGTCGCTCATGATGCTCTAATTTCTGCTTTCCATGCGTCAGAGCATCCTAAGCTTTGTGCTCTATAATTTTTTAACGTACAACCATACAACAACATTGATTCAACTTCTTTGAGAGCGGCGTACGACGCGAAAAAGCGTAGAACGCGTGGTGAGGACTTTCAGCTTTAAGAGTAGGCAGCTTACTTAATGCTAGACGGCTATTATATGATGGAAGATCGGTTGGATCCCAATGCAGACCACGAATACAAAATAGCAAGTACTATTTCTGCACTGATTCAATATAATTTTCATGTAATAGATGCATGTTCCAAAACAGCTCGTAAGACCTGGAAAAAAAATTGTTTTATAGTATATACATCAAAAAAATTCTTTAGACCATCTTTTCATAAAACCAAGAATGCTACGTACTTTGTTAACTGTTAATGAAATGTGTTGAATGAAATTAAGCTTAGCATCCAAAAAAAACTCCAAGATCAGATCATTGACGATTACCCAATGAAAAATTTGTATGTGAATGAATTCCTCTGTAAAAACATATACATATATTTAAATTTTTTGAGCTCAGCTCCATTAAATTTAAATTAAACCAAGAACAAATGTATCCAAACCCTTTTGAAGTAAAGTATGGTCAGAGTATTGACTAAAAGTGTGGAAAGTTTTCACATAATCAGCGTGCTTAATAATATTTTAAAATTTTATAATATTTGGTAGAGCATTCATAAAAAGCGTAAAGAGTAATGGACCAAGATGGCTGCTTTGTGGCGAACTGATTAAACTTTAATTGATTTAAATGTAATGTTTTTTAAACAAACACATTGCTTTCGATTTGTTAAATATAATTCAATCTATATAAGGCAAAAAGAGGTAAAACCCATTAAATGTAATTTCTGTATTTTTTTTTATTTATTTATTTATTTATTTAATATTTTCCGCATTTTTTTCGCTTGTGTTAGTTATATTTTCTGTATTTATAATGAGGAAATATTTTCAATTTTTTTATTTTAAAACCAAATATAAAGAACTGATTTCCGTGTTGTACTTATTCTTAGTAAGCCAGTAAAAAATGCAGATATTAAAAAGCGTCAAAGTCTTGATCGCCAAAACACTATATTTTGTTTGCACAAAACCACTGTTTATTATAGTTGTAAGTTACAATAAATTTTTGCAATATGATTTACAAAAGTATTCTGAGAAATAAGGTCCTACATATTTCATTAGTATGGCAGCTGGTTTAGTTTTTCATTTATCGCTTCCTGTTTACATATAATCGACAGTCGTGGCTACTCCACTTATTTAAATAATGGTGAAGCGTGTATTAGTTTTAGCACGGCCGCATAGAGCTCCCTTTATTATACCCTTCACACAGTGAAAAAGGGTATATATAGGTTTGTCATTCCGTGTGAAATTTCTACAATTTTGATTTCCTTAAAAATTTTTTTTTTAATTTTTATTTTAAATTTTTTTTTTAAATTTTTTTTTAAAATTTTTTTTTTTTAATTTTTTTTTAATTTTTTTTTTAACATACATACGTAAATTTTTAATTTTACAATGGGATGTTTTTATATATGTATGTTTTTTATATGTATGTACGTATTTCATATGGGATGGTGATACAAACTACTGTTATTGCATGACTACACGTTGTGAAGGGTATATAAGATTCGGCACGGCCGAATATAGCGCTTTTACTGTTTTTTTTCTCATTATACTACCTCTAAAGGTCATTGGAGTAGTAAATATCTTAAATGAATTCTACACTATAAACCTTAAATTGTTAATGTCCACCTACCTTAATGTTGTTTTTTATGCCAATTAGTAAAACAATATTTTCTCATAACAATTTTATTAACATTATTCAAGATTACTTATATTCGATAATGAGCTTTATATTCATTTTTAATTTTCAATTTATAGTTATAATGCCACTTCATGATTTCTTTATAATATAGCAAAAATATTTTAATACAACTAATTTAATATTTAACTAAATATATCACAACTTTAGAAAAAACTTATTTCAAATATAAATAAAATTATTAAAAATCTAAATGCACTTGAAGCCATATTTTTTAAACACTATTTTTTAAAACATATTTCGACAGCCCAGTTGATCTAGCTACAAGCTATTAAAAAAATATATGGAAGCTGCAAATTTTTATTATTAAAAAAAAACGTTATAAGTGTAAGATATTGATATCAAAGATCAGTGACACTGACATTACCAACAACTTCTTTTACGTTTTTACATTTCCCCAACTGTACATGTTATTACAAATTAACAAAAATAAATATGAACGTATAAATCTACTTATAATAAATTATATTTATTTTGATTAAGAATCTATTTGCTCATCACTTATCTTTTGTCATCAGCATCAGCATCAATATTGTTATCATTATCCTCATCAGAACTCCGATTGTTATTGTTAACGTACAATGAAAATAACAACAATGACACAGTGTCTTTAACATTCTCTATAAGAGTTATTCTTTTCATTAAAAAAATATATATTTTATACGTTTTTCAATACTATGACTACAGAGTATACAGTCAACGACAAAAAAGGTTAAAAAAAAGTAAGGGAAATACACGATTATTTATCATTTCCAAATAATATGATTTTAGAAGCTGAAATGAACTGAGTGTTAATTTTAACAAACGGCAGACAAGGTGTCTTTTCGTATTCAATATATTGTATGTACTTTTAACTTAATAGCATTTTACAATGAGTAAATATTTTTCTATTTGGTATGTTAGATTACCCGAACGAAAATACGGATAATTCGAAATTTAGTATTTGGTGTCACCATAGAAAGAAGAAGCACTAAAAATTAAAACAAAAACCAACGAGATCTGACTTGAAAATTTTTTGCTTCAAAATTTTTTAAAAACACTAAAAACAGTGCTAAAATCTCTGACTTGTTGACTCTGATTTCATTTTCTGTCTTATTTTTTTCCTCTAGTTATAATCTTAACCGAGATATAAATATTGTTCGGTTATACCAGAAACGTTCTGATAAAACTGCTAAACTAACTTTTTGAAATTCAATTTTGTTTTACCTACGGTTAAAGCTTATGTTATTTTATACCCGTACATGTAAAAAGGGCCGTTAAAGAAATATTTTTTTTAAATATATTTTTGAACATAAATCAACAATTAATTCGGAATTTTTTTAATAAATCTTTTGTTTGGTTCTATTATCCCTTTACATCCATAAGGAACTATAGATTTCTGTTTTTGAATAGCCAATCGATTCTTTTAATTGATTTTTATACTAAATAAACTAAAATTGCAAAGAAATAGATAAATATTTATTTTGTAATAAGATAGGCTTAGAAATACAAAACTAATTGTGGTATTCTGAAAAAAAAAAAATTTCTTTTGCTTGTAAAACAGAGATGGACGTTGCACATAATACAGATGTAATGAGTTATATTTTCTACACGTCTATTTAAACAGTATCTTGTCTTTCCCGTATGATGATATCACACAAAACCTTATTTAATTTTGTAACTTCAAAAAAATCTCTGTTGAAGTCAACAAATCTTGCCTATCAGAAAATATGTTTACGCGATCAAACTCATAATTAATTTCGTAATATCTATGAGGTGTGTAAGAGCCACTTGGATATCTGAAAACAGGTTTATCTCCCTTATAAAGAGCTAAGCTGGTATCCACTGTTTTGTTATGGCCAGCTTCTTGCACTAGATTTTTGATTTCAACCACATCTGCAGCCTCTTGAACATCTTCTTCTAGAAAGTCTTTATCCTCTTCATCTAGCAGAAGTTCATCTTCCCCATCACTATTATCCGCCATTAGCGATTGCAATATTTCATTTTTACGTAAACTAAACGCTCGACACCTTCTCTTTGTTATTGCTAAAATCTTCATTTAATATTGTGAACATGTAAAAGACTGAAATATTAATAGTCTAGTAATAGTACTTTTTCACTTATGGTCTATAGCAGTGCCATTCAACCTATGGTACGCGAAAAATTTCCAGGTGGTACGCGAAATCTTTTAAAATTTTAACGATTTCTATTTTGCAATTGGAAACAAAAAGAAAAATCATCCTAAAAGTAAAAATGTTTACATTATATTTTTTTTGGTGGTACGCGAAAAGTTTGTCATGAATTTAGTGGTACACGAGCCAAAAAGGTTAAATAGCACTGGTCTATAGGGAAGATGTTTCCCAAAGCGTAAATATACAAAATTGAAGCAGCATTCGGCACTTATTAATTTTTTATTTTCATTTGTTATCTCTCTGTACTCACCACGTAATTTTTGTTAGTTATAAAACTTTAAAAACGTAACTTTAACCGCGACAAAACGATGGGAAAAATATGGGATTGCCCTTCTTTGATTAAACTACACACATTTAAGTATTGCCAACTTTTTATACCCGCCACCAAACAAATGGTGGGGGTTTATTCATTTTGTCATTCCGTTTGTAACACATCGAAATATCCATTTTAGACCCCATAAAGTATATATATTCTGAATCAGGGTTTGATTTGATGACGATCTAGCTATGTCCGTCCGTCTGTTCGTCTGTTAAAAATACGATAGAGGTCGGACCGAAAAAGCTAGGTGGCTCAAATTTTCCCAGAGTATTTATTATACACAATGCTTGCCTGGTATTAAAAATGAACTTAATTGGAATATTAGGAAGAGAGTTATAGCTCGTTTTACAAGAGTAGATAACGAAACCGTGTCCTTCCTACATCTAATAAAATAGAATTGTGTCCAAACGCATTGACGTAGAGTCATGAAACTTCGAATATATATTTCCTGTGTAAAAACAATATCTTTTCTTGAAAATTGCTTAAATGTATGGATTAGCAAAGGAGTTATAGATCAAAATGTGCGAAAATGTATACCCCACAGTGTATTTTTCGGTATATTTAAAACTAAAACTGACAAAATTAGATGTACGATTCTGAAATTTTGCACACATTGCTTTTTGGTCAAAGGCTTTGCTCTAATGAAAAATAAATGTGACATGCCTACTTTTGCACCCACCACCCATTTAACCCTTTATCTCAAATTCATATAATTTCTCTATGAATAACTTTTGGAAGATTAAAGGACTATATTGAAATATCTATGTTGTATTCATTAGCAGAAACAACGTTAATACGCCTACTATATCGCCCACTTTTCACGTTAGGTTCTGTAAATAAAATTTAAAAGCTCATTAAACTGACAAAAATATAGGTATGATGATGAAATTTGCTTCAGATATCCTTCTAATCAATGTCATTGTTATTCCAGAAAATTTAGGTGACACGCCAACTTTTACGCCCACCTCCCATATAACGTTTTATCTTAAATTCATATAATTTTTCTATGGACAAAGTTTTTGGAAGAATAAAGGACTATATTGAAATATCTCAGTTTTATTTATTAGCAGAAACTATATCGACACGCCTACTTTAACGCCCACTTTCATTGAAAGACTAAATTTACGAAAACTTTTTTACTAGCATATCGAAGTTGTACAAAGAAGGTGATACATATTTTAGCATAAAGAGATTATTCCCTTGCGATTACAGTTAATAACAAAATAATAAATTTTGTGCTGTAAAAGTACAGAAAATTGGTGGTGGGTATAAAAGATTCGGCACAGCCGAATATAGTGCTCTTACTTGTTACTTTTATTAACGATTTTTCATGACAGTTTTATTACATCAAGTTGTCAAAATTAATATTTAAAACATTTCCGTTACTAAAATAACCAATTCAAATTGAATTTCCGATTGACGTTAAGGGGTTAATAATTTGTTTAAAATTAAAAATATTTTCATAAAAATTTTTATAGAAGCAAACCAAACATTGTATTGGAAATTCTTATAATTTTTTTTTTTTTTTAAATATACAAATTAAGTCATTGATCTCTATATAAGCATTATTTTATTTCGTTCTCTAAATTTCTTTATTGACCTACGCATAATTTTGATATTTAAACCTTAACAATCCTTTTTCAATCATTTTGTCATTGACTGTATACTACTGAGCTTAAACTTAACAATTTTATTAACAATTAATATTTTTTATATTTATTAAACTAAAACAAAAAAGTAGATACAATAATATTACATGCACTGCGTTGCATAACTAAACATACACTTATGTCTAAACAACTTTGCGGAGGTTTTAAAAATATTCCATAAAACCTGCGACAGTGTACTATTTTGAATAGAGAGTAATAACTGATCCTTTGTGGTCATAAGCAAGATAAATCAGTGATTTGTTTTAAGTGTAAATTAATATTTCCAAGGTGTTAATTGAATTTTTGTTTATCCTAATTTTAATTAATCCTTATTTATTTATTCTTTTAAATCAAATAAGAAAAAAAAATAATTATAGTTTTGCAACGCAGTGCATAATTAAACAATCAGTCTGTTCTTACATACTTGTACATAAAATCATATATTTACAGAGAATAATTAAGGAAAAACAAGTAAGAGCGCTATATTCGGCCGTGCCGAATCTTATATACCCTTCACAACGTGTAGTCATGCAATAACAGTAGTTTGTATCACCATTCATCTTATATGAAATACGTACATACATATAAAAAATATACATATATAAAAAACATCCCATTGTAAAGTTATAAATTTACGTATGTATGTTAAAAAAAAAAATAAAAAAAATTTAAAAAAAAAATTTAAAAAAAAAATTAAAAAAAAAATTTAAAAAAAGTAATTAAAATATATATAATTAATATAAAACAAAAAAAAAAAATAAAAAAAAAATTAAAAAAAAAATAATAATAAAAATATAAATAATATATTAAATAAAAAATAAAAAAAAAAATAAAAAAAAAATTTAAAAAAAAAATTAAAAAAAAATTTTTAAAATATAAAAAAATTTTTTTTTTGGCTCAGCTGGGATTCGATCCCACGTTTACTTTAGCCAATATACAAGTTTGTATGTATGTATGTTGTTGTTGTAATGTTGTTTTTGTGAAAAAAAAATCGAGGTGGTCGTGGGTTTTTGCTCATATCTCAGTTGTTTATGTACCGATGTTTCTGATTTTCAATAGCGATATACTCCCGAATATTTCTGATATTTTAATACCTCACCCGGGTCCAAGTGATGTCGGGGGGCTTCAAAAAGTTGATTTCAACATACACACGGACAGACGGTCAGACGGACAGACGGACAGACGGACAGACGGACAGAGCTTAATCGACTTCCCTATTCATAAGCTTTCAGAAAATATATACTTTATGGGGTCGGAAATGAAAATTGTAGAAATTTCACACGGAATGACAAACCTATATATACCCTTTTTCACTGTGTGAAGGGTATAAAAATGTATCCATTTTATGGCATACAATTACGAGCTACATCACTTTCGTATAATATTGTCCATTGTTCTTGTTCATTCTTTAATTATTTATTTATTTATTTTTTTTTTTTTTTTGCTTGTTAAAATCACTTGTTTGTTTTCATAATTCATAAGCACACAAAAATGCATTTGTGCATTTCACAAATAAAATCGTTCTCATACTGCAATTCGTTTATAGCCTATAGACATGTTGCTGTACAAATGCATAGAGAGTTAAAATGTTGCAGTGTGTCGGCAAAATGTTGGTACCGTTTTTTTTTTGTTTACTTTAATAATATTATTGTAAAAGTATGTGTTGATTTATTTACATTTTGTCTCAATTACTTGTGTCATCATACGAAATTCTTTTCGTCACTCTTCACACACCAATAATTTTTAGCCAGTTTATCGTTCTGTAAATTATTATTGGTTTTTTGATTCCATTTGCGATTCCATTCAGTTCGTTTACATCAGTTCTTGGTTCGGAAGATTTGTTATGCAAGCATCAATTGTGAAAGATTTTTAATTTTTAAATTTAAATTTATAACTGATTTCATGAGAGTATATTGATTTTTATATCTAGAGATTAAATATTGTTGTAACTTTTTAAAAGTTTTCTTGATTAAAAAGTTAGTGTGTTGAAGAAATTTTTCTAGGTACATTAAGTTTCGCATAGCAGAGTCATAGATTTGGTTTCATTTATTATTTTTCAATTTTTTATTTTTTTGTTTATGGATTTTAGTTTAGCCGCTGGTTAACCAAGTTTTAAAATGTATAAATATATATTCGGCCACTTCTGAAATTTTTGTTAAAAAAGCTGAAAATAAATAGAAAAGGAATATTAGAAAAAAATTTATAAGTACTTAAAATATGAATCATTTTTTAAAAGTGAAATACATACGACAATTCATTTTGCCTATTACACCTTGAAACAGCATTTTTTGAACATACAAATTCGCTATGATCTACAGCCTAGAAGTAATTTGACTGTGTACTTAGTATTTCGTTATTTGATATTTTTCCATTTTTATAGGAAACGATTGGAGAATGAAAAATACAGAATATTTAGTTGGTTTTCCTACTGATGGAAAAATCTACTAGTACGGAATTTTTGGAAATTCGAACTATAAAGCAGCCAAAATCTTGAAAAAAAACTTGAAAAGATATTGTAGTTCTTTGATTTTCGACCAGTACAGGGTACTTTCTTGATATCCTGCGTAACTTCCATATTTCATATAACATATTTATTAGCATAGGAAAACAAATTTAGTATTAATAGAATTTCGGCACTTTTTTAAATTCGAATAAACAATACACAATACAATACAATAGTAAATAAATTTATTATTGTTATTGGCTAAGAGAATATGGAAAACTATTTGTTCTAGGGGGAACGAAAAGGTTTCCTAAATGGGAAAATATTTATAATTCCTCTCATCATCCCGGCATCTTGACAAGAAACAGAGCATATTTCGCCCGGCCAGAGCATGTTTCGCCTGGTCATACATCCCCACAGTTAGTGATGCAAAATTTTCCCAAAAGGGGGTAAAGCATCTCACATGAAATCGAAGGATTATAGACCGATAAGCCTATCATCCTTTTAACTGAATACATAAGAGAGACTGCTCGACGTATCAGGTGGACAATAGAAACGAACCTTCTTTCACTATCTCAACATACCGATACTAGGGGTAGTTCGATGAAAGCGACTCTGCACTCTCTAGTCGGTCGAATGGAAAAACCGCTGAAATTTGGAGACTATACATTGGTATCCTTTTTTAACAACGTTAATACATCTTTCATCATTGAAAAAATGGAGCAACTAGGAATTAACGATTCTTTCATCAGCTTCGCTTCAAATTTGCTGTCACAAAGGGTCATTAGGTCTACATTATGTAAAGCCAGTATCATCAGGGCGGGTATTACGGAATTCGGTCTCCACTGCTGTGGAACATAGTACTGTTCTTAACAGAAAAATTAATGCTGTGAACTTCAACAGCATTGCCTACGCGAATGATGTTACGGTATGGAGGATGGACGACTCATAGTGAAAGTAGCACAGGATACGGACTGAACATGATTTCCTCTAAAACGGAATTTGTACTATTTACAATACCATACTTTACTTCCCCGATAATTAACAGAATAAGTATAATCTTATCGGATAATATCAAATATCTTGGGATACTTTTGGATTATAATCTATCCTGGAGAATGAACATAGAAGGAATAATATCAAGAGCGATGATACTATACATAGATATGTAGACGCGTTATTGGCAGAATCTGGGGCTTAACCGTTGGGAATGTGAACGGCTTCTGCGATGTGACAGAAAGAGACTGAGGGATATTGTGGCTACTCTTACTAATCAGACAGTTTTGTCAATCATGCCAGAAGAATCGGATTATCCAATCATGAATTTTGTAGGAGCTGTCTAGATGAGGGGAGGAGACCATTTATCACTTTCTGTCTCCCAAAAAAAATTCAAAGGACTATTTTCGGAACATGCAAACTACAGAGTCTATTGGGAACGGCAACGAAAAGACTTGCTGAAATTTCTACCTTTCTAGGGCAGTACCAGAAGCGGTTGAATAACCAGATAACGATCTCTCTTCTTTTCTATCTTTCCTTCTAATATCTGTTCCAACATTTGATAATATAATCTTATATATTCTTTCTCTTTTTTTACACTCTGTCTGAAAAACAGTTTTTAAGACATACGTGTTTTTATGCAAAAAATTGTATTTTTATTCACTTAAAATCATGTCTATTAAAATATTTTATTTTTAACTAAATATTCAAACATTTTAAACTTTGAACTTGTACACTGATATGGAAAGGCCAGATATTTATTGTATTTTCTAAGTTCATGACGCTTAAATTTTAAAAATAGGGACTATGACTCAAGTCGAGAATGATTTATAATTTATTCGATATTTTCTTCAATTGATACGTTGTTCTATTATTTAAGTTTCAAATTAGGTTTTTGTAACAAAGTTTTCATTGAAAAAGTTACCCAATTTTGTAGCGAAATATCGAATAAAAACGAAATGACTTTTTATAAAAAAAAACTACGAAAGGTACCATTTTCCAAATTACTGTTAATCCAAATTGAGGTTGAAAATTATAAAGAACACGAATTTGGTACTTTATTTTTAATTTCATTTTTTTTATCATAAATCTTGGTGGAGATAAAGGTTTATAGGGGAATTAATAATAAATTTATAAAAAGGAGTAAATAAATTTTCATAAACTTAACAAATAATTATTTAGTAATAAAAAGGACCTAAGTACTGAATAAGTAGTTAGAACTGCGCTATCGAAGTAGCGAATATGTTTTTAGTTTTATAGAATTTGTTTTATTTTTTGCATAACTCTTTATTAATATTTAAGAAATTAATATTTTTTTTTTTAAGTTTTTAATATTTGATTAGATAATTTATGTATGCCTCCAGACTTTAAAATCTAACACTTTATAGCATTTAAATCAACATATCGACCCCTGTGCGCGAAATTATCGTATGTTACGTTTTTCTAGAAATAGACTTTTTATGAAAACAGACTATACATCCATTAATACATCTGCTGATAAAAAATTAAAGCGATAACTGTTTTAGTTATGGAGATAACACTGTGTACATTTTATCGTATGTAGCAGTGTTATTTACATTTTAATTTATTTAAAAGTAATAAAAACGCTCTCCTGTAAAATTTTGTTTTTGTAACATACGATAATTTTGCGCACAGCGGTCGATATCTTCTTGACAACAAATAATAAACTTTTAATTTATAAAATATATTTTATAAATTTATTACTAACAGAAATATTTTTATTTAATTTGTATTTATACAAATTTAAAAAAATTATTTTAAATTTAATAAATTCTATAATAGCGGAAAATTTTAAATAAATTATTTATTGGACCCTCCTATTATCTCGAAACTCATTAAGCTAAATATATCTCGTTATTCCCACCTACAAATGTACATCATAAAATTATTACATAAGAACATAAATTATAATTAAGCAAAACCCTTATGCGGATGTATTGATTTGAATGCTCCTACATACATACATACATACATACATACATGTGGAGATTTTAGCTTTACAAAAGGTCAAAATTAATTGCACATTTGCAAAAACATTTGTAACTTTCCAATTTTATTTCAATATCTATCGCGATTAAAATCAATCATCATTCTCAATCGATTTAATTACAACTGAAGTCTTATTTAATTTATGAACAAATCTAACAATTCGAAATGTATAAATAGTAATCAATTACATTTGATGTCTTGATAAGACGAGACAATTATACATTTATTACTTTATAATTTTGAATAGAATATACAATAATGAATATTAAGAAGGGTACAAATTAAACGGGCGTGCGCGCATGTGTATATAATAGTGCATTTATCTACATACGAGTACAAGTTGAAGTGAATTGTTTTCAACGCAAACAAGATTAACATCATCATTAGCATCTTCTACATTAACAATAAACTCATCAGATTATTAAAGAAATTAATAAAACGTGTCTTATAATTCAACTAACTAAAAGGTAGATTATGTAGATAAAGATGTTTTAGGTAAAAACGTAATAAAATTTTATATATTTTTGTTTTTTTTTTTAAGAAGCGGACTAAATAAATATTTTCTTAACAAAATTGTAGGTGCACTAAAGTCACGTTAAATTCTGAAAATATAAAATGACATTTGATAAATGCATGGATTATTATTCAAATTATAATTGCACAAAAACTCATTACTATTTATGTATGTAAGAGTTCGCGTATGTATACATGTGCATACATATGTTTTTGAATATTCAAAGTGACTTAAAAATATTTGAAAGTACAAAGTGTTTGTTAAATGCCATAAGATATTTACATTCTAAGTTATTAAAGAGTTAATTTTTTATACTCAGTTAAATTAATAAACGTTCTGTACAGACATAGACGAGCTAATAACAGTTCATGTTAAGATGTTAGCAAATGTATGAAATAAAACAGTGTTTCCCAAACATTTTTGTTTCGTACATGGAAAAGAAAGAAAGAAAGAAGAGAAAATCTCGAAGTAATAAATTTCGATATAAAAATTTTATAAAAAAATAAATATATTTTAAAAACAGATAAAATATAATAAAAATTTTGTAAAAACTTAAAATTTAAATTGTAAATAAAAATATTAAAGTTTTCTGGGTATAAAGACTATTTACAAATTTAAAGAAATAGACTTCACTGAAAAAAATGAATATAAAGTTCTAAACACATAGACGCCAACAGACTTCACAACTTCACGGCTTCAAATGCTGCCAACTTCAAATGCGGCTCTGAAGTCAGCTTCATAATTATTTTGAAGACAGCAACAACATAATAATCAGCTGATGTGTATTTTTTCAATTTCAGGGATGCCGCATATATATTTTATAATGAATACAATTAAAATTGTTGATAAAAAAATGTAGTAATATCACGAAAAACTATAAAAACACATAAATTTATTTCTTTATTGTATTTTTGTAATGTTCTTTTATCTTTAATATTAAAAATAAGTTTTTGTTCTTATTTTTTCAATTAAATGTATATCGGGTGTCCCAACTAGAACGCAATTTTTAAATTTGCGCCATTCGAAGTGTCATTGTTTGACATTTGAACAATTGTTATTGTTTGCTAGTAGAAGGTACGAGGTTAGTAAAAATGGAGCGCTACACGAATGAACAACGCATTCTCATTGTGACATTGTTTTACCAAAATGGTGAAAGTTTTGCGGCTACAGTTCGCAAATAGCGATCAATTTGAGGTCACATTTACATCTTGATGGCTTCGTCAATAGGCAGAATTGTCGCATTTTGGATGAGGAAAATCCTCGAATGATTCACGGGAAGTAAATGCATCCTCAACGTGTCACTGTGTGGTGTGGTTTTTGGGCTGGAGGAATCATTGGATCCTTTTTTTATGAGAATGAGGCAGGTCAAGCGCAAACAGTCAATGGTGTTCGGTTTCGTGAAATGATAACCAGTTTTTTCTTGCCTAGAATTGAAGAAATGAATGTGTAGGGCATGTGGTTTCAACAAGATGGCACCACATGTTATACAGCCAGAGAAACAATTCAATTGCTGCATCAGTCATTTCCCGGTCGTGTTATTTCGCGTTTTGGAGACCAGAATTGGCCGCCTAGATCGTGTCATTTAACAATTTTAGATTTTTTTTTTGGGGTTTTTTGAAGTCGATGGTTTACGCGAATAAGCCGATGACGACTCAAGCCTTAAAAGAGGAAATTTGACGCTGCATTAATGAAATACCGCAGCATTTATGCAAAAAGATCATTGAAAATTTCATTAAAAGGCCATCTGCAGGACATATTGTTCCATACATAACCTCATTCTGTCTACTTTACGATATAATAAAGTTTCACGATTTTTTTTTTAAATATCTGTGTTTTATTTAAAATTTAAAAATTGCGTTCTAGTTGGGACACCCGATATAATGGCAACACTATATTTGTTTATTGCTGCCCGTCAAAATAGAAAATAGCCTAAGTTGCCAGCAGCAGCAAATGCTGTTGTGCAGTCGTGCTGCCGTCAAAATAATCGTTTTCATTTAAACACATGGATTTTATTTTTGACATATTACTGCTTGCTGTCTGCTGTCGTCTATGTGTTTAGAGCATAAGTTTCAAATATTAATTAAAATTATATTTCATTTTGCTGCTACCATCAAAATAAAGCCAATAGCTAAAAGAAAATTAATAATATTATTTAATAAAATATTAAGAAATGTCAATTTAATCTGTATTAAAAATTTTATTGAAACTAATTTAATTTCTAAAAATTATTTATATTTATTGATTCACTTCTATAATTGAAATTTTAGATTTATTTAAATAAAGTATAATAAATTATAATTAGTTCTATAAATTATTGAACTTATTTAAATTAAAATTACCCAAAATGATAAAATATATTATATAATAACTATGTAAGAAATAATATTTATTCATTTAATTTGAACATATATGCTGGTAAATTAATTTTTAATTGCATGTCAACCACCAATAAAAGGTAGAAATTATTTGTAATTTCAACAATATTCATTTCCGACCTCAAATATATATTTTATGTCCGTCTGTCCATCTATCAGTGTGTTGGTTTAAATCAATTTTTAAAAGCCTTCACACCTTACTCAGATCTGTATGTGCTGTCAATCTTTTTCAAATATCCAAAAACTCAAGATTCTAAAATTATTACAATTCAATTTAATTAAGGAAATGTTTTAGGAAATTGGAATGATAGAATGGATGAGCTTGAGTCGGGATAAAAGTGATTTACAGTAAAAATTTAATATAAAAAGTTCGATAAAATATTAATATATAATATTTTATTTGGTTGTTGGGTTGAAAAATTAGTTGGGAGCATATCCCAAATAATTGAGTAAATTATTAATATATAATTTTTATTTTTTATATTTTTATTTTTATTTTTTTTATTTATTTCTTTTATATTTTTTTATTGTTAAATTTTTTTTTTAAAATACATAAACTCAATTTATTATTTTACAATGGGATGTTTTTATATATGTATGTTTTTTATATGTATGTACATACGAATTTCATATTAATGAGATGAATGGTGATACAAACAATTGTTATTGCATGACTGCACGTTGTGAAGAGTATATAAGATTCGGCATGGCCGAATATAGTACTCTTACTTTTTACATATGTATATCAAACTATCGATTTTGCTACTACTTCGTAATATAGTTTTATACTAGTTTGAATTCTTTTTAAAAATTTAATATGCATTTTACACAGTAATTAAGCATCAAGAGCTATAAAAGTCTTACTAAACTCTTTATTGCAGAGGTCAAGGTTTCTCCTATGCCCGTGTGCCATCGATTCGAATTCCCGATAAGTTAGCCGTTTCTTGCAAATTGCAATCTTGCAAATCTCTGCCCTCCATCAACCCTAATAGAGTTTCGACCACCAGACAACAAATGAGCAAGTAACATACTATATATCTGTAAAGACGTGAAGACGTGTATTCGCTTAATTTTTTATTTTTTTTCTCTTAATGTTGTTTATTGTGAAAATAATAAATAAATAATACAAAACAAACAAAGTGGTTAAAATAAACAGAAACAGAAAATCGCCACAAAACTCTTTGAAACTCTTTTAATTAAATAAAAAACAGAAATTTTAATTTTAATAAAATCGAAATACCTATAAATAAAAACAACAGATCTCAATGTACAAAACAAAACTTGTAGAAGACATGAGCTCTATTGGATTAACTTTAGTTAATAATAGAATACCAACTCATTTTACGACCACTTCAAGTAGCCTTCTTGATCTTTGTTTTGTTAACAATACCTCTCGTCTTCTGTTATTCGACCAGTTATCTGCATCTATGTTCTCACGGCATGATCTATTGTTTATAACTTATGATTTTAAAACTCATAATAACTCAGAACCACAAATACGAGAATATAGAGACTACAAGAATATAGACAGTCAGTGTCTAAGTACTGAATTATTTTCAACAAATTGGAACTATGTGTACTGCACATCTTCTGTTGATGACCAATTAAATTTTTTAGATTGCAAGCTTAAATACTTTTTTGAAAAATACGTGCCTTTAAAATCAAAAATTATACGTAATAATAACCCTTGGTTTACACCTTTAATAAAATCTTTAATTGAAGACAGAAACCAGGCATATGGAAGGTGGAAACGATTTAGAACACCAGAACTTTATGTCATCTTTAAAAATGCAAGGGCATTGGTTAATAGAAAAATCAGAATGGCTAAGTTTATGTTTTACCAAGACAGGTTCCAAACGTCCGTTGACTCACGGAAAAAATGGAGGGATATTCGTAAATTGTGTATAATAAATCCCAACCGCTCTAATGCACATGACATTGATGTAAACCAGTTAAACCAGGAGTTCGCAGGTATATCGACCCCCAATATAAATATTAATTTTTACAACAACGTCTACTCTAATCAACATCAGATACCTAAATTCAATTTTGCGCACTTAACGCAGGAAGATGTACTTGACTCATTTCTTCGCATAAAATCTAATGCCGTCGGTTGTGATGGTATTCATCCTAAGTTTATTAAGCTCACACTCCCTTATACACTAATTTACTTCACCCATTTTTTTAACACGATTTTAACTACATCTACATTTCCAACTGTTTGGAAACATGCCAAAATTGTACCAATACCGAAACCAGATAAAAGTTATCGACCTATTGCAATTTTGCCTTATCTGTCAAAAGTATTTGAAAAATTAATACACTCACAAATAAGCAATTACTTACATTCTAACTCGTTACTAAATGCAAGGCAATCTGGATTTAGGCCAAAACATAGCTGCCTTACCACGCTAATTGACGTGTCTGAAGAAATAAGGTGCCATATTGATAAACGCCAAATGATGTCATTTCTTATTTTGCTTGACCATTCGAAAGCATTTGATACTGTGCACCATTCCATTCTTTGCCTTAAGCTGAAACAAATGTGCAATTTCTCGTCAACAGCATTAAAACTCTTATCCTCATACCTAAGTGATAGAAGTCAAAGCGTATACTACAAAAAAACTGTCTCCAGAAGTTGTATGATGCCAAGAGGAGTTCCCCAAGGATCGATACTTGGGCCACTGTTATACTCTATATACGCTAACGATCTACCTTTGCAAATAAAACATTGTCAAATACAAATGTATGCTGATGATGTACAACTGTATATAAGTTGTAATGTTTCAGACGCATCTAATTGTGTACAACTAGTAAACCAAGATCTACATCAATTTATTTATGGGCATCTGCAAATGGCTTGAGTTTAAACCCACGGAAATCTGTTGCTTTAGTGATTAAATCATCAAGACACCTTACAACGTATCTTCCGCCAATACAGATTAATAACACAACTATAAACTATGTAGACACTGCAAAAAATCTTGGTGTAACTTTTAATAATGAACTTAATTGGTCAGATCATATTAAAATAAACTGTGGAAAAACTTTTTCTATGTTAAGAAACCTATGGATGTCGCAACATTTCACACCGACACACATCCGAATGCTACTTGCCAAAACGTATTTACTGCCAACTCTAATGTTTTTAATGTTTCTAATGCTATTTGCTAGTTGTAATGCTGAATGTAGACGAAGGCTGAATGTAACATATAACAACATTGCAAGATATATTTTTGGTGTTAGAATATACGAAAGCATTTCTCGATTTGCATATAAAATTTATAATGTCACCTTTGATAATTTATTAAAGTGCCGAACTCTCATCTTCTTGCATAAAATAATATACAACCGACAACCACCATATCTCTATGAAAAAATAAAATTCTCAAGGTCGAATAGAGGTAACAAGATAAATAGCATTAAATATACAAAAGCGATATCTGAGCAACACTTTTTCATTAATTCAATTCGTCTTTGGAGCCAATTACTCCCTCAAACACAAACTATTAGCAATGCAAGCCATTTCAAATCTGCCATATTTAGGCACTTTTCGTAATTATTTTACCTTCTAAACAAGCACTTTTGCCCTTTGTTAGTTATAAATAAGTTAAATTAAAATTGTTAGCTATTATTATTATTATTTTATTGTTATTTTTTTTTTTTTTTTTTTATTATTATTATTTTTTTTTTTTTAATAATTATTATTAGTGTTTAAATTTACGATAATATTTACATATCTATAATTATGCCAAATAACTAAGCAATACTTTAATATAAGACTTGTTCTTGTTGTATTGTAATAACAGAAATAATAAATAATAAATAAATAAATTATCGCTCTCACCATCACCAGTTTGTAGTTTTAAGCAATATTAAACACTTTCGACGACAAACCCATTTTCACTGATGTAAAATCCCTTTGCCTTCTGTATTCTTGCCCAACATGATCGTTCCAGGTTAATTTCATATCCAGCGTTACCCCCAGATATTTTATGTATTAAGATACTGTGATTTCGGTTCCAGAAAGCATTAAGGATTTAATTTCTATACCATTTTGCTCTGTTTCAAGCACACAGTTATCCTTAGCGCCTGTCTCATACAACCTAATATGGTCTCCAAGGGGTTATGACATTCCACAAAATGCAGCAATTTCTGTCACCTGTTGTGATCATCTGTACTGTTCTATACAGTACGGTGTGAGTAAGAAAAATACAAGAGACATATCATTCAGCCTACAGAAAAGCACCAAATTCCTCACCTCCTCCAAACATTGGAGTATGGTGTATCTTAGGGTAGATAAGCCGACGCCACTTGAAATAATCCCGAACCTAAACCTGTTGTTGCCTCTGTGAGATCCTTTGAGTAGATATCCGTCACTTGCGCTATCCTCACACCATGACGTTCCAAGACACATGCACTCAACCATCAGCCCGTCTGTTATTGATACAGATCAGCGATATGACGAGACATGCCCATGATGTTATCGCTAACAATCTTTGGTTCTTGCAGCAATATTATATCCAACCTATCCGCCATGAAGCATCGTATTATCATAGCTAAAGCTGTTCTCACCTTGTTTTTTTGATTCTGTTGACACACATCAAAATTTAAGATCCGAATATGAATAACAAAGTTATAAAGACCACTGTTGAGCAAAAACTCAAATTATTTTAAGGCTACCTTAAATAAATGAATACACATATGGGTATTTCCATGTCATCGTACGTGACATTTGTACTCCTATAAAGTGGAGTTATTTTTGCAAAAGTAAGAGTAACTGAATCAAAATTAGATCTTTATATTCCAAAAAATAGAAATATTATATTCGAATCATTATTGTCTAAAATATCCAGAAAAAAAGAATATATCGTACGTGACATAAAACAGAAGTGATTTTGAGGTATATATATGGAAATATGAAAAAATCTGCGAATATTGGAAGGTGTTTTTTCTTTTTTTAATTTCTTACACTAAACTAAATATTTCTCATTTAAAATCTATCATACTTAATTGAAAACAATCTTTAAATAATTGTATAATAAATTTAATTTAATATAGTTCGTGACATATCGTACGTGACAGATTTTTCTCTAATAGTATTCTTAGGTAATAAAATTTTTATTATGTTAAGAAAAAAATTAAATCCTAAATTAGGTGCTCTTGCGACTGTTCAATTACAAATGACGGAGACAAATTATGTTTTAGTCGCTAAAAAAATAGTCGATTGCAATTCTTTAAAATAAATCAAAGAGATAACCAGATTAAACTCTTATTATTGCTCTTAAAATAATTAAATAAGCTCTTACTACCTGCGCATACTAAAATTTTAGTTTTTTTTTCAAGTAAACTTATATTGAGAAACTTTCAAGAGTTTTTATTTTTACAGTCGTGGTTGATATATTCATGGAAATGTCTATATGTCAGGTCAATTTGCTTGGATATGATGAAAAACAATAAAATCTTTTTATTTTACAATTAAGTACAATTAATGATAATAATATATTTTTAATTTTTGCTTTAACTTTAACACTTTGCTTTAACTTCCTTCTGGTGGCATCATTTGCGGTTTCGGAAGCTCTGCCTCAATACGAAGGAAAATGTCGATTTGCGGCTCATCATAGTCATTACAGCCAGTCATGTTATTTATGATTGTTTGTATTGTTTTCAATATATACATGAGTGTGTGTGTGTGTACTTTCATAAGTACGTGTAGTACAAGTCGTAATAATGTACACATGTTGTATGTTTATTTCGACTTATTTGCATACACAAATTACAATATTAATTTACACTTAAATTTACATATAAAATGAACCTTACAAGACAAGTGAAACAGCAACAACAATAACACAAACATTAACTATACAGCGTAACTCTATGCACAATAGAAATTTAGCATCTAGTGAACTATTGCTACTGCATTTAACTCTTTGAATTTTGTTCATTATTATTAATTTTATTATGTTTAAATACATACATACATACATGGTTGGCGCTTACATAACAAAACCCGGAAACTATTATTGCAGTATGAATGGAATGACCAGTTCATGTTTATATATACTGGCCATTTCTAATTAATGTACAAGGATTATTTGCGAAATCTTAGGAAAACTAAAGAAAACGGTTTTAAACTTAGGAACATAATATTATGTTCACTATAGAGAACTTCGACTTGATTTCGATTCAAAGAATTGGAAAAAGAGATACAATTGCAAAGGTTAAATAAACGCTTTAAATTGAAAATTCTTGTAACTTTGAATGCGCAGGCGGATAGTGGTAGAGTTTTATTTCATTTACTGAAGTACCTTTTATTTTCATTTAATTAGAGGGAAAAGTAAAAAAAAAAACTACGCAATATAACGAATTTATCGATCATCATGTTTGCAATTTCTATAATATATTCATTTCCGATACCATAAAGTAAATATTTTGTAAAAGCTTATGATTATGGAGGTCTACTGAAAGACACTTGTCTCTCCATGTGTATGTTAAACTAATCTCTTAGAAGCTTCCACATCTTCCACATCATTTGGAAATATTCGTGAATGAATCGCTATTGATATCCAGAACAGTCGAACTTTCTTTCAATACACGTAAAGAAAAACCATGGTTACGGCATGATCACGACGGTCATATTATAATTTGTATAACAATATTTGGTTGTCGAAAACAAGTAATAGTTATTTTTGTTTCATTTCATCATATATTTTGTCACGATAATCAAGCATTTGTTTGAATTGTATCATTTAATGTTTACATTTTGTAAAAATTTCAAAATGGTTATCATTTAAAAATAGTATGATTTAAAAAAAAATAATCCGACAAAAATAACATGATAATCAAAAGCATTAAAAATTACAAATAATCATTAACTAATAGATGAGACAACAGTATGCTTACAAATTAATCAAGCTATGATTTTTTTAATAATAATTTGATTTCAACTGCTCTTCTTCTTGCTGAATAAATTCTTATTATTTTAAAAGTTTGAGATGTCAGAAAAATGAACAAAAATTTTGAAGATTTAAAGAAATTTTAAAAATAAACGAGAAAATGTAAAAAATATTGGCAAAAAAATTGCAATTAAATTGGTAAGTACAATCAATATGTGTATGTTAAAGCAAAAGACAATAATTTGCCGTAAAAAGCAAAGATTGTCGATTTCAATTGTAGTCATATACATGATTATTGAATAATAATTTAATTAAACATAAAAATGATAACTGGTAACCATTATTATTTTTAACCATAATCATACAATTCAATCATAGTATGTTGTTCTTCGATTATGGTTACCACAATCATATTTTTTCTTTGTGTGTAGATACGATATACATTTACAGATATTCGTCACTAATCGGCAAAGCTATAAGCAACAATAATTTAGAAAAAAAAATATATTTTTTTTAATTTGTAAAGTTACTAAAACTTTTAATTGAATCTTGGACACTTTAGAAATAATACTACATTTACACCTACACAAAATCTAGTACATAAGGGATTTTGAGCGAAATCTACCAGATTTCGCATACAAAATGAAATCTACTTCGCCACTAGATTTTGGCAAAATCTACTTAAAATCTAGTACTACTTTGTGATGCAACTGTGATTTTAATTAAATTGTACTAAAATTTACTACGCTGCACACAGAAAAATTCAATCATAATATATAAGGTGGTTGTAATTGCACAAGTACTTTATTGTTTACATTTTTTTCATATGGAGTTTGAATTTTGGAGAATTAGAACATAGAGAGCCTCTCAGACCACCTTGTAAATAAATATATTGTTTTGAAAACGAAATCTTGCAAAATGTCAAAAAACAGTGGTATAAACGGTTTAGATTTTAATAAAGATTTTAAATCAAATCTACTAGATTTCGCTTAGGTGTAAATGTAGTATTACATATATTTACAATCCTCAAAATTACTAACTAAAACATAAGCAGCAAAATACAAGTGCTCCGGTGTTTTTCCTAAAATTTACAAACGAAAATGAATTTTTTAAATTTCTAGACAACCGAGAGAGTAGACAAGAGTATTAAAATAAAAGGCTAAACCAGCAAAACAACAACTCTAAGATCCATAATGGTCGCCACTACAAAATGGCATACAACAAATTCGTATGTATTTATATGCATCTAATACCGTAGACAGACGACAGCGTAATTTGCATTAAAAGTCTTAATTCAAATTAACTTATGAATTATCCCCATTCCAATGCGTATTATATATCACGTAAATGCACTAAATCATATTGAATTTAAACTGAATTTAGCAATTTCAATATGGCAACATGGTCGGCAATCAATCAAAAAAATTAAAAAATCAAAAATTTAAAATAAAGATAGATTCGATATGTTGAACTTTTTTAAATATTTTTTGAAATGCCTTTCTGTTTAGGTGTAAGTTTTCCTTAATACTGGTATCGTCCATCGTAAGCACTTCACTTTCCCAAAAAGTGCTGTTACGGTCCTTTAAAAAAATACCACATACCTAAATACATACATATGTACATACATACATACATACATACATATGTATATATGTATGAATTATAACCTCCATGAAAAGATACCATTAAACCTACGAGTTTTCACAATTTCCTTTCACTTATTTCAGAGTGTCCTTCTGCCATCCCAACTTGTAGCAACATGTTCAGATTTGTGATTGCTAGTGCATTTACAATTTTTACTAAATGCAAAAACTGTCGTCTATCACAGCAAAATTTTAATTTGCATTAGTGAGATTCGTCTGTCTTCTGTCTATGGTATAAGCTAGCATATAAAAATGTGTTCCCTTCTGACACCTCAATAATAGCTATCAAGTGAAAAATATACCACTAAAATACCTGCAACTTTAAAAAAGTTAAAATCTAAGATGGCGTCTATATAAAATGGTGGTTTTTAATAGTATGGGCCAAAAATAGTAATTATGGTTTTGTCCTCATCAACCCCTACAATATTGGTATCAAATAAAAGTACTTAACTAATAGAATACTGTAGATAGAACAGGCAGATGTTGAGCAGCTCACTTGGGTCCATCATACTGATCCCTTTGTGATATAGAATACAGTAAACTGTGGAAAGTATCAGATGAAGTCTGAAACAAAATGGCTGATAATTTTTTTCCCAACTCTATAAATATGGGCATCAATCTAAAAGGGCTTGACTAGTAGGAAACAGTTAACTTTGTTAAACTCCAAATTAAAAATGGGGTCGGAAATTATAGGTAAAATGGCGTTTAAATGCTAGACTATGCTACGATGTGGCTATTATAGCTATGTATATGATGGTATAGGTTATTATTAAATTTAGAATGGCCGAATATACCATTCTTTCTTTTTAAAAAGTAAACCATTAATTTAGTCTGTTCGTTTTTCTATTTGTGTTAAGTGTGAAATCATAGTGCAGATCAATTTTAGAAAAATAATTTATTTTGAATTTTTAAATATTTTAGAGGAAACAAAAAAACAACAAAAAAATTAATAAATAGGTAACAATGGTTTCCTGCAAAAATCGACTTTAAACAAAAATATATACAATAAAATGGTTAATAATAAGAGTTATGTATATCTAAAGGATTTTATAAATTAGTTTTTTTTTTCTTTAAATATAAATAATTTACAAAATATTCGTTGTATGTGAAGACTAAGATTAATAATACCAATAACTCATTCTTGTGTTAATGTAGCAAATTAGGCGTTATTGAGGCAAACGGCCTCAATTAGAGATTTCCATCGATTGCGATCGGGAGCTATTTGCACAGCTTCATTCCATGTACATTGTGCTAAAGATAGTTGATTTAGCGTTGTTGTACGCTAGGATGTCTTTGGGCGTTCTCGTCGACGGGAACCTTGCGGGTTATACTTCAGAGCGGCTTTTGCGATTGTATTTGTTGATCTGAGCGTGTTGCCGATCCATCCAAATTTTCCCCTTAAGATGTCTTGGTAGATTGGTATCTGTTTTGTTTTGTGGAGCAGCTCAGAGTTGCTGATAGTACACAACGGTTGGCGAATGTTTGGAGCCTCCTTGTAGCGCATTTATTCAGGCCCCAGGTTTCACATCTTAATTTAAGGTCACGGGAAAGATCATTTGATATCCAAACTTTCCTCATCGGGTACATAGCCATACGCGCTTTGTCTATCCGGTTTGCGACATCTTCGTCTGCACCACTGTTTGTTGAGATTGTGCAGCCAAGGTAGCTAAAGGATTGAACATCCTCTATAATAGTGTCATTGAGGAGGAGCGCGTTAGTGTTATTTGTGTTTATCCTCATGACCTTTGTCTTCTTCGTGTTGATGCGAAGTCCAACCTTAAGTGCATTTTGATGAAGGGCTTGGAGTTTTTCAATTATATGTTCAAAGTTATGTGCGAGTATGCATAGATCATCTTCATAGTCCAAGTCGTAGGTAGCCCACTGTAAACCATTTGGAGCTGCTGTGTTTGTCTTAACCATTACTTTATCCAGTACGAGCAAAAACGGGAGAGGGGAAAGCACGCATCCTTGGCGGACTCTGAGGTCGATTGAAATGGCATCAGAAGCTTGTCCTTTTAGCAGGATTTTGTTCTTAGCACTTAAATACATGTTTTTAATAATGTTTGCAGTCGTGCTTGGGACCCCGTTGCGCCCTAGCACTTTCCATATGTTCTGCCTTATAATAGTGTCGAATGCACGTTCGAAGTCTACAAAGAGTAGGTATGTGGGTGATTTGTTCTCGTACCTCTTTTAATCGGGTTTTATTTAAAAGATTTATTTTTAGAATTAGTTTGTTTTTATACTATTGAGATCTTAACGTACTAAATTTAAATCCTATTTTAGTTTTTCTAACGGGCTCAGATTATTTGATGTGAATTATGCGAAATATTGCCAAAAATAAAGCGGATATGCTGATAATAACAGGCCATTATATTTTTCTGAAATTTTACAAGACTTTCACAAAAAAGTGACTGTACCTCACTGATAATGCGTTGGATCTCAGACTTGAGCTGATAGAATTTTTATGTTTTATTCGAATAAATCCGCGATATTACAAAACCACGAAAAAAATAGCATCGCGTTATATCGCATAATTTTTGTAGCCAGTTGGCATTAACATTTTTTCAGATAATTTGTTTTGGAAATAAATGCTGCAATAAACAGATTGTTTTATGCGCGGCGGGGAAGATGGCACCGTTTTGCTAAATCACATATTGTGAAGATCCATGCCATCCAGTGGAGCCCAAAAGAACTCCGTTAAAATTGTTCATTAACACAGGCCGCTTACAGTGACTTCCATTTCCGTCTCATCTTCTAAAAAGTTAGGCCCATTCACGTCGCTAATATCCGCAGCAGACAGTTGATCATCACAATTTCGTGTATTAACGAAGCCATTCAGTGCTTCGTGAATTTGAAATTGTGTTTTCGGCGATACTCATTTACAACAACAATATTTTCAAAATACCGACCGGTAGGTCTTACTGTCCATAACGGACTCAGTAAAAACACACTTCGAATGATTGAAAAATTAGGTACACTTTGCCGACTTAAAGTTCCTCCAAGCTTGCGAATGGTCTTAGCATAGCTTTCCAAAAATTTTTTTAACAATTTTTCACGATTTACATTTTTTATAATCCGAATAAGCATATGTGGCAGATGCCAAATAAAAACATGACACCAAATTTAAAAAGATCATTCTTACTAAGACAGCCTTTATACCTGTTTTTCTGTAACTCCTGGCAAGAAATTTGGATGTGATAGTAGGATTTTTTTGTTGTTTCTACAAAATTTAATGACTCTCATGATAGAAATTTTGTAGGTTCAAAATAAAAGTTCAGAACTGAAACATTCGATTGGGAGAAAACTTAATTGTCTGTTTTCTAGGTGTATATGAAGCTTCGTACATATACATATTTACTTAATTTATAAATATATATACTAGCATAGCCAGGCTTAGATATAGAAAAAAAACAAGTTCAACAAGGGTTAATAATTTTGTATTTATTTGTTTTATTAACATTTTATCCATCGTATCTATGCATTGCAAAAGAAGCAAACCAAAATGCTAAGCTTTACGACTGTCATTACTCTTTTAGGCTGTAATGTTTGACTTATTCGGCCAGTAAATAAATGTAGAGAGACATTAGAAATGAAATATTTAAATACCACCACTCTCTGCTATGTCTTATAGTTTCATCTTAAATTTATTTTCGTTTAACTTTATAAGCCACAATTTTTATTTCAACCACCAGGTAAGAGTTGGTTATTAAATTTGTCTTTATGGTTGTACTGGGCTCCATAAATGCAATAGTATGGAATAGAAATGTTGGTAGATGTAGCCGACTTTAATTAGCATAATTAGAAATTATTGCCCTCACAAATGGTGGCGTATAAAACTTTACTTAGAAAATTTTTTAAATGTAAAATGTTAAAATTACCAAAGAAAAAAGTAAATTATTATAATGAAAATGTATAATGCATTTCAAGTGCATGAATAGTATGAATTGCATGAACAATTAAATTGGTATAATAAAAATCCTTAACAGAATTCAAAAATAATTTTTCGAGAAACCGCATAGTTTTATTGCAAGAGATGGTTAGCCTTAAACCACAGGATAATAAAAGTTAAATTTGTGTGGTTGCATATAAATTTATGCAGATCGTAGAATAATGGTTAATAAGATTTATGACACAATATAAAATATTTCTTTGAGGAATCATCATAAATCTAACGTTATTAATAGAAAAAGTTAAATATAAAGTGTATTCGTTAACACAAGACAAAAAAAAGAATTCTTTTGCTTTTAATCTTAATACTTTTAGATATAAATTCTAATAATTGCAATTAATAAAAGATGCATACCAAACCACTAGACGTATTCTATCTTATTTATTAAAGCTAGTGTGTTTTGTGGTTGACCAATTCGACCGATATTATTATTTTTATCTATTTTTTATAAATTAAATTTTTTAAGCTAAAAATATAACTTTATTCTAACAAAAAATTTTTTAACAATTATTTTATTCGACTTGAATTTTTCTGTCAAAATACATAAGTCCAATAAACTGTCAACACCAAATCTAAAACAAAAAAAAAACAAGTAAAAGTGCTATATTCGGCCGTGCCGAATCTTATATACCCTTCACAACGTGTAATCATGTAATAACAATTGTTTGTATCACCATTCATCTCATATGAAATACGTACATACATACATACATATACAAAACATCCCATTGCAGAATTATATATTAAGTTTACGTATGTATGTTTCCAAAAAAAAAAAAAATTACAAAAAAAAAATATGTATTTGAAACAAAAAAAAAACAATAAAAAAAATAATTTAAAAAAAAAATAAAAATTAAATAATATAAATATTATATAAAATAAAAAAAAAATTGTTTTGCCTCAGCTGGGATTCGATGCCAAGTTTACTCTAACCAGTATATATGTATGTTGTTGTTGTAATTGGGAAAAAAAAACGAGGTGGTCGTAGTTTTTTGCTCATATCTTAGAAAGTTATGGGGCGATTGTGCTGAATTTCAATAGCGATTCATTTCTGGATACTTCCAAAAGATTGATACCATACTCAGATCTGAGGAACATATAGTTGCTTCTAAAAGTTGATTTCAACCAACACACGGACAGACGGACAGACGGTCCGTATATTCATAAGCTTTCAGAAAATATATACTTTATGGGGACGGAAATGAAAATTGTAGAAATTACAAACGGAATGACAAAGCTATATATACCCTTGTGCACCACAGGTGAAGGGTATAAAAATAAAACACCGAAACAGCTTTGAACGGAAGTTTAAATTGTTGCACTGCAGTAGTAGAAGTGACGCTGTTTTGTTTTTTATACCATGCACATGCATTACTTTGTTATACCCTTAACTGGAAGTGTAAAATATATATTTACAGTTTAGGAAAAAAGTCTAAATGCACCCCTTGATTTACGCTTTTTAAATAATTCGCATATCAATTTTAAAATAAATGTATGCAGTTATTTATTGTATTAAAAAAAATCCATTTATAAAATAAAGTTTTAATTCTTAAAAAACATAAAAGTAAAAAAATCACAGGAAATAAAACAAATTACAATCACTAAACTATTTACAATAGCGGAAATCACCATTCGTTGTAAACAGATCATGCAAATGTTGCAGATCTCAGACCCAAGCTTTCATAGCTCGACATAAATTTTTTTTCGTCTGACCGTCTGTCCGTGTGTATGTTGAAATCAACTTTTTGAAGCCTCCCGACATCGCTTGGACTCGGGTAAAGTATTAAAATATCAGAAATATTTGGGAGTAGATCGGTATTGAAAATCAGAAACATCGGTACATAAACAACTGAGATATGAGCAAAAACCCACGACCACCTCGATTTTTTTTCACAAAAACAACATTACAACAACAACATGCATACATACAAACGTGTATACTGGTTAGAGAAAACGTGGCATTGAATCCCAGCTGAGCCAAAAAAAAATTTTTTTTATTTTTTTAAAATTTTTTTTTTTAATTTTTTTTTTTATTTTTTATTTAATATATTATTTATATTTTTATTATTTTTTTTTTTTAATTTTTTTTTTTAATATTTTTTTTGTTTCATATTTATTATATATATTTTAATTATTTTTAAAAAATTTTTTTTTTTAATTTTTTTTTTAAATTTTTTTTTTAATTTTTTTTTTTAATTTTTTTTTTTAAATTTTTTTTTTAATTTTTTATTTTTTTTAACATACATACGTAAATTTATAATTTTACAATGTGGATGTTTTTATATATGTATGGTTTTTATATGTATGTACGTATATCATATGGAATGGTGATACAAACTACTGTTATTGCATGACTACACGGTGTGAAGGGTATATAAGATTCGGCACGGCCGAATATAGCACTCTTACTTGTTTTTTAATAAGTTTTTATATTGGTGGCGGTACATAATAAATTAGGGATGGGCAAATTGGAAAAATCTATCGATATTTATTATATCGATATTTTATTTTACCATCGATATTTATTATATTTAAAAGATCGATATTTTAATATGTCGACTGAAACATATTTACCTAGTTATTGTTGAAATGATTTACATTTGAAAATTAAATACACCCACTTATGTACATACAAACAAAAATAGATGTATATTAGGCTTCGTAGTAACTTTTTTTCTAATTTTTATAATAAATAAACTAGATATTATAATATATATTAATAGTATAAATGCTTGCTCTTATGCGTGAGCTTATTTATTTATTTATTTAAGTCTATGGATTTTAGATCCTTACAGACTAAAAAGCATTACATACAAAATGTTTAATATTAGTTATTTAAAAACAAAATAATTTTACATTTTACAATATTAACATTTAAAGAAAAATCAATATGTTGATAAAGTTTATTGAACTCGGTACAAATCCTCAAAAACGGATCGAAGTTGGCATAATTCGTTCTGAAAACTTTGACTGATAGCGGACAAAAACGACGTGTAGAACGACATGGTACATTAAAAAAGATATTCGCTAGTAGGAAATCAGAGCATATACATCCTTTAATTAAATTTAGAACAAACGTAACGTTTAACATTGTTCTACGACTTTTTAAAGTCAAGTGCAAGTCTACTAGTACAAGGCGGCAGGCTTAACGAATTCCACTGTAAGCCACGAAGACAAAATAGCAGGAACTGTTTTTGCACAGATTCAATGCTATTAATATAAACATTATAAGTTGGATCCCAAATTATTGAACCATACTCAAGAATAGGCCTGACAAGAGAAATATACAATTGTATTGTTACATATGGATCTGTAAACTCTTTCGCCCAACGTTTTATGAATCCAAGGACAGCACGTGCTTTATTAACAGTTAAAGAAATATGCTGAATAAAATTTAGTTTAGCATCTAATAGGATTCCAAGATCGGAGACGGATTCCAGTCTTTTTAACGTAAAACCATTTAAAACATAATTAACTTTAATATAACATCTACGAAAGAAACACATATATTTGCATTTTTCAGGGTTCAGCTCCATTAAGTTAAATTTACACCATACATTAAAAGCATCTATATCCATTTGTAAGAGGGTATGATCGGCGTAATTATTATAACTTAGGAATATTTTTACGTCGTCAGCATACATAATAACGTTTGAGAATTTAATAGCATTTGGTAAATCATTAATGAACAAGGAAAACAGCAATGGACCAAGATGACTTCCCTGAGGAACACCAGAAACAACGGCTATTGGTTTAGAGATAATGTTTTTAAAACGAACATTTTGTTTTCTATTTGTCAAATACGAATAAATCCACTTAAGGGAGTTCTGTGTAAATCCCATTACATCAAGTTTTTATACCCACCACCAAAAAAATGGTGGGGGTATATTCATTTTGTCATTCCGTTTGTAACACATCGAAATATCCATTTTAGACCCCATAAAGTATATATATTCTGAATCAGGGTTTGATTTGATGACGATCTAGCTATGTCCGTCCGTCTGTCCGTCTGTCCGTCTGTTGAAAGCACGATAGAGGTCGCACCGAAAAAGCTAGGGGGCTCAAATTTTGCCAGAATCTTTCTTATAGACAAGGTTTGTTTGGTATTGAAAATGGGCTAAATCGGAATATTAGGAAGAGAGTTATAGCTCGTAAAGCAAGAGTAGGTCGAAAAAACCGTGTCCTGCTAACATCGAATAAAATGGAATTGTGTCCAAACGGATAAACATAGAGTCATGAAACTTCGAATATATATTTCTCGAGTCAAAGGAATATTTCTCCCCAAAAATGTCTTAAATCTATGAATTAGAAAAGGAGTTATAGATAAAAATGTACGAAAATTTATACCGCGCAGTGTATTTTTTAAGTTTAAAACGAAATAAAACTGACAAAACTATATGTACGATTCCGAAATTTTGCAAACATGGCTTTTTGGTCAAAGTCTTCGTTATAGCGGAAAATAAATGTGCCACGCCCACTTTTTTTTAAATTTTTATAAAAATATATTAGTCATATATATTAGCATTTATTCATTGCAGATGGCAACATCTGTTGAAGGCGCCACTACATTTTGCAAACACTGAGGATGATGTCTTTGCTAAACATCATGTAGAACACTAGATGACTCTAGTAACATTTTTGACAACATCCACTTTAATATTTTGCACAAACTATAAAGGAATTTTAAATGGGTTTGTGAAAACGAAAATGACCGAAGTTTGTTGACAAAAATTAACTAGAGTAATGATTTGTGCCAAACTTTACATATAGTTGTACACACAGTCTTATGAGGTTTAAGATTTAAAAATATTAAAAAAAAAATGTGCATCAGTAGATTTAAAATATGTATTTGAATATTTAAAATACATTTTTTAGTTAAATTATATTTTTATTCATCTATTCTTTTGTAAAGGGTGGTTAAATTTTAAGGGCCACAGTGTGATTCAAAATAGACATGCTCAGCATTTTGCCAAAACGGGAAATTTATTAGTAAGATTTTGATTTTTAAAGTTCTATAACATTTTACTTTTAAAAGATTTTCAAACGAAATAAGTTTTGTATAATTTTAAAATTTGTTAGCCATTAGTACGTGAAAATAAATTGTTTACAATGTTGAGATAATTTTTTTTACTTAGGTCAAAATTTTCCTAAATTCCCATTTTTAATAGAGCATAACTTCAGGCGAACATAAGATAACAAAAAGAAATTAGCACCATTTAGTAGATAAAACTCTCCTTTATACCTCTATACTCCATTGTATACCCTGAACGATCCGACCGTGATCAGCAGACCTTTTTGCGACACAAGGTCAAATATTTTTTGCAAAATTTTAGTAAAAGAGCTAAACAAATTTTTTTGTAATGTATTTTTTTTAAAGTATTTTAGTTTTTATACCCGCCAACAAAAAAAAGTATGTATATATTCTTAATCGGGGTTTTATTTGATGACGATCTATCTATGTCCGTCCGTCTGTCCGTCTGTTAAAAGCACGATAGAGGTCCCATCGAAAAAGCTAGTGGGCTCAAATTTTGCCAGAATATGTTTTACACAAGGTTTGTTTGGAATAGAAAATTGGCTAAATCGGAATATAAGGAAGAAAGTTATAGCTCGTAATGCAAGAGAAGGTCGAAAGAACCGTGTCCTTCCAACATCGAATAAAATGGAGTTGTGTCCACCAGCATCAACGTAGAGTCATGAAACTCCAAATATAAACTACTTGAGCAAAAACAATATATCTACCCAAAAATTGCCTAAATGCATGCATTAGGAAGGGAGTTAGAGATAAAAATGTATTAAAATTAATACCGCGCAGTGTATTTTTCAGTAGGTTCAAAATTCTAAGCCTTATAAGAGTGACCAAATTAGATCTACGATTCTGAAAATTTGCAGGAATTGCTTTTTGGTCAAAGGCCTTCTTCTGACGGAGAATTAATGTGACACGCGCACCTCCCATACAACGTTTTCTCTCAAATTCTTATAATTTCTCTATAAATCGAATAATAGAGGACTTTATTGAAATGTCTAAGTTGTATTTATTAGCATAAATAACTTCGACACACCTACTATAACGCCCACTTTTCACATTATCTACTGTTAATGAAATTTAAATTTATAAAACCGACAAAATTAGAGGTATGATGATAAAATTTGCTACGGAAATCCTTCTAGTCAATTTTATTGTTATGCCCACATCCTATATAATACTTTATCTCAAATTCAGATAATTTCTCAATGAATAAATATTTTGAAGGAATTAAGGACTATATTGAAATATCTAAGTTGTATTTATTAATAGAAATTTTATTCACACGCTTACTTTAACGCCCACTTTCAATGAAACACTTAATTTACGAAAACATTTTACCAGCATATCGAAGTTATAAGGAGTGGTAAATTTTAAGGGCCGATGTTGATTTTGAATATAACACAAATTATTTAGGAAATTATTATCATTTCTTTTTGTAATGATAATATTTGCATAGTTCAATTATGTATGGAACAAAATATCGGCCAAATGGCCCCCGCGACCTCAACGGCACACCTCGATCCGATAGTCCAAATTTTCAATAACATTGTTGATGCTCAATTGTTTGGCACGATGATGAGTCGAAGTTGACTGTTTTTTTGCCACTATCGCGATAAATAGCAATGCTTCTCATATAATGAATTAAGAAGGCATTCATAGATGTTCCAACATTTTATACAGACATGGGGCCGAATTACGGCATTCGATATCGATCGAAATTTTACTCGAACGACCGAGTACGCTGTGCTTTAGGTATAGAAATTCTAATAAGAGTTTTCAAATTTTGATTAGGTCAAGTGCCGTAATTCGGCCTCTGTTTTGAATTTAAAATTTAACCAACCTCTACAAAGAAAGTGATACATATTTAATTATAAAGAGATTATTCTATAGCGATTAACAAAATAATAATTATTGTCCTTTAAATGTGCACAAAATTGGTGGTGGGTATAAAAGATTCGGCACAGCCGAATATAGTGCTCTTACTTGTTTTATTAGAAGTTTATGATTAACTTTATCAAAGGCTTTGCTGAAGTCGGTGTAAATAACATCAGTTTGCTTTCGTTCAATAAATCCACGATTTACAAGCGTAGTAAACTGCAACAGATTTGTAACAGTCGAACAACCCTTACGAAAACCATGTTGTAACGGAGACAATATAGATGTTACATGATGGCAAAGATGATCAGTAATAATTTTCTTAAAAAGTTTAGGTATTGTACTAAGGTTAGCAATATAAAAACGAAAATTAGAAAAAATATTTACGATTAAGGATAAGATCAGCTATATGACTAGATCAAACATAAAAACAGAAAATAAACCAAAACTTCAACAGAAAATCTTAAGTTTAAAGTTAACAATTGAGGTATTGTTATTGTATAAGTATATAATAAGTATACTAGTATTATTAAAACTAAATTCGCCTTTGCTGCTGTACCTTCTTTTGGAAAACTTTTAAAAATATCGGCTCCGGTATCGATATTGAGGTATTTAAAATATTGACTATTAATATCGAAATTTTTTAAACTAAATATCGATATTTTGATATATCGATATATTTTGCCCAGCTCTATAATAAATACCTTTGAAAAACCAAACGATGACATAGCTTCCGAAGCAATAACACTACCTCCACCTTGTTTTACATTAGGTATGACACTCTTTGGTTTAACAGCAGTATTGGTTATCTCCCAACTTTAGATCTACCATAATTTTTAAAAATATTATAATTACTTTCATTTTTCTGAAATCTATTTAGACCTTTATTAAAATAAATGAGCTTAATATATTTATATATTTTACTACCCGCCCTGTACGTGCTTCGTTACGTATTAAGAGAAATAATAAAAAACAGCACATGCATTAGATCCAAAAATACAAGAGTACCGATTTTTCCTGTTTTTAGAACTTTTCCCCCTAAATTCCAAAATTTCGAAAAAGTACAAAAATTCATTATAGATTGTTTTAAGGAGAGTAAAACTACGTTTTTACTTTTTTCTGATTTCTATCCCTCTCAAAAATAAATGCTGTTCAAAAAAGTACCAAAATTCAGTTTTTACTCGTTTTATCCCCTTAAAACTCAAAATTTCCAAAAAAGTACCAGACACTTATCCAATTATTTTTCACATGCTCCTTAATCCTTTCTGAATTTTTTGTGATATCTTTATTAAGCCCGGAGATATTGTGTTACCGATTTTACCCTTTTTTTTACCAGTAAACCGCTCGACGAATTTTGTGCAAACTTCACATAAACCATCTAACTAAACCATCAACTAAATAGTCCAACCACAGCCTAAATATTTGGTTCGGATACGTGAGCCCGTCACAACGCACTTACAAAATTTTTTTTTATATGTATATAGATATATTTTCTGAAAGCTTACGAATAGGGGTGTTGACTGAGAATTGTTCGTCTGTCCATCTATCCTTGTGTGTGTTGAAATCAGCTTTTTAAGCCCCACGACATCAACAAGAACCGCGTGTAGTATCAAAATATCAGAAATATTTAAGAACGGAGAACATTCTGAGATATGAGCAAATAAACACGACTGCCTCTGTTCTCTCCTTTAATTAAAAAAAATAAATAAAAATTTTCAGCCGTAGAATAAATTAAGGACACGCTTGTGACTTGTTATATACCTATATTTGATTTGGCTCTAGAGATATCCGTGAAAAATTTTGGATAAATGGGCAAAAATATATATATATATTTATACATACAGTTTTTTAGTTCCAAACTTATTTTTGGTCACTATAAAGACAGCAAATATAATCCGTAATCTCAGAAATTTTTTCTAAAAAAAAACTAACATGTAGGTTTGAAACTAAGTTTTAAGCATTAAAATAATAATAATAATATGCTTTAATGTTTTTACTAAAACTTATAAAGTAAAACCGATTTTTTGCAGTTTCTATACAACCGAGAGATCTAATATGGGTATCAAATAAAATGACTTAAGTATAATATAATAAAAAATTTAATTAAATGATGGCGCTACTACAAAATGGCAGTCAATAAATTTATATATGGGTCATAGCTGTTATTTTTGGGTGTTTTTGATATATGAGTCAAATATAGTAGTTAAGGCTTTGTACCATTTAACCGCCACAATAGTGATATCAAGTGCAAGGGCTTGGCCAGTAGAATACAGTAAACTATGAAGAAAAATAAAAATTCAAGATGGCGTCCTAAGCAAAATTTAGTATAATTTATGTTACAAACCGTTTTGGCCCAGCGAGGTTACCGGCTAGCTTGTTCGTGGCGATAGCTGAGGCACTCACTGGCCGCGCATCCGCTCATAAAACAACAGAAAATACAGAAAAAAAACCCAGAAAATACTGAAGAATTCACGAGAGTCAATTGTTTAC
Organism: Phyto melanocephala; assembly: GCA_941918925.1. Classification (NCBI taxonomy): domain Eukaryota; kingdom Metazoa; phylum Arthropoda; class Insecta; order Diptera; family Rhinophoridae; genus Phyto; species Phyto melanocephala. The sequence continues at coordinate 128,694,228 of OW799233.1, read as the reverse complement.
TCTCATTTTGCCCACCCAACCATGTCGCAGCAACATCCGCTGTAAAAATTTTTGGTGACCCAAAAATCCACATGACCTATCAATATGGGTATAAAACGAAAAGGCTCGGCTAGTAGAATACATTTAACTATAAAGAAAATTTAAATCAAAAGTAGCGTCGAAAATAATCAGCATGGAAATGACGAATATAACATTTTTACTTATTAATTTATTCCTTTGTTTACTTTGTCTGAGCAACTGCGTATAAAAAAAGATTACATTGAGAATTTTTAGTTTTCATTTCAAATATCGTCAAGTGGATAGAAAATAGTGACTATTTTATCAATAGTGAAAATATTAACAATTTTCTTAAAAGAAAGTAGCTGATGTTTATTACCTTAATTAAAATGTGTGAGCGTTTTTTTTATCTTCCGCTGGCATGTGCAGGTTCTATTTTATATGAAAGAGTTTCTTCCCTATACTTCGAATAGGAAATAAAACGCATTTGTTTTATACAGTATATTTTATTATATGAATTTTTATTTTTTATGTAGTTAATTTTTTATATTTAGTTGTCTCTGATATATAATTTGTTTGTTTATTTATTATTTTATTATAATAATTATAATAGTTTGAATTTGAATTCTTTGTATCATGTTTTTTTTTAGCTTTAGTAGAGTTTATAATTTCTTTTAATAATAACGTTATTAATATAATATGTTGGTTGCCTTATTCTTTATGTTTCAATAAAATGATCCCTACAATGTTTTTTTTTTCTTTATAATATAAAGTTAATATATTTTTGTTTAAATGGTTTTTTATTTTGCTAAACACGGTCAAAGTGTTTTTTTTTTTATTTTTTGCTTTGTAATTATTATAATGTTTTCTTTTTATTACTAACTGAATTTATTTATATATTTCTTTAATAATTTTTTAACTAAAAACATATCTAACACTAAAGCCATATATTTTTATATAAATATAAAATAATTTCATTTTGAATGTATACTATATATGTATGTATGTATATTGTTTTTTTATTTATTTATTATTATTTTTTTTTTTTTTTGTTATTATGTCATTTTGTTTTTGTTTTGAATTATTTTATTTATAATACAATTTAAAGAAAATTATAGTTTTGTCTATCGAGAAAGAAAATCGAAGGTATGGAAAACAGAATAGATTTAGAACCAGTGTGAAAATGTGTATGTCTTATAAAAATATGATTGCTGCAATAAATATTTAGTGAGAGTAAGTAAAAGAGTTTTAAGCATTTAAATAACAGTGTGAGAGAGTGAGAAAGAGGTTCGGAGAGTTTTGTGTTATTTATTGAATAGATTTTTAGGTTTGAGTTAAAGTATTTTTTAGTTTTTGTTCAGTATCGAAGTAGTTTTATTAATGAATTTATTTATTTATTTTTTTTTAATACAACATTGTTTTCATTATATTTTATTTTACTTGTTGATTTTTCTTTTTCCTTTAACACAAAAAATGTCACTACAAAAATGTTATTATTGAAATGTTTATAATTATTTTTTGTTTTATATTTGCATTATTCAAATACTCATACTACTTAACAGATCCCTAAATTTTGTTGTATAAATGGAAAAAAATTATAGTTTTTTTTTTTTTTTCAAAAAATTAAAACATACAATAATAGATTTCACTAATTAAGAACACATATTTATTGATTTCATTGCACAATAATTTATAGTTTTTGTTTTTTTTTTGTTACATTTTTAGAAATTGTAATTGATTTCTTGCATCTAACAAGTGTATTTGTGTGTGTGTGTGTGTTTTTTAAGACTTATTTATTTTTAAAAGATTTTTATTTAAAATAATATCAATTGTTTTAAAATTAAATTTGCATACTAAATTATTATTCAGTTTGCTGGAGAATTCATATAAGCTTAAACGAAATATTTATGTATGAATTCAAATTGAAATGGTCATGTGTTATATAATTACATACACCTACAATTTATGTATAAAATAGTTAAAGCGTAGAGATAATTCATTCACCATCTATTTTTTTGTATTATCATACTGTTAGTATTAACACCTCTATTCCCCTTATTCCTTAGTACTACAAAGCTCGTTATTTAGCATGTTTAGGTTTTAATATAACTACACAGCACTAACTTAGATCCTAGTTTTGTAAAAAAATATTTTTTTTATATCGGGACATATGCCTATAAAGCATCTTAACCAATAGTGCGCTTCACTAACTTTTAACAGACGTAGTTAAATTTCTTGACACTTATTGTTGTTTGTACTAACGATTATCCGATTCTCTAACTACGTGTTAAAGAGTCTCGACAACTGTTACAATAATTTGGCATGTTTGTCAAAAAAGTGCCTAAATAAAATCACAACTAAAATCACACACACAGGGGAGTTATATTTAAAACTATAGAAAACTTTTTGAATTTTTGTGCTACATGCATTACGTCCGAAGATACAATATTACCGATTTTACCCGTTTTTAGCCCTTTTCCCCCTAAATTCAAAAATTTCGAATAAGTAAAAGAATTCATTAAAGATAGCTTAAGGAGAGTAAAACTACTTTTTTATTTTTTTCCTATTGCTATCTCTCTCAAAGATAAATGCTGTTAAAAAAAAGTACCAAAATTCAGTTTTTAACCGTTTTATCATTCATCCCTTTAAAAGTCAAAATTTCCAAAAAGTGCCAGACACCTATCCAATTATTTTTAACAGGCTCTTTGGTCCTTTCTGAATTTTTGTGATATCTTAATCAAGCCCGGATATACTGAGTTACCGATTTTACCCTTTTTACCCGTAAACCGCTCCACGAATTTTGTGCAAACTTCACATTAACCATCTACTAAACTGTCCGAACAAAGCCTTGATAAACATATGGTTAGGATAGGTGAGCCCGTTCTTGAGTTATAAAATTACAAAAAAGTGGCATTGATTATATATAGATTAAAATTAAATATCCCAGCAAAATATTTACTTACCAAGTAAGTTAGCAAATAATATTGGAGATATACATAAACTAGTTATTTTTCAACTGAATAACTAATTATTTTTGTTCGAGTTGTTCCAGAAATCATGAACCTCGCTTACAAATGTACTTGCAAAAAGCAATCAAAGAAGTAGTTACCAATAAATTGAATTACAGCTGGTTATTTTTATACTGTTGCCATAAAAAAAATGTATAAAAGTTATAATACTTTTAATATTATAATATTTATAAAGTTAATTTCAAGCAAAAAATATAAAAAAAGTATTAGCGAAAACGATTAGCTACAAGCAATTACCCTGTATTTTAAAATAATGATGTTGATGACGAGCTCTCATTACTATTTAATATATAAAATAATGACAACCTATCACACAATTTCAAAAAGATTTTGCTGGGATGTTTACATATACATATACTAAGTAAAAAGCTGACCAAAAGTCTTAAAGAAGAAGTTTTTTAAAGAATAAGTTCCTGTTCTTTTCCAAACCTAAGAACTAAGCTGTTTGATTGCTAAGTGTTCACAAATTATACCTGTTTGTTGACAATATCGACAGTCAAGATGAATACTGAACTAAACATGCAAATAATCTGATTGAAAACTTAAAGTAAATCTGCTTTAGATAACAAATAGTAAACAAAACTCAATATTGACGTCTAACAATCGAATTTGACTTTAAGAAAAATTAAATTTTAGTTGAAACAATCAATATGTGGAACCATCATAAAGTTCGACCGAAACTCTATAAGGTGTTGAATCCACATGTTACAAAAATGTCTTTTGAATTATAATTTTTTTTTTTTTGTAGTTATGACAGTGTATGTGTGTAATTTGTTAGACAATATTGTGCTATACATAAAAAACATTCTAGTTTAAGTTCGTTTTCATGATGTTAAGATGTTTGTTTTTTATCTATGATTTTCTTATTTTTTTTGTAATTTTTTATTTAATTTTTTTTTTTAATTTTTAAACAAAATTGTAGGCCATAAATTGATATGTATTTGACATTTAAACATCAAAACCATTATTTTTTTTTTTAATTTAATATAAGTTTTAAATTATTATTATTTTATTTTTAATTTTTCAAATGCAGTTTGTTTTCTGTTTTATTTATTTATTTGTTTTTTAGAAGTTTTAATTTTTTTTTCTTCGTTTAATAATACTTGTTTTTTATTTTTTTTTTTTTTATTTAAAGTAAATTTCTTAGTTTATGCGGTGCTTTATTGTTTTTGTTTAAGTTTTATTTAATTTTAATCATTTTGCAAAATTTTCTTTTTTATTTGTTATTTTACATTTAATTTTTCTTTTATTTGTTTTTATGTTGTGTCTTCTTTATTATCAGATGTCGTAGCTGATATAAAATTATTAAAAAAAAACATGTTTTTTTTTTGCTTTTTTTAATAAACCATAAGTTTGTTTAAATAAAAAATTTCAAATAATTTTTTTTTAATTTTTCTAAGTTTAATACTAATTTTTCTTAGTTATTAGACTTAACTTTACTTTGCTATTTGGTTTTCATTTTATTTTAATTTTTTCAAGAAACTTATAGAGAAAATTTTCAAAAGTATAGGTTGAAATAAGCTGGACAAAAATATTTTTTAATCAGATGTATTGATTATATGAGAGAAGTAAAATCAAAAATTTAAAAAAAACTAAAGTAAAAAGCTTTTTAAATAAAATAATTTATTAACACAGGGTGGGAAAAAAATCACATTCGCATGTAAAAATTTAATAACTTTTTTCTTTATTTTATTTTTATTTTTTACAAGCAAGCGTGACTTTTAGCTTAAAGCTGTAAACACATAGACGCCAACAGACTTCACAACTTCACGGCTTCAAATGCTGCCAACTTCAAATGCTGCTTTGAAGACAGCAACAACATAATAATCAGCTGATGTGTATTTTAGCAATACAAATTTCAGGGATGCCGCATTAATATTTTATAATGAATACAGTTAAAGTGATTAATAAAAAAAAGGTAATAATATCACGAAAAACTTTAAAAACACATAAATTTATTTCTTTATTGTATTTTTGTAATGTTCTTTTATGTTTAATATTAAAAATAAGTTTTTGTTCTTATTTTTCCAATTCCGTCAAAATAGAAAATAGCCTTAGTTGCCAGCAGCAGCAAATGCTGCTGTGCAGTCGTGCTGCTGTGCTGCTGTCAAAATAATCGTTTTCATTTAAACACATGGATTTTATTTTTGACATATTGCTGCTGGCCGTATGCTGTCGTCTATGTGTTTAGAGCATTAATTGTTTATGTAATCTGATCAGTTTTGTTTTTGATTTAAAAAATATTTTTTGTTTGCCTCATTTTAATAAAAATGTAAATATAAATAAAAAAATATTGTGCCATAAAAATAATAATTTTTTAATAAGTATTTTTTTTTTTTAAGTAAATTATTTTTTAAAAATAAATAATAATAATTTTTTAAAGTAATATTTAAAAAAAAAAAAATTTATAATTATTTTTTAACAAAGATAAAAGCAATCAATATAAAAAATATAATTCTTTATAAAAAAATTTTTTTTTTGATTTTTTTTTTATATACGATTTATTTTGTTAGAAGGTTTTTTTATAAACAAATATTAAAGAAACCAAATTAAAAGATATTAATAATATTAATTCGATAATAAAATAATAACATTGTTGTAAAAAACAAAGCATTTTGTAAAATTTAAAAGAAAATTCAAATTATTTTCATTATATTTGAGACTTAGATTTTATTTTTAAATAATTAAAATAAAATATATATTAAAAAAAGAATATTTGGTTCCGCTAAAATATATAAATATATGTTTATATAATTATAAACTATTCAACAAGATCTATATAGAAAATGATTTCAAATTTGTTAAACAAACTAATCCACAAAGTCCACAGAACACTTAACCGAATGCAAACAAGTCGCTCCCTTGCCATTCTTTAACTTATAAACCAATTATTGTTTGTAATTTTTTTTTTAATTTTAGACTTTATTTTCTTTTTGGTTCATTTTAAACTTTTTTCTTATTAATTATTAATTCTTTTATTGTTCTTCTCTTGATGTTTCAGGGCTTAAATAAACCTAATTAGTTAAGAGTTTACTAATTATTTAAAGTATTTAGTATAGGGCAAATGGATAAAAAATATTTATGTTAATTTTAAAATTAATATTTTTTATGATCAGTTTAACGTTTCTTGAATACAAAAAAGATGTCTAAAAGGGTGTTTGTTTGAGGCAAACTCAGTTGACGATCACAAGATACTGAGTTTAATATTTGTTTATACAAAGTATTCTCCAACTTAAGAGTGGAACTCAGATTTGTTTACATTTCTGTTTGTAAATGATACTTGTTCGACTTGCTGTACTAAATGCTGCGACTTAAAAACAAATCAGCTGTTTTTTGTTTGACGATAATTGCAAACACAAGTATTCGATATTGTAGGATAGAACAAAAAATATATGAACAAAAATAAAATAATTAAATAAACAAAAGCAACAACAAGGAAATAAACTTTGTTTTTAATAAAGTCCTCAAACTGATAAATGTTTTCTCAAAATAACTAAAAACATAAAGGAAAAAAGATATAAACAACATGTATATATGTATGTATGTAAAATTTTCATTAAAAATGCTTAGAACTTTGGATTTGTTTCAATTTATTAAGGCGAAATATTATATTGTCGGTTAATACTTTTGTTGGCTAGAGCCTTTAGCCATGCAAAAATATGACAAAAGATATTTCAAATTCAAAACGGCACCACAAATGCTAAAATAAAAATTTTAAAAATTACAAATAAAAATTCTTCTTTTTTTTAACATAATGGTGGAGGCCTTTGTTCAAAAAAAAAAAGAATTTTTAAAATTATAAGGAATAAAATGTTTTGAATGTGTAAACTACTAGAATACTATTGGTTGATTTATATTTTGTTAAGACCTATTTTTTATTTAAGTTATTTAAGATTATAGGGATTTTATTAATTTATGTTTTCATGTATAAAAAATATAAATACTTTTGTATTAAACTTTTCATTTTTAATAATTAGTGAATAATTTTGGTAGTTTTTAATTTTTAATTTTCTAAAATGACTTCTTAATATTTAAAATTGAGTTTATGTTTTGTATTGAAACATTTTTTTTTCCTTTTTATAAGTTCAATATTGGACTAATGTGATTTATTGTTAAAAAAATTGTAAAATTAAAAATTAACAAAATTAAATTTGCTAAATTAAAATTGGGAGAAGAATTAAAAAGTAAAATTTTTAATTGTTTTTGTTCTAGGTTAAGAAAGCCTTAAAGGCTAACTTAATTAATTTTTTTTTTTCTTTATACAATTATTTTTTGTTTTTTTTATTATTTAAAGCATTTCCTTTTGTATATATGTATGTATGTATGTAGATTAGTTAATTGTATAATTATTTTCAATACGAATATGTGTTTGTTTACTAAAGTTTATACATAATGGCTTGGGTTGTTGTTTTTTTTTTTTTTTTTAATAAATATTTGTCTAGTTTCAATTTAAAAGCGAACATCGCTCATTATACTTTTTAAATCATCTAAAATCTAATAATATTTCATTTATAAAGAAATTAATACATCTATTCATAATATATGGTTGATATGTCTTTATATATAATTACTTAAAATACTATATAATTATATAAGCTTTACACAGTGAGTGTTAGCTGACATTTTATGAAATTTTGCTGCATAAAGTTGAAAGAACCTGTGCCAGTAGTCGGCTCTCAAGTTCTTTGTTATGCGAACAATACGGCCCGTGGATACACTTAAATTAGACAAGTTCTGCCTGTGTTTGTTACTATCAATGGAGACCGTTTTATTTTTAAGTGAAAGCAAGAGAAGAAAACATTTTTTTTTTCACTGTATAAATTTCGAATACTTTTTTTTCTATATTTCTAATTTATCTATTCAATGATTTAAAATCTATGTATGTATTTTTCTATAGACATAATTTCAACTGTTTGTGTTTTGTTTTTTTTTCATTTGTTTAAATACCATTTAATTAGCAATTTAATTAATAACAAATACATTTAACTATTCAAAAGTGCTAAAGTACTTAAATTTTTTTTTTCATTGTTATTGGGTTGTTTTTATTTTTTCTTTGTTTGGTTTTTTTTAGTATTTATTAATTTTTTTCTTAATTAATTTTTTAGTTTATACAATTACAGACATACTTTGTTATTGTTGTATAAGTTAGTTGTTTTTAAAGCCAATTTAGTTTATTTATACGTAAATTATTACTATTAATATATAAATATATTTTTTTTTAATATATTGATATGTTTTCATATAAAAATTTAAAAAATTTTCCTTTATAAAATCCAATAATTGTCATTTTTTGTTTTACTAAACATTTGTGTATTATATATAAATTTTGTTTTGCTGCTTACAAATAATGTTTTTGAGTGTGTTCTTGATAGAAGGATATGGAAAAAATTATAAAATAAAAATTAAAAATTTAATAAAAGAAATAAGTTAGTTTTTCATTAATATGAAATAAATTGTTAACACAAAAAAATAAGGCAAACATTTAACACATTTAAAAATATTTATAAATAATTTTAAAATAAAGTTTAAAATAAATTTATAAATAAATTTATAGATAAATTTTAAAATAAATTTATAAATAAATTTTAAAATAAATTTATAAAAAAAAATTTAAAATAAACATATAAATAAATATATTTAACGTATTTTATATCCTATGCAAAACGACTGCAAACACAATTTTTTCAGTGATTTTGCGAGCAGATTTATGATAGCAATACTGAAAGGCTTTTAATATTTTAAAAAATACAAGGTTTAAAAAATATTATACATTATATTTTGCTTTAAACATTTCACAAACTGTATATTGCCATACAGCTTTAGGTTGTTGAGCCATTATATATTACACTTATGCCATTCATTTTAATAATGTATTATCTGTCTGTTAATAAAATACATTGCTTGACTCCGGTGATGCAAAGTCTTATAAGGTGATAGGTTCCCTCTGAGCAGGGTACACTTGCACAAGGTTGAATCGCTGCTACTACAAATACAGCAGTGTGTAAAATACATCGGCATTTTGTTTTTTATATAACAACATCTTTGGTTGTCAGCATATATTAGAAACGGCTGCAAACTAATAAAAAAGCATTTTTGTTTTGCCAAATTGAATTTTAAAATATTTATTCTCTATTTTTTTACTTTAAAATTTCTCGCAAAAATGTTTCTACACACAAGAGAATATATAAACAAATGTTGACATTTGAAAACAAGAATCTTGTAGAAATAAAAAACAATTAACTGAGCTTTTGGTTTTACCTTGTCGATTTACAGCCTAATGCACACAAGAGAGAGGCAAGCATTTTTAAGCTGTCAAAAATTCTCATGTCCAAACAATTTGTATGAAGCAGTCTGAAATACCACGGCAGCCACGTTATGCACTTGGAAAATAAAATTTTGACAAGACATTATGCTAGAAGCACTACTGCAACTATCCACAAATTTTTGACGGTAACTATTTGTCCTAAAAAATAAGACACATTTGTGTATACGACAATGTAAATAATCATGACATCGAGCGAAATTCGCCATAAGCGGCGAGATCTTTAATTGATTTATTTCTTTTTCTTATGCCCACAAACGACGATTAAATGAGCAAATGCGACTGTTTTGGCGAATAAAGGTAATTTTTAAATTAATAATTTTTTTATTTTAATGCACTTACAATGTGTGTTTTTTGTTAAAGGTAAATTTTTAAATTAACTTTTTCTGTATGGTCACACTGTTATACAAAAACAAAATTTTAGTAAATGCTAACTGGATGTACCCAACATCTTCTACGCAAACGATTATGTGACATAAAATGCTTTTACAAATTACACAACGCAAATTGTATTTATTATTTTGTCGAGTTTACCACAAACTTTAATTATTTTATTTTTTTTCTTTGCACAAGGACAAAAAACTTTTTCAACTAAGTATAAAAGATGTTATATATTCGTCCCTACTGTACTTAATACATAGAATTAACACAGCAAATTTTTACTGACGAATTCGATGTGTTGAACAAAAGCCATCTTTCTTACCACTTGTTCTTTTAAAATAAAAGTTCCATTACTCAACTGTAAATGTTATGTGATGTAAATGCAACGTCATGTTTAATTTTGTTTCCAGTTACTTAAAAACCTATGATACGTTTACGTTATACGGAACATTACATATACGGCAGTGTACCTAATTGCACACACATTTTCTAGACTAACGATTATATTTATACCCTGTTTAGACAGATATTTTTAATTGTTTCAATTGAGTGTTGATTGAGCCATTAAAATAAGTGTCCACACATACTCAATTTATCGTACTCCATTAGCATTTGATACCTGTAAAAATACTATGTATTAATACTACATCATATAATGCCTTCTCTTCAGTTTCTTTCCTGTTCAAAAAATATATTTACAACTATTTTTTTATTTGTTTTAATATACAACACTCAGGTAATGTCCCCTATTCATGCATGCATTGTGTTGGTATCAGGAAAATAGGTTATGGGTAGGAGGAGAAAGGGAGTAGTGTTTGTCGACATTTGATTTAAACTTTTCCAGATTGTAAGTGGCTGTAAAAACTTCAGCGGGTTGTCTGTTCCACATACGAACAGTACGACTAAAGAAAGAATTTTCCCTGTAGTGTGTAGTTCGATCCACTGACCAATCGACCACATATGGGTGTGCACTTCTGAAAAAACGAGTTTTACGTGCAAAATTGCGGTTCTCAGGAACAAGTTTCCTTATCTCATCGGAGCATATTCCATTGTAATATCGATAGAACAGTGAAACACAACCCACATTGCGACGGTGTTCGAGAGAGTCAATAGAGTTGGTTACCCTACTGTCATTAATAAGCACCTTCGCCCTCTGCTGTACGCGGTCGAGTAACTCCAAAATAGACTTTGAAGCACCGGCCCATACGTGAGAGTTGTATTCCATTTTCGGTCGGATGTAGGTGGTATAAATAACAAGAAGATCGGATGGAGTAAAGTATTTTCTACACCGTCTTAAAAAACCAAGACACTTGAATGCCTCCTCAGACACGAGAAAAATATGTTCAGTCCAGCGGACGTCGCACTGAATTTTCATGCCCAGAACATCAATAGCTTCCGATCTCTTGATACTTATACCATCTAATAGAACAGATGAGGCAACAATATCCGGCGTGCGTTTATGTGTTAGTAGACAACACTGAGTTTTCCGAGGATTAAAATCTACTCTATTCGCACGACCTCATTCGTAAATGTTCATCAGATCCTGATTCAGCGTCCTATTCATGTTCCGCCTCATAGCATGGATCTCAGAAAGGCTCGGTCTATGGCTGAATGAATACGAATGGCACAAGGGTTCGAAGTTTGACGTGTAGAAGGTCATTGAGAAATATAAGAAATAGAGTCGGAGATATGTATGTGTTTGAATTTATTTAAACATTTTAATAAAATTTCCATAACCATTTTCCATTTTCCTACTTTTTGTTTTTTGTATATTTATTTATTTTCTTCCCGCTGAACATACTTCTCAAGAGTTTTATTTCGAGTTTTGCACAATAATTGAAACAATGAAGTATATATTGCTCAATTTATAAGTAGTTTTTAGTATGGTAAATTGAGCCCAATAAAGGCCTTTAATTGCGATAATATTATAAATTGACAATTATGGCGCGTGTGTGAACATAGTATTAAATTAGAATATTTCTTCCTCTAGGTAATGAAGTGAGATGCAGTATAACTACTGTTCTTTTATTTTTTTGTTTTTGTAGTTTTTGCTTTCACAAAATCCAATTCAAATCTTACGACTTGTGTACTCTCATCTTATAAATTATGGTCTTATATTTTGTTTGTGCAGCGTAGAATTTTTTTAGTTCATTATAGTAAGCCACAGTTGTATCGAGGGGTACTTGCAAAATGAATTGAGTTTTTAATGAAATATAGTGACGAACTAGAAATAATGACATTAATGTAAAATTTAATTTAATTTATTAATTCTTTTTTTTAGTAATGATCGAAGGGTCAAAACAATATTACAATATTTCACTGTGACATTATAAAAACATTTTGCCAAGAAATTAATTAGTCACCAATGAAGAAGAGTGCTTCATCACTATTTTAATAGTTTTTATGTATGAAAAAATTATCAAATAAATTTATCGGTAAAGCGCCTTTAATCGCTTTTTTTTGCTTAAAATACGAATTATTAAAACATAAAAAATATCAAGAAGGGAAAACAGCAAAAATAAAATTGTTGGAACGAAATTGTAAGAATTTTTTTTTTTTTCATTTTTATTTTAAACTTTTAAACACTGTTGTAAGTTAATTAAATGTTTTATTTATATATTGTTGATTTAAAGTAATGCAATACAGAGTATGTATTCATGTATGTTGTATGTTGTATATTGTAAACTATATACTTATTTTATTTTCTTATTATTAGAAATATTTTTATGGATGTCTTTAGTATATGTATATGTATGGGAAAACATAAAACTTTAAATATCTTAAGTCTAATTATGTAATAATATCATTCGTAAAGTTATGTAATTAAATACGAATTAAAAAAAAAAACAAGAAAATGTAAAAGAAAAAATTTTACAAAAATGAAAATGAGAAATTAAGGTTTATTGTGGTTTGAACCAACTCGTTGCTTTAATAGCTGACATTATTAAATATTTAATTTAATTATTTTATTTATTTTTTATATTTATTTATCTGTACTAGAAGAGATTTTCTTAACATTCTTTTTTTTTGTTTGTCTTAGCTTTAGTTCTTATTTGCTTGAATAAAAATTTGTTAAGATTTAATTAAAGTATTTATTGTTTTAATTAAATTATTTGTTTTATATAAGTTTTGTTTTCGTTTTCTTCTATATAAACTTTCACAAAGCGTGTACAAAAAACTTTTCATTTAAAGGATTTTTTTTTACATATTTTTCTAATCAATTTTTTTTTATTTTGTGAGTATAAAAAGCCAAAAAAAAAAACAATTCATATTTGGTTGTTTTTATAAGTTTTTAACATTTCAAAAACTTGTTCATTATTATCAAACAAATTGTCATGATTTTATTTTTAATGTCTTTTTTTTCTTTCTTTGGTAGAGGGAATTGTGCCACATTAACAAAAATTATTTTTACAATTTTGTATTCTTTTTTTTAATATTAATTTTCACAATTAAAAAATCAATTTTTTCCATTGATATCTGAGGCCATTTGTTTAAAGCCTTTAGGTAAAAAAAACACTATTTATTGTTAATTTTATGTGTCAACAAGTCACTGTTGAAATAACTACATACATGACTTGCCATTAAAATCGTCTTAAAAAAGGGGGAGCAGTGTTTAATTTTTTAGTTTACAAAATGTGTTTTAAGCCCTTTTTATAATTTTTTTCAATTGTAGTCTTGACATTTGTTCGGGGTTTAGATTTATTTGCTTATAAAATTTTACACTTGAATTTTTCAACTCTCTTCTTTGGAAAAGTCAATTGTCAGTTTTTTTTTTGAATTCATATTATTTTTTTAATACTTAAGAATTTGTGCTTGTTCTTCTAACATTTTTGTTTAAAAATTACTTGTGTGTTTGTGTGTATTTTGCACCTTGTTTTTCATATATATAAATTTTTTCACTATTTTTGTGTGTTTTAAACTATTTGTAGTTTAATTTCTGTTATTTTCATTTACTTTATTTCGATTAAAAATAAAAAAATAAAAACAAATAATGTTTTTATTTTCTACATTATATTGTTCTGGCGTTTTATTGGAAAATGCATCTGACCATTGTTGTGAGCATGATGACCCATTTTATCCAATTTTGTTGTTCATTTTTAATGGTAACTGCCGCAGATGCTGTACAGTCCGTACATCCGGAACCTGAAAAAGATAAAAATTAGTTTGTTATTTTCTTTTTGCAATGATGATGAGATTTTATTTTGTTTTTTTTAATGTATGGTCACTGATTTAACTCAAATTTAAAAAAAATACAACTAAAATTTTATTAAATAAATTTAAGTACAATTTATAATTGACTAAAAGAATTATTTAAATTAAATATGTAGTTTTTATAGTTCATTATACAAACATACGTATTTACTAACTTTAAAGCTTTAGCTGGTTTAAAAAATATACACCAAATTCTAACGGTTTAATTTATAAAAATTAAAACAACTTATAGGAGATTTATAAAAAAAAAATTCAATAGAAAATTAATTTTATAAATCCTTTAAAAACCGTTAAAGACAATTAATGTTTTTTGTACTTAGCGAGCGCTTTGGGTGAATATTTTGCATTTGTTTTGTTATTGTAATGCAAAAACAAAACACAAGCAAAATTTCTTTTAATGGCACATAACATTTTACAATTAAAGAAATTATTTTAAATTAAGAGATCAATTATATGTAAAACCAAATGATAATTTAAAATATCTTTAAAACAGACATATTATTTTTGTTTTAAATATGTACTAAACATATACAGTGTCAAACGTTGGCAATAAGTTCTTTTGCCAAATGTGCATTACTCTTCAAATGTTATTTTAACAAATTTATAAAATCTTTATAAAAATAAATTTTACATTTCCAAAATATTTGATAAAAATATTAACGAGTAGTTTTTCAAAAGATACAACAATACTACAGATGTTATCAATTGGTCAATTACCTATTCAGTACTTTTATATTTTATATGAATTAATTGCTCTTCTAGGTAGGTAGGTGGGTAAGACTGGTGCAAAGTTACCCTCACACCTTCACTCGGAGACCATTGCGGTCCATTGTGACGATATTAATTGCTCTTCTAACAGATACATAAATATTTATTTAAATTAATTGTAATATCAATGCATTGTTTAATAGTTTTAGGGCCATTATTACAACTTGCCGTTAGTTAAAGGCAGGATTTTGTCGGACTGATAAATGGCTTTGCATTATAAAACCTTCATGAATTATTTTTTATCCATTAAATATTATTATTATAAATAATAAAAACAATGAAAAGGTAAAGCTGTAATAAAACAAAGCTTTTTATCGGGCATACAAAGTCCTACCTTTAACTAACGGCAAGTTTTAATAATGGCCCTAAGTTATATTTGTGCCAAGGCATATTTATTCATCAGCTTATTGCTGTTCGGAGAGAATTTTTTTGTTTTATTTTTTATGTATAAAGCTTAACGTTTGAAATAAACGAGAGAAGAGAGAAATAAATTTTGTTCTATATAATCTTTTGACGAAACAAGAAAAATATTTACTGAAAATAGTGGTGATGCTTATTTATGCAAATATTTGCTAAATATGGATACTTATGTACTTTTGAGACTGGTATTTGGTTCAATATTTCATTGGAACTATTATTAATAAAAATTCGTAAGAAGTACCAATGGAATAATGTTGCCCAATCAGTACCCTGTTTTTCATGTAAAAGGCATATAAATTATTTCCTTCAACACTCAAGCAACATTTTATATCATATGAAATAACATGAATAATAGTTATATTTCATTTTAATTAAATTTTTAGGCTATAAACCAGCTACGATTTCTTCATCAGCACACTTTTGATTAGAACTACAAGTGTTGTGTGTAAATATCAACTATTTAACTCAGTTGAAACATATAATTATTTGTCCTAATCGATTTCACATCTTTCATAAATCATTAAGTTAGTACGAAATTTACCAACAATAGTTATTTCGTACGAAGTGCCTTTTTTTCTAGACTTAAAAATTATTTTTGTATGTCAAATTCTTCGTGTGAAATAACTAAAATTGCTCAATACATTTCACAAATTGAAGCAGAATACTAGGCTTAAGAAATAAAAATTTAAAGAGCATAAAAATCAATTGTATTTAAAAAAGGAATTTTTGAATACTAACTGAAGAGTAGAAACACGCAACAATTTTATAGCTTTGATTAATGATTTTTTATTTTTTTTATTTCTTTTTAATACATAATAAGACTATAAGCTGTTATACGCAAAAAAAATCAATTAATCTTTACTGGACGTATCCTTTACCTTCTTCGCAAATAAGGAAAAAAGTTTTTACTTTAATATAAATAGTATTTTTAATAAATAATATTTTGTTTTTAAGAGTTTTACCAAAAATTATTTTTTTTTTTTTTCTTTTTTTACAAACTCATTTTCACAACTTATACTACATTTACACCTAAGCGAAATCTAGTAGATTTGTTTTATCTTTATTAAAATCTAAACCGTTTATACCACTGTTTTTCGTTTTCAAAACAGTGTATTTATTTACAAGGTGGTCTGAGAGGCTCTCTATGCTCTACTTCTCCAAAATTCAAACTCCATATAAAAAAAATGTAAACTATAAAGTACTTGTGCAATTGCAACCACCTTATATATTATGATTGAATTTTTCTGTGTGCAGCGTAGTATATTTAAGTACAATTTAATAAAAACCACAGTTGTATCACGAAGTAGTACTAGATTTGAAGTAGATTTTTCCAAAATCTAGTGGCGAAGTAGATTTCATTTTGTATGGGAAATCTGGTAGATTTCGCTCAAAATCCCTAAAGTACTAGATTTCGTGTAGGTGTAAATGTAGTATTAAATTAATGTAATTTGTTCTTCGTTATTGCGCTTAGTATGACGAATTTTAATAGCGAATTTTTACCGACGTTTTGGGCAAAATTTGTGATTTGTCCTTAATACTTCTTCTTTTAGAAGTGCTGGCTGGCATCATAGTCGAGCAACTAACACAATATTTTTATTATTCGACTTAGAATTCGATTTCCTTTCAATTAAATAAAAACTTAAGAATTATTGACAATTGTCTTATAACGTAACAGTAGCAACTATTATTTAGAAGAATATAAAAATTGTTTTAAATTCTTTTTAAATTTGTTTGAAAATATTAAAAAAAAGGACCAGTGAATTGAGCTATAGTTAGGTTAGCCTTTTCAATATTCACGGATTAATTAAGTGGACTATGTGTTCATATGTTATGGAAACCAAATTTATGAAAAAAGCAAAGGATAGCAGAAAAAGAAAAGGCGTATCGTAATTTCGCCAACAAATAAAAAATTTTTGTTTCATTATAAATATGGAAGCTATGCGCTCGATTCTTAACAAAAACAATGGACTGCTTTTTAGACTAGACATTCTAGTTATCGTTAATCCATTCGACTTATTTTTATTTATTCTATGTACATATGTATGTACGTAATTAAATTTAAATTGTATTTCATAAATTTACAAGGTGTGTATGATCATATTGTCATAATGTTCTAAAAATTTTTTTTAAATATTTTATTGTTCATTGTTAAATTTTAAAAACGATAAAATATCTATTTTCCCATCTCCGTGGATCTAACTGGGATCAAATGCTTGTTGCTGGTAAATTTCTATTACCATTACCGGCTTTTGGTTGATAATTTCTCTACTAATATTTTATACAACACAAACCACAATTTTACCTTTATTTGTATAACGTCGTTTGAAGTGAATTTCTTACAACATTCAGCTAGTACGATAGATTGTGAATTGGGCAAATTTCATTATATCATTTATTTTAAAAGTGTTGTATGAGATTCTTACCGGGATTTTTTAAGATCTAAAAAATATTATTTGTAATATTTTTTGCTCCCAAAATAAAAAATTTATACAATTTTTTTAACTAAAATGTTTTGTCAATTCTTTAACTTTGCAAAAAATGTTTAATAAGAATTAAGCTTAATAAAGGGTCCGCCAAATACCTTTTTTTTTTTGAAAATGCTATAAAAAAAACTACTAAATATTTTCTCAAGTTTCTTTTTTATTTGAAAGTACAATCCTTTCGTGGAAATGGAAAATAATTTCATTCAAAAGGCTGCCTCGGCTGGCCATGCTGTAGTCTACACAATCGGTCCAATTTTTAAGCACATTATCGATTGTGTGCAGCTGTATTTCACCAATGGCTTCACGAATATTTTCTTTTTAAGCATCAATTATCTCTGGCTTGTTGGCGTAACATTTATATTTGACGGTACCCCACAAATAATAGTCAAACGGTGTCAAATCGCAGCTCCGACGTGGCCAAACGACATCAGCTTTGCGGCTGATAATGCGATCTCCAAAAACAGGGCGCAAAACATCGAGTGTAGCTTCGGTCCAGTATCCTCCTCTTAAATTTTTGTGAACAAAAATTCGTTCAACATGGCCCGATAACTATCGCCATTGACTGTAACAGCCACTTTTTGCTCATCTTCGAAAAAAAATCGCCCAATTATGCCTCTGGACCAAAATCCGCACCAAACAGTGACTCGTTTTGGGTGTATCGGCTTTTCAATGTATGCGTGCGGGTTTTCTGTACCCCAAATGCAAAAATTTTTCTTGTTTACATAACCGCCAAGATCAAAATGAGCTTTATCTGAAAAGATGAAGTTTTTTTTTGGCAAATTCGGCATCTTCTGTAAGTCGATCGCAGGCCTACTTAGCGAAGCGTTGTTCAAGCGTACACACAACAATATTCGTTCAGCGAAAGGATAAAACTAATTATCTGTCGAATCAGACATGAGCTAAGTGTTACCATTCACGCAATTAGCACTAGTTGAAAAAAAAAACGTTAGATGGCGGACCATTTACTTTTAAATACGATTTTTCTCTGGTTTTTTATATACCTGACGTGTAATATTATTTAGTTTCAACAATACAACCACTACAACAGAAATTGTGCTCACAAGCAAATAAGCCAAAACTCTGTTTTGATAGGCGATACAAAATACACTGGGGTTTGTGAATTGAGCATGTGTAAATCTCAAGTAAATTAATACTCACACGATAGATTGGACTTATGGATGCATATTATTTGTAATATTATTTTAACATAAAGAAAAGATTTTGGCTTATTATATGTAACTAAACTTGTTTTACGATATTAAATATTAAGATATTTTTATATATCAATTTAACTAAGGTGCTACAAACAGTTGTTCAAGTTAAAGACTTAAGGCACAAACAACATCTAAAACTTAAGATAAATAAAATCACTACAAGATATAAACTACTGCCTAAAAAACCACAAAAATTAATAAACAAAAAAAAACCGAAAATAATATTTTTAAAACAAACAAAGAAAATAAAAATAATGTTAACAACACTGGTGCGAAATTTTGGGTGCATTCTGATTTAAAATTGTTGCTTACTTACCTTCAAATAATTTTTAAAAATAAGCTAATCTTATTTTATGTATTTAAATCAATCTCCTGTATTAGTTAATACAGTTAACTTTATTCCAATCATATATTTAGTTGAGCTGACATTTATCTTAATAATTTTATTTATGTAAATTATGGTTACTGTTAATATTTATATCATTTGTATATTGTTTGGAACTTTTGTTTGTTTGTCTTGAACTTGATGTTTAACAACAAATTCAAAAATTTTGTTTTTTTTTATTTAAATTTTTTATTTTTGTTTTTTTTTTTTAATTTATTTTTAAATATTGGCTCATTTTAGAGTGCACGTACTTAATATGCCATTTTTTTCAAAAAAAAATTAAAAAAAATATATTTGAATTTAGAATAACGTTTAGAATCAAAGGAATAAGAAACACAGACATAATGGGTGAAAGCCATATTTTTAAATAGACTTTGTTAACATAGAAACGAGTTCTTTTTTTATGTCGAAAAATTATAATTCAAATTATGAATATTAATACATATGTTTGCTAGTTTAGATGAATGGAAATTATATAGCAAGTATATTAATTATAATTAAGACATGAGTGTGATAAAATTTATGCAAATTCTTTCTATTTGTTTATTTCTCTTTTATTATAATTTTTTTATTTTTTTTTATTAAGAGCATATAAAGTAGATGCCACAAAAGATTATTACGTCCACTGCTTAAAGCGTTTTGAATACAGAAATCATAAAAGTTTTTTTGTATAATAAAGCGATTTTTGCCGGACACAAATATAAATCAAGGTTCTAACAAAATTTTAAAGCGTCACTATAACATCACTGTTACCTATTCGACATTTATTTTTTGCCTAGTGTTGTAGAATGTTAATGCACTTTAAGCGAGTATTTTTAATTTTCACGTTAATTGAAGTTTTTTTTAATTAAACCATGAAATGACCGTCTTCTATGGCTTCTATGTGTACCGCGTTGTAGTGAAGAACTTATCTAAAATACTTTCAGATATCACTATCTTGAGATAATGATGTAGTTTTTGCTGAGCTAATGTGAATAGTTAAGCCAAACACACATTTGTCCTAATGGGTGCCTGTAGGTTATCATTATTCAAATGGCATATCAGGTGCGTGGAATGAATACATCTTTACCTTTGAATTTTCCTGTTAAAATAGCAGCTTCAATTACATAAGCCATCAATCTTTTAATAGTAAGTCTTGTACCATTACACAAACGGGGTTGATTGATATTGCGAATCATAATAATAGTGGCTCCAACTTTCAATTGGAGATATTGCGGAGGCAATAATTCACAACATCTTCTTCATTTGTAACAGTATCCACAGACTTGTACGACACCAATTCGCCAGAAATCTTTGATTGTATAGCCATGTTTAATTCAGTAACATCTTTGTTCTTTGACGCTAAAATTGCTCTGTCTTTCAACCATTCATGGCATGTACTTATATTGTTGTGCTATGTTAGTGAAAACACATTCAATCAATTCCTCTTTTGACTGTACGAAACGGCAAAAATCATTTGACAATGTTATCAATCCAGTGTCATCAATAGGCATTGCACCATTTCCAATGTTCAGCAATTACTTAGAGAACTTATCAGCAGATGGATCATTCTGAACTGAACACGAACGTTGGTAGTGAATTTCAATGTTTTAACAAGTCTCCATAAATTTGAAGACTTTAAGCAAGCGTTAATTTCATCGGCAGCTGTCGATCTAGGAATGACGGGCAATGTTTGCCTAAAATCGCCTGACAATAAAATCGACGCACCACCAAACAACTCTGAATTATCTCGAAGAACTTTGTTTGTTCTTTCCAAGGCTTCAACAGATTTCTTATTCGCCATAGTGCATTCATCCCAAATAATGATACCACAACGTTTCAATAGTTTTGCCGTTGCAGATGTTTTTGTAACGTTACATGTGGAAGTTTCATTAACTTGGTAGTTCAATGGCAATTTCAAAGCAGAATGTGCTGTCCGACCACCATCTAACGAAGTTGCTGCAATGCCTGAAGACGCCAATGCCAATGCAATTTTATTCTGGGAACGTATCGTTGCCAACAACAATGAAATTAGAAACGTTTTTCCGGTGCCTCCTGGTGCATCCAGAAAATAAAATCCACCGGCTTCACTATTGACAGCTTGCATAATAGTATCGTACGCTTTTTTTTGCTTCGCATTCAATGTCGAAAGATTTGCGTGAACAAAAGCATTTAATTCGTTGCGATCGTATTGTTGTTTACGTTGCAGTTCTAACTCAAAAATGTCATGCATTGTACGATTAGGTGATGGCATTCCCAATTGTGCTAATGCCTTATTAGTAATCGACAAACAGAAATTTTCAATACAAATCAATGCCTCATTGTAAATTTCTGGCGTGAAATCCATTGTTTGATTACGATTTTCATGACGCACTCGAAATAGGATATCTTCCAATAGGCAGTCTTGAAATTTTGTCCACAAGTCAGATGGATTCGATGGAAAACAGTTAGACAAAATGATTGTAAACAAAGCTCGAATTTGATAAGGACGAGCGACAACTGCTGCATTTGCAAGAGTTTGTTCCCAATGAATATCATTTTCCAACAAATTGAGCTGTTAACACGCTTGTCGGTATGTCGTACACAAAACTCCATTGACTGTTCTTAACTGTCGAAATGATGATGGCCCACAAACATTTATTAATAACAAACGTAAATAAAAGCACTTAGCATTATTTGGATGAACAGTATAAATACGTCCTAAAGCATCACTTGAATATAAATTTTGATGTCCATCAAAATATAGCAATATATATTTTTTTAAAGGGGGGTTCCTCTCCCCCTGATCCTATCCCAGATAAATTTTTCCAAAATAAGGCACTTATTGTTAAAATTACTCGTACAAAATTAGAAGCTGGTATCTATTTTAGTTCCTAAATTACGACATAAAGTATATTTCCTTTATATGAGAGGTGCTACGCCTAAAAGGGCTATAACTCATGAACCAATATTCATTCAGAGACCGTTTATACATAAAAACCTTGGTAGTGACGTCACCTTTCAAATGAACTTTGCAGAATTTAACTGCAATTTTTATACCAATATTTTTTTACATTTTCTTGTTTATTTGTAAATTTTCTTTAATTTTTCAAAATTTTTGTCCTTTTTTTTTTGACATCTCAAACTTTTAAAATATTTAATACAAATGTATATAGCAAGAAGAAGAGCAGTTGAAGTCAAATTATTATTAAAAAAAAAATCATGACTTAATTAATTTGTAATCATACTGTGGTCTCACCTATTATTTAATGATTATTTGTAATTTTTAATGCTTTTGAATAAAATGTTATTTTTGTCAAATTATTTCTTTTTAATCAAACTATTTTTAAATGATAACCATTTTGAAATTTTTACGAAATGTAAACATTAAATGATACAATTCAAACAAATGATTGATTATCGTGACAAAATATATGAGGAAATGATACAAAAATAAAATATTGTTATAGAAACTATAACATGACCGTCGTGATCATGTCGTAACCATGGTTTTTCTTTGCGTGTACATCAATATAAAATATTTTGACTAGAAGGTTAAAATATTGCCGTATAAAATTGTAGTTTGTTTAGTTACCATTGCGAAGCAACAAACTCGTCTACATTTATTACAATCATAAACAAGGGCATAATATACGCTACATGTGATAACACTCTGTCTGTCTGTCGTAAACGAAATGTAAAAATTCACATACGCATGTGGCTGTGACAAAATTTTGACTACATCATACAGCATAAATTTATCCGCTTCGGTTTTATTTGTATTTTAGATAATACACTTGTCACTGTTCTCATAAATCACTGTACAATAGATCCAAAATCCATCGCCAAACGTTATGAATCACGTTAATGTAAAAATTCCTGGTAATAGAGGTCGGTATAATAAATATGGGTGAAGTAGATCAGTATGATAATACGTTGGCTAATTACAGGATTACTTACTAGAGGGTAAAACAAATTTTTTTTGCAAATTTTTTTGAAAATGTTATTTTTAAGGTATGGAAACTTTATATCTAGGTGTCAACTAATGAAAAAACTAAAACCTTATTGCAGCTTCAGCCGCGAAACAAATTCAGTATAATAGAATATCTGGCAGGGATATTTATATATTTACTGACAGCAAGGCGGCTATTAGGTCCCTGGAGAGTATGTACAGCACATCGGAAATTGCCCAGGAATGCCGGGTGTCTCTTGAGGAGATAGCGAGACATTCGACGGTTACCCTTGTGTGGGTTCCTGGACATGGCGATATTGGTGGTAATAACAGAGCTGATGCACTTGCAAAAGCCGGTACCACCTTAGATTCGGTCGAATCCAGTTGTGCTTTGGGTATTCCCTTATCGAAGGGTAAGCAGTTTATCTCGAATCGATTCTATTTGAATGCCAAGGAAAGATGGGTGAGAGAACCCACTTGCTTGGAAACCAGAAAGATCTGGCCTGACATGGATATGAATGGGACGCAATATGCGGTGAATATGCCCCGAATCCACCTTAGGAACCTCATAGCGGTCATTACCGGACCCTAGCCTATAGGCACACATCCGAAAAGGCTAAATATCTGCGACTTCTGCAGAAGTTGCAATAACGAGGAAGAGGAGGAGACAACTGAACATCTTCTCTGTAATTGTCCTGCATTCGGAGACCTGAAACACCAGATTCTAGGTAAGCGAATACTTGTAAGTAAATCTTGTCTTTCCGCAGTTGATCTGGGAAAGATTCACACCTTTGTGAACAGGACAGGATGGCTAAGGAACGACGGCCATAGGACATAGACGAACGGGCGCTGGTGCCCACGGTATCACAACAGGACCCATAGGAGGACCCAAGTGAGTCATGCCTTCGGCGGCTGCCGGATCTTACCTAACCTAACCTATTGCAGCTATGATTTCGTGCAACTATTTTAAATGAACTGCTCATAGCTACAGGACCATGCAAAATGTTAATGATGAAAAAATGTTAATGTCCAGACCACCATTAGCAGATAATTCATCAAATTTACCAAGCCTAAAGAAATTAGTTCATTGTATTACAAGATTCTTTTGAAATTTAAACCGTTGCTTGTTTTGTCACACTCAGCCCAATGCACACTGTGGTAATTCATAAATCTATCTGGAAAAAATTAAAAAAAAAATTAAATTAAATTAAATGTGTGGCACCATTCCTTCTGATCGTTTAATGAGCTTTTCAACACAATAGGTAACTGTAATTTATGTTTGGTTTTTTTTTTTAACTCTGATTAGGAAAGAGTCAGCTTTGAAGTCAGTTGTTGTCAACTCATGCATTCAGATTTCAAAGAGAAACGTATTTGTTGTGTGACTTTTGTTTATGATTAAAAAGGCTACGTAGATATTATTGTCAAAACTTTTTTTATTATTATAAAGCTTTATTTCAGGGAAATATATTACGATTTTGATTAAAATATTTCCATTACAAGTATCAAAA
Organism: Phyto melanocephala; assembly: GCA_941918925.1. Taxonomy (NCBI): domain Eukaryota; kingdom Metazoa; phylum Arthropoda; class Insecta; order Diptera; family Rhinophoridae; genus Phyto; species Phyto melanocephala. The sequence continues at coordinate 128,669,599 of OW799233.1, read as the reverse complement.
AAAATTGTTTTTTTGAGCAGTTCAGAAAGTGCAAAAAATAAAATCTTTTTTTTTAAGTAGAGTTAAAGCTATTTATTCCAGATTGTTCCGGTGTAAAGCTTTATTTGGGTTAATCTTTCAAGTGTTTACTGCAAGGTAAACCAAAAAATACTGCCGCGTTTTTGCGACCGCCATACATTTTTTTTAACTTTTCCAGTATGACTTCCACTCTTTCGCAAAAGGAATTTTTTGAAGAATGAATAAAAACTTCCAAAATACATCGAAAGTAGGTGTTATTGGCATTAATAATGGTTAGGTATGGTATTAAAAAAATATACCAGAAGACGTGGAAAGAAATCTTAAAGCAAAAATAAATATTATTTGTTTTAAGCAAGCCGAAAAATGGATCAAAAGACATCGTGACCGTTTCTTAAAATCAAATTCAGTTTAGCTAGATAAACCGTATATGTTGCCTGAAAGTTGTTTACTAGAAAAACATCAAAAATAGACAAAAATACACATCTTTTCAATCGACTCTTAATTTCTTCGGATCCTTTTATCGCAAGTTTTCGTCACACATTCCCTTTCGAGTTCGAGGTTTGATAACAAAAGAAGTTCTATAATTATTATCTGTTGATGCTTTTGAGGAGGAAGAATCCCTTAACGATGCATATGAAAGTGAATAAATCAAAAGCTCTTTATGTATTTATGTGTTTATTAATATAATAAAGCAAAAACCAGTAAAGAAAGCAATTATTTATTTAAAATGTTTTAGTATCAAAATGATTATCTCCGTCTCCTTACGTAAAAACTCACATGCTCGTCAAATCTCACGAACCAATCATTCCATTTCTTTAAACATAATAAAATAATAAATGAATTAATAAAACGAATTCGGGTATCGGCCAATAATGGGTTAAAATGACTTATAAAAGCATAGGCGTAAAATGCTAACGAGCTTGATCCACATATTGTATAGTTGAGGGCTAAATTTTAAGAGCTTCATGTCCACACCAACTAGCAACATAATATAAAATTTATTGTATTTTAAAAAATTCGGTTTTTGACGTCACTGTTTTCAAATTTAGGGAAAAATAGGGAATTGGGTATAAATTAAAGATTTTGGTGTCTTAAATGGACAATGACAAAATTGATATACCCCACATCATTTTTGATATCGGTGGAAAATATACATTTACACTTTGACTTATAATTCTGGATTAAAAAATAGTCTGACTTTTAAATTTGTAACAACTATAGAGAAGGAAATTTTTCACAAACTTTGCTATTCCGTCTTTAAAGGCACTAAAAATTACCTTTAATCTTTCCAAGAATAAGAAATTATGTTTTATACCAAATCAAATGCAATCCTATAGCCTTTTAAATGCGATCCTGCTGAACTACATACCTAAAATACTTCTCCAGAAAATGCCAAGTTAGTCAATGCAATTTTGTACATTTTTATGGCTTATCTCGATTTTTGAGGCCTCATATTTTCGGATCCATATAAGTCAGCGGCCTCAACCCTCAACTTTTTTCTTTATTCTATAATATACTGTATTTATACGAAAAAATCATAAAATCCGGAAGAGGTAAAATGCATCCCTTGGTTGATTTGATGTGGAATAACCCATGTGTATATCGTGATGTAAAAATAACAGTGCATAAAAATATCATATACTAAAAAGATCACCAAGATAAGAGCTGAAGTAGGTATGTACACTAAAAATAGCAAAGCTGCACCGAATGTATCTGATTCATTTGATATTGGCAGTGGTCGAAAAACTCCCTCAATAAGCGGTCAGATATAAAACCGTAATATTACATCATGGCAACTCTAAGTTAAATGTTGCAAAACCTGTTTTAAACTATTTAGAAAGAACTAGCTGTGAAGGTTTACCCCACTACCTTATCATTTTATCCGCCCTGTTCGATTCTTCGTTTCGCTTTCTCTGGTATAAGCTTCACTTAAGAACAGGGTTTTCGAAGTCAGCTTGCTTCATTCTTGGCCTCAATAGATGAGCATTATTTTTAACGCAAAATACAGACGTTGCCAGAAAGTTGGGAAAAGCTCATAGCTGAAAAATAACTCATATCTTAGTAAATTGTAAATATACCACAGTTTTATAACACAGAAAATGATTTATTCATTCACTTTAAACAGTTTAAAACTCATATAACCAAGTTTGTTTTAAAACAAAGTTTAAAAAAGTGACGACTAACAGTCTGATGTTTTTCGTTTTTAATTTTATGCAGTGATTATAAATCAAGCGATTTAAAGAAATTTTTTTTTAGAACAGCAACATTAGTCATAATTTAAATTTAGCTCATGGCGATAAGTTAAATAAAAATTTTAGAAAAAATTAAAAAATGACATGATATAAAATAATGATGATGCAAATATTATAATTAAAAAAGATTTGTTTCATTTCTTTATTATATGCAAATTAAAGGTTAAATTAAAGATTTGACGTAGATTAGAAACAAACTATAAATTACCAAACTTGTATTAATTTTACCGTATAATTAAAACTTAGTTAACCGAGCTTATTAATGAGGATTATTATTCGCCACAGTTTAGCCCTGGCAACGCATTTACCACGTTAGACGATCAGGGTACCCGAAAACCATCAAATAAATACCTCTGATTTAAAAGTCTTGAAAAAAACTGTTCGTATGTGGAATAAAGCCGACCTACTAATATTAATTTTTTTATTTATATTAAATACTTGCTGAACCTGAACGTCGGGAGTACTGCTTCTAATATTAATATTGACTATATCGATCAAATTGTTGTGTGGCGAAATTTTATATTAAAAAAAATTTAGATTTTTATACAAACATATATTAATAATAAATAATTTAACTACAGCTCCACCAAGAAGGTTCAAAATTTAATATTTTTTATTTTTAAGCTAAAACTACCCAAGTTGCGATTTGAGTCGTTTTGATTCATAATAAAAAGAATTGAATTGAGAATTTTTTAACTTTTTTCAAACCTTCGCTTAGCAATTACAAACAAACGCGCAAAAAAGAAGTATCCAGTTTCGTTAGATCGTATTTAAATTAAAAACATCCGAACAAGCCACTTTTAATACTTTAAATAAAAACCAAGCGTCGCTTTAGGGTGTGGGAGAAAATATATTATTTTCAACACCCCAAATAAAATTATTTTTTTAACTTGTTTTTCTTTATCATAATTACAATTTACCATAGAGGGGATTAAAAAGCTAACTGATAACCACATCTTACCCACCAGAAAAAAAAACTTCATTATAACAAGGTTGCTGCTAAGTTAATTTCAAGAGTGCTTTTTGGAAAAAAAATATTTTTATATGCAATGTCGTACTTGGTAGGTCTGTTTTCTGCAATTTCTTCGCTACCAGGTGTTCAATTCTCCTTCTGTAAAACTATAAAATGTAAAGTTTTTGTGTGTCATATTATATGGTGCCACCATACCTTTTGCCATAAAAAATCTTCTCATTTAACAGTTTCACAGAACTAAAATTGAACCCCATGAACAGCTTAATTATTCCTTTTGAAGCAGTGCTGAAATGGCTAGCCGTGAGTCGGGGAGAATAGCAAAGAACTTACTATTAAAATAAATTTGCCTTCCTTTTTCTACTGCTAAAATAAAAAAAACACATTAAGCATTCCCATGTATGCAACACGTTAAGGGAATAAAGTCTACACTGCTTACAAACAAATGTTTATAATTTTTTTCCCTTTCGGCATTAACATTTTATATTAATTAAGTGATACTTTTGACACATCAAAAAAAAAGAAGTCATTATTGACCTAGTACTGCCATATTATTAAAGAAGATTTTTCTTAGGAGTTCGTAATAACAAAAAAAAAATATTCACAATGTCGCTACGTATTCCGACTCTTGTTTTCATTATGGTCAAAACATCTTAATATGTTGTTTTAATTTTCGTTAAGCTAAAGATCACTTTTTAAATAAAAATTATTATTATTTTATTCCGATATTTCGCTACCACATTGGGTAGCTTCTTCAGGGAAAGCTTTTACAATAAAACAATAACAATTAAAACATCATATTGATATAAAAATATCGAAGTCATTTACATAATACTCGCAAGATTTTATATATATGTAAGTTTACTACATAAATCTGAAAAAAAAAAACTTAAATAATAGGAACAACAAGATAACGATTCCATTTGATTGTGTTATGTTGCAGGTACATGTTAAGAAGATGTTTTGCCTCTGCTTGGATTCGAAACAGAGTACTTGACTTTCAAATTTTGAGCTTTAGCCACTACTCTACGCCACCAATACAGATTCCATACACATACATATTTTTGATTTAAAAATTTTTTTATTTGTCAAATCTGTGACAATAACACTGGGTCTCCATTTAGAAATTTTCATTGCAGAAACGTCGACAGAATAAGGGAATTTTTTTTTAATAATTCTTCATTTACATAACCGAGCCTATAAGGCCATATTTGGTTAATAAAAGCTACTTATTAAAAAGAAAAATATTTCTATATTTTGTTGCTAAAGTGAGTCTATTTTCATTGGGTGGAGAACACGACAAAAGTAATTTATTTATAAAATTTAATATTTTTGTTACAACTTTTATGGTTTTTTTTTTTGTAATATCTCGCTCTAAATTATTATTATCACGTAAAATTATTTAATTTTAATTTGCTTCTGCAACGAAAAACAAAAAATTCAAAGAAAATGGAACGATTTTGACAGCTCATTGCGACAATAATTGCTTAAGCAATCAGCAAAGCAAATTTTGCGCAATAAATTGCTACATATGGCTACTTGCGGTCTACATATCGCAATTTCGGACCCAATCAAATTTGAGAAATGCGGCAATAAATATTGGTACGTGGCGACGTCGGTTAAGGAAAACCTGCTTATGTCTGTTTTTGTAGTTTTTATAAATTGATTTAATTTAAAATTATACTATATTTACACCTAAGCGGAATCTAGTAGATTTGATTTAAAATCTTTATTAAAATCTAAACCGTTTACACCACTGTTTTTTGACATTTTGCAAGATTTCGTTTTCAAAACAATATACTTATTTACAAGGTAGTCTGAGAGCCTCTCTATGATCTACTTCTCCAAATTTCAAACTCCATATAAAAAAAATGTAAACAATAAAGTACTTGTGCAATTGCAACCACCTTATATATTATGATTGAATTTTTCTGTGTGCAGCGTAGTAAATTTTAGTACAATTTAATAAAAACCACAGTTGCATCACAAAGTAGTACTAGATTTTATGTAGATTTTGCCAAAATCTAGTGGCGAAGTAGATTTCATTTTGTATGGGAAATCTGGTAGATTTCGCTCAAAATCCCTAAAGTACTAGATTTCGTGTAGGTGTAAATGTAGTATTAATACTATTATATGAATGTCGCGCTGTACAATTTAAAAAGCATATGGATTTTCGTAAATCTAGTAAAATAGCAACTTAAAACTAAGTTGTTATTCCAAATGGTATTGTTCATTGAGAAAATATAGGCAATAAGATTTCACGAAATAGTTTCCTGTAAAGTAGTCTAAAATAGTTGAAAATTCGCCTGAGCACAGTTTTGAATTCCGTCAATGTAATGGGGTTATATCTCAATCTTATCTTATGTTGCCTTAAACAGTTTTTCCTTTTTGCCACAGAAATATTAGCACGGCACTTTAAAATGACAACCTTTTTTTTGTACCTTTTCACAGTTATTTAGCGGTACAGGCTTATTGTAAACACAACATTACAAAACTCAGTCGTAATTTAGTTCTGACCAAGTCAAGAGCCCTCTCGTCATTGCTGTTATCGTTTAAGAACAGTCAGGCCAACCCTCTTCATCTGACTTCGAGAATTTGTAATTTCATTCTCGCGTTATTAATTGTGTGGCGTCGCATAACTGTACTGTGATATGAATTCCTGACTATTATACAACTTACCGCGTGCTTTTATTTTAATTGGATTAACTGGAGGAGTATCAAATAAACTTAATTATAATTGCACGTGTACCAATTAGACTCATTTACTATTAAATTTAAAGTTTAGCTCTGACTTCCTAGACGAAGGTATAGGTCGACTTAAGGAAACTGATAAGTGGGATAACCTGACCATATGCGTGATTTATGTCTGGCCAACAAATTAATTAGAATTAGAAAAAAAAGTAAAAACATTACAAAACTCATATGTTTGTTTTGTTGTACTTATGTAGGATCTTTACAAATACAAATAAAAAGCTAAAATTGATTTTGTTTGTATCTATAGCGCTGTGACAATATCGCATATTTGGAAGAGTTGTAATTTTGTATATACAGGGCCGTGGTACATAATATATAAAAAGATCGTAATTTCTAGTTGTTCTTTTTCTAACATTAACATTGTAACAATGGCTCTAACATATTTTGTTTCTTCTAAAAAACTTTAATGTCAGCTTTGTTTACAGATTTTTATTGTATTTTTTTACGGTTTTTGGTGAATGGTTATTAAAATCAGTCCAGTTTTTTTTTAATTAAAAATTCTTGATTTGGTTAGAGTCAATCACCAGATAATTTATAATTTTTATTAATGTGAAAGGAATTAACGTTTTTATTGATTTGTATAACAGCACACCCTACAGAAAATAAGAAACTTGTTAATAAATGTACAAGATGAAGTAAAAATACTGGAATTAAATCGGATAAAAGTAAATAAGGAAAGTAGAAATCAGCCAGTTTTACACTTTGAATAAAAAACTTGCTTACAAGGTACTTCCGGAACAGACTAAAATATTGTTTTTCATTATTTTTTGTATGTAGACCTCTACATTACGGTGTTTTTAACCCTTCATCTGTGCTGTCAAGAATTATACAACTTTGTCATTCCGTTTGTAATTACTGCGATATTTATTACAATATATATTTTCTGCAAGATCATAACAAGGCGAGTCGATTTAACCATGTCCGTTTGTTCGTGTGTTGGTTGATATCAACTTTTAGAAGTCCAACATGTTACTCAGATCTGTATCTAATATCAATCATTTGAAAATATACGGCAATGAATCTCTATTGAACTCCAGTACGATCGCTCCATAACTTTCTGAGATATAAGCAAATAAACAAGATTGCCTCTGTTTTTTCAAATATTTTTACGACAAAAATCAACAGTTTTTAACCATAGGTTAATCAAAAGAGACGTTTGTTACTTTTCATAGGCGCAATACGCCTTTGAGGATGTTAATGAAAAATTTTATATCAATCGGTTGCTCACCGACAAAGTTAAAGGTGAAAAAAAAATTTTTAAATATATATTTTTTAAATACACCAAGTTAGTAAAGTTTTTAATTAATTTTTTGACATGATAACGACAACAGAATATAACGCATAATCTCAAAAACTACTGCAGGCACAAAACTACAAACGCTTCGGTTGTTATCGAAAGAAAATACTTGCCTAGAAGAATATAAAAATCTATAAAATATTTAAAATCTAATATGGCTGCCATGACAGAACGGCGTTAAATTAATTTATATATGGATTAAATCTAGTAACCAAAAATTTATAATCTTCAACCCCCTCAATATTGGCCAGTAGGTTAGGTAGAACAGGCAGCTGCTGTGCAGCTCACTTGGGTCCATTATATTGATCCCCTTGTGATACCTGAATAGAAAAGTAAGAATAGAATAGAAAGAAAGCAGACAATTCCAGAGTCTCCGGCGGGAATCGAACCCGCAACCCCCAAACTAGCAGAACAGCACACTGCTGACTAGTCCATCGGGGCACCGTAAAAAATAGTAAGCAAAAAAAAAACAAAATTCAAGATGTCGTCCGAAATAAAATGGTAGATATATGGGTCAAAAATATTAAATGCACCTTTGATTGGTATTTTAGTGTTGGTTTTAGATATCATCTATTTAACTCACAAGCTATAAAGAAATAGAATTCGATAATCAAATGGTTATTAAATTCATATTTCCTATCTCTCAAATTTATAATAATATCTAAAATAGAACAATTATCGAAATATTTCTATGTTATGTCTTGCAAGAGACTCTTGTCTGATACATTACAATACACAGACAAATGGTCTGTTTTAATCGGATTGGTTAATAATATTTTAGTATTATTTGTAGTCGTTCTGTCATAAAACAAAATAATTAATTAAATATAATTAGAGAATTCACTAGAGGTGTTATTATATCGTATTCACATAATGTCGTAATTTAATAAAATTAATCATAATAACTATCACAAATATCGTATTGTTTTGGGTAAAATTATTAAGCCATTTTAAAATGTTTAAAGAATGCGACAATATAACGATAGGTTATGATAGCATACCTTGTAAATTTGGCAATTATAAAAAATGTTCTATATTTGAGAGGAATTGCTTATAATAAAATCCAAATTATAATAATTTTCAAACATAATCCTACTAATATAATAAATGTGAATGTGTATGTTTGAATATGTGGTATTAATTATGTATATTTTCTAATCGAATCTAGAACTCAATCACGCAAAAATGGCTAAGTGGAATTAAAATAAATTTGACAAACATATAAATAACAACCAAGGTTAATACCAAGTCTACCTTTTATCCCGATAACTATGCAGACGAAGTTGCGGGCACAAGCTAGAACTAATATAATCAACAAATACTCATGTCTTGCATCGCTGGGTTACATAATCTAATTCGTACATAAGTAGTATATGTCAACCTCATAAACATCTTTTATAACTAGATGATGTAATTAAAGATTTGATAATTAATAAATAAAATATTTGGTTATCATGAACTGACTTTTTAAAAAAAAATTTGGCCCGAATCTTTTGTTAATTCCAGGAATGGTATATATATTAAACTAGCCAAACCCGGCGCGCGTTGCTACGCCCCTTAATGAATCGAAATGCATTCTGAATTTTAATTAAATATCAAGTGCAAAAACCTAAAAATTATAATTTTTTTTATGGGCGTGGCATTGCCCACTTTTCTAATCACGAAATTGTAAAGTCATAATAGCTCAATATAAGTGCAAAGTTTCAGAAGAATCGGACCAGTGCAAGTACCTCAAAATTATAATTGTTTTTATGGGCGTGGCCCTGCCCACTTTTCTAATCACGGAATTGTAAAGTCATAACAGCTCAATATGTGTGCAAAGTTTCAGAAAAATCGGTCTAGTGCAAGTAAATCAAAATTAAAACTTTTTTAGGGGCGTGGCCTCGCCCACTTTTTTTATCACGAAATTATTAAGTCATGACAGCTCGATATGTGTACAAAGTTTCAGAAAAATCGGTTAAGTGCAAGTAGCTAAAACTGATAACTTATTTTTATGGGCGTGGCCCCGCCCACTTTTTTTCACCCATAAACACTCCCTGGTATGTGTCCAACAACTTGCCAAAGTTTGAGTCTGATCGGTTTTACAGTTTCGGAGTCTATAGCTAACACACACACACACACACAGAGTTTCACTTTTATATATATAGAAGATTTAAAAACTTTTGGCGGATAGAAAACAAATTTATGAATTTAATTTAATTTAAAATTTATGATTAAGATCGTATGGGTGAAAAGCGGTGCCTAATTTCAATCATCTATAATGACTTCTTATATTTTTCGTACAAAAATGTATGAATACATCCCACTGTGCAGCGAAGCAAATACTTAAAGACTTACATATATATTTTTACCGTAATTGGTATAGTGGTAATTTCAATCTTTCCTCTTTGAGGTTGAAGATCTAAAGTGTTACATTCAGAGTCCACTATAGCTGTTGTATAAAACATCTTTTAATATAAATTTTTTTAAGAATCTCATCCATTGGATGTTATAGTTACTGATCCAAGCTAAACTTTATTACGATAATTACAAAATTAATGCAAGATTTGAATTAGGTAGAAAACATAGTATTTAGTATTGCACAAATGGCGACAAATTCAAATCTTGCCTTACTTTGGGACACACTTTTAAAATATATAAAACGTAAAAAGAAATAAAGGGTGTCCCAAAATAAAACTTTTTAATAAACCCATAAAAATATTTTTTAATTTTCTAATACTAATTTGACTGAATTTTTTTCAATTAAAACTATTAATCTTTATTAAACTAAGAGAATGATTTTGATGATTGAAGCAAAATCAAATATGTTTATATATTAAAATAATAAAATAAATGTGTATAAATATATAAAAGTAGTATTTTCATAAGTTTAAAAAAAAAAATCAGGAAATCACTCATCAGGGATTTTAATAAAATATATATTTTTTAAAGCTAATTATCTGCCGAATAAAATACTAATTATTATCGTTTACTTCTCTATATTCTCGCAAGAGGGCACTAATCTCAACTAGTTTGTAATAAAAAATACCATGTAGAAAATAAGATTTTAGCTGCTTCAGAGAAATAGCTCTAAGAACTTTATTTATTTAAAAAATTTTCGAAGTTAAGTTTTTTAGTAACACTACAATATTTCAAATAAAATAGAGAAAAAAAGTTTGAAATTTTCCTTGAATTTCTACTGCACTTATTTCCAAATTTACCAAATTTGAGTGAAGTATAAAAAAACTATATCCAAAAACACCAATTTTTTTTTATTTTCGTTTATTTAACTATGGACTCTGCTCGATCAAATAAAAGAACTTTGTCCTTTAACTTAAACAATTTTGAAATTTTAAAAAGGTCTAAATTAGGTAATTTTTAAAAAATTTCGCTTATTTTAAATATCTTGTGGCAAATAAATTATTACAATTAATTTGAAATATCACTTCATATATATTATCGACCCCTGTACGCCAAATTATCGTATGTAACGTTTTTTTAGAAATCGACTTTTTTATGCAAATTGATTCCACATCCATTAATCCATTTGCTAATAAAATATTATAGCAATAACTGTTTTAGTTATGGAGATAACACCGTGTGCAGTGTTATTTACGTTTTTATTTATTTAAAAGTACTTAATAAAAACGCTCTCCTGCAAAACTTTGTTTTTGTAACTTACGATAATTTTGCGCACAGGGGTCGATATATTTAAACAGAAATAATATTATATATAATATATACCATACCAAATTTAATGAGAACAGGATAAATTTTGTTAGAGTTAAAGCTTTTTTAAGAAAAACAGGACCTAAGGTCCTTGCGTCAATCACAATAAAAATTATCTCACCAATACGGGATGTAAATGATCTTTTGATTTTTGCAACTTTCTGTGCAGTTATGTAGCCAAAATTAAAAATTTCGTTCTAACCATATATGGGCAATAGGCGTGTCCTTTGTCCAATTTCGTCAAAAAATAAAATTTTTTTAATTAAAGTATTTTATAGAAGTATACTAAATCTAAAAATACTGTGAACACTCCTTCTATTTTTGTCCATTTGCTCTATGGGTTCGACAAACCGTGCGTCGTTGTCATCGACATAGTTTTAACAACTTTTAAACTCTATTTTTAAACGTTTTTGACTTAGACCATTTTCATAATTAACACTAAGCACGTTGTACATTCAAATAATAATCATTCATAAATGGTTTAGTTTTAACAATTTTTTTTAAAATCACATTGAACTAAATTAGTTTATTTTAGTATGGTGTGAAGGAACTGATAAACAATTTTTTTTACTTAGACCACTTTTATCGTTAAGGGCACATATTTCTTTCATTAATTCAAGCATGCGATCTAAAGTGACTTTTTTTAAATTAATTTAAGTAGTATTTGCAGTACTTGATAGTTCTTTAAAATACATATGTACGTATGCTCGTACATACATATATTTCAAATTGAAAAAAAATTCATACTGCTTTCAAACTTTAATTAATGTTAAATATTTATATTTGCAAAAAAAAAAAAATATAACAAAACATGCCATAATTTAACAAACAAATAAACGTTAATTGCTTAATTTGCTACCAAAAGTTGGAAACAAAATTAAATGCGATACAAAAATTTAAATGAACTTGTATGAATATGCAACAAATAGAAACGGGATGGAAAAAACAACCATAAATGTTTATTAACTAATTATGACGTAAATGCAAAACAAATAGACTGTTAAAGATGCGAACTATTTACAAGCTAAATTTAATATAATTCTCTCTTTTTAAAATATTTTGAATAAATTTTATTTCATTAAAATATACTTATACTAAACATTTTATAATTTTTAATTTTTAAGTTTTGGTTCTTAAAATTTTTTTTTTAAATTCTTTTAGCACAGCAAAGGTAAGATTACCATCCCTATTAAAAAATTATTTTTATTTTTATATATTTAAGAGCTTTTTTAATACCCTTCACCAGTGGTGCCAACGGTATGCACAGTTTGTTCATTCCGTTTGTAATTCATACGTTATTTATTCGAGCCCATAAATAGTTTATTTTCTGAAATATTATGACTACGTGAGTCGATTGAGAAATGTCCGTCCGTCTTTTTTAGATAAAATCAACCTTTTGAAAAAACCCACATGTTGCAACGGTCTGTTTGTCTTATCAGTCCTTTGTTTATATCCAGCAATGTACTATATTGAAATTAAGCTAAATCGCTCCATAAATTTCTGAGATATGAGCAAATAAACATGACTGCCTTTGTTTTTGTCGCATATTCTGAACATTAAAGCAAAAATTTTCTCAGTCCGAGGATAATATGGATATGGACACTTTGGCTATTATCGATTACTAATCGGCAAAGATATAGGCAAAACCCATTTTTAAAGATAAATAATATAAATAATTTTATATAAATTACTAAAGCTCCTAACTAATTTTTGGACACTCGAAGGCAACCGAAATACAAGCCATAATCTCAAAAATAATTTCTAAGAAAAACTGGGAGGCCAGCTGGAAACTATCCGAGGTATAAGGACAAAAGTACAACTGATTTGGTGTTTTTTTTTCTAAAATTTACATAGAAAAATCGAAAATAGAAGAGCAATGTGAGTGTCCAAAAAAAGAGCTTGACTTTCAAAATATGATACAACATAAACATACAACTACTACAAAATAGCGCACAATTTATCATTATATAGGTCAAATAAACAAGTAAGGGTGCTATATTCGACCGTGCCGAATCCTATATACCCTTCACAACGTGTAGTCATGCAATAACAATTGTTTGAGTCAGCATTCATGTCATACAAAAAACATACATATATAAAAACATCCCATTGTAAAATTAAAAATTTATTTATGTATGTAAAAAAAAATTTAAAAAAAATAATTAAAATATAAATATAAAACAAACAAAAAAATAAAAAAGAAATTAAAAAAAATTTAAAGAAATAATAATAATAAAAATATAAATAATGTATTAAATAAAAAATAAAAAAAAATATAAAAAAATAAAAAAAAAATTGGGGGGTGCTTTAATACCATGTGAGATAAGGCCATGATGGCTTTATTGCTCAATTGAATGGGAGATAAAGCCATAATGGCCTTATTGCCCAATCATTGAGAGGTAAGGCCATATTAAAAATTTTGCGAAATGAGAGATAAAGCCATACTTTTTTCGCAAATGAGAGATAAAGCCATATTTTTTCAGAATATTGCTATAATTATTTTTATAATTAATTAATTTTTATTCTTGTGACGCACGCAGGAAAACTTTATTCAGCGAAGCCACCTGCCGCGTTCAACTGAAGGAGAAAACCCGTAAGCACGGCCGCCACGCGGAAAAACTTTAGTATGCGAAGCCATGTCTTCTCGGAGACACTAAAGTTAAGTATTGTAATCTGGCCTCGTATACTAAAGTTTTTCCGCGTGGCGGCCTGCGGCCGTGCTTACGGGTTTTCTCCTTCAGTTGAACGCGGCAGGTGGTTTTATCTCTCTATTTAATGAGAGATAAAGCCATCATGGCCTTATCTCACATGGTATTAAAGCACCCCCCCACAAAAATTTTTTGGCTCAGCTGGGATTCAATGCCACGTTTACTCTAACCAGTATACACGTTTGTATGTATGTATGTTGTTGTTGTTATGTTGTTTTTGTGAAAAAAAAAATTTAGGTGGTCGTGGGTTTTTGCTCATATCTCAGTTGTTTATGTACCGATGTTTCAGATTTTCAATACCGATCTACTCCCGAATATTTCTGATATCTTAATACCTCACCCGGGTCCAAGCGATGTCGGGGGGCTTCAAAAAGTTGATTTCAACATACACACGGTCAGACGGACAGACTGACAGAGCTTAATCGACTCCCCTATTCATAAGCTTTCAAAAAAAAAAATATATACTTTATGGGGTCGAAACTGAAAATTGTAGAAATTTCACACGGAATGACAAACCTATATATACCCTTTTTCACTGTCTGAAGGGTATAAAAATATACATACTTGAACTCCCTCAATATGGGTAACAAATGAAAGAGCTTCACCAGTAAAAAAATATAAATCTATGAAATAGTTAAAGTCCAAGATGGCTTTCAAAATCTAATGGTGAATATATAAGTCACATATGGACATGACCATGAATATGTCAACCACGACTGTAAAAATAAAAACTTTTGAAAGTTTTTCAATATAGGTTTATTGGTAAGAAAAACACTAAAATTTTACTATGCGCAGGTATTAAGAGCTTATTAAATTATTTTAAGAGCAACAATAAACGTTTAATCTAATTATCTCTTTGACTTATTTTAAAGAATTGCAATCAACTATTTTTTTTTTGCGATTAAATTGTTAAAATAAATTTTAATTGTAAATATGCTTTAAAATTAAGGTAACAACAACAATTAACAAAATCCAAAAGAAAAAAGAGTCCAATTAGCGGCATTTTTTTATTTCGCTTGGATGGTTTTTTAATGTCACGTACGTAGTGCAAAAACATAATTTGTCTCCGTCATTTGTATTTGAACAGTCGCAAGAGCACCTAATTTAGGACTTAATTTTTTTTTCTTAACATAATATAAATTTTATTACCTAAGAATACTATTAGAGCAAAATCTGTCACGTACGATATGTCACGAACGATATTGAATTGAATTTATTATAAAATCATTTAAAGATTAAATATGATGGATTTTAAATGAAAAATATTTGGTTTAGTGTAAGAGATTAAAAAAAGAAGAAATACCTCCGAAGATTCGCAGATTCGTACGATATATTCTTGTTATACTGGATATTTTAGACAACAGTGATTTGAATATAATTAAGTTTCTTTTTAAATAAAGTATCATTTGAATGGAACATTAAGATCTAACTTTGTTTCAGTTACTCTTACTTTTGCAAAAATTACTCCGCTTTATAGGAGTTCAAACGTCACGTACGATGACATGGAAATGCCCATATAGTAATTACGACTTTACCTCCTTTACCACCCACAATATTGGTATCAAATGAAATAGCTAGACAAGTAGAATATAAAAATTCAAAACCGAAGCTGACGTCGGGAATAATAAAGCAAACAGACGTATAATTTTTAATCTGAAATCTAGTCTAAGCTACGGTGTGGTCTCTATGGTCCTATGTACATGATGGTGAAGGGTGTTATCAGATTTGACAAAGTCGAATACTAAAAATATATTCTATCTATTCTAAATGCGCAATTACGTCTTACTATAATATCGCCACTTTAAAAATAATAATAACTTTTGTGGTTACGAAAAGGAATTTCGTTCAATAAAAATCTATTTTGGTTTTATTTTGTGGGACTTTTTTTTATTCTAAGAAGTAATAAAAACCAAATTAATTAACATTTATTAATTTTCATTATTAATAGTTTATGGTTTAAGTAAAAAAAAAACATGCAAATTATAAAGAAAATATATTCAAATAAAAAATGAATTTAATGAATAATACATGGTTTGGTAGACTTAACGGCGCGCTTGGCAGTTAAAACCAAAACGGCCAGCTACCACTACAGCAACAATTCAACTGAAGACACACACCATTAAGCAACTAATAAAAGCAGTTTTAAGTGTTAAATCTGTAAATATATAATAAAACTTTTAAAATAGCGCCATATAAACGGGGTGATACACTACCAAAAAAATTAAAATAATTTACGTTCCACATTCGGAAAATAATTTTTTTAAGTCTGAATAAACACCAATAGTTTGCAGTAAAACAAAATCCAACAAACAAAAATTAAATGAAAGGCAATTTTTATTATAAAAAGATATTTTTATAAACACGCATGTAAATTTCATTTAATAATGAACAAGGACTTGGGCAAATACCACCCAAATGTGTGGAGAAAATATGGTTGAGTTAACATTGCAATATACTGGATATTAACCATAGGACCCTTAGCTTTGCAATACATTGAAGTAGTTTTAAAACTGCTCTTTGTGACTTCTCGATATACTATTGTATCTAAACGACCAATGTACAGTTTTTGAAAACACTAATACAATCGTTAAAACACAAAAAATTGGTGGTTAACTAAAAACTGTTGTTTAAAAATGACATGGTCCAATACTGCATTACATATAAATGTATTGTAACCAGAAAATTTCAGCTGCAAAGGACAACATAGTTCAATATTATCGGCAGGATATAACTCATTTCCCTGTGGTTAATTAATATAAAAATCGTAACAATATTTTGGTGTGAATATCTTGAGATCATTTAAATGTTCCCACTTCTTTTAAAAATGTTTTTTTTTTTTGTTAAATATTATTTTATCGAAAGGCGTAAGTTACATTTTGGTTTTCGAAATTCTGCTTTTTAAATTTTATTGATAAGAAATTTTATCATTTTGGTTTGCTGTCGGGCCAGCCGTAACGATAATTAAATTATCGTCTTTATTTATTTTAATTTTAACGATTCAGTCTTTCGAAAAAATAAGGTTCTTAAAACAATATTCTGTATAATTTCTTAATAAGATTCAAATATAAATTTTATAAAGACTACCCTATAATTATGTAGCTGAGGACTACCAGGCAACGATTGTAGCCAACGGTATTTGCGGTCTTGTAGGCGCAGTCATCTATCTTTTTTAAGACAAAACAATTTCTATTTTTTTCTTGAGATTCAAACAAACAAATGTTGAGTTTGTGTATCATCACTTAAGGCCTTTGCAGTTGCTGTTTCTAAAAAAACGTAAAATATGACAATTTCGCGCACAGAGGTTGATATAATAATGTATGCACCAACCGCAATAACCTAATCATTCTTCTTATTTGCACAGTTCGTTGGGACCAGTAATTCTGTCTGGATTCAGTATTATTAATGCAAATACATAAAAAGAATTTTTTTGTATGTCAAAATGTAAAATTTAAATTACTTGTTCCCAGCGTTTATAAAGATAGAAGAAGACCACTTAACGTCGACGGAGTTGATCGCTATTGTGTTAAACAATTTCATTTCTTTTATTTGTTATGAGTTTGTTACATGCATATGTTAATATTAAAACAAATTTTTTATGAATTATTACTAGCAAAATTATTATTTTAAATAAATAATTATGAACATTTCTTCTTAATACTACATTTACACCTAAGCGAAATCTATAAAATTTGATTTAAAATCTTGATCAAAATCTACACCATTCACACAATTAATTTTTGACTTTAGTGTGATTTCGTTTTCAAAACTGATACCACATATCGTCTACAGCCATATCGTCGAATTCGGACCATTCACAGTATCTACCTGACTGGCCTCATTTTGGAAAAAATACGGCCCGATGATACTGCCAGCCAGGCAAATCAACTAAAAATCGTCAATATACTAAATTTCGCTTAGTTGTAAATGTACTATAAAATGAAAAGGTATTCTTACCTGCTGTTTAGAAGTGAAACAGTAAAAAAATTAAAATAAAAATTTTGTAGCCAGTTTATGCTTAAGTTCTCATATTTTACCCTTTAGTCATAGGGTGCATTAAAATTCAACTGTGTCTTTCACCTGCAGACAATCAAATAGAATTGTCTTTTTGTTTTTTGTATAACAAAAAAAATGTTTTTTTTTTGATATTAATTCAAGCCTATAAATCATTGTCACTAGGATTTGTTGCTTCTTTTTTATGTTTCTTGTTTTCAATCTGAATTAAAAGTCTAAAGACTTTCTTTAAAATTGTGTGTCGGCCTGTTAACTTAAATTAGTGGTTTCTTTTTGGCCAAATATTAGCATAAACATAGATGTGGTTGCCAAAAACCAACAAAAGGTTGATAATTAATTTAAAAAATTGTGTGTTTTACGTATAAAATGCTGGTTAAATCGTGTTTGAAATTGTGGTTTCTGGCAAATTTACATTCAGACTTTTTGCCGTTTTTTATGTTATTCATAAAATTTCATTAACCTTTTAATGATGAATGTAGTTTTATGATTCTTAAAATTTTATGTTACAAAAAACTGTTTTTTTTTTTTTGTAAAGAATGGATGTCATATTTTTCGAAAAAAAAGAAAAAACAAATGACTTTAGGTCAGGATTAATTTTGAATAATTTCAATTGATTTATTATCGTACACGCGCAATATTTGAGTCACGGTTTTGCGAAAACCGATTATTTATGGAAGCTCTAATGGACAAAATTAATCAGAGAGAAATGACTCATGCAGCTTGACTTACATGAAATAATATTAAAATAAGTCAGCACAGAATATAAACCACCATATTAGTAGTCAAATTTTTGGATTAATCAAAGATCTAAGAACAAAACTAAACAAAAGAAATTTTAAAAGAATAATTTATAGATTAATAGTTAAAGATAGGAACATTCGACGTGCTTTTGAAATAACTAAAGCTTTTACACTGAAAGATTGATAATATAAAATAATTACTGAATTTAATAGTAAGTTAATTATTCCGGCTTAATTCAATCGAACCGAATCTGGTAATACTCTACACCATCATTTACGTAGCTACAGCGACCATATCGTAGCTTAGTCTAGATAAAAGATTTTATATATTTTACGCCAATTTACTTCATTATTTCCGAAGCCATTTTTGATTTTAAATTTTTAATCATTAAGCCTGATTCTTTTATTTAATATCTATATTGATGGGGCTTTAATTTCGAACGCCATCTTAGATTTTACACTTCTTCAAACGTTACTGTATTCTACAGGTCAAGCCCTTTTATTTGATTATATTTAGTGGTTGAAAAGGGATACATTTTAAAATACTCAATTTTACCCATATATGCAGACATTTACTGTACGCCATTCAGTAGTGGCGGCCATGATCATCTTTTAAAATTTTTTATAGTGTATTACCAAGGCATATCCATTAGGTATATGCTTCGCGGCAACAAACACAACACTTCAAAAACACATTCATTTTGTTTTTGTATATATGCCTGAATATGTCACACAATTTTATTTATTTTCTTTTTTAAATTTAATAATTTAAAAGAAATATTAAAGCAAAAACTTTTCATTCACTGTTTTGTATTTTTAAAAACGTTTTAAACCAAATGAAACTGCGAATTATTTATTGTATAATAAAAGTAAAAAAAATACGTTTGACAAATGCAGACAGACTTTTAAAAAAAAAATTGGTAACGCTGATAAATTGTATATAAAAAACAAACAGTCAGCTGATTGGACACGTGTATCTTATTTATCTACTTTGGTGTATTATATTCTAATATTCAAGACCTTTTATTTGATTTCAAAAAAGACAATATTCTTAATACATTTATGTAATGAGAGAATATGAACATGAATTTGAATTTTATAAAAAACTAGAAAAGCCCGGCGCGCGTTGCTAGGCCCCTTAATGAATAAAAATTCGTTCTGAATCTAAATTGAATATCAAGAGCAAAAAGCTATAGACAATAACTTTTTTTAATGGGCGTGGCACTGCAAACTTTTTAATCACAAAACTGTATAGTCATGACAGCTCAATATGTGTACAAAGTTTCAGAAAAATCGGTGAAGTTCAAGTAGCTGAAAATAATTTTTTTTATGGGCGTGGCCCTGCCCACTTTTCTGATCACAAAATTATATAGTCATGACAGCTCAATATGTGTGTGCACAGTTTTAGAAAAATCGATCTAGTGCAAGTAGCTAAAAATGATAACTTATTTCTTATGGGCCCCACTTTTATAATCTAGAAATTGTATAATCATAAAAGCTTAATATGTATGTGTTAAGTTTCAGAAAAATCGGTGAAGTTCAAGTAGCTGAAATTGATAACTTTTTTATGGGCGTGGCCCTGCCCACTTTTCTAGTCACGAAATTATATAGTCATGACAGTTCAATGTGTGTGCAAAGCTTCAGAAAAATCGTTCCAGTGCAAGTACCTCAATATTATAACTTTTGTATGGGCGTGGCCCCGTCCACTTTTCTAATCACAAAATTATATAGTCATGACAGCTCAATATGTGTGCAAAGTTTCAGAAAAATCGGTCGAGTGTAAGTAGCTAAAACTGATTACTAATTTTTTATGGGCGTGGCCCCGCCCACTTTTTGCCACCCATAAACACTCCCTGGAATGTGTACAACAACTTGCCAAAGTTTCGGAGTCTATAGCTAACACACACACACACACACAGAGTTTCACTTTTATATATATAGATAGAAGTTAAAAAGACAAATTTAAAAATGAATGTGATGCTTCCCTAATTCTAATTTCATTAAATTGTAACATAAATAGTAGCTTCAAATTACACGTGAGTTTAAGGATAAAGAGTGCTGATGATGAAACTGCAGCTTGTTTCGAAAAAGCTTTCCACTTGGCTTTCTCAATATTCTTAAATGATGACAATTTAATTTTGTTCGAAAAATATAACTGGAAGTTTAATAATGGAAAAATTAGAAATCAGAAAAAAAGAATTAAAATAAATTTAAGAATAAAAAGTTTGAAAAAATATTATTTTATTATTATTTAGGATCTTGAAAAAATTTATATATTTAAAAAAAATATAATTTACTGAATTATTCGGGATATGCCCCGAATTAATCTATCAATATTTTTTTGGTTTTAATGGATTAGAGAAACAAAATACTTAAATTATAAAGAAAAATGTTGGTTAGGTTTTTGAGGAAGTTTTTTATACTTATAACATTTTAAACTTTTTCAAGAATTTGGGTAAGAAGGTCTACTGACAATCTGGTATAAGCACCAATGAAATGCATGTGGACCAGCTTAAACCCAACAACGAAATAAATATTAAAAAATATATAAGAGGACTTAAGTCGTCCATAAGGCACAAAAACGTTAAGTCTCAAAATATTTTAAAACACAAAATTGAGATTAACTCGTAAGAAATTTGTAAACGTTTAAGGATGGCATGAATACCAGGTCATCATGACCTATTCGGAAACAAAGACAAACTATTCGAAACATTACATCGCCATAGGGAACTCTAAGCCCCTTTAAATGTTCCAAAATGAACCTTAAGTATTGGTGTTCGATAAGGATGTTAGAGCGTGGAAAACTTCTGCTGTCGGGAAGATGATAAGTATTCTATAGGAAAACATATTTTTTGAGAAATCATAAAAAATTCTGAACTTAAGAATGGCAACACTTACAGAGTGACAATCAAATAATACATAATTTTAAAACATTAACTTTGAAAATATCGTACAGTTCAGCTTATTTTAGACGCAAACTTTAACTGGACACTATGCTGAACGTAAAATATCTCAGGACTACAAACTGGAAATTCCCACATATTACATTTACAGGACTGGTTTGTTAGTCAGTCGAACTTTTAAATAAATTGAGCTTAAAAATTAAAGATGTCTGTCTTATCTAAACATTTTTAAGTTTGTTTGCACTTTCCTTTGTACATAATTTAACACTAATTAGAAAGATATTTAAAAATTGTATACAAAAAAATTAATATAGATCAGATATTTAGACCACCCTGTATATGTACAACAACACACAAAGAAAAACGACATGATCACGATGGCCATTATATATTCTCTGTAACAATACTTTGTTATTTTTATTTTGTTTTGCCATTTATTTCGTCACGACAACGAAGCGTTTGTTTGGGTTGTATAATTTAAATTTTACACTTGATAAAATCTTCGATATGGTGGTCCTCTAAATATAATATTTTTTGCAAAATTATTGTAACCAAAATAGTACGTTGCCTTCGCAAAATAAAATATTATATTCAAAAGAATTTAAAATTAAAAAAATCATTAAATGGTGTGTAAAGCAATAGTATGATTACAAAGCAATCAAGCTGTGTTATATTTTTAAATAATACGTTTTTACAATTCTTCTTCTCATTGAACACATTTTTATAATTGTAAAAGTTTGACAGGCGAAGAAAAATATACAAGAATTTTAAAAAGATATAAAAAAATTATATTTAAAAGATGAGTACAATCAATATTAATAACAACAAAAAATAATAATTTGCCTTTTAAACGAGCAAAAATTGCTCATATTATTTATAATCATATAATGGCTAATGTGTTATACTGTAATTAAACATAATAATGGTAAATGGCAACCATTATATGTTTTAACCACAATCATACTATTCAATCATAGTATATTTCTCTTCGATTATTATTACCACAACCATGTTTTTTCATTGCATGAAGTTTCTGCTGAATTAAGTTTAGTTAATGATTTTTATTGAGCAAAATCAAGTGAGGGAAATATTATCAAAATTGTGACTGTACATACTTTGGTTACAAATTTTACTTAGAGATATTTTATTTTAATTTTAGGGTGATTCTTAATCGATCTGTATACTTAGTGGATAAGATTATGAAGATGTTAAACAACTACTTTGTACTCTTTAATACAAAAATATTTAAATAATAGTTTTTTGCACACATGCATTTTTACAACGTATACGTTTACGTCAAATTATTTCCGTTTATCTTAATTCCAGTTATATTTATATACAGGCGTAGTTTTTAAATTAAAATCTATTAAAAATATCTCAAAGACATTAATTTTATATAAATTTTTAATGAGCAAACCCTAATTTTCTATCTTTTGTTAACGTGAAATATTGAATTGTTTTATTTTTTTTTTAATTTTAGTCAACAATATAACTTATGGAATATTTTCAAAATTCTTCTCATTTTGGCACGGTTCTAAAAAAAAACTAATAAAAAATACAGACACAAACAGTCATAATTCCCATAGGGTGTGTCCCATAAGCATCTTGATTTGTTAAATAAATTTCTATAAAATTTATTACTGACTTTTTATGGTTTAAATCAAAGATTATTCTTCTTAATCTTGAGTGCTTTTTTATCGAACTTCTTTTACGATGATTTTGTCGTTTGATTTCTATGGAATTTATAATTATTTTATTTTTATTTACTCTGTCATTCTTGGGTTTTGGTGTCATAACAATAATATTTTTGTTTGTTTGTTTGTTTGTTTGTTTGTTTGAAAGAGCATAAATTCATTAAATCAAATGAAGACGAGAAATATTATGACAACGATGTTGATGTTTATTGTTCTTAGAAATTAGTTTTATTTAAGTTACACAACTAGTGTATAAAAATCTATTTCTATGTAATAATTGCACTTTATTTTTATCGTTATTTGCTAGAAAGCATTGTTTTGTTTTAATTATGGTTGTTTTATGAGAAATTTTCGCTTAAAGTTGTCAATAAATTGGGAGTGTGTCATAAAAATATGTTGTATAACTGATACAAGGATGTACTCGAGTTAAAACATCACAAGATTGATTGCAGTATTAAGAAGTCACTGGATATTGGACCCATGGAAACATGCAAGCGGACTTAGATATTCATTAAACAACCATTACAGCAGATGTCTGGACCTGACGAAAGTGAAATGGGTTTTCCACCCTTGCTGCCATTGTACTGCTCTGGCTGCCAAGAAACACAGAATCATCGATAAACAAATACTGGCTATCCTCTATGAGATATCTTAAATTAGACTGAGTGATCTCTTGAGATACCTCACGGATACAGGGTGAATCTAGTGCAGTTAAAAAAAAAAATTTAGTACTAATAGATGGAAAAAATAAAATTGCAATGAGACAAAAGTGGCGTAACTTAAAAACGAAAATGCTGGAAATTGCGTTAGGTAAAAGATAATGAAGCTAAGCTGGAAGCTTTATTATATCGCAAACTTTAAAGAACTCAATTCAATTTTGCCAGAAAATTTTTTTGAGTAAAAAATTAACAAAATTTAAAGGTAAACAAGAATACAAATAAAAATGCATAAAATCGTGCACATGTTTATTCGTCGTCACGAAATTTAAAAAGCCACATGCACATGTGGATTTGACGTCACTAAAATGTTCAGCACTTTGGTTACATTTTTTAAAATAGTCGTTGAGGCTACATGCGGTAAGATTTTGTTTTTACACGAAATGTATTTAAGTCCAAAAAATGCAAGCAAAACAAATGTGGACGCATTTATGCTTAATGATGACGTCAAAATTACGTCACAGCCACAAGCGTATGTGGCTTTTAACATTTCATGTACTACAGGCTTTAATGAAAGAGCATAAGAATGTGTGAGATTTGAATTAACGAAGTTGTGGTATAGGTTGCACATCCCTGATCTAGTATTAATCTTAGACTGTCTTTAAGAGATACCAGATATGGCAAGTGATGTGGTCTTGTAAAAACTTGAAAGTTCACGCGTTGTTAACTACTATGAGAAACAAGCAAACAAAACAAGTAGTAAAATTAAAGATGGCCAAGTCCAAACATCATTAGTTTGCCTAAGTCTGTTGAAAGTGTAGCGTATTATAGTTTCGCTTTAAGTTCGCTTTCTAAGATCAGCCTTAGACGACAATGTTTCTTTAAAGCATTTTATTTCTATACCCTTTGACAGAGATCCAAAGGGTATATACATACATATTGCTTTGCAATTGCTTTGTACAATATGTATTTGGTACCTTGAGCGTAATCCGTTCAACGTTCGTATGTTGAAATTATCTTTTTGAAGCCCCCCCAATGTTCAGCATACACGTAATGAATAGAAAAAATATTTGTTCTGAAAATTTTATTTGAATTTCGGCATTGGTCAACCAAAGTTAAGATTAATTTTTAATAGTTTGATAAGTATTGAGATAATTTCTGAGTGCAAACCCTAAATGTCAATTAAAACCAATTGTGGACCATTTACAAAAAATTTTGATGAGCTTTTTTGAAAACGTGTTGCAATTAAATACTAGCACAATCCGGACCGCTTTGATTCATTAATTAAGATTTTGCATTGAATCCATTAGAAGATAGATTTAGTTATTATCTGCCACCATTTGTTATTTATGCAATAATTGTCATAAATAATATTTCATCCATCTAAAGACATAACTTCACCTTTTTGTCTCATTACCATATTTGGTTATAATTAGGATATTTTTATCAAAACTACCTCGTATTAAGTTGAAACCAAAAAAGGAATACAGTTTTTCGAAAATGACATGATTTTTTTGTGTCCCCTACTTTGATCCCAACGATTTTGCGTCCGTAAAAGTAAACTGATATCGCAGTCAATTACACAGAATTTAAAGCCTGTAGCAATTATAGTTCTGAAGATATGCCATTAAATATGTTTTCTTTGTATGAATATGACGCATCCCCTTATTTGGTTCTCTCTAATTATTTGAATAAATTAATAAAATTACTAATACCAGGATTAAAAACTTAAATATTTAAAGTTGCTGTAATATCTCCTGCAATGAGATTTTTGTATGGGGGTCATCACTACTTCTGCTCCCATCGTATCGGTTTTAGGCTGTATAAAGACAAATGAAACAAATAAGAGTGATATATTCGGCCGTGCCGAATCTTATATACCCTTCACAACGTCTAGTCATGCAATAACAATTGTTTGTATCACCGTTCATCTCATATGAAATAAAAAACATACATATGTAAGTATATCAAAACATCCCACTGCAAAATTATAAAATGAGTTTACGTATGTGTTTAAAAAAAAAATAATTAAAGAAAAATTGTATTAAAAACAAAAAAAAAAAAAAACAAAAAAAAAAATTTTAAATTTTAAAAAATAAAAAAAAATATAAAAAAAATATAAAAAATATATTATATAAAAAAATAATATAAAATTTTTTTTTTGGGTTAGCTGGGATTCGAAGCCACGTTTACTCTCTATGCATGTTGTTGTTGTAATTGTGAAAAAAAACGAGGTGGTCGTGGTTTTTTGCTTATATCTCAGAAAGTTATGAGGCGATTGTGCTGAATTTCAATAGCGATTCATTGCCGGATATTTCCAAAAGACTGATACCATACTCATATTTGAGGAGCATATAGTTGCTTCTAGATGTTGATTTCAACCAACTCACGGACAGACGGTCAGTGCTTAATCGACTCCTTTATTTATAAGCTTTCAAAAAATATATACTTTATGGGGTCGGAAATGAAAATTGTAGAAATAACAAACGGAATCACAAAGCTATATATACTGTTGTGCATCACAGGTGAAGGGTATAATTAAAGTAAAGCACACAAAGTAATGCATTGTAAAATGTTTAATACCAGGCTTAAAAAATCTAACATTTAAAGTTCCTGAAATATCTTATACAATATATTGATGGGGGATATCACTACCCCCGCTCCGATCCTATTGGTTTTCGGTTGGATAAAGAAAAATAAAATACAAGTAAAACACACCTCGTAATATTATATAAAAATTTTCTATATATCTCAAATAATGTTTTCTTTTAATTTAAGATCTTTTTTTTACAGATCTTTTTAAGCTCACGAACACAAATGTTAAATATTTATGTTAATGCAGTACTCTGGGTATGTGTCAAAAACTGTTTATTTTGTATGAGAATTGCCACGCCCACTTAAAATTTTAAGAAAAAATTTCCGTGAGCCTCACAGATTATGAAAAAAAAAATAAATTAATAATTTTAGCCATTGTACGATTTTACATAAATTAAGAAGTGTGGGAGTGATCAATTTTCTTTCTTTAAAAGCCTAAGATGAGTTTTGATGAAAATTTAATAAACCAAATCAGCGAAATTGGTGCAGCCATTCTTAAGTTATAAATAACGACATTGAATTTTTATTTATACAAATTATTTAGGTGTGAAAAATTTAAAAAAAGTTAAAAATGTTGTTTAAGTCACGTTACCAAATAACATTTGTCTGGAATTTAGGTGGATTTTCTTTATAGTGCTTTAAATGTCTAAACAATTTATTTCTGATCTTTGCCATACATATAATAAGCTGCTATTAACCTATTTAATAAATAAACAGATTTTTAATATTTATCTAATTTGTATATAGTTGTCCGACATCCCTAGTTGTATTCGACGTTTCACTAACAACGTGAATTGCGACAACAAAGAAATACAATTGAAAAATGCATTTTTGTTTTTAGAAAGTTAAAATGATCTAAAACTTGTTTGACTCAGCTAAGTCAAATTTAAACAGTTTAATTGACAAAAAATACTAACAGAAACTGTATAATACTCAAACTAGGTTTTAACAAAATAAGGTGATGCTTCTTAAGTCATAAATTATATTTTATTCAATTAAGTAGACTTTGAAACAACAAAAATAAAAAGAGTTTAATTTTGATTTATTGAATTTTTAATTTCGTTTAATGCGAATTGTTTTTGGAATTACCATAAAACAGATGGATTTTCCAAATTATTATTCTGCTCTGTTATATCAGCAAATATTCTTTAAATATTTACGAGACATTTACAGTTTTTACACTTATAGAAATGAGCATTAGGGTAAGGCCATTTGGTATGAAGTCGAAAAACGTAAGTTACCATGGGCCATATTTTTTTTTACTTGTTTTTACATTTACACTGTTAATATCAAGGTTTTGATTTGTTATTTTATTATTTGTCTTCCTTTGCGATTTATTGAAAAAATGATTTATTGAAAATAATGTACAATAATGTTCTACATATTTGATATTTCTGCAGTATTTTGTCAAAGGAAATGTTGTTCTTTTAAAAACAATATTTTGAAAGCATATTTTCTCCTTTTTATTTTCTCCAACGTTCAAATAAAACAGTGTTGTGTTTGTTCTGTATTTCAAACTAAATTACATTTTCCCGACTTGCCAAAGTATTAAAAATAATCTGACAGTTCCAAACAATTTAATACCACTCAGAATACAGAACAGGCACGAGTATGTAGTGGCTTAGTTTGTTGTTTTGTTGGAAAAGAGTTTTTTTTTTTTGTAAAATTTAAGTCTCTATGAATTAGAAAATAAATCACTTTTTAGCACTTTACTAATGCCTAGATAATAAATTTAATTTCTATAGAAAACCCTTCTCTTATCACAAAATAATAAATAATTTTTAGTTAAAGAATAGGTATATTTTTAGTCTATAGTTGCAACCAAAATATTTAAAAGTTTTTTTTTATTATTTGCAACTGATTTTAATTCTGAAAAGATAAAAATCTATAAAAACTAATTTTACAATAATATATTTCACATATACAAATAAATAATTGATACAACTACACCTCTACAAAATTATAAAATTGATATATTAACACAACATCAACAACAAATAAAAACGACAATAAATAATAATTTTTGGTTGCCATAATCGTTTTCAAATTATAAATAAAAAAACCATACGCAAAGGAAAAATTTAATGTATATTTATTCGAATGCATATATGTATGTACATATAACGGCTTGAAAATTATTTTTAAAAATTTAAATTTTCTTCAAGCTTTAACAGTGATTATGGTTCAAAGTTAAACTTTTATTTCATAACCTGAAAAGCTTTTCCCATATCTGTAAAAAGAACTCAAATGGTATAACAAAAATGTTTAATAGTTTTGACACTTACCAACCCAACTTCGTACTTTCGGCAGATAATCATTCCAGAATGCGCATCGTTTGGCTAGTGGGCCTCTTTGTAGTTTTTCAGTTTTTTCATCTGTGCTAAAGACATAATAAACTGGATCTTCTTTTGAGAAATTTGGCCATTCTTCGCCCATAACAGCTGGATTACTGTAATAAATAACAATCATTTAATTGTATAATAATTAAATTTAACATACAGCTGTAGCTTTAAAGTCACCACAAAATGTGGTGTATTTATATTAAAAAGCTTTCTGAGAACTGTAACTGTTATAAAGTGTTGTTGAAATTTAATGGTGGTTGTTGAATTTACTAGAATCCATATAAAAGCTTTACGTTGTGCATATGCCATCAAGTATTTTACATGCTGTTTGTCAAAGATAAATATTTTATGTTTAAAAACAATCTTGGTAGAAAAAATATATAAAAGGTAATATCCAGGGCTGCCGTTTTTGGTTATTTCTAACCAAAAGTGGTTATTTTTTTCTTTAATGTGGAGATGTGAATATTTTTCTCATTTTGGTTATTTTTTTTGCCAAAATAATGATACACAAGTACATATTTTTTGTGTTATACTTTTTAAGCTTTTATGCTCTTAAATTTTTAGTATTGCTACCAGAGGCTCAATTCACGTTCTGTAAAACTATGAAATGAAAAAATGTTTGTATAGCAACATAGTTTCATAGAACGCCACATAGTTTCATAGAACGAGAATTGATACCCTGGGCATTTGAAGATAAAACAGCTGTGACTAAAATCGCTAGTGCAGCCACCTATTATGAATTTGCCTTGATTGCTACTCAATACTTTTCTTTTACAATACTGTCATCAGCTTTTAATTTTACAATTTTTTTTTTTTTTATTAACTCATAATTTATTTATTGGATCTTTTTATATTAAGAAAATGTAAATAAGTATTAAAATATTAATTTATTAAATGATATTATTTTACTAAATGATAGCAACTCTGTACTACAGGCAACATTCAATTAAAAGATTTTACACAGTTAATTTTTATGAAGAATATGCACTTAAGTTGTTGTTTATGTAAAAATACTGTTCGGCTGTCAAATACAAAAACTAAACATGTGAAGAAAAACAAAATTCAACAATAAAACGGAAAGTTAAACGAGAAATTAATCAGCTTCCAACTGGCATATACCTTATAAATGAGCATTGAACTATTGCTTGCAAGTCAAGAATTTTTAATAAGTAAATCTATTGTCTCAAACTATTATACCCTGTTCATACATATATTTTTAATTGTTTCAATTTAGTGTTGATTGAGCAATTAAAATAAGTGTTCACACATACTCAATTTATTTTACTCCATTACTCCATTCTTCTCACTGAACATTCTTCTAAAGAGTTGTATTTCGAGTTTTGGACAATAAGTGAAACAATTAAGTATATATTGTTCAATTTAAATGTTATTTTTAGTACGGTAAATTGAGCTCAATAAAGAACTTAAAAAAACTGTTATTTTTTATATACATACATACATGTACAAGCGTTAACTTATTACATATATACATGCATACATACATACATACATATGTAAGTAAAAGAATTATATTTGTTTTGTTATTATTTTTTTTATAATTATAATTGTATTCAAATCACATGCGTTACATTATAAATATGTATGCATTTTAAATATTCTTTAATAAAAATACTACATAATTAAATTTGGTTATTTTTTTTCTCATTTGGTAACTTTTAAAGCGAATTTTGGTTGTAAAAATTTTTTTGTTCCTTTTTTTTCGACGTTCACATTTTCATAAAAATGGTACCTTTGTTTAAATCTTTTCAAAAATAATATTCAAATTTTAATCAGGCTCGAGTTCATATTAACATTCTTATTGTTACAAAGAATTTTTTTATTTGTGATAATAATAATTTGTGTAGTTACCGAATTCAATTAACTTAAGTCCCGTGAGTTAAATAGATGATATTTACAACCAACATGCACCCACCGATCAAAGAGTGCTGATGATGAAATCGTAGCTGGTTTCGAAAATGCATTCCACTCGGCTAGTTGTCGGTAAAAATATAATTTTTCAGATTATTCTTTCATTTATCACAAATAAAAAAATTCTTTGTAACAATAAGAATGTTAATATGAACTCGAGCCTGATTAAAATTTGAATATTAGTTTAAACAGAAAAGTTTGATAAAATAAAAATTAAATTTTCAAAAATATATATAAAAAAATTTAAATAAGATATTCCAAAGTCAAAAACAATTACAATGTAATTCAAACTTTATAAACGTTATATACACTGAACCAAAAGTCGTAGGTAATAATAACGAAAAAAATATAGTAAACGCTTAACGAAGAAAATCGTTAAATCAACAGATATTTTTTTAATTGCAGATAATTTATTAAAATTCACATATTTTCTTTTAATAATTCATTTTTGTAAAAAAGATAAATTTGTATCAGATACTAGCTGAGTGGAATGCATTTTCGGTTTCATCATCGGCACTGAGAAATACTGGTGTTTTGTGTAAATACCAACTATAACTCACTATCATATTGAAAATTAAAACTTAGAATTATTTGTTCTAATTGATTTCACGTCTCTCATATATCATTCAGTTAGTACGAAATTCACCAACATCTGTTTTTCCTGTATTATTTTTGCAATCAAAACCAGAAGTTTTTTTTAATATTTGTCTTTAGCTTAAGATGTCACTAAAGCAATTTTCAAGTATACAGTTGCATTATATCACATAATTTTTTAACAAGATGGTAAGTACACAGAAAAAATTATTGACAATGTTTTTTTTAATTAACGTATTACTTGGAATAAAATATAAGTTTTTATTAATAGTTTAATTCAACTAATTAAAATTTTAATTGTTTAAAAATCATTACCTCTCTCAATGATGCTTATGTATAAAAAAAGTAGAAATAAAAAAAAAAAGTAGAATTAATTTACGCTTCTTTTTACTTTACATTTTGTCAGTATGCAACACGTTTTAAGTTGTGTATGCCAAAAATATAAAAAAATAACTATTTTTTGGTAAGATTAAAAGCAAACGAAATAGGAAAATAGGACGCAATTGACAACTTGTTTAAAATATTCTTTGCCTTCAATCTTGAATTTCCACAAGAATCCGAAGTATGTATTTTATAATTTTGTCCAGTGTTTGTTCTATGATCTACCGACCAAAAAAAAATTTACAAAGAATTCTGCTTTAAAACATAAAATTTTAAAAATTACCACAAAATAATTTGTTTGCAAAATATATGATAAACTTGTTGTATTTATCGTATTATATTTTTTATATCACCTATTTTATTATTATGAATTTTATTAATAAAAAAAAAGTACAATAAATATACTTATTTAAAAAACATAAATATAAAAAATATTTTTATTTCCAAATAATTAATAGTTTAATAAAAATTTTGGTAATTACAATTCGATATTTTATTAAATATATTAAATTTTTAATTATTTTCTGAACTAAAATTTGATTAATAATTTAATCAAATAAATGTTATTTTCTAAATAAAATATAGAATTGCCTTAACGAATAATTTAACTGAAGACTTAAAAAGTTTTCAATTAATCTTTTCATTACTGCTATTAAGTATTTAATTAAAAATACTTTTAATTAATTTAATATTAAAAGTTTAATTAGGACAGCAAATTGGTTTACTAGTGAAAAATTAAATAAGTTTTTAATTGATATCGCGAATTTTTTAATTGAAATTCGTTTTTATTTTTTTCTGTGTATTAGTTGAACAATGTCTTTATTTATATTTGTCTTCAATATTACATTTGAACTTTCTATTTATATTAAATTAAAATTAGAATAAAAATTAGTTGAAATTAATTCTAAAACTTTGTCAAATCACCAAAATGTTGGTAAAAGTGGTTGTAAATTAGTAAAAATGCTTCTAATCTAAATAACACAAAAATTATTTAAATTAACATTGTTAAAGGAAGATAATTAGAATAATGTATAGTTTATTTTACTAAATTTTGTTAATTTTACTATCTGAAAAGAATTGTTTTGAATATCAATTCGTTGAAATTTTGTCAAAGCAAGAGCACCATATTCGGCTGTGCTACCATATTTGTCTTCTTTTGTAGCATAAAATTTATTGTTATTATTTATTGTTATTGACCGTAATTGCTATGTAATAATCTCTTTATACTAAAATATGTTTTACTTTCTTTGTGTAACTTCGTTTTGCTATTAATTTCTTTTCTTAAACTTAGTCTTGCAATGAAACATTAGGAATGTCAACATTACAAATGACATTACTGACTCTCTTTTACTACAATGTTCTATCTTTACGGAAACTGAAGAGTATTATTTGGCACCCAGAAGTTATTAAAACAATAATATTAGTTTTGTGTGGGTATGTCACCTCCTTCTGTTGAAATTGTATAATTAATGTTTGAATTGAACTTAGATAATCCATAACAGATTTTTTTTTTTAATTTTTGTCCATATTGAAATAATATGATTTAAGGATCAAGCGTTATATTGGACGTTAGGTTAGGTAAGATTAGGTTGAAAAAGAGGGGCACTAAAAGCCCAAACCCATGACAGGTATGCACTTATGCCCAGCTGGCATGTTTTGCGCTCCATGTGGGAACCAGAATTCCCAATTAAAAACCATAATCATTATTCCCATAAATATCGGACTAGTTCAAGAACTCAGTCCCCTCAATGTATTTCCTTATGGATCTCAAGTTTCATGCGAGCTAGATGAGTTCTCAACTTCGTATGACCTGTAATCACACTAGTTAGTCTCATAAGTGATTTGGGTCACCCTATAGTGTTCTTGTCACCTTACCGACATCAGTGCTTTGCCATTTTCTGACATGTTCCTCCATTGCCCAACGTTTAAGTTCATCCTTAAATCGTTTAAGGGGTTTAGCGTTATCCAAAGTTATATTACTCTGAAGAGCTCCCATTCTGGATATTTTGTCGGCTTTCTCGTTTCCGATAAGCCCGTGATGGCTTGGTATCCATATTATCTCCAGATGTCCGCAATTTGCATATGAGTTTATTTATCCCGCTCTTGCATTGTAGAACGTTCCGGGATTCAACTTTCTCCTTTCTCAATGTCTTAATCACTGATTGGCCATCTGTAAAGATACGAATCGGGGCTTCGCTATTCGTTTCCTTTATCCATTTAATTCCTTCCGTAATCGCTATTGGAGGTAGGCGTAAAGTCCTTTATATTCTGGCGTTATAATACAATTTACCAGAAAGCTATGCAAGCGAAATTTCATTATCATAAATCTAATTCTGTCGCTTTTATAAGGTTCTGAATTTCATTGGTAGTAGGATATGTGAGAAGTGGGCGTTAAAGTATGTGTATCAAAGTAGTTTCTTCTTACGAATTCAACACAGATATTGTAATAAAGAGCCCTTTATTCTTTCAATATCTTTATCCATAGAGAAATGAATTTAAAAAAAGTATTATATGGGAGGTGGACGTTAAAGTTGGCGTGTTATAATAATAATTTTCTATTATTAAAAGTTTTGCTATTGATTAAAAAGCAATGTTTGCAAAATTTCAGAATCGTACATCGTTTATTGTCAATTTTATTACGCCTTTAATTTTAAAGTGACAAAGAAAGATACTGTGCGGTATAAATTTTCGTAGATTTTGATCTATAACTCCTTTCGCAATATACAGATTTAAACAATTTTCAGGAAAGGATATTTTTTTTTATTCGATATTGCGATATTTTATTGCTTAACGTCAACGCGCTTAGACGAAATCGCATTTTATACGATATAGG
The DNA here is from genome assembly GCA_941918925.1 of Phyto melanocephala. Taxonomy (NCBI): domain Eukaryota; kingdom Metazoa; phylum Arthropoda; class Insecta; order Diptera; family Rhinophoridae; genus Phyto; species Phyto melanocephala. The sequence goes on along the minus strand of OW799233.1, from coordinate 128,635,214 downwards.
AAAGACATATTTTTTATCTACCATTATAGCGCACCCTATAACCCTCTTTTTATTATAACGACTTAGCCCATTTTCAATACTAAACATTTACTATGAATTAGAAATATTCTGGCAAAATTTGATCCCCCTTACTTTTTCGGTTCGAGCTCTATCAGGTCTTCAACAGATGGACAGACGGATGAACATAGCTGGATTGTCCTAAAATAACACCAGCACTCAGAAAATGTATACTTTGTGGGGTTTATAATAGATATTTCGATGTGTTACAAACGGAATGACATAATGAATATACCCCCACCCCCACCTGAGACATTCTTTGAAGTCAAGGTCAACATTGCTGCAGAAATTCAAATGCTACGGCCAAAAATTGTTAAAGATGTTATGGCAAATACTCTACCTAAATCTTTCAATACTATCATTGTGAAGCTGAAAAAGTGGGTCAGTTATCTGACATTATTTTCCATACTTAGCATAAAAAAATTCTACTCAGGACTCAGAAAAAGGTGTACAAATTTTAAATTCCATTTTGATTTTCTATTCGCTACAAGAAGACGATCCAAAACTTCTTGCGGCAGAAAATTTATCAATTAGACGTAGGAAATAAGGTGCCTTTTGCCACACATCAAGAGAAACTTTGGAAGTTTTGAAAGAAACTTTGGAAGTTTTGAAAAAAACTTTCGAAAATCGCATTATTTCTCATAGAAGAAAATTAATTGACCACCAAGAACCTGCGATTTTTTATGGAATTTTTTGATATCAAAAGCGTGCAGTAATAATCTCACAACAGTTTCGGGGCTTAAAAACTACAGTATGGATCAGATATCAACCATTAACAACAGCTGAAAAATATGATTGAGAACTCTGGTAAAAGATATTGAGACTGTCGAGCTGGTAGAGGAGGAACATAATTTTTCATTTTTAACCGGAATCTATTTGTAATAAACTAAAATTAAATTTTTTTTAACGTTTCAAAAATATATATTTTTTTATTAAAATTAAATTATACCACAAATTAGGTCACTCTTTATTTTGTGGGACCTTAAATGAATATAATTTAAAAAAAACTCTATAGAATTTAAAATTTTTAATGCCTTTGCAGTTAGGAGACTATATGGTATCCAAATTATAAAAAATTTAGATTAGAAAAAATCGTAAATTGTTGCGTAAGCAGGAACTTTTTTTTTTAATAATTTAAATACAATTTTATTTAACTAAATGAACACAAATTTTTATTGCAATTTCCCCTATGCAATATTGGTTATAAAAAAAGTCATGTTTGATCATTTGAATTTAACGCCGCACAGTACATACTTTCATAAAATGCAATATTTGTCTTAATTTGAAACTTACCCCGTTTTTGCAAATTCAATAACTGAATTGAGCATACGTTTGCCCAACTCTCGTTCCACAGGTCGATACTGCAGTGATGTGTTTAATGGCTGACCAAAGAAGTACTCGATTTCATCACCGTGCAATACACCCATCCATTCACCCCACAAAGAGGTACTTGTGCGCTGCAATAAACAGAAGAATCGAAAATATTAAAACAAATATCAACAAATGCTTGAAAAAACAATAGAAGGTTTTTGTATTAAAACAGTTATTTGTATGTCTGTCCATTTATATACATGTATATATGGGTATCTATTGGACACTGTAGAGGTTCTCACTTTAGTTCTAAAATATTGAGGATACCAGATAAATTGGAGTGATAAACAAAAACTTTTTATTTATTTTTTCTTTTTCTCTCCTGTATACAGATGTGTGTTTATGAGCTTGTGTGTTTTTCTTTTGTTTCTGTGTTCATAAGTAAATTGCTTCAAAATTGGCACAAGTGACTTTGTTGCTCGATTGCTTTGCCTTCGTTTGCTGTTGTGACTAAATGCCTGCCTGCCTGCCTGATTTGCTACGGTTAATAAGAGCCTTAAAAGTTTCAACTACTAAACTCTATGTTGATGGGACTTGGCCTCTTGCTATTGTTGCAGTTGTTGTTGATGATGATGATGATGCTACTGTTGCATTTAATTCTTACATACACGCACACACATATTAAAGAATACTTTCTCATTTTGTTGTGTGTTTTTTTTTGTGCATAATGGTATAATGTCTGTATGTGTTTATGAACTTTTGCCATATTTTGCAATAGTAGCATAATATGCAAACACTTATAAAACAAAAACAAATAAAAACTTAACTATATATGTACATGTCTATGTATATATGCTTGCTTAAGCATAGTTACAATATTAACAAAATGAAAAAATAATATGAAAAAAAACTTTTTAAACTAACAAATATTCTTAAAAATCTTTCTCGTTTTGCTCTCTACTGTTCGGTGTTTTGTTTTTCCCACAATCATGATTTATATTCATGGCAGTGCTTGTTCTGCAACTAAAGTGTTTTTGCATGCACATGTGTGTTTGTTTATTTATTTATTTTTTTAATTTTTTTTTTGTACGTAAAGTATGCCACAGATTAAAATTTCTTCCTTCCACTTCAGTTTTTTATTACTTCCTTTCTTCTTCTTCTTCATTTCGTTTCTTTTAGATAAGTTTTTTGTTATTGTTGTTGTTTTCTTACATAGTCTGGCCCCAAAAGCAATGTTTCAGTTTTATAGTTTCTATTCTACCAAATGTTTTGGTGCAACGTTAATGATTATTTGCTTCAAAGCATTAGAGAAAAGAAAATGCGAATATTACACACACAAACGTATGACTTTATGAAAACATTGAATGAAATTAATATTTTAAATATGCATCACTAAGTATTTATTGTAAATACTTTTGACGTGCAACAAAGCATTAAAATTATTAAGAAAAAATACATTAAATTTCCTGGAAAAAAAATATGTTATTTGTAGTTAATAAAAGCCAACAATATGTTTGCCATAACGTCCGAGTTTAGACGGGCGAACATTTGGTAGAAAAAAAACATCTGGAATTCTCTTTTGGTTTTTTAGTCGCGTTCACGCAAACAAACATGTTGTCTGCAATATTCTATTATTGTTGTTATTATTTGGTCATTATCTTTTTATTTTTTTGTCAAGTACCAAACACAAAAACAATGTTCTCTTTCCCACCCGTAGCATGGTACCTGACCAGATGTTGCCCTTTCAAATGTTCGCCCGTCTCAGACAATGCTGTTTAGAAAGAAAAAATTATTATTATTATTACCCTGCAAAAAAAACACATGACAAAGAAATATTTATTTAGAAACACAACTGCTTTAAAATTTATTCGATTTAGTTAAAAATATGCATGACTTAAATATAGGCGTGTTATTGGCAGTGATGGTACCTTCTTTTAAACAAATCCCGCTAAATGTGTTCTCACTAGAAAAAAGCTAGATTTTTTTCTAGGTTGAAATTTTGACAATAAACTGCTTACTTTCTTGATATATTCAATTTCCAAAAATTACTCATTAAATTTAAAAAAATATATATAGTGCCCTTTCGAACTCTACACTTTTGAAATGAATGAATGTTTTTCGCAAGCTCAAAGTTTTCTGACTTTTTTAAAAGAGCATGTCTAACATTATTTTTAAAAGAAATGAGAAAAATATTTATGATTACTTTATTTATTCATGTTTTATTGTTATTGTAGTATTTCATTTATTCAAGAAGCAAAGGATCCTAATATAAAATTTCAATCTTTACCTGTAAATTGTAACATTTTTTATATCAACTAAGTAGTTTAAAGGTTTGTCGTTTCTTTTTTTGACTGCCGCAGAATTGTATTCATGGTTTGCAATAAGTTGACCTACTGAGTTTCTTTTTCGCCTTTGTATTTGAATGTTCATTGTCATAATAGACTGTTTGATATCGTCTGTAGCTAAATAGCTTAAAAAAATATTCCAAAACGTTTATATGCATGACATTAATATTTATCGCTGGTGGCAGTATTCTATGTCTCAGATCTTAAGATTAGTTAATTTATGGAGTTTAAAAATACTATTTTTACATGGCAAAAGCTAGAAATAGAGTTGAAGAGCTCTGAAAATTTCTTTACATAGAGACTACAATTGCGAAATCGATGTTATGAGAAACTTTATGAAAAAATGGCCCAATTTTTATACTAATTTTATAAAGGGTGAGTCAGCAGTAATTTACGGCTAATAGCTAAAACGTATTTTTGCCTTCTAAACTGGTTTTTAAATCGTTGGATTTGATAGAAAAACAGCTATAATCCCATAACTTTTCATTGGAAATCGTGTGTTTATGCGAATATAAAATAGAAAACGAATATAAAATGGAAATGAGTGAAAGATGTTTTATACATGAATTGTAAATGATATTATCCATGACTGATTTTGTATGTGTATTAAAGCACATCATTAATGAATCATTATTTTGAAATTAGGAATGCATTCCAAATTTCTTTAAGCTGAGGATTATATTGACGAAATGTATAACATTGCGTATGATTAATATTTGTTTTAATACGTTCTAGTTTTAAATTAATCATACGTCTAAAGTGTTATTTCTAAATCATTGCTTACCCAGCAAAAAAAAGTAGTAGAAGTAGTGCAAAGCGAATTACATTTTAAAGACTTCTAAATTAATTGTGTAAAAGCAATAGTTCTAAATTACTTCTTAATTGCGAAGCAATTTGTCATAAATGATGTGCTTAAAAATGAATGCAACATCATGCAAAATATCTTATACAATTCATGTAAACAAACAAGATCAACTCATGTAACAGCGGATGCTTTTCACCATATATGCATGAGTTCTGGGCACATGTTAAAATAGAGTACATTTCATTACAATATTCATGTAAACATGTGATCTCCAATGACATGCTAATGTTAAAATCATTAGTGTTTTAACCTAAATTTAATCACTTCGTCACCAGTTGAACCCCTGCATCATTTCTTTGTCATAGATTTTTTTGCTGGGTTGCTTAAGAAAATATTATAGATATTTAGCATAGATTGTAGTATTTTTAACTTATTTGAAATAAAAAACAAATTTCAATATTTAACACAAAATAAATGTTAATTTTTATTTATATGGTAAGCAGTGAAAATTGTTTCAACCTTTTAAAAAAAAGTTAACTTTTATCTTATACCTCAAGTGTCAAGCTTAGAAAAATTTAATCATAATTCAAAAAATTCCTAAACTTATTAAAAATTAGTTTAGCTTGCTATTACCATGATAAAATTAGACGTTATTGGTTTTTTATTTGTTAATAGATTAAATAAATTGTAAAGACATATGTATGTACATACATTTACAAATTTATTCATTTACAATATTCATCTATATATTAGGCTAAACATTTTGTTGTAAGCCAGATTGGCATTAGGCTATTATTGTTGTACAACTCATTTAATTCATTATTATTTTAAAGTTTTAATAATGTAAGAGATAATTGAAAAATTTGAAAATCGAATTAATTTGTTAATAAATTTCTATATATCGAGCAAACTTGGATGTTCTCTTGTAGGATAGTATAATAGCAGCCATTTGAAATATTAAGCACATCGCTTATATAAAGTTTCGTTTTACCAGAGAAATTTCTCGTATACTCATTAAATATTAGACAAATTCCCATCAAGTGAAAAGTGTTTTCAGGTTCATCAAGATTGCATATTGTATATTATGCACGTGGTTATAGTCCTTAAATTTAATTTTCAGTTTCTGCCTCTTGCTAGAGAAGTGGGGCGATTAATTTTATTAATATTAAAATTAAGTTGTAAGTTAAAGCCAATATATTGGGAAGCGGATTTATTTACCAGTCATCTTGACATTCTTTAGATTGCAGTGAGCCTAGAATTGATAACCCAGATAACCCCAAGTTGTTTTGAAAACCTAAACTTTGGCAATTTTTTCAGCCAAATTTAAGCAAATAGTTATAAAGCGTGATTTTTTAAGAGCTATTGGAAAGTTTAAAAAAAACACATAAAGTTCAGAAAAATTCATGAAATCTTTATTTGAATCGATAGTACGGTCCATATAATTTAATGTTTGAAGATTATTTCATGCAAATGTTGACCGTGACTGCGCCTCAAATGGTCCATCCGCTTAGTCCAATCTTGGCATACTCTTTCCAACATTTCAGCGGGTATCTCATGAATAAATGCTTCAATGTTGTCTTCCAATGCGTCAATTGAAGCGGGCATGTGTGTATAGACATAAGCTTTAACATAGCTTCACAACAAATAGTCTAAAGGCGTTAAATCGCACGATATAGGTGGCCAATTGACCGGTCCTGAACGTGATATAAAACGTTCACCGAACTCGCCTTTCAATAACTCCATTTTTAAGCGTGCTGCGTGGCATGTAGCACCGTCTTGTCAAAACCACATGTCATGCAAGTCAAGCTATTGCATTTTGGGAAAAAAAAAGTTGGATATCATTCCACGGTAGCGCTCACCATTCACAGTTACGTTACGATTCGCATCATCTTTGAAGAAGTACGGTCGAATGATGCCACCAGCCCATAAACCGCACCAAACTGTGACTTTTTCTGGATGCATTGGTAGCTCTTGCAATGTTTCTGCTTATTAACGTACCCATTGAGCCAAAAATGAGCTTCGTGGCTGAACAAAATTTTTTGATAAGAAGCGCGCAATGAACTTTCTTAACAGAGCACGCATTTTGATAATAAAATTCAATAATTTGCATGCGTTGTTCGTTTGTAAGACGATTCATGGTTAAATTATAGACTAAACTGCAGATGTTTGACAGTGAAACAAAACACGAAACGTACGTCAGCTGTTTAAACCAGTGTTGCCAAAAAGATAATAGCAAAAAAATAACCCTTTATAAAATCAAATTAATCCAGTTTATTGTTTATGACAGTACTATGTGTTTACTTAGACAACTTAGAAATGCTTTAAAGTAGATTCTTAGCTTAAAAAGTATCTGTAGCGATCAAAAACAAGAGTTTCATTTACAAGAACTGACTTAGTGAAATCTTTGGAATCTTATTTCCTATTTCTGCAAAAACGATGGTGATCCTTACAACCAAATATATGAGAATTATTTTAGTTGACTAAACACTTTGTGGACAGTGGACACACGGACAGTGGGACATACGGAAGGACATTACGTCTTGCAATTAAACCTAGACTCAGAAAATGTATATCCTATGGGGTCTTAAAAAGATATTTTGATGTGTTGCCAGCAGAATGAAAAAATTAATACACACCGTTTTTTAGTGGTGGGTAATGAAATTAAAACAAATAATTTGATTTAAATCTGGTATAAGACAACTATATATATTTGTCTGTATGCAAATATAAACTTTTTATATATAGCTTTATATACACTTCTGAATTCTTAATTATACTTAAACAGATTTTGAGAAAACTATCTAGTATGTAGTGAACCGAAACAAACCAATCTAAAAAAAATCATCACAAATTCCTGAGCTAGGCCGGAGCATTAAGGACAGACGTTTTGACTCTTTAGTGGTGGTTTGTCACAACAGGAATAATTTTAATTTCACTTTAACATAAACATCTTGGGAATAAAAATTTTCGCTTTTTTCCGAAACTACATGCTTTTGTATCCATCAAGTAAGCCACGTTCAATTAAATTACTCAAACCAAGTATAAAGATCCGAAGTTGAGTTACTTTGTTGGTTCATTAAAAGCTGGTTTAATTTACCTTATTAATTTGGTTAACTGAGTTTTCAAAGGAGATTTGATAAAACCTTAAAAATTGCTGTGCTTTTAAAAAAATTATAAAATTGCATAGAGTGTGGAAAACACCTGCGTACCTAAGAAGGCACGTGACTGCCGACAACATATTATTACAGTTAATAAAACGAAATTAAATTTATTAAATTTGCTTCCACTTAATATTCACATTATTGATTACCTTATTTTATTAAGACAACAGACTACACTGATACCCCTAGTTACATCGTTATTTGGTTCAGAGAAAACACGATTCACTTAATAAAAAAGCATAAGAAATCCTTTTTAAAATAAACTTCGGAAGCCGAAGCCGCATTAGTTTTTGACACAGTGACGAGACTTTAGCCAAGCAATTTAAAGTCATTAAATTTTTTATTATTATTAATTATTTTTAAGTGGCGACGAAAATCGAATTAACTAAAATTATTACTACGTTAAACGGGATATAAGTGTAATTGTTTTATACTAAGTACTACTTGATACTTGATATTTAACATGATATCCTAGTAGTATTCATTTCTATTCTCTTCAATACAACATTTATATCCACCAAAGCTTTATGACAGCCTGGTATAAAAAACCAAAGTGTTTTTTTTACAAACTGAATTTTATGGAAAATGATTGAGAGGGTGTAGATATAAAGTAAATTAATCTTTATTGAAGTATGGGATGTGACATTTTTTTTTTGTCCACTAAAATCTATCAATATCTTTTACAGACAGTCATGCCCACAAACGGAAGCACATTTACAACGACAAGATATATGGGATTAAAAACAGATACAACGAGGGTTGTGAATTAAGTTTCTGATACTTATTACAATTGTTTTTGAGGATGCAGTACACGAACATAATTTATGGAAATTAAAAAAATTATTTTTCAAAACTATATGATTTTTTACTTTGAATTAATGGCAAATGTTCTTTGGTAGGTGAATTCTATCAAACTGAAAAGTAAAAGGACAATAACTACACGAGATGAAAACATTATTTATCTGAATATGAAGACCAAACAGAATAATGTTTACATAATGCGCGTTAAGCGGACTCATATGATAGCGCATGTTTTGTGCCCATTTTTAATACTTGATGGCATCAGATACATCAATTAAAGAATGAGATCAGTGAAACCTTAACACACATTTTTAATTCCACGTTTCTTCATGCACAAAAAATATAACTGTTTATGATCAAGTTTGCATTTAAAAACTTGTCAAATTATGTGTACAAAATAATAGCATAATCGGATTATTAGTTTGTTTGAAAATGGATTCCGAAGAAAAAGTGCGTGAAAAAATAATAACAATTTTTTTTAAAAAATCCCAGTCGTACTTACAAATCTATTGCAAATGAGATAAAGGTGTCACGACAAACAGTTTCGCGTGTGATAAAAGTGTATAACGAACGTCGTAGTATTAAAAGGAAAGCTGGAAGTGGAGCTAAAAAAGGTATAACTGACCCACAGTTAGCTTCAAAGATTGTTAGTCTTCTAAACCAAAATCCCAACCTCTCAAACCGTAAAGCCGCCTTAAAAGCAAACTGGACGCAAAAAGTCGTGCCAAAGAACTGCTTAGAAATTTTATCAACAAATATGAGTGTTGTATTATGGATGATGAGACTTACGTTATTGTCGACTTTTCTCAGCTCCCAGGGCGAAGTTATTATGTGGCCGATGGAAGAGGTAATGTCGATGACCAATTAAAGTTCCAAAAAAAGACAAAGTTTCCAAAGAAGTACTTAGTTTGGCAAGCTATATGCACGTGCGGAGAAAGAAGCAGTAAATTTATTACTACTGGGACTATCAACACTGATATTTACATCAAGGAGTGCTTGCAGAAGAGGTTGCTTCCATTCATACGAAAACACAATAAGTCAACATATTTTTGGCCCGACCTAGCGTCGTGTCATTATAGTAAATCTGCAGCAGAATGGTATGAAACAAATAATATAGTGGTAGTGCCAAAAGAAGCAAATCCACCTAATTGTCCAGAACTAAGGCCCATCGAACGTTACTGGGCTTTAGTCAAAAGAGTGCTGAAGGATACAAAACAAGTTGCTAATACTACTAAAATTTTTTCCCAGAAATGGTCTTATTCCAGCAATAAAGTTACTAAGGATACCATCAAAACCCTCATGGTCTCAATTCCGGAAAAGGTGAAACAGTTCATCAAAAAAAGCTGAATTTTTACAAAAAGCATTAATATTTTAATTTACTGTTATTTTATTGTTAAACCACGCTATTTTCATTAAAATGGATTAATTCGTTTCAAAGTTATTGCGTTTTATTCGTGTTAGGGTTTTATCGATCTCATTCTTTACATAATAAATATAAAATCTATTTTTGAAGCATCTTACTTATCACATGTAAATAAAAAATTACGTTTAAATTTTATATTCAAAACAATAACAAAATTAGATTTTCTTGGTCAATTCTATAATAGTTTATAGTAAAAAAATTAAAGTCATATTTGTAGTAGAAATAACTTTCGGCTAAGAAATTAAATAATTGACTCTAAAAGTTAATAAAACAAATTAAATACATTAAAAAAAAATAAAAACCTTGAATGAAATCAATCAAGAATTGTTAATTCTTAAAGAGATTTTTGTTAAATTATGGTTCTGTTTTTTAGAGCTCAGCTCGGTTCTTCTTATTTCCTTTTTAATACTTTATTGGCTCTTTAAAAACATTAACCACTAATACAAAAAAGTAATTATATGAGAAAATTAATAGGACGAAGCTAATTTTGGTAGTAGCGGTCAACTTCAGCCACCTACAATTAATTCTCACTCTCTTTCCCTCTATCCGTCTCTATATTTGTTTATTGTTCAAGTTAATTTGGAAAAACAAATAGACATTATTACATACTTGTATACACACTTAACTTTAGTAGAGAGTGTGCCAACACAACTTTGTCAAAACTTTCTTTCTATTCCTTGCATTTGCTGTAATATTTGTATTTATTTATAATTGCGGTTGTTGTATTCTTTAATTGTGTGGAATATGTAACATACAAAATTGGTGTAGAGTTTTATGTGTTTAAGGCGACTGAATTTGCTACTAACAAATGTGCAGCCATACTTATGTTTGTAATACAACCAAAAAAAAAAAAAAACAGTGTAATATGTGCTGTTTTGTTTTTGGAAAGACATTACTTTATGTTTATGGTAAAAAAATCAAAATAAATAAATAAATTACTCTATTTTGGGTCGACCGGAGAACATACTAGATACTGAACAATAAACAAAGGACCCAGTAAAAAAGTTGTGTTTTTCGAAGCTTTTGGATGCAGTAATAAAATTGAATGAGTTATAAAAAAAAATTTTTTCAAATTTTTTAAATACAAGTTCAACCATTCTTCGCTTACTACAAAACAAGTTATTAAGTTAAAAATATAGATGCACTCTATGAGTAAGCCTATCATTTACATACCACAATAGGCTTTGAATTTGTACTAAAAAGATATGCTTCAAACCGGAAACTCGCCCTGTAAATGTCGTTTCTTTCATAAGCAAGTTTGTAAATGAAACTTTTACATTTCTCCCTTACGAAACTGCTCCGTTAGAAAAACTATTTATTTGTGTATGTTTTTGCAGCATTTGGAGAATATCAAAGCAGACCTCTACTACTTCAGGTCCCTTTTCGATCTTAGCCATTTCCCAGTGATTTCATGTTTACCTATCGGCATTCATTAATATCTTCGTTGAGTAATGAGCCACTACAAACGTTTCATCTAGACTAGAAAATGATTTCACATTTTCAACTGGTGATTGTCGACAATCCAAATCCAACAGCCCTTTATAACCGTCAGTATTTTTGTGAGACTGAGGACCCCTGAGACATTCACAGTTAATGTGTGCTTACCTGTGATCTTAAGTTTACTGTGATCTGAGTCTCCCTAACCCCTTTAATTACGAGGTCCAAGATTCTCACATGCTCTATCATTTTTATATGCCCTAATTGTACATGAATCTATCCGATGTGAGCATGCAAAGCAGCCGCTCCACGTCTTTCACTCAACTCATGCGCTCTATGGTAAACTCTTTAAGTCGGAGGTTCAGGATTCTCCTTTAGCTCGTCAGTAAATATACTGGTGTCACTATTCATGTACTTCCTGTGAATGAATCCATCCTTTATTAGAATGCAAAGCAGCCTCTCGACCACTTTTAGTCGACTCATGCGCTTTATCGGCATCTAACCTTCTTATGTACAAGGTCCAATATTCTTGTATCCCCCAATCAGAGGTCCCCGTGATACCACTATAACACCAAGGCAGTTACACTTCGCCGGGTGAAAATTTTTTAATTTTTTTCTGGTTCAACAGTTTAGCCTCCAACAGTACACAGTGGGGTAGAATTAAAATATTTGCGAAATACCTTAGCCATTTCTGAGGCCTGATTTGATCAATACAAAATTGTACATGGGCAAAGCAAAGAAGTTTTAAATTTTAACGCTTTATATTGATTAAAAGCGGCACTGTAAAGTCTCAAGGTAGAGCATCTCAGACAATTGATATTTTTTTTAACGCTTACCTTTTTTTATTCCTCGTGTGAACTCAGAAATCTTTTTATGTCGAAAGCCAGCATAAAGGTCCACAACAACATGAAATACTTAGCGCTTATAATAAGTGAATTTAACTCATTTTAAAGAAAAAGTCATTGCAATATCTTTTCTCAGTTAAATAGATAGAATTTTAATTTTGACAATTACAAAAAGGTTGGATATTTGAATGTTCTGATTCTGATTTTCTCTTTTTTCTTTAAAACAAAGTTTAATTGAATTACACTTTTCTAAAAAATAATTTTACATAAGTGATTTGAAAAAAATTATCAAACTGCCCTGTGCCCTTCCGAACTTGATTCAAGCATTTTTTCTATTTTGAATTTGAAAGCTGAAACTTAAAAACAGAAACCGGATTTCAATTTCCGATATATGCAAAATTCATGACACCCTACAACAGGTTAATGGTTTTTGGTATAAAATGACAATTTTTATGCCACTTTAATTTAATTAAATTTATTAAATCATAGATGGAAATTGCGCAAAAAAACAACACGGCAAACTATATGTCCTTTGCCACACTGATGTAGGAGGAGTGTATTAAAAAAGTGTATTTCATGGCATACTAATGCACTGCATGTCATTATTAATACCAAAACATTGAACCACCTACTCGCACATGTTCACATCTAAAACGCTTTTAGTATGAAATCGTATAAATGTAAATGGAACAACATAGACAACAATGTGATAATTTTTACGCTTTTGCAAAAAATTAACTTTTTGCCATAATTCAAACTTTTGGCAGTTTTTGTAAAAGCAAAAAAAAAAACTGCGAAAAACAAGCAGAGAAAAATAAATAGTTAAGTTCTATCTCATACAAAATTACAATCCTCTAGAGACGATAGAAAGGAGTAGAAGAAAATTTTACTTTTTTTATAAATTTGTTTCAAGTATGCATCATTAACAATGATGATGATGATGATACCCTTGCACAGTTCAGTAGTTGTTTTTAAATCAGAGTTTCCAAATATGTTTCGTTTTACAAACATATTTACACCCTTCACAACAGAGCTTACAAGGGTATAGTATTCATCTCTGACTTTTTAAAGTATAGATTTTCAAAATTCTTATAGAAAGAAAATAAGATTAAGTTAAGTCCGGTTGTCCATTTATCTATTGGTCCATCCGTTGAAGTGCTGAAATCAACTTTTTAAAGTCTCCATATATTTCAACGGCTACTGTGTAATATGAATTAATCAGAAATGCTTTCGATAAATCTGGTATTGAAAAACAGCATTTTCAACCCATTAGCGGCTGACATATAAGCCAAAAACTACGTATGCCTCTGGCAAAAACTGGTGGGAATAGGCACGATGGAAAAATATGTATGGGTTGTTGTTTTAGGTGGTATATTTGAAAGGGTATGTAGGTAGAATTAATTTCTGACTTTTTAAAGTATAGATTTTCAGAATCCTTATAGATAGAAAATTAGAATTAAGTCCGTTTGTCCATCTGTCCATCCATTGCAGTGCTAAAATCAACTTTTTAAAGCCTACAGATATTTCCAGGACCAGTATGTAGCATGATTATCAGAAATGTTTTCGAAAATTTCGGTATTGAAAATCAGCATTTTCGACCCATTAGCGGCTGAGTTATGAGGCAAAAACTACGTACGCGTCTGTCAAAATTTGATGGGAATATACACGATGGAAAAAAGTGTATGGGTTGTTGTTTAAGCTGGTGTATTTAAGCAAACATTAATTAAGTGTATATCTGTTTCACAAACAACTGATTGGTATAAACATATGTATATGCCTAAAGTTGTATGTCTACACTTTTGTAAAGGGTATATTAAGATTTGGAGCAGCCACATATAGCACTTTACTTATTTTGAATAATTAAGAAAATTAATTTTTTAATAATTAAAAAACACTTAAGAAAAATTCTTCCTTACTCCACTTTGATAAATAAGTTAACACATTAGATGTAATTGTATTGTAATAATATTAATAAATGTGTGTTTAAAGTAAATTTTGTTTTAAAGTTTATTTATCATAGAGATATTTTTTTTTTCAAAAATTGCAAGAAAATCTAAAATACAAACACTTGTTATGTATGGCAACCCGTACATAATACAACTATGTAATTTTTCCTTTGATCTTCTACCCTTCACTCAGTCATAAATTAAACTTTGTTGAATAAATTTATTGGAATACCTAATCGGTTCGGTTGTGTTTTAATTTAATTCAAATTTCTACATTTAAAAAAATGTTTAATTATCTTTTTCTGACCAAAAGTATTTGAGGAATTAAAAAAAATTTTAATTCATTTTACAAAGAACAAAGTTTAAGAAACTATAATTTTTTTCGAACACGTGCAACTAAGGCTCTATAACTTGCTACATGTGCAACTTATATAGTTGCAGGCACTTGTTCAAATAGTAACATAATTTTACACATACATCCATACATCCATACATCCATGTATAATAAGCTATCATTTTTTTCGCAGAGTCTATTTAAAATGCCCTCCAAACAATGAAATACATTTTTTAAAATATTTTTTCTTCTTTTTTTTTAATTTGTTTTTGTTTTGTTTTATTTATAAGAAATAACTCTTGTAACTAGTACTATAACGAGAGAAGTTTTTTAAAGTTTGCAGTAACAAAGATACATTAGTTTCGTATGTACTTATGAACTGCACAAGCATAAGAAAAATAGCTTACCAGCAATCCCTTTAAAATTAAAGTAGTGTGTGTATATCACTCTCTCAATATAAAATAGGTATTTGCAAAAATATGTATTTTGCTTTCCAATCAAATGATTAAAGAATAGAAAAATGTGAAATAGAACAACGGTGGAATAATTTAAAAGTGAATCACAACAAAGATTAAAAGAACATTAAAACTGAAGTAAAACATTCAAAATGTGTTTGAATGTTTTGACAGTAGAATGAAACCAAAGAAAAACTGCCATAAAGAGAAATATTTGCATTTTGTTTTGAATATGAGATAAGAACATATTTTATAAGAAAGATTTTTCTTTTTAAACTGCCCTAAATGTCATTATTGAGTAAAACTACTGTTTTTATTTTACGTTTTTTATAAATTTTTTTTTATTAAATCGCCCCCTTTTTTTATAATATTCTACTTTGTTTGAGAACACATTTTGATTATTTTAGTGGAAGTAATGTTTCCTTAATTTTGTTTTGTTTTTATTTTACTTATGCTCAAAGTATGAGATATAGTATGATATAAAATCCATAACCTATAGAACATTTTACGCAGCTCTTTAGTATGTACTACATGTATGTGCAAATTTACTCATATTCTACACCATTATCAGATAGTAGATACAATGTAGTACAATGTTTAATAGAATAACAACAGTAAAGTGGTAAAGTAGCAGCAACATTTGCAATTCGTTTAATGAAATAGTTTTGGTTGTTATACTTGCGGCTGTTGCTATAACAAGGAACAACTTTAACATAATATCATGTCTTAACTTATCAAGATGCTGTTGAAAATTTATGCTCTTAAACTTATTTAAATTATAAATTAAAATAAGACGTATTTTGATTCTTGTATTTTGTATGCATTTTGTTTTTTCTTTAACACACATATTAATATGTAAGAATTTATACTATAATGCGGTATATTTTGTTATGAAGAGAAGAGAAAACAACGGTAATCGAACTAAAAGAAAAAAATTGAACGTGATCGGAAATTTTAAAATTCTTATAACAATCTTTATATCTAAAGCACATCGAACTCAAATGTTCGAGAAAAATTTTGATAGTGATCGAATGCTAGAATTATCCCTCTGAATTATCTATATATATAAAAATGAATCCCTTTTTCCCTTGGTCACGGCATTACGCGTGAATGGCTGGACGAATTTCACTAATTCTTTTTTTGTTGTATTTATAATTATTAGAAGAAGGTTCTTATGTCAGTTTCGTGATTATAAAAGTGGGCAGTGCCACGCCCATAAGAAATGAGTTATCATTTTTAGCAACTTGCACTGGACCGATTTTTCTGAAACTTTGCACATATATTGAGCTGTCATGACTATATAATTTCGTGATTAGAAAAGTGGGTGGTGCCTTGCCCATAAAATCAAGTTATAATTTTTAGCTTCTTGCACTCGATATTCAATTAAAATTCAGAATGCATTTTTATTCATTAAGGAGCGTAGCAGCGCGCCGGGCTTGGCTAGTAATATATAAAATTAAACCTTAACCCAAAGACATATAATATTTTACAGGGACTTTTCTTTTTGAAGTTTTCGTTATATTTTTGCAGTTACAGTCGGTCCTCAAAGTGTAAAATGATTGTCTCAATGCTTTATTTCATATCATTTACCTTAAGCAAAAAAAGATGAAAAACACTTTGTTTGGGAATTCAGTAATATTTCAAAATTAAATTAACTTTGTATTACCATAACATTTCAATATGCAACTGTTAATTACAATAATTTTCAAAAGGCGATATTAAGTTCTATCATATTTTGTTACCATGTGAACTTTCAAACACACAAACATAGGACAGAAAATTAAATTGTATTAATTACTGCGGGAAAAAATATAAACAGGAAAAAAAATCATGTCTGTTAAAATATATTACTACTAAATAGATTTTAAACATTTTAAAGTTTGAATTTGTACATTAATATAGAAAACGAAAAATATATATTTTTCATAAATGGTACCTTTTCCTATTTTCTATGCTTATGAATCTTTATGTTGCCTTAATTTTTCAAGCTTAAAATCAGTTTTTTATATAAAAAAAATTATTTTATAATAATCTAATATTATGCTTCTACATTGGGTACCTTCTTATCTAAAGATTATAACAAAATTGGTTCTTTAAAAACAAGTGGGAATTTTTTTGCTCAGCTGGGATTCGATGCCACGTTTATTCTAACCAGTACATATGTATGTTGTTGTTGTAATTGTGAAAAAAAGAGGCGGTCGTGGTTTTTTGCTCATACCTTAGAAAGTTATGGGGCGATTGTACTGAAATTCAAAAGCGATTCATTCCCGGATATTTCCAAGAGTTTGATACCATACACAGATCTTGGGAACATATAGTTGCTTCTAAAAGTTGATTTCAACCAACACACGGACAGACAGATAGACGTTGAGGGCTTAATCGACCAATTTGATGTACTTTTATAGTACAGAATTTATTATTTTGTTATTAACAGTATAAACTTCGATATGCTAGTTAAATGTTTTCGTAAATTTAGTCTTTCAATGAAAGTGGGCGGTAAAGTAGGTGTGTCAATATAGTTTCTGCTAATAAATAAAACTAAGATATTTCAATATAAAGTCATTTATACTTCCAAAATCATTATTCATAGAGAATACGTGATAAAGCGTAATAGCGGAGGTGGGTGTCAAAATGGGCGGGTCACATTTATTTTCCGTTAGGGCAAAGCCTTTGACCAAAAAGCAATGTTTGCAAAATTTCAGAATCGTACATCGTACATGGAAAATTAATGCCTTTGGACACAATTGCATTTTATTCGATGTTGGAAGGACATGGCTTTTTTACATACTCTTGCATAACTAGCAATAACTCTCTTCTTAATATTCTGACTTAGCCCATTTTCAAAACCAAACAAACCTTGTGTATAAGAAATATTCTGGCAAAATTTAAGCCCGGGCAGACGGACGGACATAGCTAGACCGTCATAAAATCGGAGTTTCATTTTTTTGGTGGCAAGTATAAAAATAAAATAATTTAGCAAGACAAGTTTTCTTACAATAAGCGTAAAATTCTATATTATTTATTTGGTTGTTGGGTTTAAGCTGATTTTTGTGCATTTCACTGGTGCTGCTGCCAGCTTAAACCCAACAACGAAATAAATAATATCAAACAATTATTTAGAAAATTATTTAACGTAAAATTATGTAGTAGTTACAAAAATAATTTAGTAGTAGAAAATTTTGTTATGAAAAGTTGTTTTTATATACCCAGGCATATTTATTCGTTACACTGTCTTGAATCTTCTGCTGATTTTCTTTTCTAAAAACACATTCTTTCATTTCTTTATTTCATATGTCAAACTACATACATAACTGTGGTCTTTTGACAATATAACTTATATTAACTGCCTGTTCAACGATGTCGAAAGAAAACCCAAGCGAAATTTCATTCGTACAAATATATTGAAAACAACAACAAAAACTAAACATTTGTTTTTGTTTTCAACGTATTTGTGCGAATGAAATTTCGCTTGGATTTTCTTTCGACATCGTTGAACAGACAGTAAATTTTTATATATATTGGAGGGCAAAAAAAAACAAACAACAAAATAAAAAAAAATTAATTAAATTTGACTTTTCTTGCAGGTAACAAACTAACGAAAATGAATTAGAATTTTGTGCTAGAATACTTTAAACTAAATTTTAAAATATTTCTCTTGATAAAAGGAAAATTTTCTTATCTTTTCTTATTACCAAAAGTCCACAAATATATTACAAACATTTTAAAGAACTGCGACTACCTGATGGATAAACATGCCTTAATTATTATTAAATTAATAATATTTAATTTTTCTAAAAACTGTAACTAAAATGGCACTTTATTTCCAAAATTTTTTAAGAATTTTTATTGGCATAATATTTTTGTGACTAACTGTGAGCAGTGTGTTTGTCTGAATTTTTGATATGATGTGAAATTTTGTTTATCATTTACCATGTAGAAAATTTTATAATGTGTATTTCAGTTTAGATATATTTTCATACTCAATATGTTTTAATTCAAAAGCGACCATGTGTTTAAGTTTATTCCATTACGACTTTTTTATGTTTTTTTTTTTACTTCTCTTTAGTTTGTTTCTCTTATACTTCATACTAAGTCGCACTTTTTATACCATTTATACGAGAGGGTATGTATTAGTTTGTCATTCCGTTTGTAATTTCCGTATGTATTTAAGACCATGTAGGTAGGTAGGTAGGTAGGTAGGTAGGTAAGGCTGGTGCAAAGTTACCCTAACACCCTCACCCGGAGACCAATACGGTCCATTGTGACGCCTTAATATAGAAATGAAGAGAATAGAAATAGTTAGAATAGAAAAGAAAGAGAAGCAGACCAGTCCAGAGTCTCTGGCGGGAATCTAACCCGCAACCAACAAACTAGCAGACCAGCACACTACTGACTAGTCCACCGGGGCACCCCACCATGTAAACTACATTTATTCTGAATATTAATAGATAGAGGAATTGATTTAGTCAAATCTGTATGTTTAAGTGTATATTGAAATCAACTTTTTGAAAGAATTACGTATAATACAGACTCTTATCTGGTATTCATTCATTATATATGCTTTCGATAGTTTCGCTATTAAAAATCAAATATATGAAAATATTACGAGCTCAGATATGAGCCAAAGATCACGATTACCTCTGTTTTTTACCTAAACAAAGACAAATTTCACAGCTTTTGCGAAATTTGCTACGTATAAATATATAAAAAAATATGTAGCATTGGCAACATTTAAAAAAAAAATCTTGAATCAATGAGCCGATTACCGACAAAGATATCGGCGAAAAAAATTTGTCTCAAAAAATGTCAATTCAAAATATCGACTTCCTAAATAAGTTTTGGTCACAGGTGTACCATATAATTGTTAATTATGTTCATTACATTATAGTACAAACTGTATAAGGTATGAAAGAAGTGATTCCGCATGGCCGAATAAACCAACCTTTTGAGTTTTTGTTGGATTCTTTCAATTTATTTTGTTGGTTTCCTTAAATTCATTAAAAATGCAAAAGCTGACAGTTGCCCAGGTATAGTGGGAGGTGGTGTGAGTATGTTTTGTCATTGTGACTTTTGGACATACCAACACAAAATGCTTTTAACTTTAATGTTCCTGTTATAGTGTTTAGTTTTTTTTTTTGTGAATTTTTTTTCTGTTCTTTTCTATTGCTCTTGTTTTTCTCTATTCTGTTTTTTTTTTTAATCACCAAAATGCTTGAAGCAATCAACAACATGCATATGTGAAAGTTTTTTAGCTTTAATAAGAAATTTGCTAAAAGCATTTTCTCCTTATTAAATACTTTATTATACAAACAAACGAAAACAAAAGAGTTATAATTAGTCTTTAATTGTAGTATAGTATTAAGTTTAAAGCTACAAACAGAATTGGTAAAAGAAGAAGTAGGAGAACCATTTCAAAAGGATGTATAAATAGAATAAAAATATGAGGGAAAATTTTAGTATTTTATATATAAAACTTTAAGTGTTCGATTCTAATTAGAGAGAATTTTTTTTTTCTTAACCCATTAACGCTCTCTGTACTATATATAGTACACAAGTTTAAAGTGATAGAAAAATCTGCTCAAGCGAATTTTCACTCTGGCAACGTTTTTTCTCTGTCAATAAGACTATATTCAATAACAATGTCGTTAATATAAACCATAGCTTTAAAATAATAGTGAGGGTCATCCCCGTTTTGTCCTAGCGTTTATTTTTGTGTTGAGGTATGAGTGCATATTTAGTTAATTTTTCACAATTTGGCTTTACAAAGTACATAAAAGTATTTTTTTTTAAACTATAACACCATAATTTACTAAAAAAAAACCACAGAATATTATAAACTTTATAAAGTTTTTCGCGCTGTAATATAAAAAATATTGCTGTACTATCTTCAGTACACTGGTCGATTGAGGTAAGAAAAGGAAGTAAGTACAGAGAAACTTTTTTTATTCGAATTAGAGTTTTTACTTGTTTTTTTCTTTTATTAGTAACGTTTTATTAAAAAAAAAAATAGATTTTGAAAGCAAAGAAAATGGCAAGCCGACGTACTTTTACGTTCAATAAAATCTATTTTGGACTAAAAGAAGCAATTCATGACATTATTAACCAATATAGTTATGATGATGCTGCTTTTGACGTGTTCAAATTACGTCCACTTTGTGAAATTTTGCAAAAAAAAATTTTTGTCATTT
This sequence comes from Phyto melanocephala, assembly GCA_941918925.1. NCBI lineage: Eukaryota > Metazoa > Arthropoda > Insecta > Diptera > Rhinophoridae > Phyto > Phyto melanocephala. The sequence goes on along the minus strand of OW799233.1, from coordinate 128,614,106 downwards.
GGAATCTTTCATGAAATGTATCGATTGATGAATCCATGATTAAGACCTTTGGTTCCCATTCAGCCAAACAATTTATAATGGGTAAGCCTGTGAGTTACGGATATCGTAATAGGGCATTGACTAGCTTTGATGGCTATTGTTATACATGCGATGTAGCCTCTGAGGCTACCACCGATCCTCTAGGCTCTCGCGTTGTGAAGGGCTTATTATCGAGAGCTCCAATAAATCCAAAAGAACACGTCGTTGTAAAATTTTTATTATACTAAAACCTTTTAAACAAAAATTTATCCATGGCTTTTTATAAAACAAATTTATTATATTTCTAGTACATGCAGCTGTACGATTTAAATAGTACAAAAACTGGTCATTATTTGATGCTTTCTATTTTTATGAGTTTTTATTTTTTATTTACAAAATTTAATTATTTTGAAAAAAAAATGTTTGTATTGTATTGTATTGGGAACAAAACTAAAATTTATCTATGGATCTTCATGGTACAATATTTGTTTTGTTTTCTATAAACGCTACTTTGAGACAAAGTACACAAACTGGTAATTATTTGTTGGTTTCTAACTTTTTTTAATTTTTTTAATTAAAAAATTTTGATATTAAACCAAAGAAAAACTTTTTATTCAACTTGTTTCGGAATAACTCCAAAACCGATAATAATAATATAAAAAAGACTTACTGCCTGTTCAACGATGTCGAAAGAAAACCCAAGCGAAATTTTCATTCGTACAAATATATTGAAAACAACAACAAAAACTAAAAATTTGTTTTTGCTTTCAACGATTTGTACGAATAAAATTTCGCTTGGGGTTTCTTTCGACATCGTTAAACAGGCAGTTAAAGCTGATGGGATTTAGAGTTTTTTGAGGGATTGCTTAACAAAATTATAGGGTTTTGTTGGATAGTGTAAATACTTCTGCAAAAAACGTAGATTATTAGAAGAGAAGCATAGAAATCGGTATCAACATGGCAGTGCTTAAAACTGGCATTCAAGTAAGAATTGACTAAGAAAACCTCTTTAATGTAAACAGAGTTTAAGGTCCATTACTCTCACTTGCTTTCAAAGTTAATGTAAGACATAACTAAACGTTTATGTCTCAACATTACTACAGCAAACTGTAGAACTTTGATTCGAATATAAGATTCCCAAAAAATTAACACAAAAAAAAAACAGATTACAAATCGTAATTATACCCTTCACTTGTGGTGACAAGGGTATAATATAGCTTTGTCATTCCCTTTGTAATTACAAAATACAAAATTAATTTTTCAAAAAGCATATCGATGGTCACAAGTAGAAAGGCCCCAACACATACTTTTTACGAACTTGAGTTTTTCAATGATTCCAATACATTTCACACAAATACATCTCGACACAAACATTTAATGCAGTAGTTTTAAAAATAACAGGTTAACAAGTAATTAAAAAAAGAAATTACATTATGATAATAGAGTTTCTGTTACGTATGTTGTTTTAATTCTTTTGAGCTAAGGATCACTTCTCTATATAATAAAAATTATTTTTATTTTATTCCGATATTTCGCTACCACATTGGGTAGCTTCTTCAGGGAAAGTTTTTACAATTAACACAATTAATACAATTAAAAATATTAAATATTATTATTGTATAGTTATATATAGTTTACTTAATTCTTCTTCTTTAATTATTAGTATTACTTAATCCTAAACATAACTAATTAAGTAAAGACTCAAGACATTAAAACCTCTTGTGCAAGTATTTCAAACTACTCACGATAATTATGATATTTAACATTATGATGTTGTGAAACTATGCCTTAATACAACATACCTCTTTAAAATAGTGTCATTTTTATACCCTTCACCTGTGGTGCACAAGGGTATATATAGCTTTGTCATTCCGTGTGAAATTTCTACAATTTTCATTTCCGACCCCATAAAGTATATATTTTCTGAAAGCTTATGAATAGAGGAGTCGATTAAGCCCTGACCGTCTGTCCGTCTGTCCGTCTGTCCGTCTGTCCGTCTGACCGTCTGTCCGTGTGTATGTTGAAATCAACTTTTTGAAGCCCCCCGACATAGGTTGGACCCGGGTAAGGTATTAAAATATCAGAAATATTCGGGAGTAGATCGGTATTGAAAATCAGAAACATCGGTACATAAACAACTGAGATATGAGCAAAAACCCACGACCACCTCGATTTTCTTTTCATAAAAACAACATTACAACAACAACATACATACATACAAACGTGTATACTGGTTAGAGAAAACGTGGCATCGAATCCCAGCTGAGGCAAAAAAATTTTTTTTTTAATTTTTTTAAAATTTTTTTTTTTAATTTTTTTTTTATTTTTTTTTTATTTTTTATTTAATATATTATATATATTTTTATTATTATTTTTTTTTATTTTTTTTTTTTTAATTTTTTTTTTATTTTTTTTTTGTTTTATATATATTATATATGTATATAATAATTTTTTTTTTTTGAATTTTTTTTTTAAATTTTTTTTTTTTAAATTTTTTTTTTATTTTTTATTTTTTTTTAACATACATACGTGAATTTACTGTTATTGCATGACTACACGTTGTGAAGGGTATATAAGATTCGGCACGGCCGAATATAGCGCTTTTACTTGTTTTTTTTTTCAATTATATTTATTTCGTCGAGGTCATCTAATAATTTATTCTTTACTTTTATACTATTTATTGCCAGTAATGTGAAGAAATTTAAACACGTTGTATTCGATGTATAGTCATTATAGTATATAAATTTAATGACAACTACACCACATTAATGTACTTACAAACCTTAATACATACATAAGTAAATGTTAAGAGTAACGAGCAAGGACATTAAGTGTTAAATTTTAATAAAATTTTAATGAATTGCATACAAACATATTTAAAACATATACCGACAAATAAACTAATACTTTGAGCGAAAGACAAAGAGAGGTGGAAAAAAAATTGCATTTCGAACTTTTGCAACTACAGCGAATGGTGAGCAACGTCATCAGGTGTAACAGCAAAGATTATTAAAGAAAAACTGAGAGCAACTGCTATATATACTGTACATATACATATATTTGCATATGTATTGTAGGTATGTAATATTATTTATATAATCACAACATGTAGCCATCATCAGTCATTTACTGTTACGAATTTGTTGCAGGAAACATTTTCCCAAAGTCATGCAAAAATAACTGCTATTTATACTACAAGAACACATACACACCTATAGTTTTCCCTACAATATCATTTATATACAGTATAAAGCATCACTATGCCTACAACAATTTAAAATTGTTTGTTGTTCAAAGGAATCCGCCTTATTTTCAGTGGCGTTGTCGTATCGAAAACGACAGAAATACGACAAGATCTCATTCATTTTACATTGTCGTAAATATTACACGGTACCTAAAAATACGACAACGCCACTGACAATAAGACCGATTTTTACTGTTGTGCACTTGCCATTTGGTTCCACTGTCTTCAATTAATGTTTAACTTTTGGTATTTATCCACTTTCATACTTACATGTGTGAAATAGTAATAATGTACTTGTGCACCTCGTTCAGCTAAAGCCTGTGCATACTCGTTTGTTGGGCAGGTGAAGAAGTAATCGCCCACAGCTCTGCCAATTTGCTGTTGATTATGAAATCCTGGATTATCCTCCCAGCTGGTATACTGCAAGTGTACAAATGGTGTGAGATTTTTTTAATAAAACTTTAGTAGAAGGATGTAAGGCACACACAAGTTTAAACTGTTTAAACATTCAAGAAGTGTTAATATGGTGTTTGATAGGTGTAAGTAAGTAAATTAATTTTCCTGTTGTTTTCTACTTTATGTTTAAATTATTACAAGTTTTATAATCAACTTATCTTCTTACCTTAATAAAATATTTATTTTTAAGTTGATTTTCAATTTGTTTTATATTTAGTTTTAATTTATTTGTTTAAATTAAATGGGGTTATTCTTCAAGATGAATAGAGTTAACTTCTGACTTAAGATACTAGATAGGTACAATCGGAGAGACAAACAATAAAGGTCTCGACTAGGTAGATAGTGATCTTGGTACAATTTGACGAAATAAGTGCTTTCGGTATCAGTAGCGCAATAACAGTTCTTCGTTAATTTATTTTTCTCGGTCGAAAAGTACTAGCTTCGGGAACATAGTAAAATTCTATTAAATATATGTCTGTATATACCTAAGTGTGTTCTTGCTAAGCTAACTTCTTAGAAAGAATTTCAGTTTCATTAATTAATTAATTAATCTATATATATAAAAGTGAAACTCTGTGTGTGTGTGTGTGTTAACTATAGACTCCGAAACTGTAAAACCGATCGGACTCAAACTTTAGCAAGTTGTTGTACACATTACAGGGAGTGTGTATGGGTGGAAAAAAGTGGGCGGGGCCACGCCCATAAAAATTAGTTATCAGTTTTAGCTACTTGCACTTGACCGATTTTTCTGAAACTTTGCACTCATGACCATATAGTTTCGTAATTAGAAAATTGGGCGGGGCCACGCCCATAAAAAAATTATAATTTTGAGATACTTTCACTGGACCGCTTTTTCTGAAACTTTTCACACATATTAAGCTGTCATGACTATATGATTTCGTGATTAGAAAAGTGGGCAGGACAACGCCCATAAAAAAGGTTATAATTTTGAGGTACTTGCACTTGACCGCATTTTCTGAAACTTTTCACACATACTGAGCTCTCATGAATTTACAATTTCGTGATTAGAAAAGTGGGCAGTGCCACGCCTATAAAAAAAGGTATCATTTTGAGGTACTTGCACTAGACTGGTTTTTCTGAAACTTTGCACACACATAAAGCTCTCATTAAAATACAATATCGTGATTAGAAAAGTGGGAACTGCCACGCCCATAAAAAAAGTTATAACATTAAGCTTCTCGCACTTGACCGATTTTTCTGAAACTTTGCACACATATTGAACTCTCATGAGTATATAGTTTCGTGATTAAAAAGGTAGGCGGGGCCACGCCCATAAAAAAAATTTTAATTTTGAGATACTTTCACTGGACCGATTTTTCTGAAACTTTGCACAAATATTGAGCTGTCATGACTATACAATTTCATGATTAGAAAAGTGGGCAGGACCACGCCCATAAAAAAATTTATAATATTGAGGTACTTGCACTTGACCGAATTTTCTGAAACTTTGCAGACATATTGAACTCTTATGATTATACAATTTCTTGACTAGAAAAGTGGGCAGTGTCACGCCCATAAAAAGTTATCATTTCCAGCTATTTGAACTTCACAAATTTTTCTAAAACTTTTCACACATATTGAGCTGTCATGACTATTCTGTTTTGTGATAAGAAAAATGGGCAGTGCTACGCGCATTAAAAAAAGTTATAGTTTTTAGCTTCTTGCACTTAATATTCAATTAAAATTTAGAATGCATTATTCATTAAGGGGCGTAGCAATGCGCGCCGGGCTTTTCTAGTTAAGTATAAACTAAAATCTCTTAATAAAGCATATCGATGCCTTACTTCCTCAACCTCTTATCTTAAAAAATAAAATTTTTCAGGAGAGAAAAAAAAACGGTTCATCTTTTTGGTTTCGGTGTTTGGTTAAAAGTTTAAATGCAATTATTAAGGAATTGATTGTATTGATGTATATTAGTAATAATAATATACTTATCTTTTTTAGCTAAAGCAGGAAATAATCGTTCGTTATGAAAAAGTCTAAACCGTATTTTTTAAGCTACGAGGTTGAGGAAGTAAGGCATCGGTATGTGTGTTAAACGTGTCCTGTTAACTATTAACGTTTTCAAATTTAGTGTATTAATGGCCACTATTTAATCTTGTATTAGAAAAGGGTAAATTTGGTAACGAGAGCAACTTGTTTATACAACCAGGCAATTTTCGTTGCTGGTTGTATAGTGTGTAGTCATGTTTATGGTTGCATTTAAGGTTTTACAAACATCATAGTTTTATATTTTCTGGTTGCTTCATGATTAGTTAAATAGTGTGAATCCTTGTTTATTGTTTTCCTCGTTTAGTTCATTGATAACCACAAAAACGTATAAAAAAAGACTTCTATTATTAATTTTCTTTTTCATAAAATTTACCGTTTTTTTTAAGCATTAATTAAACAATTTACAAAATGTGAGTATAATATCAGCGCAATTAACTTTATCTACAATCATAATTGTTTACAGTTTAACTATAAAATTAAACTTAAATTTGTAAGTGTGCGACTAATTGTGATTACATGTAATTATTTAAATATGTATTTATTAGCTATAAACAATTTAAAAATTTCATATGCATATAAACACACATGTATGTAGAACAGTAAACGATTAATAGTCGTTTGAATTACGATAGCAGTGGGATTAAATAAAAATCTATTACAATTTTATTTCACATGCTAAAGGCACAGTTAATAATTATTTTATTACACACATACCAGTGGATAATATATATTGAGGTGGCTTAAGATAATGTTATGTTTGTTTCTAACTTTTTATATATTATTTTTCCTTAATATGAATACTAGCTACGCACTTTTCTAATCACAAAATTATGTAGTCATCACAGCTCAATATGTGTGTGCAAAGTTTCAGAAGAAACGATCTAGTGCAAGTAGCTACAAATGATAACTTATTTCTTATGGGCGTGGCACTGCCCACTTTTATAATCACGAAATTGTACAATCATGAGAGTTCAATATGTGTGTGCAAAGTTTCAGATAAATCATTGAAATTCAAGTAGCTGAAAATAAAAACTTTTTTATGGGCGTGGCACTGCCCTCTTTTATAATCACGAAATTGTATAATCATGAGAGTTCAAGATGTGTGTGAAAAGTTTCAGATAAATCGTTGAAGTTCAAGTAGCTGAAAATTATAACTTTTTTATGGGCGTGGCACTACCAATTTTTCTAACCACGAAATTGTATAATCATGACAGTTCAATATGTGTGCAAACTTTTAGAGAAATCGGTTAAGTGCAAGTAGATAAAAATGAAAAAAATTTTTACAGAAATTTTGTGTATTATTTTGACATCTCAAACTTTTAAAATATTAAAAATTTATTCATCAAGAAGAAGAACAATTGAAATCAAATTATTATTAAAAAAACATGGCTTGATTGGTTTGTAATCATACTGTTGTCTCACCTATTATTTAATGATTATTTGTAATTTTTAATGCTTTTGAATATATTAAGCTCTTCAGAAAGGATAATTTTGTACATATGAAGATGAGGGTCTTTTGTTAAAATCTGTTGCATTGAAAAACCTTTCGTGCAATTTTAAGTTGTTAAGTACGATAATGAATTGAGGTTTTCGAGTTTTTGGCTACTTTCAAGCTTCCAACAACAACATCTTCAATAAACCAACCGGTACTTTGACGGACAGAAGTCTTGCTGTTCATAACCGAACCACTTTCTTAAAATTTTGTGACTGCTCTTTAAATGATTGACTTTCTCGACTGAAAATTATTTAAAGTTTGAAAACTGTCTCAGCATAACTTCTAAAATTTTTGTAGATATTTTTCACAATTTTAACGCGTTGTTTCTTCGCAAATCTCGCCATGTTTGGTAATCGTCACAAACTATCTGATAGCTGCCAAATTTCAGAATAATAAAAATTACACTAAATTTAAAAATTGCATTCTTACCGGTACACCTTTTATCTAATTAAGTAATCACGTCGTAATCAAATTACAATTACAATTCAGAAAATAGTAAAATCGCTTCAAAACTACTGAGATATAAAAGTCATTACAAGCGATTCGGTATATTTCCTCAAATTTTAAAACAAAAATCGAGTTTTTTTAAATTTCAAGGGAAAAATAGACTAAAGCAGGCAGCAAATGAAATCAAAATGAAAGTCAACTATGGTACTTCTTGGAAAAAATTCAAATTCTGTATAGGAATCGAAACAACTTGGCATTTTACAATTTGGTTTTAGTTTCACCATGGCTGCTAGTAATAATTGTGATAAAGACGTTCAAAGAATTTTCACAAACATATATGTGTTTTAGTGAAGGGTATAGAAGAGTCTGAATGGTTTCGAATTTTAAAGTCGATTTCACTGTGAGGCACATATTTGAATAGACTTTTAAACAAAAATATCGATTAAAAAACATTTACAAGTGTATTCGGTAATATCGAATTTTGAACAGCCTTTACCAGCATATAGTATAGAACCCTTTAAAACTTAATATCAACTAATATATTCTATTCCATATCAGCGAACAATTAAGTCTACCATTGCAAACTTAAATGTTTTTCTGACATAAATTGTTGTGAAAAATTCTGCTGCTAGATGATGTTCTAGCAGAACTTGATAGATATGAAAATTCTACTCTTGCCTTAATTATAAGCTTTAGGCTAATCTATTGTAATAACCATTCATTATGTACTTATTGTCTATAATATTATAAACAGAACATACTTTAATGCACTCCAAAAACAAATGCTGCAGAAATTATCAAATAATAATTAATAGAGAGATTTACATCAACAGGACAATTAAAACAATAGCTTAGGTGTTCATTTAATATTGCATATAACACTAGTAATATACAAAATTGATAAAATTACATTGTTTGAACAAAAAAAAAGTAAAAATTAAATTAAAAAACAATAGCATAATCTACCGCATTTGTTTTGCGGTTCCCAACTCGCTTGTCACTCTTCCACTTCAATGCATAAAATTTAATTTTAGTTTTGCGGTTTCCATCTCGCTTGTCACTTTTACAATTCAATATTTAAAACTGAATTTTAGTTAAGTAAATACTTGATGTAATCGATTTTCAGGCGTTAATGTATTGTGACATTCAACATGTCTGCCAAATATAAATGTTGCAAATTAAGGACATACGACAACAAACTGCTCAATTATAAAATGCCAACAACAACTCATGTGTCATCATCAACGTCACTTCATATTGAAATATTTTTGTATTATATTCGATTCCTGGTTCTTCTTTTTTTTTATTTTTTTAACTTTTTTATTCTTCTTTTGCAGTTACTGTTACTATTGTCGTTGCATGTGTGGTTGGATATGTTATTTTAAAAAAGTGTATGCAATACAACAACAAAAAACTGAATTGTTAAATATAAAATCACATGAGAAATTTTATAAATTTTTTATACCCACAAGAATAAACCTTTTTTTTATTTCGATAAAAATTAAGTGTCAAAGACGGATGCAATAAATTTATACTGGAAACGAATGAACAAAAAAAAAATTTTAAAAGTAAAAAAAGTAGGAAACTATAAAATAAATTACAGCAGACACTATAGCAGGGAATATGAAAAGCACAACTGAACTAATGGTATTGTAGTAATATTAAACGAGAAGTAAATACTTGTGTGGATGTGTAAGTTTTTTTCAAACGTTAGTATATCTTGTAACTATGTATGTATGTACATTTGTTGTGTTACATGTGGGGATTAAAAAAAATAATAGTTACAATTTGTATACCTCTGTCAAATCCATATCCATACTCATATTAAAGAGCAACTTTGCTAAGTAACTGATTCATCATCGCACAGCTTAAATACAAAAAGCTAAAGACATAAAATTCGGATGGAGGGTTTCATTTCTGATGTATAGGTCCACTAAGAGGGATTTTTGGTAATTCAAACTTTCTTATTTTCAACACCGATCCGATTCCGAATAATTCTTATACTTTAGTATCTCACGCGGGTCCAGGCGATGTCGGGGGGTTTCAAAAAGTTGATTTCAACATACACACGGACAGACTGACAACTCTTAATCGACACCCCTATTTATAGGCTTTCAGAAAATATATACTTTATGGGGTCGAAGATGAAAATTGTAGAAATTTCACACGGAATGATAAACCTACAACCTTACACTCACTGTGAAGGGTATAAAAATAAGCTGATAGGAATCTAGACCCTTTTTTAATTGTTGAAGCCCTTACGGTTAAAAACTATATTTTCAAGCACATAAACATAGGAAAAATCATATTTTGTTCTGTGTATGTTTAGCAATTATGTGTCTGTATGTATGTATGTGCACAAATTGCAGTGTCTATTTTATAATTCTTCCTCCCAGTGGCGAACTTTCGTCAATGAATCATTGCCACAGAATCAGTATCAAGTGGCAATTTTCACGAAATTATCGTAAATGAAAGTTTTATTGATAAATCCACATGACAATGAAACACAAAAATGACGTTATGCATTATAACATCATTAAAGGGTCAGTATAATTATGAAAGTTTAAAATTCCAGACATTTCCTGTTATGACTACTGCTAACAGCATACAAGAGTGCGCCAATAAATCACAAGGATATTGCCTGTTAAGACTGATTAATACGCGAAGTCCTACGAGATAAAATCAACTTTAGTCATCTATGTGTGTTTGGGCATTTACTTTAAAATTTTATAAAAAGAAGTCAACATTTGTCATCGATGACTTAACATTGTCAGCGTTTGTTATGATGAAATATGATAACGTTTGCCACAATATGCCCCGTTCGCTGGAGTATTAATTATGTGTAGCATCTATATTGTTTATCTCTGGTAGTCTTCTTGTTGTAATATTGTTGTACCTGTTATGTTTAGAGTGCATTTGTTAACTGCACAGTGGGCTGGTAACAATGTTTTTTAATCTGCTATTCCTTTCAGTAATTTATAGTCTGCTATAAATACTTAACTACACAAATGTATGTAAAAATAACACAAAATATAAAATTCCGTTAGGTCATTCACTTTTCTCTTGTTTAAAGTTTTAAGTAACACCTAACAAATGAAACTTTTAACCTACTTATTAACTAACCTTGAAACATCAAATTACCTTGTATAACAAATTAATAAATATTATAACTTTTATTGATTTGTAATAAAACTTAGTTTGTAAGAAAAAAAATATAAAAAGAAAGTAAATAAAATAAAGTGAGGTCAGTTACGTTACAAAACTAAAATTACTACGCGTCGTTCTAAATTTTGACTTTGTCGTTCCAACATACATATGTTAATGTACATGTGGGAATGCCAACATATACACCTACTGTACTGTTATGTCATTATACCCTTTACCTGTGATGCACATAGGGTATATATAACTTTGTCATTCCGTTTGTAATTTCTACAATTTTTATTTCCGACCCCATAAAGTATACATTTTCTAAAAGCTTATAAATAGAGGAGTCGATTAAGTCCTGACCATCTGTCCGTGTGTTGGTTGAAATCAACTTTTAGAAGCAACTATATGTTCCTCAGATCTTTATATGGCATCAATCTCTTGGAAATATCCAGGAATGAATCGCTATTGAAATTCAGCACAATCGCCCCATAACTTTCTGAGATATGAGCAAAAAACCACGATCACCTCGTTATTTTGCACAATTACAACAACAACATACATACATACTGGTTAAAGTAAACGTGGCATCGAATTCCAGCTGAGCCAAAAATTTTTTTTTTTATTTTATATATATTTATATTTTTATAATTTTTTTAAAAATTATTTTTTTATTTCTTTAAAAACATTTTTTTTTAATTTTTTTAAAAACATTTTTTTGAATTTTTTTATTGTTTTTTTTTTTTGTTTTTAATAAATTTTTTTTTTATTATTTTTTGTAACCTTTTTTTTTGGAAACATACATATGTAAACTCAATTTATAATATTTTTTTAATAATGGCATAATCTCTTTATACTAAAATATGTATCACCTTCTTTGTACAACTTCGATATGCTAGTAAAAATGTTTTCGTAAATTAAGTCTTTCAATGAAAGTGGGCGTTAAAGTAGGCGTGTCAATATAGTTTCTACTAATAAATAAAACTGAGATATCTCAATATAGTCCTTTATTCTTCCAATAACTTTATCCATAGAAAAATTCTATAAATTTATGATAAACCGTTATATGGGAGGTAGGCGTTAAAGCACAACATTTCATCATCATGCCTCTAATTTTGTCGGTTTTATGAGCTTTTAAATTTCATTAACAGTGGATAACGTGAAAAGTGGGCGTTATAGTAGGCGTGTCCAAGTTGTTTCTGCTAATGAATAGAACTTAGATATTTAAATATAGTCCCTTAATTTTCCAAAATCTTTATTCATAGAGAAATTATATGAATTTGAGATAAAGCGTATATGGGAAGTGGGCGTATCACATTTATTTTCCGTTAGAGCAAAGCCTTTGATCAAAAAGCAATGCTTGCAAAGTTTCAGAATCGTACATCTAATTTTGTCAGTTTTATTGTTTTAAATTTTAAATATCCCGAAAAATACACTGTTCGGTATAAATTTTTGTACATTTTGATTTATAACTCCTTTCCTAAAGCATAGATTTAAGCAGTTTTCAGTATTTTTACTCGGGAAATTTATATTCTCAGTTTCATGAGTCTACGTTAATGCGTTTGGACACAATTCAATGTTATTCGATGTTGGAAGGACACTGTTTTTTCGACCTACTCTTGTATTACGAGCTATAACTCTCTTCCTAATATTCCGATTTAGCTCATTTTCAATACCAAACAAACCTTCTGTATAAAATATATTCTGACAAAATTCGAGCCCCCTAGCTTTTTTGGTGCGACCTCTATCGTGCTTTCAACAGACGGACAGACGGACGCACATATCTGGATCGTCATAAAATTAAGCCCAGATTCAGAATATATATTTATACTTTATATGGTCTAAAATGAATATTTCTATGTGTTACAAACGGAATGACAAAATGAATATACCCCCAACATTATTTTGGTGGCGGATATAAAAACAGGACACAGACCAAAAAAACTGCAAACAGCTACATACATTCATAATATGGCAATGCAGTGCAGTTTTTTTATAATTTAATCAAAAAAGGAATAAAAAACTGCATGTAATTTACAAACATACATACATATAAGCTTGTATACGGGAGTGTAAATACATAATCGTATTTAAAATGGGTGGCCAGCCGTATATTGTTTTATTTATGAGAAACGTGGGTATTGTAAATTTAAACTATTGCAATTTATTTCTGATGTTCATGTGTCGTACACATTTACATAGTACAGACACACATACATAAATATATAATATTTATACCCTTCACACAGTGAAAAAGGGTATATATAGGTTTGTCATTCCGTGTGAAATTTCTACAATTTTCATTTCCGACCCCATAAAGTATATATATTCTGAAAGCTTATGAATAGGGGAGCCGATTAAGCCCTGTCAGTCTGTCCGTCTGTCCGTCTGTCCGTCTGACCGTCTGTCCGTGTGTATGTTGAAATCAACTTTTGAAGCCCCCCGACATAGGTCGGACCCGGGTAAGGTATTAAAATATCAGAAATATTCGGGAATAGATCGGTATTGAAAATCAGAAACATCGGTTCATAAACAACTGAGATATGAGCAAAAACCCACGACCACCTCGATTTTTTTTTCACAAAAACAACATTACAACAACAACATACATACATACAAACGTGTATACTGTTTAGGGAAAACGTGGCATCGAATCCCAGCTGAGTAAAAAAAAAATTGTTTTTAATTTTTTTTAAATTTTTTTTTTATTTTTTTTTTTATTTTTTTATTTTTTATTTAATATATTATATATATTTTTATTATTATTTTTTTTAATTATTTTTTTTTTTAATTTTTTTTTTATTTTTTTTTTGTTTTATATATATTATATATATAAAAAAAATTTTTTCAATTTTTTTTTAAATTTTTTTTTTATTTTTTTTTTTTTTTTTTTTTTTTTAACATACATACGTGAATTTATAATTTTTCAATGGGATGTTTTTATATGTATGTATGTATGGGATGAATGGTGACACAAACTACTGTTATTGCATGACTACACGTTGTGAAGGGTATATAAGATTCGGCAGGGCCGAATATAGCGCTCTTACTTGTTTTTATTTCAATATTCCCCTACAAACAAATACCACATTTTTTATTGTATTATTTTATTCGTTTTTAATCAATATCAGTTACATGCGACTATAAAAGTTGTTTTAAATATTTATTTTGCCCATAAATTTTATTGCTTCATAAAGATATAAAAACTGTTGTTGTTGTTGGTGTTGTTGTTTAGTGTTTAGTGTTTGAGGTAAAACATTTATATTTAAATGATTATCGAATTAAATTTACCTGAAATATAATCGCTTCCTGTTCAGCTTGCGAGGTTTTATTAAATATATTATACATTATTTCTAAATATTTATCACGTGCCAATGATGTTGCTTCATCTTTATCGAAGTAATCAATAAAATCGTACAGTAGAAAATATGTGCCTGAAAGTAAACAATTCATAAAGATGTCTTTAATTAGTGAGTAAAAGATAATGTTAAAAAAATAAATAAATATCATATTTGAAAACAACAAAAACAATTACGAATGTGTCAATTAAGAATCGAACCATTGTACACCACGCAAAACCGAACAATGAAGCAAATTAGTAGAATTTTTCTTTTCCAATGCGCATTTAATAACCAAAAATTTATTTTCTCAAATGAAAAATATTTTCCTTTAACACAATTTTTTTTTCTTTTCATTATAAATTATAACAAGTAAGAGTGCCATATTCAGCTGTGCCAAATTCGATAATAGCCGAAATGTGCCGAATTCGATAAATTTATTTACAATTTTACTTTGTTATTTCCGACGCCATCTTTAATTTTACTATTTTACAGAGATCACTGTATTTTACCACTCAAGCCTTTTTATTAAAAAACCCATATTGACGGCGATAAGAAATGGATTTAATACTTTTATGTAATTTTGATATTAAAATTAAGGGGGATGGATTAAAGAGGGAAAATATTTAATTACTATATTTGACCCATTTATAAATTTGTTGTGCGTTATTTTCTAGCAGTGGCAAATGTGCAATTTAAAATACCTATAATGAATGATATTTTCCTAGGCAAGCCCCTATATTTGAGACCCTTATTGTCCCTTTCGATTGCCTAGAAGATAAACAAAAATGTTTTCGTTTAAAATTTTAGGAAAATACCGAAGCAGTTGTATTTTGGTGCTTATAAATAAAGGTTGTTTTTTATAAAGGTTCGAACTTTTAAATGAATTAAAATAGAAACGAATTTTATAATTAACAGAAAATTTACTTAATTTAAAAGATAATCTTCTGGCACTATAATCAAAATATGACTGGCTGGTTTGGACGTAGTCTAAACTGGAGGTCCGATTTTCAATGACTTTTTCCAACATTTGTGGCCATATATAGGCAATAATACGGAAAATGGTGTCCTGCAAGTTATCAATCGCTTCTGGCGTATCGGCGTAAACTAGTGACTTTCCCACAAAAAAAGTCTAGCGGCGTTAAATAACACGATCTTGGAGGACAATTCACGGATCCGAAAAGTGATACTATGCGGTTACCAAACGCTTACTTCAATAAATCAATTCTGGCATCAATTGTGTAGCATGTTGCACTATCTTTTTTAAACCTCAGCTCCTACACATCATGGTTGTTCAATTGATGAACGAAAAAGTCAGTGATCACGACTCTATAGCGGTCACCATTAACTGCAAGTTTCTGACCAGCATATTTTTTAAAGAAGTACGGGCCAATAATTCCGCCAACTCATAAAGTAAACCAAACAGTTAGTTTTCTCGATGTCACAGTGTCTCAACATATACCTGAGAATTATCATCACTCAAAAACAAAATTGACATTAATCGCTAAACAAAATTCGCTTATGAAAATTGGAATCAATTTTAGTCTTGTTTTGAATATATTTACCGAATCTACGCCTTGTTATTCATGAGTCAGTCTATTCATTTAAAATGCCAAGCCAAACATAATTATAAATCACTTGACAGCTGACGAAATAGCCGCCAGTTAAAAATGTGTTGCCAATTTAAATTTCGTTAGCTCTATAAAAAACATCCGATACCTTAGATTTTTTCAAACTGATTTGTTGGATTTTATCGGCAATAATTTTTGAGACTATAACTTGGAATCTTTAATACACTTGATACAATGTTAGGCCAAAGAAAAAAATGCGGGAAGAAAATCGAAACTTTTCGAACGTAGTAAACGTAATTGTATCAAGCGCAAAAGGCTCCACAAAACTGCTTAATAATAAAATCTAATATTTACGGTTAAAAAGTCTCAAGCAGTCTAAATTCCTTCGCTGCTAAAAAAAAATTAAGAATGCGCTACAACTGGTGGCCTGACATATAAGGGCGCATTTAGAATTTGCTTAGGACAACATGAGATCAAATTAGAATAAGATAGGAAGTTCTGTTTGTAGATAATTTTTTCCCACGAGAAAAAAATTAACCTTAGACGGTCCAGATGGGTACAACTCCTATTGAAAAGATTTACATAAGAAACTACACTATTTTTCCAAGAAAAAATTTGGTAATGGTTTTGAGAGCCTTATCTGCCCATTATGCACTAAAAAAGCTTTCACCAGTACCAAGCTAAATTCGATAGAAAGAGCAATTCTTATAAAGAAAGACACACTTGAAAAAAAATTTCGAGAATCCAAAAAAAAAATTATTTATCAGCAGGATAATGCCACGGTTCGCAAAAGTAATCAAGCCACAATTAAAAAGGCCATCATGTTTTCCATACAAAAGTCCTACGAAAAATGTCTTTAAAATTATTGTGCGCAAAATATATGCTTGAAATAAGTTAAATGGCACGAATATGTAGCTCAAAGCCGCTCTGTTTAAAACTTATAAAAACTATGTCAAACCGAATCTCCGAGTTATTTTCCAACCACGGAAACCAAACGCACCTCTGATAAATAATTTCTTGCTTTAATTTTTTCTTAATAGTGCAGCGTATTACTCTGAAATCAAATCAATTGTTATAACGATGAAATAAAAGTAAAAAAATAATGATTTTTTTACTTCGTTATTGATGTTAAATGCTCTTTTCGGTGGTATAAAAAGATATTTTCTGATCTTTGTGTTAATATAAAAAATACTGCGAATTGATATCTGGCTATAATATTTCATCGCTGTGTACGTGTACTTAAACCTAGTTATCGATGTAGAGGTTGCAATTTTAATTGTATTTTTGTAAAATCTTCAAGAAAATATGAATTATATAGATTTTTGTTACAGTAAGTCCTTAATTTCTTCTAACCCTCATATAAATGTCATCCTTTAAAATGGACTTTAGCGGCCTTATTCATAACAAAAAGTTGGCATAAAGTTATCATAAAGTTTATTCATAACACACATGCCAAACTCTGGCTAACATTTTGCTAAACTCTTGTTAACGAGCTGCCAAGCGTTTGCCGACTTATGAAAAACAGCTGTTCTGTGTCAAAAAAATTTTATAAAGAAAAGAATAAAAATTTTTGTGCACGAAAAATATATTGTTCGTTTATTTTTTTAATTTATTTTTAAGTTTTAAAAATTGCTAGTATGGATGGAAAAACCAAAAAATTTCAAAATCAGGGATGATATACAAAAAATGGTTGCATTTTTAAGGAGTATCATACAATTTCAGAGTTGATTTAATAAAAGTTGGCAGACGGATAAAAGTTTATTGTGAATAAACTCTGTGCCAACGAGCTGACAAGCTTAATCGGCATTCTAGTTAGCAGCTCGTTGTATGTAGTGTATAAACTGTGGCTAACTTTTTGTTATGAATAAGCGCGTAGGTTTCTAAGCTCACTTATAAATATTCCTAAAAAAAAATTAATTAAACTCAGTTGAGTCAAATATTAACAGAAACCCGCTCAACAAATGTTGTGACGATCAGTTTATTATAAGTAAATTCCAAAGTATCAACTAAAACAAAAACTGATTCATAGAAATACAAATCTCTTAACCGAGTTTTGTAAAATCTGAAATCTGGTCTCATTAACACTAAAACAAAAAATATTGCAAATAAATTAAAGTGACCATTATGAAGTTTCGCGTTAACATAAGTCGTTCTGTATAAGTTTTTAATAAAAGATCCAACCATCGTAATGATAATAAAACTGCTAGAATAGGGTTGTATACGATATAATATGGTCATAATTAACCGCCTTTAATTTGCTTACTTTTTCCATTTTAAGTGCTTCATACTTGTTGTGGTTGGTGTCCTTGACACATCTTTTTCATGTAAAATACATTATTTTTACTCTTTGCTTTTTATTTTATTGGTTTTGTTTTGTTTTTCGTTCTCTTGTTGTTTTTATTTTACATAACCCTAAGGATTAATACTTAAATACCCCCACAATCGTATGAGATTTTTCTTTTATTCTGTAAATGTTACCGTACTAGTTACTGTTATCTCTCGCACTAATATACCTCCACAACTTGAACTCACTCTGTAACGTTCATTTATTAAACTCAAGTGCTGCTTTGATTTTTGTTGTAAGTACTTACTACTAGTGTACCTATCTGACTTAAGTTGTAATCGTTTTTATGTTGCACGTGTAAGTTAAGTGTGGTCCACAATGTAAAATCAAGCAATGTACATTGTAAGCAAGTCACACCTTTTGTTAAGTATTTTATGTAATGTTTTCGTTTATTGTTTATAAAATATTGTTTTTGTTGTTAACCCTTTGTGGAATTAAATATGTTTAACCATAACCATTACAATTTTATCTATCTGCCATTCTGCTTGTAATGCTACGAGGAATTGGTTGTTACTATTACGAATTATTTATTAAGTGTGATGTTTTTTATATTATTACTGTTCACCATTGGAGTAGCATCTCCACAAAAGTCTAGTAACATCCCGGATGTTTACATAGTCAAAACAGAAACAAAAAATAAAATTAGTTAAATGAGGAATATTTCAAATTCCTCATATTTTTCAACTTGATATAATTCTATTCGGAATGTAATTTTATTGATTACATTAGTAATAATGTCTCTATCCTTTTACCCATAACCATTATAAGAGGATGTGGGGGTTTGTTTTGACCACCCCCCAAGTTTTAAGAAAATTAAATTTTTTAATATACATTAAATTTAAGATCACTTTTTCCTTAAAAAATCTCGAATTTTGTGTCAGCAAGGAAAAAAATGTTTAATTGATGGTACCGCTAAAAAAAACATCGATTGATCAGCAGAACTTACAATGAATGTGTTCGATGTTAACATGCGATAAATGGTTTTTTGAAATTCAGAAATTGTGATTTTGACACGGAAGATATTAAAGCAATAATTAAAACGATTTGAAGCCGAGATTTCCTGTAAGACGATTCCTCATGTCCGAAATGCTTATGAATTCGGTGGGACCAAAAGGGCTATATCTATTATAAATTAAATCTGTTCAGACCATTACAGCTACAAAAGACACAACTGGTCCTTTTGAAGCAAGAAAAACATCAAAAATATGCGCCAAGTTATGAAACCATACTACCATGGTCATACTTGTGAACTTTTTTACAATGTATTCTTTCGAAACAAACAGCACAACTACTTATACGGGAATAAAGTTTACAAATCGTAAACATTTATTTTCAAAATTTTCGCTAAGTTCACTACGTTCGCTAAACTTATAAACCGCTTCTTCAAGCTATCAGGGCGCATTACCGTCCATCCGACCAGGTAATATGGATCGATTTTTTAAGATGATATTTATTCAAATCGAAGATATTGTCGCCGTAGACGTGAGTGAGACACAGAATCAATTTTGTCCCCGCCCAACAACTGATGCAACAACAAAAGCCAACAGACCATAAATTAAAGAGAACACAATCCGTATAATCCTCCTGAGGCTCCATTACATTCCAAAAAAATAACTATCTAGTGCGATTCACATACCGAAAGATTTGTCCGTCCATTTGTTTTTAATTTCGAAACCGCTGCCAACATAAACGTAAATAACAGTGCCAAAAACTGTCTCTTTGTTGACTTAAGCGTTTGGTGACCGAATTATCTCAAGAAATATGCCTGTGAATTGCCCACCTCATTCGTATGATTTGACACCTTTGAACTATTTTTTGTTTGGGGAACATCAAATCTCTGATTGATGCTGATAAATCAGCAACAATTGATCATTAAGGAGCCAGCATTCGACGAACTATTTACCACTTTATGACGATGTAAACTCAAAAAAGTGGTGTAAAATTGGACCGCCAGGATGATGTTCATAACGGGCAGTCCCGGTGGACATATGACAAAAATATTTTTTAAATATTAAATGCTATGAAATTTGTAAGCTAATGAAAAAAATGTTTGTGTCTTATTTAAAAAAAATTATGTCCCTAAAAAAGCACCCAATACGTGCATGTTCGATGCAGAACCATTTTTCTGGATTATCTTTCTCTTTAAAAACAGGGTTTCCGAAATTGGCCCAATTCGTAATGGCCTCCAGAAATTAGCTATTTATTTGACACGGTAAAAATGTTTCAAAATATAAGTTAACCATTTGGGAAAATCACGTATTTCTAAGTTATACACCTGATAAGTACAATTTTATTGAAAGAATTTAAAACATTAAATTTTGTACACTTAACAGGCTATACGCAGGGGTGAATTCAACTGATCCGCTATAGTTTGTTGTGCTAAATTTTTTATACCCTTTACTGGCATGTATTAAAGGTATCTTAAAGCTCCAAAAATTAACAATATTGAAGGGGGCGTGCCCTAGACAAATATGTGGGTAATTGTTCTTTAACCAAAACAATAGTTAACACTCCATCTTGTTCAAACTACATGTTGCGGTTGTCATGACCTTTAATGTAATGCCCATATTAGGTTGTTAAAAAAATATATATATAAAATCCACCATCTTGTTGCAGTGCCTATCATGATTTTAAATTTTTCACCGATTATATGGATTTTACTAATCAAGGCCTTTAATTTAATTTCCAAATTTGTTTCCGGTACCATCCTATAATTTAGAAAAATACGTAGCGTATTTTGTTCTCGACGCCATCTTGAAATTTAAATTTTTTCAAATTAATTTGTATTCCTTTAACCAAATCTACTAATTTGATATCCGTATTAAGGGGGTTTCGAAAAATATAAATCTTTTAACGCCATCTTGTGTTTGGCATTTATGAAAACTTTATATTCTTCCATCTAAGCTCTGTCATTTTATACCAAAATAGAGTAAGTCAATTTAAGTAAAGCTTAAAAAAATTTATTTTTGTTTGTTAATTTTAGAAGAAACAGTAAAATAACTAGTAGAAATTGAAATAAAGATTTAGAAAAACACAGAAACAAACGAGTTGTATTTTGGTGTCTACATCTAAGTAAGCTAAAAATAATTTTCGGATTTGTGCTAGTAATTTGTTGTGAATACCATGTCCTATTAATATTTTGGGAGCTTTAAAAACATAATATAAAGAATTTTCGAAAAAAAACCCTGATCAGAGACCGATTCGTCTTAAATTCCCAAAAATATTCCCAGTGGCATATTACAAACAAATAAAGACAGACATGTTTGTTAATCATTCCAGAGCTTAAAATTGTTAGTTTTCTTATATCCTGGCAGATTATGGTCCAACTTTGCTCGGCATATAAGTTGTAAAAAGAACAATTTGTGATTTAACATAATAAAATTATTTACCCTCGTCTTTGACATTTCCAATCATAATATCATAACCAGTCATGTCAGCCGATTTCATTAATGTCATGGGATCAGCTGGTAAAAATGCACCATCGATTGTCGGAGCTGATGGAAAACTTAAGATACCCGAATAGGAGTTCCATTGTTGTACAGAAATTGTTTTGGCATCCACTCCACGCATGCACGACATGACCGACTGTGGATTTTCCTAAAAAAAAAAAAAAAACAAAGCAAAAAACCACATCAAAGCAATTCAAAATCTCTATTAAGAATAAGAAAGAATATTTTATTTCATTTATAATTTTAAAACGATAACTTACTGTTAACATTGAGTCATTACAATTGCAATCATTAACGAGTTTTTTACTTATCTCCACTGCCTTCTCGGAAGTCATATGACTCCAGGGTGCATTCATGGTACCCGATTGCATCATGCCGCGCTTTACTAGACCTCTGGTAACCGGCGAAACGAGCTGAGCATTTACCGAACTTGAACCGGCTGACTCACCGAATAAGGTCATCCATTCTGGATTACCACCGAAAGCGCGAGCATTCTCTTTGATCCAACGCAAGGCCAAAGCTTGATCCCAGAGACCAACATTACCGGGCGCTTCCTCTTCAAAACCTGGCATAACCGGTGAAAGATGTAGAAAACCAAATGCACCGACACGATACTGAAACGAGGCGACAATCACATTTCCCACCGCCGACATAATGTCAGCGTTGTAAATGTCTAAGGTGGCCGAGCCAGTCATAAAACCACCACCATAGATCCATATCAAAATGGGCAGGCCATTTGTAATGTTTTGGGGTGTTGCACTATGAATTAAATGGTCGGGATCACCTTTAGATGTGTGCTAAAAGAAAATTAATATTGAAAATAATGAAATTAAAAAAAGTGATCTTTTTGTATTTGTAAAATCTTGAAACTTACCTCACCGCCATTGGCTCCGCGACCATGACGTAGTCGCGCTTTTGCTGGAGCCCAAATATTCATATAGAGACAATCTTCTGATACATTTGTGTTGGGATTCCATATCTCTTCACCGGAAAAGCCAGGGAAGTACTCGTATCTGTTATAAGAGATAAAAATTTGCAGAATTTAAGTTAAAAAATATTTTTACAATGAGCTGGTTTTTAAGCATAAAAAATACATTAAAAATATGTATCGGAGATTTGACAATAGTGAAAAGAAAACTAAATAACATTTACAGATTTACATTCTAATTAGTTTGATTTACACTCTAATTTCTTTAGTTAAATTTATAATAGTTTTATTTACATTAAATATTTCCGTTGGTTGGCCGGCTAACATGCTAAGTAATACACAGCCGATATTTCGTATTATGTACGGCATACTTTAGGGAATAGCTATTTTCCTACATATTACTTAACATAAATATCTAATTCTTAATTCAAATGCAAAGGCCTTTAAGAATTAACAGAATATACTCGTGCGTTTATGTACTTTCAGGAAACTTGTGGAAAGTTACAGAATTGCACAATTAGATGACACCGCCACATGAGTATGTTAAAGAATTTCTTTTATAACTAATTTCAAGTGTTATTATTATTATTTGCAAAAAAAGAATCCCAGTTTATTTAAAGGAAACAAACCAACGTTTATAAAAACTATAAACGTAATAATAATTTTTCAATTTTAAGTCTTATACAAAAGTTTTCTAAAAATACATAACTTAACTGATATTTTTCGCAATATTTGTTCAATTAAAAGATTTAGGGCCGTTTTCATAAAAAATATTTTAGGTTTATTGAAGGCTTATTTGACAAATTTCTCTACAACATCTGTCAAATAAGCCTTTAATAAACCCAAAATATTTTTTATGAATGCGGCCCTTAGTCTTTATTTAAATGAAAGTACCATTTTAATAATTGGAGAAGAATCAAATAATTTTTTAATTAATAATATTAATTTCGTATTTAAAATTAATACTATTTGTTTCTGTGTATACAAAAGCTTAAAAAACAAACATATATATATATAAATTAACAGTTTATAATTTTAACTTTAATTTTAATGTAAATCATTTAATTTTGGATGAAAAATTTTGTACGAGTTTTTTACGAATTGAGGAAATTATGACAAGTAGGATATACTTATTAGAGTTTTTAATAAAAATGTACAGTATTGTATAAAATAGGACTTTAATACAATAATTTTTTTTTTATTTTGTTAATAACTGTAAATCGGTCAATCGGTCAAGCGGTTAGTTTAGTTAAAAAATGTAATTTAATAGGGGTTCGTAAAAAATTAAATATGTAGATTATTGGCAAAAATTAACTAAAGTAACAAGTTGGCCTCAAATCTACTGTACAACGCCCACTTCCTACATTTATTATTACTAAATTGTATATAAAGTCATGAACTGTAAAAAAATTAAATACTGAATTTACTGTTCGTGTTTAATTTTATAATATTTGGATCAGAGTTAGTGGTTGAAGAAAATATTTTTTTATATGAGTGTGTATTTTTTTTATAAAATATGATATTGTAACTTTACCCAAATAAGGTGAATATTTTATTTTAATGCAGAACTCTGTTAAATTCACACATAAAAACAATTTACATATTAATAGGTGAGCGTAAAAATGAACATAGCACACATAATCTGTCATGAACCATAGATTCGAATAATATTTTAAAATCTTTTGCAACACAAAAAACACTCCGTAGAGTATTCCTTAGTAACTGTTAGTTAAAATCGGCGTCTCACCTTAGTTTTCTTGTGGTGTCAATCCTTGTCATTCTTACCCATAAAATCTATATGTTCTAAAAGCCTATGAATAAAGATATAAATTGATTTATGTCCGTCTGTCGGTGTGATAGTTTAAATCAACTACTAGAAGCCCCCACAGACCTGTATCTAGTATCAATCTTTTGGAAATATTTAGGAATGAATCACTGTTATAGTTAAGCACAATCGCCCCATAACCTTCTAATATATGAGCAAATAAATACAATTGCCATTTCTTTTTTTCCCACATCTTAAACACAAAGATCAAAATTTTTCAGAACTAGAATAATTAATAGATATATTTGTTACTATTTCTATAAACAATTAGGCCCAAACAATTTTAACAAAAATATATATGTATGTACATATATATTTTGTAAATAAATGAAGCTTCTAAAGTTTACAAATAATTTTTTGGTTGCAAGCTAAAGTTCCGAAAATATTTCTGAGTAAACCTAACAAATCACTTTTATACCAACTGAAATATAAGCAACAAATTACAACTGCCTTGGTGTTTTTCTTATATTTGCAATCGAAAATCCAAATCGAAATGTTACAATTGTAATGACAAAATCTATATGCCAACATACCATTTTTCGGCTCCTTCGCTTTTAAAGTTTTACGCTATTAACATTGCACCACCACACTATTATATTAAATTGACATTAATAAGATTTATGTTTGAAAAACAAAGAGCTGTTAAATTTTGCGATGGTGATTTTTTTTTAAATATATTTAATTTGAACGTTACAACTAGTTGTATGACTTGTTCAAAACGTTACTATTTAAATATATAGCTAGAAAGTAGTGTTATAAACAAAAACATGTAAATATCAATACTAAACCATTCAATTTCAGTTGAAATTCGGAACACTTAAGAGGGACAAATATTTCCAAAAAATATCTATAGGATTTATTCACGAAATTCTCAAAAACTTTATACGAACATCTTAATTGTCATTTCATTAAATTTAAATTCTTTATTTAAGAAAAAATAAACAATTGCGAAAATTATAAAATTTTCTCATATTATACATACATACATGTGCTACACGCAGACTTGAAACAATATAATTTTCAAAATAATTTAGTTGGCGTGCTAACAACATGACCCCATGCTGTATAAATTTCCAAAAAAAAACAATCTTTGTACCCTTTACAGAGTGTGTAGGGGTATTTAGGTTTGTCGTTCCAAGTGAAACTACTACAATACTCACTTTAAACATTATAAAGATTTAATCTATATATATAAAAGAGTAACGTGACTGACTGACTGACTGACTGAATGACTGATTCATCATCGCACAGCCCAAACGCAGAGAGCTAGAGACATGAAATTTGGACAACCGTTTCCTCTTTCAATGTATAGCTCCACTAAGAAGGGATTTTTGGAAATTCGTACTTTAAGGGGGTAAAAACGGGTAAAATCGGTAATCTTATATCTGCTAAACTAAAAATGATACAAATTAAATTGAAAAACTATTGTAATTTGCACAAAAGATAAGCTGACAGATGTCTGGCCTTTTTTGGAATTTTCAACCACTTAGGGGAAAAACGGGTAAAAACTGTAATTTGGTACTTTTTGGTACCCTATGTAACTTCCAAACGCATAAAGCTAGGAAAAAAATTTAAACTGTATTAAGTAATCCGCGAAAAAATATTAATAAGAATTCAGCAATTTTTTCAAATTCATATGTATAAGGGGTAAAAATTGTCCCTTTTTTTGGTACTTTTTTTAAAATAAGCTTTTCTTATATTATTCAATGGGACACAATTTGACAATTATTATTTCCTAATAGAATATGGACAACTGATTGGGTGAAATTTTTGAAAACTTTTTTGGGGACAAAAATTGTACCAAAAAGGGGAAAATTCCGGAAAATGTATGTAATTCCTAATTATACGGCCAATTTTCACAAAATTTTTAATTGGGATTTCACCAGATATAAAAAATTATGTTATTTATTAAAAATTTAAACACATTCGTAACAGGGTAGAAAAGGGAAAAATCGGGAAGAGTTTGGTACTTTTTAGAACATAATTACTTTTATGCAAAAAAGAGTAGATTAACTGACTTTAAATCATGTCTATTAAATTATTTTGTTACATAGATATTTGAACATTTTAAACTTGGAATTTGGAACTTGGACCAAAAATGTACTTTTTCGCTTTTCTATGGTACTTTTTGTATTTTTTACGTTTATAAAGGTAGAATTGTAAAATAAAGGACTATTGATTCCAGAGACTAAAAATGTTATGGGTGACCAAAAAGGTACTTTTTTGAAGTTTTATGGTACTTTTTATATATTCTACGTTTGCGAAGCTGGAATTTTAAAATTAGTGGCTATTGATACAAGGTGAGACCGAAAATGTTATGGTCAACCAAAAAGGTATTTTTTTGAATTTTTTTGGTACTTTTGGCATTTTCTACGTTTATGAAGGTGTGATTGTACCATCAAGGACTATTGATTCCAGGTGAGACTAAAAGTGTTATAGGCGACCAAAAAGGTACTTTTTTTGAATTTGTATGGTACTTATTATATTTTCAACGTTGGCGAAGCTAGAATTTTAAAATTAGTGACTATTGATACAAAGTAAGGCTAAATATGTTATGGGCGATCAAAAAGGTACTTTTCTGATTTTTAATGGGAATTTTTGTGTTTCCTACGTTTATAAATCTAAAATAGTGAAAAAAAAGCCTTTTCGCATTTTTTTTTTACTCTTTGTTTTTTTACGTTTGTAAACATAGATTCTTAAAATTAGTGTTTTTTGATCCGAAGTCTAAATCCTAATATTATGGACTTACTTTTTCTCTTTTTATATGTTTTGTATACATAGAATTCTGAATAAAGGTAATAATAAACCAAGTGGAAGTTTTAGTGAAGGAAAAAATTTTACTTTTATTATTTTTAGGGTAATTTTTGCAAAATATGAATCTTAATTTTTGAAACTCAGTAGCATTGATCTTGCTTTTAGTTAGGAAATATATGCCCGATATATCCTTACTCTACTTTTTATTTTTCTAAGTAAATTGAATCAGAGATACAAATTTTCATAAATTGAACCAAAAATATTTAATAATTATAAATAGAACTTGAGCATTCAATAAATAGTAAGAACTGCGCTAACGAAGTAGCGGGTTAAATGCTAGTTTTAAATAAAGTATTCAGTCGAGTGAGGATTGTCCGTCTGTCCGTGTGTTTGCTGAAACAAGTTTTTTAAGCTCCCCCTAGATCGCGAAAACCCGTTAGTATAAAAATATCATAAATATTCAGAAGCAGATGAGCAAAATTAGCTTTGTATCTTCTGAGATATAAGCAAATAAACACGGCTGGTTATGTTTATCCCTTATTTTCACAACAAAAATTAAAATTTTTGAGCCCAACCATTATTTACAAATATGGTATGGCCCTTAAGATATTCTTGAAAGTTTTTGACAAATCGGTCACTAATGGATAAAGTTATAGGTTAAAAATTTTTAAAAAATATATAATTTTTTTTAAATATATCAAATTTTTCAAACTTCTCACTAGCTTTAAGGCACGCTAAAAACACCAAATTATGAATCCTTGTCTCAAAAATTATTTCTGAGAAAAATAACAAAATCGATTTAAAATTAACTGAGATATAAGCACTAAAATACAACTGCTTTGGTGTTTGTCCTATAATTTTTGTATAATAATTAATTTTTTTTAGTTTCTATACCACTGAGAGACCCAATATGTGTATCAAATTAAAGGGCTTGAGCATTAAAAAATAGTTAAATCCAAAATGGTGTCCTAGATTAAATGGCGAATATATGAGTAAAATATAATCGTTTCGGCTTTGTCTCCATTAACCTCCACAACACTGGTATTTAATCAAAGGGCTTAACCTGTAGAAGACAGTAAACTATTTAAAAAGTTTAAAATTAAAGCTGGCGTTTGAAACAAAATGGAGGAAATTTGTTTCAACCCCATAATATGGATATCAAATAAAAGATCTTAACTGTTATAACACAGATTACTATGTAAAAATTTAAAATCATATATGGCGAAGGAAATAATAAAGCACAAGGGCGTATAACATTAAATCTGAAATTAAAACTATGGCAAGCTGTGTTCACTATAGCTATGTACATTACGGTGAAGGGTATTAGCAGATTCTGCATGGCTGAATATATGACTCTTACTTGTTTTTTGTGTAAATAGTTCATAGTGATAAAAAATGTTTTCTTTTTCTCCTTCTCCATAAGTTAGCAAGTCTATGTCTTTATTTTTCCAATTTACCAAAACAAACAAAAGAATTTTTATATACATTTTATTGACATTTAAATAGCCATACTTTTGTCCATCCATCAGTCGTTTATAGATGGATATGATATCTTAGTATAAACAGTTTAGGTAAGTGTGTCTTTAGCTGTTTGTTTCCGTGTCTATAAGTTTTATACAATTGTACAACTTTAGCTTGGTATAAACATTCAAACACACATACATGTGTTCATACGTAAAGTTTTAATTTATTAAATCTTGCACGTTTTATGTATTGATTAGCGTTGCCTTGTGTGCGTAAAGCTACTATCAATTAAATAGGTATGTATGTATGTATGTATATACGTATATATAGATGTACATAAATATGTTTATGTATTTGAGTGCTTGTCTCTAGCTTAATACATTAAACATGTATGTTTGAATTTTCTGTTAAAAAGAATTTATGTTGAAATAAGAAAGTTTCTTTAAATTTATTTTTTCTTAAAGAAAAATAAAATAAAAGGGAATACAAATAGCTGTCGAACTTGTGTGAACAACGTGATTAATATTAAAAATTACGTTATAATTATACGCAATGTTTTAAGATGTTTTGCAAAATAAAAGGCAATAAATATGTTATTTCCAAACGACAAATCACATAAAACTAAATGTTTTTCACATTAGACAAATATTTATGCCTTAACAGATATATTTTTGTTTTACTTAAAACAGTTTTAATATAAATATATTTTAATATCTGCCCATTGTTTAATCATTCGCTTATATCTGCAATTCAGATTGGTAAGGACCCTTATTGATTCGCTACCTAAAATACTTGTTATTTAAATGTTAATCATAGTAAATTTTTTCGCTCACGATTGCTTACCATTATCTCTTTTTATCCCTTTTGCACTTTAAAAACGGTCATTTGACTTCCACCCTTATTCTAAACTTTATTACGGCCACTAAAATTGTAAAAAATTTGACTTGAGTGTCAATTCTCATATAAAATTATAACAAATTCCATTTTGTTAAAAATATGAATTAATATTTATTCCAACATTTTATTTGAAATTTATTGTAAATCATTTTTATACCCTTCACACAGTGAAAAAGGGTATATATAGGTTTGTCATTCCGTGTGAAATTTCTACAATTTTCATTTCCGACCCCATAAAGTATATATTTTCTGAAAGCTTATGAATAGGGGAGTCGATTAAGCCCTGTCAGTCTGTCCGTCTGTCCGTCTGACCGTCTGACCGTCTGTCCGTGTGTATGTTGAAATCAACTTTTTGAAGCCCCCCGACATAGGTTGGACCCGGGTAAGGTATTAAAATATCAGAAATATTCGGGAGTAGATCGGTATTGAAAATCAGAAACATCGGTACATAAACAACTGAGATATGAGCAAAAACCCACGACCACCTCGATTTTTTTTCACAAAAACAACATTACAACAACAACATACATACATACAAACGTGTATACTGGTTAAAGAAAACGTGGCATCGAATCCCAGCTGAGCCAAAAAAAAATTTTTTTTAATTTTTTAAAAAATTTTTTTTTAATTTTTTTTTTTTATTTTATTTTTTATTTTTTATTTAATATGTTATTTATATTTTTATTATTATTTTTTTTTTAATTTTTTTTATTTTTTTTAATTTTTTTTTTATTTTTTTTTTGTTTTATATATATTATATATATAATAATTTTTTTTTAAATTTTTTTTTTAAATTTTTTCTAAAATTTTTTATTTTAATTTTTTTAAAATTTTTTTTTTTTTTTCGTTTTTTTAACAGACATACGTGAATTTATAATTTTACAATGGGATGTTTTTATATATGTATGTACGTATTTCATATGGGATGAATGGTGACACAAACTACTGTTATTGCATGACTACACGTTGTGAAGGGTATATAAGATTCGGCACGGCCGAATATAGCGCTCTTACTTGTTTTTTCTCACTTAAGTTCATTTTTCTGTTATTAAACTTCCTAAAATATTTTTTTAAATTAAATTAAATTAAATTGTAATCAATAATCAGTTTAGAATACTGAAATATTGTTCTGGAATGCCTTTTCCAAACCAGTTACGATTTCATCATCGGCACTGTTTATCGGCATACTCATATGTAAATTGAAACTACTATTTATGTTGCAATTTAATGAAATTAGAAAATGGGAATTATAGCATCAACAGTATAGTATAGTAACACAATCAAAATTATAGATGTTGTTTTCGTAATTTTTGTAGAATTATCACACCATACTTTGTTTGATTTAAAATGTAAAAAAAAACACTGTCCGATTGTCAAATTTTCATTTGTATTTTAGCTCATGTAATTGGTATTCTGCTATTGATACTTTTATTATACCCTTCACACAGTGAAAAAGGGTATATATAGGTTTGTCATTCCGTGTGAAATTTCTACAATTTTCATTTCCGACCCCATAAAGTATATATTTTCTGAAAGCTTATGAATAGGGGAGTCGATTAAGCGCTGTCAGTCTGTCCGTCTGTCCGTCTGACCGTCTGTCCGTGTGTATGTTGAAATCAACTTTTTGAAGCCCCCCGACATCGCTTGGACTCGGGTGAGGTATTAAAATATCAGAAATATTCGGGAGTAGATCGCTATTGAAAATCAGAAACATCGGTACATAAACAACTGAGATATGAGCAAAAAGCCACGACCACCTAGGTTTTTTTTACAAAAACAACATTACAACAACATCATACATACATACAAACGTGTATACTGGTTAGAGAAAACGTGGTATCGAATCCCAGCTGAGCCAAACAAATTTTTTTTTTATTTTTTTTATATTTTTTTTTTAATTTTTTTTTTATTTTTTTTATTTTTTATTTAATATATTATTTATATTTTTATAATTTTTTTTTTAATTTTTTTTTTTTAATTTTTATTTTTTTTTTGTTTTATAGTTATTATATATATTTTAATTATTTTTATTTTAATTTTTTTTTTAATTTTTTTTTAATTTTTTTTTAAATTTTTTTTTATTTTTTTTTTTTTATTTTTTTTTTTTTTTATTTTTTTTTTAATATACATACATAAAGTTATAATTTTACAATGGGTTGTTTTTATATATGTATGTTTTTTATATGTATGTACGTATTTTATATGTGATGAATGGTGATACAAACTACTGTTATTGCATGACTACACGTTGTGAAGGGTAAATAAGATTCGGCACGGCCGAATATAGCGCTCTTACTTGTTTTTATTAAAAAGGTAAAACGAAAACAAAGATTCCCCAATAAGTTTTCAATTTTTTATTTTTTTCAGATTAATTTTTACATTTACATTTAAATTTATAATAATAGGAATACATATTATTAACTTATTCTTTAAATTTATTTTGATTTAGAGTTACAGCGAAAATTGCAGATTTTTTTTTTCGAAAAACAAAAAATTAAAAAAATTTTTTCTTCCGTTTTTTTAAAGCTGTGTTTTTATGTATTTATGATTATTCATTACTCATCTCTAAAAAAAACAAAATGCATCAACAATAACAAAAACAATAAAATAAAACAAACAAAATAAAGAGAATGACAATATTAAAACACATTAACTGGTCTTGTTCAATAAATGACAACCAGAGTTTATACACAAAAATGAAAATAAAAAAAAAGTTCCGGGCATTGTCCGGACTTTTTTTTCTTTAGAATATAAGCTGATATCCTATACTTTTTCAAAATTCATAAAACTAATTTCAACTCTAACTAACTTAATACTTGTGGCCCATTAAATGCGGAAATTATCTCATATTTATATGGATCTTTTTCAAAAAAATTATTAAAAATATTTACACATAATTTTCATGTAAACGAAAAATTGAAGTACATATATACCATAATATCTGATCTTGAAGGTTCCATTATAAAAGATTTGCTTTTAATAGATTTAATACTATTAATACTCGCTTGAATTATAAAAATTTCCAGTTTTTTCACTTCTTTAAAAAACATCAATAATTTGCTACCTTTGACCGCTCACTGAATAGAAAGTAAACAACTTAGTTGATTGATTTTTACAGCTAGTGATACAGAATTTTATCTACTTTTACCCTATTGTAAAATTTATTATAAAAACTTTATTTTTAAATTTCAATTAATCGCCACTTTGATACCATTTGAACCCAACGTGCGGCCGAATATAGCACTCTTACTTGTTTTATTGAATTTTTAAAATAAATGCAAATTAATTAAAATCTTAAAAATAGTTTTTGGTTGTGCTCTGGTTAATGTTTAATTTTTATTTTATTATTTGTCTTAATACGGTTAGTTACACTGTTAGCTTTTTGCGAAAACAAAATTTTAAGTCTGTTTACTGGACCCTAACCAATTTATTCTTTTATGAGTTTTAGAAAAATTAAAATTCTGTGATTATTTTCTTTGCCCAAACATTTACCAACTTTATCAACAATAACAGTTCTTATGTAAATTTTTGTTTAATCGACCTTTTTAATATATTATATTTTTCAATAAATTTCCTAAATTCGGGCTTTCAAGGTCATACGTTCCATATTTTAAAATAAAATAAAAGATTATTTATTTCATTTTATAATCCGACGTTTCGTTGGTATTTTCCAACTTCTTCAGGGATTCATTTATTAAAATCAATCTGGCAACACATACATACAAAATTAAAAAAAAAAGATAGAATTATTAAAATTAGTTAAGAGTTTAAATTAATTAATAAATTAATTGGTTTTTAAATAACTGAGTTCTTATTTCTTCATCGCTATTGTGCTTCATACGAAGAATTTACAGACCGAATTTTTACCGGCGTGAAATTCCTTGTTCATCCCATTGTGTTTCTAGTATTAAACTTTTATTCATTGAAAATTTCAATATTGGTTGGCATATTAATTAAACTCTTAGACAGGTTTAAAACTTTTCAATCATAAATCATACGTTAAAAAGCAACACAATTATCCTTTTTAAGACAAGACAAAGAATAAGTTAAACTAAATCCATAAATGTCGTTTGGCAATATACCAAAAAAAAAAAAAAAACTTTGTTGAGAAAGTAAATATGCAATAGCAACAACAACGAAAAGAAAATTATGCAGTGCATTGAATGACGTCATTGTATTGACGTCACTACGAAATGAAGTCGACATGAAAACTATATAAAAACAACATACTTTTATGGAACATGTTTGTTTATTTAAGCTTGTTTCTCTTTTTTCACATTTTAAAATAAAAAAAAAATATAAAAAAATATATACATAGAGATAAGTACATTTAAACAATAAAATATATGTTAAATGCTGCAAAAAATAAATTTCTGGGGGTAGATTTTTAAAAACTAGGTTACACTGTATTAGAGTATGAAAAACTAGTACGTTAAGCTAGCATGCTATGAATATAAGTATGTAATACTTAATGCATACAAATGCATGTGTATTTATATAAAGAAAATATTTTATAATATGCTTAACTTGTACTAAAATCGAAAAAAAAAATTTGTAAATATATTTAACAAGTGCATGTCGAACTAGCAAAAAGTTCAAGATTCTTAAATATATATGTATAGGGCCTTCCAAAAAATTGGTTCCATATGCCATATTCGGCTATGCCGAATCTGATAATATTCTTTAACTTTTTGTACAGAAGTATCGTAACGTAGACTAGATTTCCGATTTAATAATGTAATATAAAGAGTACTCACAAGGAGTAGTGCAAATGATTGCAAAAATGCACCATTTTTTAACACAACAACAAAATGTATGCATTTACAATTTGCTTTACTTTACTCCATTTGCACTATAAAAAGCTTGAGCAAAATTGACTGTGTATACATGCTAAGAAGCAAATAAGTGAAACATACAAACCATACAATCAAATCGAGTTATATCAAATACGCAAAGGGAAACTAGATGGCACCTTAAAGTCACTAAACAACGGAAATCGTATACTGATCCTAATAAATATGACCACCTTCCAGAACAAAAACAAATAATATTATTTACTTTTAAAAGAAATTTGAAAAATTTTTAATGCAATATGTTGAACTACTTCTTGCAAACGAATTTTGAAAATATTATAAATAATATATTGTACTTATAAGGACATAATAACATTTTTGTTGTCTTTTTTCTTATGTATTTTAATAAGCTGAAATTTTTAATAGTTTAAGTTTCCGTTTTCGGCGCTACTGCTTAATTTAACTACTGCATTAAATACTATTTTAAATAAATATAAGTCAAGCCCTTTCATTTGATTCCAATATTAAGAACATTGAAGGGGACACATGTTTCAGATTCAACTCTTGTATAAATTTTTTACTCGATATTTTGTTTAGAACGCCATCTTTGATAATAAGTTTTTAATGTAAACTATACTCTACTGGCTAATACCTTTTGTTTATACGAATATTGAGGAAAGTGAAGACGGTACAAATACTATATTTATTTAAATACATTTAACGCCATTTTGTGCCTATCTAATCTATAAAATCTAATATATAAAATTTCTCGTGTCGCGGTGTTTGTAATTAAACTCCTCCGAAATGGCTCGACCGATTTTCATGAAATTTTGTGTACATATCGGGTAGGTCTGAGAATCGATCAACATCTTTTTTTCATACCTCTCAACGCCACATATTTTTCATGCCCCCTCAGGTAAGCCATAATATAACTAAGACTCTGGTATGATTAATAGGATACTTTTTTTTAACACGCCTACTTTAACGCCCACTTTTTTTTTTAATTATGTACTTGCGACGATATTGTTTTTAGTATTTTTCTTCAAATTGTACACAATTTATAGTCCTCCAATTCAGAAATAAACGTTTGAGAATCGACAACATCTATTTTTCATACTCCTAAATATTTAGGATAACTCACCCCAAGGGACAACATATGCCTCACCTAAATAACGTACCGTAAATGCGTACCGTAGAACACATATTGTTTACGTTTTTATACCCGCCACCAAAAAAATGGTGGGGGTATATTCATTTTGTCATTCCGTTTGTAACACATCGAAATATCCATTTTAGACCCCATAAAGTATATATATTCTGAATCAGGGTTCGATTTGATGACGATCTAGCTATGTCCGTCCGTCTGTCCGTCTGTTGAAAGCACGATAGAGGTCGCACCAAAAAAGCTAGGGTGCTCAAATTTTGCCAGAATCTTTTTTATAGACAAGGTTTGTTTGGTATTGAAAATGGGCTAAATCGGAATATTAGGAAGAGAGTTATAGCTCGTAAAGCAAGAGTAGGTCGAAAAAACCGTGTCCTTCAAACATCGAATAAAATGGAATTGTGTCCAAACGCTTTAACGTAGACTCATGAAACTTCGAATATATATTTCCCAAAAAATTATCTAAATCTATGCATTAGGAAAGGAGTTATCGATCAAAATGTACGAAAATTTATACCGCACAGTGTATTTTTCGGTATATTTAAAAACTAAAACGTCATAAAAGAAACAAAATTGGATGTACGACTCTGAAATTTTGCACACTTTGCTTTTTGGTGAGACGCTTTTTTGTAACGGAAAATCAATGTGCCACACCCACTTTTACGCCCACCTCCCATATAACGTTTTACCTAAAATTCATATAATTTCTCTATTAATAAAGATTTTAGAAAATTAAGGGACTATATTAAAATATCTAAGTTCTATTCATTAGCAGAAACAACTTGGACACCCCTACTATAACGCCCACTTATCACGTTATCCACCGTTAATGAAATTTAAAAGCTCATAAAACCGCCAAAATTAGAGGTATGATGATAAAATTTGCTACATATATCCTTCTAATCAATGTAATTGTTGTGCCAAAAAGTTAAGGTGACGCGCTCACTTTAACGCCTACCTCCCAACGGTTTATCTTAAATTCATGTAATTTCTCTATTGACAAAGTTTTTGGGAAAATAAAGGACTATATTGAAATATCTAAGTTGTATTTATTAGCAGAAACTTTATTGACACGCCTACTTTAACGCCCACTTTCATTGAAAGACTACATCTACAAAAGCATTTTAGTAGCATATCGAAGTTATAAAGGTTGGTTAAATTTTAAGGGCCGATGTTGATTTTAAATAAAACACAAATTATTTAAGAAATTATTATCATTTCTTTTTGTAATTATAATATTTGTATGGTTCAATTATGTATTTAACAAAATAATGGCCAAATGCCCCCCCCATCCTTGGCGCCACTCCTCTATCTGATGGTCCAAATTTTCAATGACAATGTTGATGCTCAATTGTTGGGCATGATTATGAGGCGAGGTTGACTGCTCTTTTGTCACACTATCGCAAAAAAACGCCACTGGTGCCTATTCAACGAACTAAGAAGGCATTCACAGATTTTCTAACATTTTATACAGACCTGTTTTGCAGAAATTTAAATATTTTTTACAATTTTCCCGATTGTGGCGAATTTGAACGATTATGTTGATCAAAAGAATTATGCACAAAATGCATTTTGACTTGAACGCCCATTTTTATAAAAAACCTGAATAACTTTTAAGCGTTGCTCATTTGCGTATCTTTCCACGGATCAAATTGAGTAAGTTTGAGATTGAGAAATGTCAAGTGAAATGCAGAAAACAAATTTAAAGACTAGGTGTAGTTCACCTTCAACATGGGCCCTTAACATTTAACCACCCTCTACAAAGAAAGTGATACATATTTTATTATAAAGAGATTATTCCATAGCGATTAACAAAATAATAAATATTGTGATTTAAATATACACAAAATTGGTGGTGGGTATAAAAGATTCGGCACAGCCGAATATAGTGCTCTTACTTGTTTTTTTTTAATGTAATCAGAGTAAGTTAGTTATTTTTATTGAATTTAAACAATATTTCCTAGGAATAATTTATATGGCAAAACAGCATTTGCCGGGTCAGCTAGTTTTCTTATAAATTTTAGAATAAATACCGAAGCAGTTTTGTTTTGGTGTTTTTCACTCAGTTATTTTCAAACTGATTTTTGTGTTTTCTCAAAAATTTTCGAGGCTACGGCTTGCAATTTGGTTTTACTAGTGTGTGCAAAAGTTATTAAAAAGCTGTATGATCTTGATATACATATTTAAAAAGGAAATTATTTTTGAAATAGTGACCGATTAGTATAAAATTGTTTACAAATAGCCCTTAAACAATATCACATCTACAAATAGTAACAAACGTTTCTTAATTTACTTTTTGTTAATTTTTGTGGTAAAAATATGCGAAAAAATTGAATAAGTTGTATTTATTTGCTCATATCTCAGCAATTTATTAAGCGATTTTGATAGACTAAAATAGAGATTAATTTTCGAATATTTTTTTAGAAGGTTGAACCACATACACAATTTGAACTAACATATGACCAGAAAGACAGACGGACATTACCCAATCGACTTCTCCATTTGTAAGCTTTCAGAAGAATAACACTTTTTGGGGTCAGCAATGAAAGTTTTAGAAATGACAAACGGTTTGCAGGAGATATACATACATATATACCCTTTGCACTACAGGAAAATTAAATAAAAAAAAATAAATCGTTGGATGTTTATTTAATTATAAAGAGGAGGAGAATATGCCATTAATAATGCACTACACTACAATATTACATCCTGAAAATTTGACTGTTTGGTGTGCTATATGGGCTAGTGGAATCATTGGTCCGTACTTCTTTAAAAAAGATGCTAGTCAAAACGTTACAGTCAATGGTGACCGCTATATTGCCATAATTACTGACTTTTTCGTTCATCAATTGAACAACCATGTTGTGCTGAACCTGCGGTTTCAACAAGACAACACAACTAATCACACAGTTTGTGCAACAATTAATTTATTGAAGAAAACCTTTCGTAACCTCATAGGTTTACTTTTCGAATCCGTGAATTGGACACTAAAATTGTGCGATTTAATGCCGCTAGACTATTTTCTATGGGGATATGTACAGTCGATAGTCTACGCCGATTAGAACGAAAAGAGTTGACCACTTGCAGGACAACATTCGAGCGTTATTTCCTATAAAAGACCACAGATGTTGAAAAAAAGTCAACGAATAATGGAACTCCAGATAAAACAACGTCCAAGCCAGTCACGGCGGTCGTATGTATGTCAATCATTGCATGTCAATTAAAAAAAAGCATTTTGTTCTAATCCCCTATAAAAAAAACACCCTTACCATTACCAAAAGCAAAAATTTGGTATTTGAAAATACTCTTTTCTTTAAACTGACCCAACATTTAGTAAAAAAATGAAACTGCCTTGCAAAAAAAATTTATATTCAATTGTGTACGTGAACTTGTTTTTTTGTAAGTACTACCAGAAAAGGTGCATCCTGTGCCTTAAATATGGCAAAAATGCAAATTTGTTCACCATTTATGCTCAATAAATGGATCACAAATCCACAAAAATTCTGTTTTGTTTTTGATTTTTTATAAATTTTATTTTGCATGAAAATAAAAACATCAATTCGTATTACAGCTATGGCATAGATGCGTTGGTTTAATTTGACTTATTAAAGAACTCCTTAATCATCAAGTGCACTAATAAACAGCACATGTTTAGAAGTCTTAATTGCGGTGCAAAAACTTTTCGAAGTTGTACAAAAGAACATTTATACAAATTTCGACGGTTAACTTGCGGAAGTGTGAAAATTAATAGTTGGCACTTTTTGCAAGGCATTTTAACATTTCATATAAGTCCCTTTTTTCTGTAAGCACAAACATAAACCGCCTAACTCAGTTTAACAGAAAATAAAACGAGTTTAATGTAAAAACAAACATATTGACTTAAGTCGACTTGAACTCTCTTAATATTATCATTCAACACCAAATTATACTTAATTATTTATTTTCACAATATTTCATTTTATTTGAAAGTACTATACAGAATTAGGTTGCTCATGTAAATAAACTATTGCGTATGTTTAAAAGCACATAAAATCCTAGCAAAAATTGGAAGTAGTGCAAAGCAAATTACATTTACGAGACTTCTAAATCAATTGTGTAAAAGCATTTATTCTAAATGACTGCTTAACTGCAAAATAGTTTGTCATAAATGATGTGCTTAAAAATTAATGCAACATCATGCACAATATCTTAAAGAATTCATGTAAACAAACAATTTTAACACATGAAATATCCATTACTTGTCACCAAATATGCATGATTTCCATGCACTTAATAGAATGGATTGCAGTTCATTAAAATATTCATGTAAACACATGATCGCCAATGACACGCTAATGTTAAAATCACTAGTGTTTTTACCTAAATTAAAGTACTTCATCATCAGTTGAACCACTGCAAAATCACTTCTTTGTCATAGCTTTTTTTGCTGCGACATATTACCCATTCCTCAGCCGCTATTATTTTGCAATGAGCGGTTAAGTCAATATAAACTCAATAACAATACACTATTCAATATGAAATAAAAACTTAAAATGTTATAAACTTTTAAAATTGAAATTTTTCTTTTGCAATAAGGAATAAAATTTTATTTGATTAAACATCTGATTAACTATTTTGAGTTTAATAACCAATTTTGTTCAAACTATTGAACTCAAATGTGTGCTTAATTACACGTTTGTTTTTTACTAAACACTCATTGTATTTTTCCTTATAAAAAGCATTTTAATATACTCTTCATTTATTTTAATCACTTACATATATAATCTTATAAAAATAAATAAATATAACCTTAACAGCATGATATAAATGCATAAAAAACTTACCTCTCTTGTACACATGTTGCTGGCAGTCGTGTCGCATCTAAAACGCCATGCCATGGTTCAGCTGGTACTGGCTTGCGAAAACGTAAATCATCCACAGGGGGTTTTGCATACGGTATACCGGTAAAGACATGCACTTCGCGACCCTGCACCGTAACCGAACGACCACGTACCGGGCCACTTGTCGTCTGCACAATTAAGCGATCCGTTATGCCATACGCCACCGATGACATACGCAACAGTATGACAAGTGTGGTGAGGAAACTACGATACAAATCATTTGACAGCGATAGTGACGCAAACTGTAATAACGACGAGGGCGATAAAGACGCGAACGCGTTAAAGAACCGACTAGAGGTATAACGGGATTTTCTGGATATTCTAGAAATGGAAGATTTCGATGATGTTTTTGTATATTTTTTAGGTGCTACCAACGATGAGGACAATGAGTTTAGTGATGTCGAAGATGAGACCGATGTTGGTGATGATGATGTTATAAAACGAGCCATAATAACAGACGCGCCACTGCTTGTTGGTTGTTTTAAATTAAAAAAAATAATAATAATAATCTCAGTTTTTGGTTCCTTTTATGCCGCTTGTTTAAATTAACGTCACTAATAGCTAATAATAGTGTGTTGTGCACTTTTTCAGTCAACAGTCGTTTCTCATTTATATCAAAATCATTTAGCCATACGACAGCAGCAGCAGTAAAAACGTGTCCTTATCTAGACAGTTGTCTTTATATTAACTTATCATAAACAGTTATGAAATGCACCGAAGTACTACTACACGCACATACACATTCAATCTAAAAACAATTTTATATTTACACACATAAACAATATTACACGCACGTTTATGTGCGGAAACGGAAACCGTGGTTTCTGGTTTGTTGTTGCTATAAATTTTTACTTTGATTATTTTACTTTCCCTCAACAATTTGGTTTTTTTTTATTTTCCTTTATCTATTTTGCATAGCACTTAGGGCTTCAACAAGTTGCTATAGCGTTATGCAGTATGTGTAGCTTCTAACTTTATGTTGTATTTTAAGTTTTTTTTTTATTTTTTAGTGTCAACAGTCTTGCTTCTTTAAATTCATAACAAAATGCGGTCCCGTTTTGTATGGGGAAGTTGTAATTGCAGAGAAGATTTTTTTATATTTTTTTGCTTTATTTAAGAGCACCTTTCTGCAAGAACCCCTCGTACTTGTGTCATACTCAACGTTTGCCAGTAATAGACATAGAAAACTATTGCTAAGCCGTGCTGTTGAGTTGAGTTGCTGCTAACGATTCTTGTTGCAAAAGCAATGTCGGGTTACTGTTGTTGTTCAAAATGCATATAAATGTCTCCAAGGGGAGCATAAATAAAACTTCATGTCAAAACTATTTAAAACTAAAAAAAATAATGCTGCTCGGTTACACGTGTTATAATGTTTCAGTTCTTCACGTTTTATACTCAGACCACAATAGTGGCTGCCTCGTTAGCTTTTAGGGTTCTCTCCTTTATGCAATTTATAGTTGTTAGAAGCCGTTTAGTTGTGCGTAAAACGCATTAAAGTTTCCGTCATAAATATGTTGATTTTTTATGGTTACGTTTTCTTTCTAAGAATCCTTTTAACTTCCTCACTCATGTCATGTTTGTTTGTGTTTGAATTTTGCAATAAATTTAATTTTTTAATTGCTGCAAAGAGAAAAAAATAAAAGGTAAAATAAAATTAGCATAAACAATATTTGTGTTTGTAATCCAAGCAAGAAATGCAAATAGAAACTTAAACAAGTGAGAGCTCTAAGGCTGCCTCGCATCCCAGTATGCTCTTCACAAAAGTGAAGATACACAACTATAAACATAAACATATAAGTTGTTTGTGCAAACGATTTACACATACTTAATATTTGCTGTTGTTGATTCATGGCATCGCATTATGTAGATACATGTGTGTTATCATGTTCGTGCAACGTGCAGTAAACAAAAGACAAATTTCACATAACACCCATTCGTACACATGAAAAAGCATACAAAGTATACTGACTACAGCAAAACCGCACACAGCTTTATCATCATCTACATATTTCACAAAACACCGCCATGTGAAGGGTACAAAAATAGTTTATACCCAAAAATCGCAGTCGTGTTTATTTGCCCATATCTCAGAAAGTTATGAGGCGATTATGCTGAATTTCAATAGCGATTCATTCCCAGATATTTCCAAAAGATTGATACCAAACACAGATCTAAGGAACATATAGTTGCTTCTAAAAGTTGATTTCAACCAACACACAGACGGACAGATGGTCAGGGCTTAATTGATTCCTCTATTCATAAGCTCTCGGAAAATATATACTTTATGGGGTCAGAAATGAAAATTGTAGAAATTACAAACGGAATGACAAAGCTATATATACCCTTGTGCACCACAGGTGAAGGGTATAAAAAGTAATTTTGTATATCGTCATATGTTGTCCTAAGTTAAAAAAAATTTTAAATTGACTTTTTGATTGCCTATGATGATTCACCGTATCAAAAATCATGTTTTAGCAACATTTTACGCTCTTACAATTAAAAGATACGTTCTTGTCAACAAAAATATAAAAGCCCTAAGTGTAAGCGCAGAAATTTCTAAAACAAAAATTTAACTCACGTCTTTCGATAAAAAAATAAATAACAAAGACATTTTTTAAGGATCAGTGCGAACATCTTAATTATTTCAAGGAATTCGCACAAAAAAATTTTTATGATTTTTATAATAGTTAAGTACGTGGAAATGAGTAATTTCCCTGCATATAAAATTGGACTACGTCGCCCTTTGCAGCTGAAATGGCTCAGT
Organism: Phyto melanocephala; assembly: GCA_941918925.1. Classification (NCBI taxonomy): domain Eukaryota; kingdom Metazoa; phylum Arthropoda; class Insecta; order Diptera; family Rhinophoridae; genus Phyto; species Phyto melanocephala. The sequence continues at coordinate 128,571,117 of OW799233.1, read as the reverse complement.
TACAACATGGTCCTATGTAGTGTCATTCAAAAGAGTTTGTAGTTAAGCAAAAAGTTTTCGTGCTTACTGATTGTAAACTACACCTAAACTTCAAATTTGTCTTGCATTTTATTTGACATTTCTCAATCTCAGACTAACTCAATTTAAACCGTGGAAATAATCAAAAACGAGCAACGCGTTAAAGTTATTCAGGCTTATTATGAAAATGGGCGTTCAAATCGAAATGCATTTTGTGCACTCATGATTCTTTCGGTCAACATAATCGTTCAAATTTGTCCACAATTAAGAGAATTGTGAAAAATATTTTAATTTCAGCACAACAGGTCTGTATGAAATGTGAAAACATCTGAGAATGCCTTCTTAGTTCGTTGAACGGAAAACATTGCTGTTTTTCGCGATAGTGTGGCAAAAGAGCAGTCAACCTCGACTCATCATCGTGCCCAACAATTAAACATCAACATTGTCATTGCAAATTTCGGACAATCGGATGGAGGTGTGCCGCTGAAGTCGCGGCGGCCATTTGGCCGATATTTTGTTCCATACATAATTGAAACATACCAATATTATCATAATAAAAATATATGACAATTATTTCCTAAATAATTTGTGTTTTGTTTTAATCAACGTCGGCCCTTGAAATTTATCTACCCTCTATTAGTTTTTAAAAACCTGTATAATGGTCGTTTAGATACTTCAAGGAGTAGTGGCAAAGAGTAGTTTTGAGACTTCTCCTGTAGTTATATAGTCCAGTTCTAAGACATCGCAATGTTAAATCGACCATGTTTTTTCCATACATTTCGGTAATATTTTTTGGCTAGTCCTAGTCTATTATAAAGTACAGTTTACATAAGTGTTTGTAAAATTATTTTTTTTATGAAAAATTTCTCTTGTTTATTTTTTGTTGGCTAAATTCTTTTTATGTTTTCAGTAAAAAAAAATGCCAAAGTACGACATTTTCGGTTTAAGAAAAAAAAAAGATCCCTAAAGGCGTAAGTTTCATATCTCTGCAAATAATAAAGAAAATCTGGATATTTTTCTTCAAATATTAAATCTTTAACTTAAACTTAAACTGCAAAAATTTTAAGCAATTTTAATTAATTTTCAATATTAGAAAGTTGTTTGCTTCTTCTGTAAAATTTGTTCAATTTATTAAAATCAATTGACGACTACAGCTTTAAGGCCATGACTGACTATCAGATTTAGTCGATCGATATGTCAAAAATTGTATGTGTGTTCAGAAAGTGTGATAGTGTGGACACAAAGTGCACATGTGTGACAGATTTTTTGACAAGTGTGTCCGATTTGATAATCTTTTGGAAATTTCCATAAAATAATAGTTTCTGTGCGATCAGAGTTGCTTTTTCCAAGCAAGTATGACAGTGTGGCATCCCACACATTTTGCGATTGTTGCGATTTTTTCATGTAGGACAGAAAACTATCAGATTTTTATTTGACATAATCGCAAGACTTTGTAGGATAGTCAGTCATGGCCTTTAACATTACCCAGTTGTCTAAAAGATCAAGAAATGTATAAACTTACCATACGCATTTAAAAAGATATGTACAATACATACTTTCCCATTTTTAATATTTCTTACTCATAAATGTCATATTAAAGTTCATAAAACTTTTGTAAGCTCGTCTTTCATCATTTAATGTAATACACACACCTCAACTTAAAAAATCAAATACAAAGTTCATGTAAAACACAACAACTGCATATCACATTTTGCCGTCAAAAGAAAACTTTAACAATTAACATTTTGATTATACAATAATGAACTCATACATTGTCATATTAAAATGTCATTTCATTGCTATCACACTACAGCAATTAGATACGGGTGAAAGAACACGCGCACACATTCATAGAGAGATGAAAGACACATTGCATTTGACTAGTTAACTTCCGTTCTACTTTAAAAAAAATAAAACTCACAGAATAGTTCTCGGTACAACAACGGCAGCAATATAGTAACAAAGCAGTAAAAAAAAGTATTGAAATAAAATGTTGCTACAATTCCCTAGTTGGTGTTTAACAAGCTACAAATATAAAAAAAAAGTGTAAAATGTATCCATACGAGAATATATTTTATGCACACAAAACAAGAAATGAGCATATAACTACTCGCATACATGCACATGCATGCAGACATGTGTATGCATTTATACGCTGCCAAATTCTATTTGAATTTAGTGGGAGCCAGTGACATCAAATGTAAAATTATAATATTGTACGAAAGAAACATGAAATGTATACTCTGTTAAAAATTCGATAATACATTCTTATGTACAGGGTGTTCGAAAAGTCATCATGGGGTTTCAAAATTTAATAACTTTTCGTTTTTAAATTTTTTCAGGTTGTAAAATATACAAAATAGAAAACCAAACTAAACAAAGTGGTTCGAAGACTACAAGTGTGTGCAGATAAAGCAGATAAAGTAAACTGAAAAAATACAAAAATTATTTTGAAATGTGTTCAGAAATAGCAACGTATGTGGTTGTGTATTTTAAAAAAATTTTCCTTTAAGCAAACGTAAGTCAACATACTGCGTTAGTGCTGAACACTTTTTGATTTTATATAGAAGTTACGTTGTGACTCCATGAAAAAATCGGAATGGTTCGATCATATTTCAGGAATTTTTACAACCACGTAAAGGGCATTTAATATCAAGCAATATGGCATGAATAACTCCAAATCATCAAAAATTAACAAAAGTGGTTGCCCATGAAAACCACAGACATAATGTCACTTAAATTATTCCCGGTTTTCAGCTTTGTAATGATGGGCTCAATTTAGAGCATTTTATATATCATCAAAATTTGTTGCTGTAGCGCTCAAATATCTTCAATAATATTGGCCAATTAATTTCCGAATATCTGGAAATTATTTGCTCTTTAAAAATTTTACTTAAAAATGTTATTGTGGCTGGGACAGTGTGGGCAGTAGCTCCTACCTGCTGAGATCACAACTCAAGTCTGTTTTTAAGATCATCACATAAAATGTATTTTGACATAAGTCGTTACTGATTTCGATTTGCGGTTACAGCACTTCCACATTCATTTTCGATAATGTAAGGTCCAATGAAATTTTCAGATGTAATGCCACACCATCTTAATGCTATATGGAGTGCAATTAGCATTAATGAATGGCTCTTGGATTTCCAGAACTCTATAATCTACAATTCAGCTTATTAACATAGCCATTCAAATGAAAATGAGCTTTATCACCCATGAATAATTAGATTTTCAATTGAATTGATTTCATTTCTGGTCAGCTGTTGTAATCTAACTGCAAAATTTATACGTTGTCGATGATCAGCGGGTTTTTTTAACGATAAACTACCCAATCTTTTTTCATATTTTCTTTCCACAACGAATTAGATCCAAATTTACCAATAGCACCAATAGGAACCCTTGTTCTTTTGCTTATTATTATCATTTTATTTTTATTAATTTTGCCTTGCTCTAGGTACCAGTTAGGTAGCGATAAGAATAGACGATTGTTTTTTATTTGAAAATCAACGTTCATAATCATTTTTTTTTTGTGTGTGGCGAGTATTGATTAAAAAAATATTGGTGATAATTAAGCTATTTTCCTGTTAATTGTAGTGATTTTAAAACCAGTTTAACGTAAGCCGTAGCTGATATCCGTCAAACAGATCTGTTTAAAAAAATTATGCCAAGTCATACGAAATGATTGATTCTACAGTTATCAAAACGCAATTTTGGCACAAAAAAAAAGTTTGTTAAATGTATATGTTTATATTGTCTTAGAAATTATGAAAAACACTTACATTTAATTTTAAAAATTTTTAATTTTTATTAAAAACCAACGCAGCAATACATAAGTAATTACTTGCTTACTATGACCTAACAACATGCTTATCATTGACTAGCACATGCCATCTTTCTTATTAAGTTGTTTGCTAATGACTTGACTTGACTTGTAATGTAATACATAAGTACTGATTTTTCAGATGTTTGCTTAAATATATACTCTATACAATATCTTATCGCGAAATTTGGTAAAACACTTTTTATAATTCTCTCAAAATTAAGGTAAAATCTTTATTATGGCATAGTTGATTCAGATAGAGGCTTTAAAAAAAAAAAAAAAAAAAGCTGACGGTTTATCTTAGTCGTCAAGTGTTATATCAAAAATACAGATCTGTAGAATATGTCTACATATTCAGGGTCTGAAGAAGATGTACCAAAAAAGGAAATATAATACAAAGATGATGAAAATTTAACCGAAATCTCAAATGTCTTTTAACATAAATATTTATTTTTTTAAGCTTTTACTTCTATTAATATCTTTTATTTTATTATTTAATATAAAATCTAATAAATGTATTAAATTCTTCAGAAATGGCTCGACCGATTTATATGAAATTTTGTGCGCATATCGGGTAGATCTAAGAATCGGTCAACATCAATTTTTTATACCCCTCAACGTCACGCCTTTTTTCACGCTCCCTGAGGTAGGCCAGACTGCTGGACCGATCTTATTGAAATATTCACATAAGTAATACAACTAAGACTCTAATATTCCTAATGTTTTTAACACGCCTACTTTAACACCCACTTTTTTTAATTATGTACTTGTATCGATATAGTTTTTAGTAGTTTTCTTCAAATTGTACGCAAATTATAGTCCAGCCAATGCAGAAATAAACGTTTGAGAATTCGTCATCTCTATTTTTCATACTCCTAAATATTTAGGGTGACCCACCCCAAGGGACAATTTATGCCTCACCTAAATAAAGTAACGATTTCGATGAAATTTTAAACTAAGATAGATATGCATACCGTAGAACAGGTATGGTTTACGTTTCTTGTTTTTAATTTAAAAAATATTTCCTCGAAATAATTTATATGGCAAAATAACGTTTGCCGGGTCAGTTAGTGAATTTATATATTCCGTTTCTAGTCACCTGTGTGAGATAAAAAAATTTCGTTTGTTCTAAACTCACCTTTAATTTCTGTAAAAATTATTCTTCAAAAATATTGAATTGTTCTCTTAAATAAATTCCCACATTCCCATTATATAGTGTTTAAGTTCTCTCTCACTTTCATCGACATGTTGTGTTTTTTTATGGTGTTGAAGTTTTAGTTCTTTGCTTACAAAATGAACAAGTGAATAAATAGAGTTTATTAATGAAAAATACCAAAAAACGGTTCACTAAATGGAATCAATATGTCAATTTCTTTATTGTCTGGATGAAATCATAACTGCGAGCGAATTGGATTTAGAGGAATTTTTGCTCATTTGAATAAAGCTTAAGGTTTTTTCATAGTATTTATTTACTTAGTATCTAAACACTAACATGAAATGTCTTTTGCTTCAATTGAAGATAATCATACATTGTCTGTAAGTGTAGTTTTTTATTAGAAAACACATGAGAGTGTGTTCATAAAAAGTTGGTGTTTGGGGAATTCAAACAAACACTCATGTATATCAGAGAACAGAATAAAATCACTCACGTTTTCTGTCTGTTCGTTAGTTCATTGCTTTTGTATTGCCTTCAAATGACAACAACAAAAGTGTGTATTGATATGTGCAAACTCATTTAAAACAATGAAATATAAGAAAACACTACAAACAATAACAATATTATATTCAGCATTCGTTGACATTTTTAAGTAAAGTTTGTAAACACAAATTTTTTTGTCGACCCTTGTAATATCTTAAAATATTCATACTTCCGCAACGAATTGTTGGAAAAAAATCAACGATTTGGTAATTAAACTTTAGATTTTTTTCCAAAGAGTCACCAAAAGATATAAAAAGTTGAAGATTTGTACAATACAACTTATATCATGTACAGAGACTTATTCAATCAGCATAAACATCATTTTAACCAATCGTTTAGTGTTCGTTGCTTTTGGGATAGTGATTCGTTATTTGTTACACTCTGTTTTTCAGAATCATATCCAGCATTGCTTTACTGAACTGATGTATATTGTCAGCTCGTTTTTTGAAATTTTATTCAATGGCATAAAATAGACCAATCAAACCGATCTCTGATGCATACACACACATACAAAACGTGTGCGTAGAAAAAACAAAAAAAGGGTGAATAACTGCATACTAATGCAATCATAATGTTGATAAACATTATCATTACAAAAATGACAACAATGATGGCAACACCAAAGTGAGCATGTATTTGACTAAAGCTCAATACATAATAAAAAGTTATTCAATTGGAGATGAACAAATAAAGTACTGTCAGACCAAGTTTTAGCAGAATAATAATTGACTGTGGTCTGGCAAAATAAAAACGATCATTTCATTTATGCATTTAAACATATTCCCAAATATTAAGTTAAACAATTGAGATAATAATCCTACACAGCATCATAATTTATTATGACATATTTAAGTACACGTGATTGAAGCTTAAGTAAATGTTTTTAAATAGAAATAAGTTCAAAAAAAGAGCAGATAGATGGTAATTAAAGCAGTTGACAGAAAATTTATAAATAATTTTATATTTGAAGAATTTTTATTTAATCAAGATAGACTACATATTTCCGAGCGTCTTCATTTACAGAAATTGTTTCGATAAATTCTTTGCCATCGTTTTGCAACAGTAATTATTATACAAGAGAAAAATTAAATTTTTATTTTCTGTGCCACTGTACACTTTATCAGTAATTTTATCATTTTCTGTAGAATGTCTTTTTATAGGTGTAAAACTTTATATTGAAATATAGTGTGACTATAAAATTTCAAACAATCAATTCAAAAGATTGCTGCAAATAAAAAGAGTTTAAATGTTATTTGGCGGGCAAGCCTGGTTTCAATATAACTAATTTTTAAGTATTTGGGTCTCTGATATTGATATGGTTGTATTATCTCTAAGAACCTAATTTTTTATTTTTTTATTTATTTATTTTTTTTTCTATTGTAATTAACTAATGAAATGTTTTTATAATTAAGTCAATTGTCAAACGCGATGTATGGGGCACAGCGTAATTTTAATAGAGAAATCTGATATCAAATAACACATAGTTGAGCCCCTATATAAATGGCAAATGTAGCTATATAATGGTCGTTGCTGACGGTAACGTTTAAATAGGGATTTTATAAGTCCAAGATTCTTACTTCGACTTTAGCCTAAAGTGGATAGAAACAGCTCCAACTGCCGCCCACCATGCCGAAAAGAGATCTCTTAATTAATGAGCACTGTATGACAACATTTCGGCAACGTGTTAATTGGTCTTTCAAATGAATTACAATGTTAGCCAAAAACTATCAAAAGAATAATTTCTACCGTTGCTCTGTCCTTATAAGTCCTTATAAGGAGTAAGTGAGAAAAAACTTTTACACATTATTTCAGCCAACACTTTTATTTGGTCTAACGACTTATTATCATATCCCTCACATAGGAGTGTCAAAGGGAACTGATTAAGATAATCTCGTGTTTCCATCTGTCACCGTTTGACCGTGTGTATGTTGAAATCAGCTTTTTGAAGAACCCACGTATACCTTAGACTCTTATATGGTATCAATTTATCACTTATTTTTTCGAGAAATTCGCTATTGAAAATCAATAATCTAGAGATATTGCAAGCTTAGATATAAGCCAGAAAATACAATCTTTTTTTTACACTAAACCAAGTCAGATTTTGCAGTTTCTATGGAACTTCTTGCAACCTTTGTTATGTGCGTGTAAAGCATATAACTTTGGCAATATTTTTAGATAATCATGATTCATCGAGTCAACTCTCAACAGAGATATTGGCCAAAAATGCAAATTAAAAGTTCAAGTTACCAATTTCCTAAATAAATTTTTGTCACAGTTGATTCATATAATTGTCAGCTATGGTCATTATATGATGATACAAACTTTATGAAGACTCTATAAGATTCGACACAGCCAAATATAATGATCTTACTTGTTTTTTAATCATGTTAGCTTTTTAAAAAAATTTCAGACATTATCATTCCTAAATCTAATTTCAATTCAAAAAACTGAGTACGTGAAAAATTATTAAAACTTTCAAAAAATTCCTTTTTGACTTTTAAGAAAAATAACTAAAGATCTGAAGGTTCATAGTCACACTATTATAAAAGCCATTAAATGTTGTAAGTAAGACTTGAACACTGCAATAGAAACTAGAACAGGAAAAAAAAAAGATCTAACAGATATTGGCAAAGCAAAAAAGGCCGAACAACTGTGCTGAACACTTTTTAGAAAACCAGCTTGTAAAGTTAAATGCTCTGATTACTTTGTGTGCAGAGCTAAAGCTCATGTTGAGTTTAAGTCGTATAAAGTTCAGACAAAAGGAGCAAAAAAGATTTAGTCAAAATTTTTTTACAACTGCTGTGTGATGAATGACTTTTCGCCACTTCTGGGTCAAGATTATTTTATGACTGATGGACGAGTTACTATTCAAGACCAAAGCGGACAAAAACCAAAAAAAAAGTCCCAAAGAAGTTTCTGGTGTGGCTAAAGAAGCCAATCATTTGTGACATCAGGCACGATAGACACAAAAATATATATTGCGGAGTATCAGCAAAATCGGCTTTTACCTATCATTACCTACATTATTTCACAGTGGAAAAGACTTTGAGTGTTATTCAAACAATGATGTAAATTTTATACCACCGGAGACAAATTCATCCAGCTGTATTCGGATCTTTCGAATAGTCCTAGAGGAATATCATGTCTCCAAAAATAATAAATATATGCCTTTAAATTACGATAGAGCTAAAAACTTTTATTTTTATTGTAGAAATATGGGAAGAAAAATAGTGTTTTACCTCCGATTTATTCCCGAATATTTTCAAATATTGTTACTACCTACAAGTCTGAGCAACATGCTGCGAGGTTCCTATCGCAACCAACACACAGTCAGACGGACATTTTTCAGTCGACTCCCCTATTCTCAAGTTATCAGAAAATATATACTTTATGGGGTAGAAAAGTAATATTTTAAGAATTGCAAACGAAAAATATAAAACCTATATTTACCCTTTGCACCACAAGTGAGGGGTACAAAAATGATTGATACAAGCACACAAACACGACATGCAACAATGACAAAACTATTTTTCAGATTTTCTGAGGAAACGAAAAAAGGCATAATAAAATAATGACGTATTACAAGAGTGATTACAACTGCAATTTTAAAGCTCATATAAAAAACAAGACTTAATTGCAATGTTTTAATGATAAAAGGTAATAAAGTTAAAGAGAAAAGAAACAACAATAAAAGCTACAGCAAAATAATCACTCGTAAAAACAATATAATTAAACTGCTGTACACAATCATTAATGACAGCAGAAACAACAAAACAAACAAGCAAAATAGTTCGTAATACAGTTTTAATTGTTGTAGTTGTTTCATAGCTTAAATACTGAAGTAATTTAAATGCAGTTTTTCGTTAAATATGATTACATTTGCTTCAATTTCAAACTTAAGAAATAAATGAGAAAAAAGTTTTAAGAAATGTCCAAGAAAATCATTTTGAAAACTGCTCAAACACAACTAGTTTATAGTTGAGTCAAGCAGTCAGAAATGTAGAATAAATAAAAAAAATTAAATTAAATTTAAACAAGTAAGAGCACTATATTCGGCTGTGCCGAATCTTTTATACCCACCACCAATTTTGTGTACATATAAAGCACAATATTTATTATTTTGTTAATCGCTATGGAATAATCTCTTTATAATTAAATATGTATCACTTTCTTTGTAGAGGGTGGTTAAATTTTAAGGGCCCATGTTGAAGGTGAACTACACCTAGTCTTTAAATTTGTTTTCTGCATTTCACTTGACATTTCTCAATCTCAAACTTACTCAATTTGATCCGTGAAAAGATACGCAAATGAGCAACGCCTTACAGTTATTCAGGTTTTTTATAAAAATGGGCGTTCAAGTCAAAATGCATTTTGTGCATAATTCTTTTGATCAACATAACCGTTCAAATTTGTCCACAATCGGGAAAATTGTAAAAAATATTTACATTTCTGCAAAACAGGTCTGTATAAAATGTTAGAAAATCTGTGAATGCCTTCTTAGTTCGTTGAATGGGCACCAGTGGCGTTTTTTTGCGATAGTGTGGCAAAAGAGCAGTCAACCTCGCCTCATCATCATGCCTAACAATTGAGCATCAACATTGTCATTGAAAATTTGGAGCATCACATAGAAGAATGGGGGGGCCATTTGGCCGATATTTTGTTAAATACATACTTGCACCATACAAATATTATAATTACGAAAAGAAATAATAATAAATTCCTAAATAATTTGTGTTTTATTTAAATTCAACATCGGTCCTTAAAATTTAACCACCCTTTATAACTTCGATATGCTACTAAAATGCTTTTGTAAATGTAGTCTTTCAATGAAAACGGGCGTTAAAGTAGGCGTGTCAATAACGTTTCTGCTAATAAATACAACTTAAATATTTCAATATAGTCCTTTATTTTCCCAAAAACTTTGTCAATAGAGAAATTACATGAATGTAAAATAAACCGTTGGGAGGTAGGCGTTAAAGTGAGCGCGTCACCCTAACTTCTTGGCACAATAATTACATTGATTAGAAGGATATACGTAGCAAATTTTATCATCATACCTCTAATATTGGCGGTTTTATGAGCTTTTAAATTTCATTAACCGTAGATAACGTAAAAAGTGGGCGTTATAGTAGGCGTGTTTATGAGCTTTTAAATTTTATTAACGGTAGATAACGTGAAAAGTGGGCGTTATAGTACCGTGTCAAAGTTATTTCTGCCAATGAGTACAACTTAGATGTTTCATTATAGCCCTTTATTATTCCAAAATCTTTATTAATAGAGAAATTATATGAATTTTAGGTAAAACGTTATATGGGAGGTGGGCGTAAAAGTGGGCGTGGCACCTCAATTTTCTGACACAGTAATGACATTGCCTAGGGGGATATACGTGGCAAATTTTATCATCATACCTCTCCTTTTGGCGGTTTTATGAGCTTTTAAATTTCATTAACGGTAGATAACGTTAAAAGTGGGCGTTATAGTAGGCGTGTCAAAGTTATTTTTGCAAATGAGTACAACTTAAATGTTTCAATATAGCCCTTTATTGTTCCAAAATCTTTATTAATAGAAATATTATATGAATTTTAGGTAAAACGTTATATGGGAGGTGAGCGTAAAAGTGGGCGTGGCACCTTAATTTTCTGGCACAAAAATGACATTGCCTAGGGAGATAGACGTAGCGAATTTTATCATCATACCTTTCATTTTGGCGGTTTTATGAGCTTTTAAATTTCATTAACGGTAGATAACGTGAAAAGTGGGCGTTATAGTAGGCGTATCAAACTTATTTTTGCAAATGAGTACAACTTAGGTGTTTCAACATAGCTCTTTGTTATTCCAAAATCTTTATTAATAGAGAAATTATATGAATTTTAGGTAAAACGTTATATGGGAGGTGGGCGTAAAAGTGGGCGTGGCACATTGATTTTCCGTTACAAAAAAGCGTCTCACCAAAAAGCAAAGTGTGCAAAATTTCAGAGTCGTACATATAATTTTGTTGCTTTTATGACGTTTTTGTTTTTAAATATACCGAAAAATACACTGTGCGGTATAAATTTTCGTACATTTTGATCGATTACTCCTCTCCTAATAAATAGATTTAAATAATTTTGGAAAAAAAATATTGTTTTTACTCAGGAAATATATATTCGAAGTTTCATGAGTCTACGTTAATGCGTTTGGACACAATTCTATTTTATTCGATGTTCGAAGGACACGGTTTTTTCGACCTACTCTTGCTTTTCGAGCTATAACTCTGTTCCTAATATTCCGATTTAGCCCATTTTCAATACCAAACAAACCTTGTCTATAAGAAAGATTCTGGCAAAATTTGAGCCCCCTAGCTTTTTCGGTGCGACCTCTATCGTGGTTTCAACAGACGGACAGACGGACAGACGGACGGACATAGCTAGATCGTCATCAAATCAAACCCCGATTCAGGATATATATACTTTATGGGGTCTAAAATGGATATTTCGATGTGTTACAAACGGAATGACAAAATGAATATACCCCCACCATTTTTTTGGTGGCGGGTATAAAAATGAGGATACCAAACTACAGCACATGAAGAAAAAAATTATTATGCACGAAAGTGTCAACTAATGGGCTTCCGTCATGCAAATCATGCCAACAAAATCTTTATCGACGTGCCACTTCAAATCCCCCAAAGACTTATGGCGTGGATGAACATTTAACAACAACAACACCAACTACAAAACAACTCGCTTCAAGTCCTATTTATGTACAACCAACTGAAAACAACTGAAGCCAAATCAAAGGCTGCCTCAAAATAAAAGTGTGATGATGATCATCATGCTGACGATGGTGGTGGCAAGTGGCACAAAGGCAAAAATTCGAATGCACAATGAAATCGTATGGCACCGGTATGAGTGAAACGAAAATGAATAATATAAAAACGACATAAAGATTTGCATTTCCCATTTATTTTTTATTTATTTATTATTTTTATTTAGTTAAAGTCATAAAGTTAAAGGAGAAAACCAAGGTCCTTGTGAATAGTTAAATAAATAATATTTTGTTGTTAAATTGTTTTTTTTTTGCTTGTTTTGCATTTATTTAATGTTTTTGTGAGAGAAAATGTTCAATGTTCTTAGTTTTTCTGCAATTTCAATTACTACTTTTGTTTGTTTGGCACAGGTCTGTTTTTTTTTTTTTTTTTGCAAAATTAGAGCATTAAATAAACGCTTTGGTGTTTTAAAGCAAGAGTTAAAATTTTAAACACGAAAGCAATTTCCTTTGACTTTTTGAATTACTGTAATTTTTAAATTTGTTTGTGTATGGTGCTAAAATTATAAATATTCGTTTTTAAAGGCTTGTTTTAAACAAAATGCAACATGTTTAAATTGACCCCACTATATGATGTGTTTAGCCTAGAAATGGAGTTATGCCTTAATGAGTTTTCATTTCACTAAAATTTACGTGACAGTTTAATATTTTCGCCAAAAATTAAAGATTTCATTAACCCACATAGGGGTACTTCGCCAATCTAGCCGGACATTTGGTCAAAAGTGAAATAACAGAAGTGTAAAAATTTAAGTACGCAGCTCGATAGACAATACAATTCTGCATCTGCATTTAGTGAATTTTTAAGAATTTTTCATGAGATTTGTCGTTTTGGGACACTGTTAAAGTCAAAAAGTTAAGTAAATTGCATGAGCACTTATTGACTTTAAAGGGGTTTTTGTGGGTAAACCAATAAATATTTTACATTGATCAAAAATATCAAAAGGGTTTTGAAAGTGAAGGAAATCACGATCTGAGAAATGTTAAATTTACTCGTTTTTGCGGAATTTTTCTTAATAATGGGCTGGTGGTGTCATCGGGGTAATATCTCCCTTTACCCATAAACTTATAATGATTAACTATTAATAATTTTTTCAGAGGTATTAGAGGATTAGCTCTTCTTAGGAAAACTTTTTTCCGCTTGATCCCATGTTCTTATTTCAAGCTTTACCAGCCTATGACTATAACACATATTTCTGCCATGTTTTACTGATCTAGACGTACCCAATAACTTTTAAGAAACAATTAAAGCTAAAAAAAGGAGATGTCCGGCTAGATTGGAAAAATACCCCTTGTGCACCCTTAAGACTTATTAACAGTTCTAACAGTTAGACTGTCATTGTCTTACAAGTATTGCAATTAACATATTAATTTCTAATTTGCGAAATATATCATGATTGGTTATTGTGGTAGTTCACTACGCGTGAACTCTCAAGTGAAGTCTGTATGACATCATTTTGACAAACATAGAATAAATATGCCATAATGATAATCTATTAGCTTGTTTTTTTATTGTTAAATTTCAGAAAGCGTTTCCATTTTGGGACATGATAAAATAATACTAAATTGGCAACACCGCTAATGAATCTATATATAAAAGTGAAACTCTGTGTGTGTGTGTGTGTGTGTTAGCTATAGACTCCGAAACTGTAAAATTCATCGGACTCAAACTTTGGCAAGTTTTTGTACACATACTAGGGAGTGTTTATGGGTGGAAAAAAGTGGGTGTTGCCACGCCCATAAAAAATTAGTTATAATTTTTAGCTACTTGCATTGGACTGATTATTCTTAAACTTTGCACACATATTGAGCTGTTATGACTTTATAATTTTGTGATTAAAAAAGTGGGCGGGGCCACGCCCATAAAAAATTAGTTATCATTTTTAGCTACTTGCACTATACAGTTTCGTATTTAGAAAAGTGGGCAGTGCCACGCCCATAAAAAAAGGTATCATTTTGAGGTACTTACACTGGACTGATTTTTCTGAAACTTTGCACACATATTGAGCTGTCATGACTTTATAATTTCGTGATAAGAAAAGTGGGCGGGGCCACGCTCATAAAAAAGTTATAATTTTCAGCTACTTGCATTAGACTGATTATTCTGAAACTTTGCACACATATTGAGCTGTTATGACTTTATAATTTTGTGATTAGAAAAGTGGGCAGGGCCACGCCCATAAAAAAAGTTATAATTTTTAGCTTTTTGCACTTAATATTCAATTTAAATTCAGACTGTATTTTTATTCATTAAGGGGCGTAGTAAAGTGCGCCGGGCTTTTCTAGTAACATTATAAAAAAGGTACAAATTACAACATATTACGCAGCAGCTTAATCAAGCATGATTCGCATGCGCTCTAAGTACAAAAAAATTCAAGCAGGATTTGATCGTTTTTTATATAATATGATATTAAAAACCAGTCAAAGAAAGCCTTTAACGTAGAAAGCCATTTGTGGAAGCATCACTCCTCCTTCTTCGACCCTTGCCATTTTCGGTTCTAACAAGAACATTTTTATCAAAAGTAACTCGTATTAAGTTTAAAGTTTAAACTTAAAATAGATTATAATTTTTCAGAAACCACATCAAATTTTTTTGGACGGGGCATACCGCATCTTTAGCTCTGATCCTATCGACTTTTTTTCGTAAAAGCTAACTGATAACGCAGCCAATTACACAGAATTTAAAGCTTATAAAAATTATAGTTCCGCAGGTATGCCATTAAATATATTTTTTTTTGTATGTGGGGTAACATGCCCCCTTATTTTTCCCTATCCAAATATTTTAATAAATTAAACAGTTTTTAATAGAATGTTTTATACCTGTATAAAAGCTCTAACATTAAAGTTTCGTGATATATGTTAGACAATGAGTTTTTTGTGTGGAAGTATCACTTTCCCTGTTCCGATCGTAGAGCAAAAAAGTTTTAAGATTAAAGATGCAACAGTCTTCTATATATTAAAATAAATCTAAAAGTCGGGCCAGCCGTTCTCCGACTTTATATATATTAAAAAAGTGGTCGTGGCCACTTTTTCTTTTTCTAAATACAAATTCGCAATAAAAAACATCAAAACTAGGTACTTTCACTTTGTCGGAAATAAAAGTAGAATTTCTCCACAGATTTTCATGCTACAAAGTTTATTTTATTTCTTAGATATACAGCTTCTACATACGATGTTAGATGAATACATTTTTTTCCCCAGTACGTGTTAATTTTTTACGCTCAAAACCTTTTAAAACCATCTTACTAATTAAAAAAAAAGCTTCACATAATTCCGCGAATTCACCTGATTATGGTGTTAAAAGGTAGCTAATATGTTAATCTAGGTTATTGTCTATCTGTGTGCCAAATTTTATTTAGTTTCATTCAGCCGTTTTTGCAAGATTGAGTAACAAACATGCAAACATCTAAACATCCAAACTTCCACACAGGATAGGATATCATAGGATAGGATGGGATAGCATAGGATAGGATACTTTTTACAAAGCAGAATAAGTTTATAAAAAAAATATTTTCTTTGTATATTCTTTAACCATTGAATTATATTATCGCCACAGCTGTTTGTCTATGAAAAGTTTGATAAATAGCAGAGTATGGATGAAGAAATTTGTATTTTTATAGGCGTAGCACTGACTACAGAATATATTTAAGGAATGCACAAAAGACAAAGAAACATTATCTTATATACATAAAGATTCCATATCCCACATACAATCGCCTAAGTGCAATTAATTAATAATTTTGGGTTCTTAAAAATATTTTTTGTTAATATTTTTTTGTTAAGTTTAAACAATTTTAATGGTATTTTTTTTTTTTTTGTAATTTTATGACCTTTAAGTAGATTAGAGCAGGATATTCGTAATTAGGTAGTTTCAGTTTACCAGCTCATCGTCAGTTTTTCCTTTCGAAATATAAAAATTTCATACATTTTCTCTCTTACCTCATAACCTAAAATTGTAAATATCAATAAATTCTCTCTCAAATGCAATATCTTATATATAATTACACCATGGTTTAAAGTTGTATATTAAGCATTAAATATTATTTTTATTAAATAGTTTTTTCAAAATCACTAACAAACTCACCACTGCACCTCACGCACCACAAAAAGCAAGTCTCTTCACGCAAAAGAAAAACAAGAAAAATTTTCCATCTGACTCTATGGTTTTTATGTTTATCCATGCGTGTGGTGTATGTGAGTGAGTGTTTAAGTGATGTTTCTTGTTATTTTTGTGGTTTCAGAAAGGAAAACAGGAAAACAATATTATTTCAATTTGTTAAATGAGTCAAGTCAAGATAGTAAAAAAATAAATATTTAAATATTTAAACAAAAGCAATACACTTTCATACACACATACAAAAAAATCACTTTTATGCATCACTTGATAAATGATGGATGTAAAACAGCAATCATACCACAGAAAAAGTTATTGCTTAAATTTTTTTAATTAAATGACTAATTGATTTATTTCGAAATTTGAATTATATTTCTAACTAGCTGAGCCCGGTCCGCGTGGCTGGCCCTCGCGCTAATTTCTATCGGGCAAAACACAAAAAAGAACTAAATATTGTGCCATCTATCGGACGAACTTGAAACTACACAGAAACACTTTTCACGGTCCATAGAGCAGCCATATAAAATTTGGTCAAAATCAGTCCAGTAGTTTTTGACTTTATCGATCACGAACATACACGTAATTTTTATATAAAGGGTCTGCCAAATAACTTCTTTTTTTTTTTTTTAAATGCTATAAAAAAAGTGTAGCTTCGGCTGTGTGGCACTTAGCGCCGTCCTGTTGAAATCAAATGATGCCAATATCCTCCTCTTCAATTTTTGTGAACAAAAATTTGTTCAACATGGCCCGATAACGATCGACATTGACTACGGCCACTCCTTGCTCATTTTCGAAGAAAAATGGCCCAATTATCCCTCAGGATCAAAATCGGCACCAAACACTGACTCGTTTTGGGTGTATCGGCTTTTCAATGTATGCGTGCGGGTTTTCTGTGGCCCAAATGCGACATTTTTGCTTGTTTACATACCCACCAAGATCAAAATGAGCTTCATCTGAAAAGATGATTTTTTTTGGCAAAATCGGCCAAAGTAATGTCACAATATTTCCCAGCATTGTTCAAGCGTATTCACAACCATATTCGTTCAGCGAAAGGATTAAACTAATTATCTGTCAAATCAGACATGAGCTAAGTGTTACCATTCACGAAATAAGCACTAGTTGAAAAAAAAAACGTAAGATGGCGGACCCTTTATATAGAGATTAATTTAAAAAACATTTTTTTAATTAATAATAATTTTTTTTTAAGAACTTTGAAATTTCTGTCAGTTGAAAATAAAGTGTATTGAAAAATAAAATTTAAAAATGTAATTTTTTGTCAAGATTTGACAAAATAATTAAATAATAGTGGCCAGATTAAGGTTCAAATAACATAATAGAGACGATGAACTTTATTGCAGATGTGAATTAAGTCAACAAGTCTTGCAGCCCAATTGTGTTCTTACCCTGATATGTGTAATGTGCCCACATATGTATGTATGTATGTATGTAACTGGTTTTCTGTCTTGCCGTCCGTCCTTTATATGATGAAATAAATTTTTAGAAAACCTACATGTTTGAAAATAAATCAAAAACCGGCACAAACATCACATAACTTGCTGAGATATAAGCAAATAAATCATAAGAATTAACATTTCTCAGCTTTAGGATAATTTATAGAAACATTTGAAAATACGACTTGCTTCTAGAGATATTGGTAAAACATTTTCGTCACTTTGTAGAAGCCCCCACATGTTTTTCTAGGTCTATTTTTAATTTTGGACAAATCGGCCACTAATCCACAAAGCTACAGGCAAAAATTGTTAGAAAAATATATTTATATTTTGTTTTTAAGTACAGCAATTTTCTAAAGCTCCCAACTAGTTTCTGCACTTCAAACCATGGCCAATAGATTATTTCTGAGAAAAATTTCAAATCGAATTGCAACTAACTAAGAATATAACAAACTTACAAACGAAAATCAATTTTTCTTAGCTTATGTATAACCAAAACGATCGCTATTATTATCAAATGATAGTGCTTGACTAGAAAAATAATTTATTTTTGGATCTAGTCTAGTATTTAAAAACATACTCACTTCAGTCTCCTAAATATCGGTATCAAATGAAAAGACCTGACCAGTAAAATAAAGCCAATTTTGAAGCAGTCAAAATACAAAATTAAAATCAAAACAAAATGGCGGATATAGGGGTTAAAAATATATTATTAAAAAATTTATCCCAAATGACCAAAAACACTATTGGCATCAAAAATAAGAATTTGATTAGTAGAATAAAGAAAGCAATTAAATAAATTAGAACTTAGCATGGTTTCTAAAGAAAAACGACAGATAATTGTTGTTTAAATCCATGAGGGCAGTCACTACAAAATGGACTAAAAGAAATTTATATTTGATTTAAATTTAGTTTTATTTTTTAATCCCTTCATATTGGTATGAACTGGAAGGACTTGGCTAGTAGAGTACAGTTAACTAATTAAAAATACAGTCATAAAAAATTCAAAATTCAAGATGGCATCCAAAACAAAATAGCGGACAACATTAAATCTTAAATCTAGGCTGCGCCACGACGATGTCATTATTGGCTTTAAATATATTATGATGGCGAAGGGTATATTAGATTCGTCACGATTTAATACAGCACCATTGCTTGTTTTTCTTTTGTTCTTTATTTTGTATTGCATTAAATTAAACTTATGTGTTCTTGTGAACTTTTGCTTCAAAGTATTTAGGTTTCTAAGAGTGCATCTGCTATAAAGAGCTTTTGACATCTTAACTAATGCTGCAGCTTTCAATGTGGTTGTATTGTACTAGTGCTTTGTTGGGAGTACATTTCAGTCAACCATTTGTTATTGGTTTTTATTGCTGTCCTTGGAATTGCACTTATTTTTTAGTCTTATGACTTTTTATATTGTTGTTGGTATTTCAATATTAAATGAAAATGTTGTTGCTGTCACCATTGGTGGTAGCATCAGGTAAATTTCTGTTTCTGCTCCAGAACTAATTTTCTTTTCTCTTTCTTTCCCCTTTAAATATAATCAAAGAACATACATATAAGAACTTTATTTAAAACTTTTCTCTACGTTCTACTTTGGTATACGCAGGAAACAGGTTTGGTACGATGGTCACATTATATTCTCTGTAAGGCTACTTAGTTATCACAAACATATTATGATAATTTTTATTTGTTTTTTTTTTATAATAATTAAGTCACGATAGCCAAGTTCTTCTTTGAATTATTATTTAATTATTTTTTTATGTTTACGTTTCATAAAAACTGCGAATTAAAATGGAAAAATAAAAACATTTTATTTTCAGTTACATAAAATTTGTTCCCATAATTTAAGAAAATTATTTTTTAAAACAAAGGATTTTCCTTAAACTCTTTAGAGCTTGAAAAGAAAAATTGATATGGGTTTTCTTTAGATACTCTTGAAAAATAAATAATATTATTAGCACTTCATCGTTATCTTTCATTTTGTTTTTATATGTTTCAGTATTTATTTATTTTAAATAAAACTTTTATGTCATTCAGTTAAAAAGTTTTGTGATTAGTTTTCGTTTTCATAATGATATTTGTAGGCTATAGAGTTGAATGCAGTAACGTTTTGATTTCTAATAAAATTTATAATGTGACTTAGTACAAGCATTAATACACCATTTTCAATTAAAACTAAAAAATTAAAATAATTAATAAATATTAAAGTAAACAAGTTACCAAACCAAAAAATTAAGTAAAACTCGTAATGAATATATAAAATAAAAAAAAATAAAAACTTTTAACATCTTTGTGTCCACATTCTTTTTATTTTACATTAGAAATGGTGTATTTAAAAATTGTGACAGTCGCAGTCTGCTCTACAAGTCCTAAAGTATTTGTTAAAACTAAAATAAGTCTTTTTAGCTTTCAGCATATAAATAATAGCAACTCGTCTTTGGCGTTTTGTTCTTTGCATTTACCACGTTCTGTGGCGACAAAAAAATAGTCGTATTGCATTTTGACCAAAATACTTTAATGCTGGTGTTCAACACATGCCTCAGCCACAGCACTATTATATGTATTGAGTTGTATATCTGTTCACGGTTTTTTTTTTCTTTCTTTTTTATGGCATATTTCATTATACCTTTTAAATGTAAAAAACTGCAGTACCATAAAGTACTATATAAAGCAAAGAGAAAATACCAAACAGTCACGTCTTTTAACCACCAGAAATGCCGTTAGAACGTGGATTTTTCTGGACTATAACTTAGGACTTGTTTAATCAAACTGTATACCATCCGCTTATTTTATGTTTAGTTGTTTGTTGCAAACTATTTCTTCGTAAGTTTTTTAATAATCATCATTTTATACGTTATTTAGAATACGACTTATTTGTACGTATAGTGGTGCATGTCTTTCAGAATGCCTTAGTATAAGTGTATATTTGTGATAGTTTATATAAATTGACTGTCCTGACCAGATAAGAAGATTTGTTAGCAATTTACTTTTAAGAGCGACAAAAACAAGCAAGACTGCTATATTCGACCGTAACGACTTTTTTAATGCACTTTACCATGATGTTTATAAGTATAATGACTTCATCGCAGCGTAGCCTAGAGTTCATACTAATTTTAAACGCCATTTTCCTTTATTATTTCTGATACCATCATTGATTTGAATTTATACATGGTTAGCTTTTAAGCCCTTTCATTTATTGACCATATTTATGGAGTAAAGAAAAATATTATTCAGATTTTAAATTTTTTCATATTTTACTCTGCTCTAGTCTTCAATTTAATACCGATAATGTGGGGGTTGAAGGCGACAGAGCCGTAATTACTATATTTGACCCAAATACCCGCCATTTTTTTAGGGCAACAACTTGGATTTTAACTTTATTATTTGTATACTTTATTCTACTGGTAAGTCCCTTTCATACTGAGGCGCTCGATGGAGGTACATATTTATTTAAATACTAGATTTGACCTATATACAAATTAATTGTACGCCATTTTGTAGTGGCCAACCTTGTAAATTCTTTATAGTTAATTATATTTTTCTATTCATATCTTTCTTTTAAAACCCACATCGTGCCACTTTGTTATATAAAAGCTGGAAAAAAATTTTACTTTTATGTTTGTCAACATTTTATATAAATTTGTTCTATTTTATGAATTAAACTTTTGAGAATATATAAAATTATAACGCTAAACAATTGCGCAAAGAACCAATAATGTTTATCTATTCCAGATAAACAACTAATAAAACTAAAATTTTGAAAATTATTGGGAAAATATCCTGAACAATTAGTAAATTTTTTATGTTTATCTATTCCTTTAAAATACTCTTTCGATAGTTAATACTCAAAGTGGCTACAGAAGGTTTTATGGTGTAAGAGCTGCTTCAACGGGTCCAACCACTTGTTTGTGGATATGTTAGGTATAACACGCAGCTGTTGTGCAGCTCACTTGTGTCTATCGTATTGATGCCTTGATTATACCTGAATATAATAAAAAAAATAATAATAGAAAATATAAAGAGGCAGATTAGTCCAGAGTCTCTAGCAGGAATCGAACCCTTAACCCCCAGACTAGCAGACCAGCATGCTACTGACTAGTCTACCGGGCCACCCTTAGTTGATGTATAGTTTTTCTAAATTCAGTATAGTCTTACATTGACGTACGGGCAGACCTCTAACTAGCAGACCGGCCAAAAATATTGATGCCGCTAGGCAAAATGTCGAACAAAATCCGGAAAGATTAACAAGACAATACAGAACTCGATTTGCAACTCTTGCCTTACAAAATCCAAGTCATCCCAAAACTAAATTCTTCCCATTGCGTTTGAAATATGCTTGAGCAGCCATACAGCCCATGTTACAATAGACTTTTTGAGACAAAAATTCTATACCAGATAATTCCTAAAAACAGTGATTTAAGATGGCCACAATGATTGCCAGATTTGACTGCACAAGAGTGCTTCTTGTGGGGCTTTCTCAAAGACAAATTTTATGCGAATAAGCCTCAAACCTTGTAGCAACTAAAGAATAACACTTAAGAAGAAATTGTTCGTTTACCACCCACAATAAACACTCAACAAAGTAAAGGGAAATGCTATAAAAATATCACATTTTTTAATTAAAAAAAATAGACTTTTATTTAACTGGCATTATTTGCATTATCAATTTATAACAATAACATTAAAACAATTTTCTTTTTATCATTAAATATTTTGTTCTTTCATTCCATTCAATATTTATTGAAAAAACAATTTAACAGTTACTTTAACTGAACCCTCTATCTCTGTTAGTATCAAGGCGATTTGTTTGTTTTTAATTAAAAAATAGTTATAGAGGCTACTCTTTGCGATTTACTATCCCAAACGTGTACAAACAATTATTTATGAGCTTGAGAATCATCATATATTTACAAAATTATATATTTTTCCTAATAGTTTTTGTCTATAACTTTTTCGATTGATGACCGCTTCATCCAATATTTTTTACCAACAGCCCTAAATGTAAAAAATTATCTTTAACCTTAAACATATTAATTTTTCGGTAAGAAAAATGTGGAAAAAACAGCAGCAGTCGTGTGTATTTGTTTATATCTTGGAAAGTTAAGAGGATGAGTATGCTCGATTTCAATATCGAAACTACATGTGCCACATTTGGGGATTCTAAAAGTTGACTTCATCTAACACACAGACAGATGGACAAACGATAAGCTTTCAAAAAATACGTAGTTAATGAGGTCGGAAATGAATATTGTGAAAGTTACAAATGGAACGACAAAGCTATATATGCCCTTGTTGAAGGGTAAACAAATAAAGGGTTTTTCTTTGACTTTCTTTTTTCTTGCCTTCTTTCTTTTGGTCTTTAGCAAAAAAAATAATGGTCTTTGTACATATTAATTTTATGTATGTATGGATGCATGTATACAATTATGTATGTATAAATGTATGTTTGTATGGATGCCTGTGTGTGCCTGTATGTTTTTTGTTAAGGAGGCGCTTTTTGTGAGCCGGTAGTATGAATTTTCTTGCAATTTTGTTCATTATTTTAAGGCATATTTTTGTAAGTGACATGCCATTACTGCAGTAGATAGAGTAAAAGAGTGTGTTGTATTAAATTATGTTATTAGTTTAAATTACACTTTATTGCAATGAATTTTACACAAGAAGGGTTTTGTAATTAAGGTTTAGTTTTTAATTTGATGCAATTGAGTAGATAAATAATTTCTTGATTACTGCGAAAATAAATGTAATTTGACTTATTTATAGTAAAAAAAAACCCACAGTTATATTTTTCAAACTCTAAAGAAAATAAAATTAGCTCTTGATAACTATTAAGAGCTCCGGTAAGAATTTAAATTCTTTAACTTTATCTAATTTCAAATTGAATATTTGTATGTTTTGATTTTTAATTTTTTTAAATTGTTAGTAAAGAGTAAAACATTTCTCAATAACTTTTTACAATATATATTTCAGTATTTTTTTCATTATTTAACTTTCTAAGCTTAAGTGTTCCTGAAAGTTTTGTAAAAAAAATCAGTCTTTAATATTAATCATACGCCGCCATACGTGGTTTTAACATAAGAAGTGTCTCAGTATGAACAGCGTTGTCATCTTTGAAATTTCAAAAAGCACCAAAACCCCTAAAAAAGCGCGTAATTTTCGTTAAAAATCACTGAGTTTAAAATTGTTTACTTTTGATTCTATTTAACAAAATTATAAATTTTGATATAAAAATAAATATAATAAGTTTCCAATGATCATATTTGGAGCACAAGGAGCAGATAAATTTAAAAATAATTTTATTTTAAATAATAAATTTGTAAACAGTGTACAAATTCATCTTCACAGTTTACAATATAAACACTATTTAAAAGAAAAATTTACAGCTTCTTAACGCCAGCTGCCCTCTGGATTAATTTATGGCAACGAAGCAGAAGTTCTATTGCTAGCGATAATCGACCTATACGTATATCGATATTCTACTATTAATATCATCTGGCCAAATAGAATTATTTAATTAATATGAAAATTGCTATCAATGCAAATATTAACCTCATCAGAGTGCCAATTGTAAAATAAGAAGTATTTGCATATTAATTCCTCGTTTTTATTTTCACCTTTTTAATGCGTCTCTATACAGATGTAATTTTTTAAATATTCAAAAGGTTTGATCAACTTGAAACTTTACTTACGAAATAAATTTTCGTAACAATTTAATTTTATAAAAAGTAGGCGCTTTATGTCTCATAAACTATACAGGATATCAAGAAAGGAGTATCGGAATTACAATTAATAAAGTAAAATAAACAATCCACTCAAATAACAGAAACATTGTACACTATCAATCCTTACAATTTTCTTAATTAATAGTTTCAATATAATAAGTTGAAAGTATTTTCAACTTAATATCATTTAAACAATGAGTAAATATTTTTTAGTTTTGTTAAGATATAAGATAATTACCTTTACAAAAACTGTTTTCATTTAAAAAAAATTAATTTGGATTTTAGTATTTGGTGTCACCGAAGAACAAAAGGAAAGCACTAAAAATTAAAGAAAAAAGCACCGAGTACTAAACTAAAAATTTACCGCGTCAAGAACTTCAAAAAGCACTAAAAACAGTGCTAAAATCACCGAGTTGGCAACGCTGAGTATGAATTCACTTTTGCATTTAAAAAAAAATACGTATTTTTTTAACTAACGACTTTTTATAGCATTGTATTGGAAATATATTTCAATCAACTATGAAATAAATTATCCTTCAAAAAGCTTCATGGATTTGATGATAGGCTGTTACCCTTCATACGAAATTTCCATGAATTTTTTACCGAGATGTGGCTGTATCTTACCGAAGACGAGTTAGATCTCGGATTTGAGCTCAACAATTGTTAATGGTTCATGCGTAAGACAACAGAATATCACAAAACTTTATAGAAAATATTTCTTTTACGTTAAATTGCATAATCTTCGTGGCCAGTTAAAGAAAATCTGATGTACACTAGATAAGTTGTTCTGGAAATTGTTACTGCAATAATTAACTTCTTGCAAGCGCGTTGTGACAAAAAAATAAAATGTGTAATTTATTAATTTTTACTTGGTTGAATTTCGCTAGCAGTTGGTTAAATAAAATGTATACATATTTTTTTATGTTAAAAAAATTATCAAAACTATTCCGTCCAGAACACAAGAATGCTCTTATCGTTTACCTGTAACGAATGCTGTTCACGGTCACTGCGATTTTGGCCTTATCTTTAACAGATAAGGTCCACTCACGCCTCCTGACCCAAATAGACAATTACCCGTTGTGTGCAGAGTTGTTTCTCATTCATTGCAGGAGGATTTTCTGAGCCTCAACTTTAATAATATTGTGTACTCATGAATATATTCAGTTAAAAATGCGGTTAATCGGATCAGACTTTTTTTTCAAAAAATTTTCATTGACTCCACTACCTATTAAACGCTGCCTGACCAAGATCCACGTCAGACAGTTGTACGTTGTTGGTGTATTTTTTGATCACTAATTGCATAAGAATTGAGCCACAAGTCCCTCAACTTTGTGCAATCACTAAGCCATTCCGATAGAAATGCGGTTCTTCGGCGAAGATGTTTTTTTTTAATTGTCATTTACTTCACTACAAATTGAAATAATTTCCATGATCTACATGTTTAAGCTCCTAAATAAGCTGAATTTTTATGTTTAAAGGTAAAAGTCTTTGTGAAAATCAACTGCGTAATGCTTCGTGAAATTTGAAGTTGTTGATAAGTATGCCTAATTGATGTTTTCGGCGACACTTTCATTTACAACAGCAATGTTTTTAGGAAAGCGACAGGTATATTGAAGCATAGAAGTCTTAGTTTCAATAAATAAACCAGTTTCTTCAAATTCTTTCTTTGAATGTTTAAAACATTAGTAACCCTTTCTCTACTTAAAAAGTTTTCACAATCACAACAAGTTGGTCCTTTATCTATTCCAATCCATTTTAAAAATCGGAATAAGTATATGTGACAGCTTCAAAATTTCAGAGTTGCCGCTTACCCAAAAAAATTACACTTAATTTAAAAATTAACTGTGACATTCCCCAACTTCTTTTTCTAAACTAAATTTTAACAACTCAAGAAAACTTTGCCAAAGTCATTAAGCTTATAAATATATTTACCTTCGACGATCTTTGAAAATTTTGTTAAGTTGTTATCATACAGACTCCACTTGACAATACGCGTTTATTAAACTACCACCATTAACATCCAATCTCTAAATATCACTAAATAAATAAAAAAATCTCCTGAAGAACCTAATTTTAAATGACCCCCGAAATTTCACTACAATTTGGAATAAATTTTTTAATCAATTCAATTAAATTTAAAACAATATGTCTGACCGAATTTGGGTAAGCACACGTCGTTTAATTGAAAAATTAATATCTTAATTAAAAAGAAATATTTATTTATTTATTTTTTCGAATTATTGCAAAGAAAACTATTTTGCTTTAGAGAAAAATTGTTGTGTACTTAAAAACCAAAAATGAAACAAAAAACTATAAAAAAAACTTCCTCAAAAACCCAACCACCATAAAATACTTTAAAAAAGAAAAAATGTTGGTTGCGTTTTTTAGGAAGTTTTTTTTATAGTTTTTTGTTTTATTTTTGAATTCTTATTTTGTTAATAAGAATTTGAAAATAAAGCTTATAACATTTTAAAACTTTTTCAAGAAATTGGGTAAAATGTCTACTGACGATCTGGTATAAGCACCAGTAAAATGCATATAGACCAGCTTAAACCCAACAACCAAGTAAAGTATTGAAAAATTAGTTGGGAGCATATCCCGAATAATTTAGTAAATTATTTATAAAATAAATCTGTATTTAGATTAGTAATGTCTTAATTTTGTTGTTGGTTTAACCGAAACGATTCTTATTTATTTGATTTTTTTAAACAAATATCCTGCAAACAAATAAAACAAACAAACGTTTGTTTAGACTATAATTTTTGCCTAACCAAATTCAACTATGCATCAAAACAAAAAGATTTTAGTATTAAAGTTTACTTCCTTGTCTAATAAATAATAAATCAATTTTATTTTTCAATCAAAGAAAAAGTGGCGTTAAAATCAATAAGACATACGCATACACAACAAAAATTAAAGATACTATCAAAAAGCTGGCAACAATAGCAACAACAACAACTATTCAAAGATTGATAAAATTCGTCACCAGAAGTGTGATTTTTTCTATGTCAGCCATCACTGCTAACGACACTACTACTACCATACACGGCAATTTCGTCAACATTAAACAATATTAATACATTAACCCGAAGGTTAAGCAAATACGTTATTGTTTTTGTATCTTAAATTTTGTAATCCCGTAGTTGTTGTTGTTGTTGTTTTCTTGCCAAAGATTTGATTTGAGTTCGTAGGTCTTTGCTTTGATTATTTTGTTGCTTTTGTTTATAACCTTGATATGTTTTTACATCAAACTTTTATTCTTCTTGCTCTGTATTAAATTATCTACACCTTCGTTTCTTTATTTTAACAACCACCTCGTTCCGCCATTTTAACGTTTAGGAAAACTAATGAATTAAATTAGAAATTTCTTTGTATGTATTTCAACCGCTCCTTTTAAATCGAAGCTAAAAATATTAACAAAATCATATACACATTTTACTTACAGAAACCCTAAAAACATTGAACAAAAGACAGTCTGTTTCAATATATTTCTTGTAATTTTTTTTTTATATTTTTTTTTTTTTTTAAAGGTAACAAAGGAAGAGATTTTGCAAAGAGAAAAAAAATGTCTGTAAAGTTATACTTAAAAAGATTTTAAATTTTCAAAACAAAAAACATATTATTCCCATTATGTTTACACTTTTGCTCATCACTGCAGTTCTCAATCAATACGCATACATATAAACTTTGTAAAAGTAAATATTTGTAGGAATATTTTAAACAATAAAGAAAGTTCGTTACACCTTCAACTTTGTCGTTAACATCGAACCAACAAACAATTAACAAAAAACCAAGCCTCAATATTAAAAATCTTAACATGTTTTAGAACTCAATTAGTGAGTTATTTTTTTATTTCATTGTTATTATTATTGTTAGATTGTGTGAGTTTCTTTCTTATTTAGAAGAAATAAAACCAAAACACAAAAAACCAAGAATGTGTAAGAGTTACATGTCAAGAAATATGTCAGCAAGAAAGAAAAAGACACAAACACCTATACAAAAGTGGGTAAATTCTAATATTTTACATTGAAATTACTCTTTGTTTTTTTTGCCCTTCACAAAAAGGCAGGATCATATTAATTTTGACATAAGATTGGTAGCCAATCCAAATACCTAACTAAGGACTATCTGCATATAAAGGGTAATTTTTTTGCTGGTTTACCTTTTAGTGTAAATTAATTCAGTGTAAAAAAAGTGAAAAATGCTTAGTAAGGCTAATCTTATCACACTTATCTTATCAATAGACTAACAAATGAACAACGCTGATAAATCATTTAATGCTGTCATCAAAATTTGTGCTGTGTGAGAAATGTGTTTGGTTAATTACATTAATTTTACGGTCGTCACAAATGACCCACTAAACCCTCTGTTCAAGCTTTAGTGACCAGACTTCTCACCAGCTTTTCTTTATTAGACACTAATCCATTATTATCTACATTTGGACATGTGACGAATTTACTTAAGAACCGAGCAATGAATACCGACTGTGTTTTCCAAAATGTAAGAACTTAACTTAGTCGCTTTGTTGTGTAAGCAAGACTTGATGAACAATTAATCATCTGCCCGCCAAGATAATTCGATTTTACTTTAGTAATGGGTTGTTGTTAGATTAAATGAAGTCTCTCATATACTAGAAGACAACGGTAGTTTAAATCGACACACACACAACACAACAGTGACTACTTTCGACTTATGACTTTCTTTGTTTTTATACCCTTTACCTGTGGTGTCAAGGGTAAATCGTCGTTGCTCTAACAAATTTAGTTATCTGTCTTTTTCCGGATTTTTCAAGAGATCAAAAAAGCATTTCTTTTTTTGTTACTTTACAGTATTAAGCTATAAACACAATCAAAGGCTACCGAACATCGACTACCGACTACAAAAGTAGCTGGCTACAAAAATAGCCAAGTCGCCAGCTACTTAATTATTTTATCGACTACCGACCACTAATAACAAACAAATGAACAAATGATTATTATTTTTTAATGGTGCCACTATAATAGTTTTTCGCGTTTTTAATAGCGATATTTAATGTATTGCGTTTTTAAAACCACCATTTCATGTATTTATTGTTTTGGCAGCACTAACCTGTTTCTTGTAGCCAAGAAAAATAGAAATTAGCCTAAGTTGGCTACAAAAGTAGGCGTGTAGTCGGTAGTCGTGTAGCGGCTAAAAGAATTATTCTCATAAGCACGCATGTATTCTATTTTTGCCATCTTGTAGTCGATGGTCGGTGGACTTGATTGTGTTTATAGCATTAAACTTACGCATATTGTGTATTGTTTGTTTTTGAACCAATCAAGATATCCTTAAACGGTTTGGAGGATAGATGTAGGACCTATAAACCTTCAAAATAGAGCATTAAAAAAATTTTAAAAATTGTCACATAACCGATTACGTCAGAGCAGCGATGATATATTGCTTTGTCAGTCCGTATGTAATTTCTACAATATTCCTTTTCGACACCACAAATTGTATATTTTCTGATAACCAGGGGAGTTGATTGAGCAATGTCCATCTGCACGCTTGTCTTGCGTACGTGTGTTGGTGTAAATCAACTTTTAAAACCCACCACATGTTACTCATGTGTAATTCATGAGCATGTGATATAAAGTTTTTGAAAATATCCCGGAATGAATCGGTATTAAAATCCAGCACGATCACCTCATAACTTTCTGAAATAGAAGAAAACATATACGACTGCCTGTTTTTTCTTTTTGTTTCATAAAAAGGCAAATTCATTTGACACATCAAATACTCAGCAAAATAAAAAAATAAAATAAAATGAATGAGCCAAGGCGAATTCATACAGGTGAAATTATCAGCCCAGCTGATGGGGAGACTTTATGTCAAAACTGGTTAAATTTGCCCTATTAATGCAGGGAAGGGAAATGTGATTTTAAATTCTGTATTAAACAATTAACTTATGTGTACTTTTTTGATAATAAATGTGCTAAATTTATGTATATTTGTTGCTTTTGCATCATTAATAATGTGTTTCAAATAATTATATCCTTTTTTGAATCAAATTTTATTATTCTTAATATATAAAAACAAAACGAATTGGCCTTGACATAAAAAATCTCATTAAAAGTTACTTTGTTGTATCAATTCGCCGTTGCATATACCTTATGGATATGCCTTGGAATGAGCGTTTTTATACGACAAATATTTTGTTGTTAAATATATATGTCAATATTTTTAACTTTGAATAAGAACTAAAAAAAGAAAAAGGTACTTTTTCACATTTTTATGGTCCTTTTTGTATTTTCTACTTTCATGAAGTTAAAGTGTCCGCCAAATAACTTTTTTTTTTGGAAAATGCGCCGTCCTGCTGAAAAAAAATGTTGCCAATATCCTTCTCTTCAATTTTTGTGAACAAAAATTCGTTCAACATGGACCGATAACGATCGCCATTGACCGGTTACCCTTTGCTCATTTTCGAAGAAAAATGGCCCAACTATGCCTCTGGACTAAAATCCGCTCGTTTTGGGTGTATCGGCTTTTCAATGTATTCGTGCGGGTTTTCTGTGCCCCAAATGCGACAAATTTGCTTGTTTGCATACCCGCCAAGATCAAAATGATTATTTTTTTTTGGCAAAATCAGCCAAAGTAATGTCGCAATATTTCCCAATGTTGTTCAAGCGCATACACAACCATATTCGTTCAGCGGAAGGATAAAACTAATTTTCTGTCAAATCAGACATGAGCTTAGTGTTACCATTCACGAAATAAGCACTTGTTGAAAAAAGAAAGCTAGATGGCGGACCCTTTAGAATTTTTAAATAAATGACTATTAAAACGAGATAACACTGAAACTGTTAAGGGCGTCCGAAAAGGTGTTTTTTCCCCATTTTTAAGGTATTTTTAGAAAACAAGTTTTTATAGATTAAACAGAAATTTATCTAATAATTAAAATTACTATAAAATTATTTAATAAATAAAAAGAGAACTTGAATATTGAATATTTTGTAAGAAGAGAAGAGAAGGATATATTGAAGGACATATTTTATTTTATATTAACAAAAATATTTATAAAATTTTCAAGTTTTCATTATTAAAAATTCTTGATACTTAAGAATTTTTAAATCTTTCTATGGATAAAGAAACATTTTTTTTTTAATATTTTTATATATCTAAGCATTTTGTAAATCAAAATTTGTCAATTAATTAATATATTTTTTATCTTGATATAATTTTGAATCTAATTAAATATAATTTAATTTCAACTTATTGAAAGTTGAGGATATTTCTTACATTTTAACAAAATTTCTTTAGAAATGTTTAATATAAAAAAATCTTTACCTTTATATTTTAATTAAAGTTAATTGTATCTTCAGAGAATTGTCATTCCCATTATTGTTTTCACCTTAATAGTTTCTTTTCCAAACAGTTAGATGGAAAAACAAACTTTTTATTCATTATAGTGTGATATTTGTTTCTCTAAGGAATTTTATCAATTAATTAAGCTTTTCCTTTCAGTTAATTGTCTCTGGTCGCCTGCATTTTAGCAATTAAAGTTCATTAATGTGATACCATCAACCAATGTTTTATTATTTTCTATATTTCTTATTCGTTTTATCAGAATGAAATAAATCTTTATAAACATCAACATAACCCAGCAAAAGTTGACATAGTAATAGAAAAAACTGTTTATAAAACGCACCAAAGCCACAAAAAATTTTTTATTAATAAAACATCGTTTTTAAATTCTTCGTTCTTAGGAAATTTTTAGAAGGTTTTTTTTCGTAAATTTTAGTGAATTGATGTAAAAACATTTTGCTGGTTTAGTTGTCATAAGTATAAAAAATAAATTTTCTACATTTCACTTGCAGAACAAACATGAAAAAAAAAGTTATTTGTCATCTTGGTTAATGTTTCGCTATCACTCTGGTTATTATTGTTGTTGCTTAGGTTGCTGTTATATACACATACATATGTACAGAGTAGACCAAAACTCACCATGGGGCTTCAAAATTTAATAAATTTTTCGTTTCTAAATTTTGTTTATTATTTTTTTTTTTTTTTTCAAATTATATCAGTGGCAATAAGGAAAGACTGCTTATGTGTGTTTTTATAGTTTTCTGGAAAGCACTTTTAAATTTTTGAGTTGATTTTTATAAATTGATATCCTTTAATACAAAGACTATTATATGAGTTTCATACTGTATATTTAGTTAAACTATAAGATAAAATAAGTTTTTAAATTTGAAGTATAAAGTTCATTTTACGCTATAACTTCCTGTAAGTTGGTCCATAACTGACAAGTCCTAATTTTAGTTTCTGTCGAATTAAGAAGTTATTCCTTTTATCGTTTTAACGCCAGGAGAATAATAATTTAAAACTTAACAAAGAATCAGAACAATAGAGATTTTTTATGGTTTTAAGGCAAAGAGCATATCATTGCTTAGTTCATTGTCACCACCAACATGAGAACGTAAGAGATTTGCCTCGAACTGGTAGACCATGTTAAATTCGCACTGCGGAAAATATTGAACGTGTAGAACGTTCTGATGTTAACAAAACGCCAGAAATACCTACCAAAAGGCATTCTGCTCAACAGGAAATAATTCGTAGGTCACTACGGCGCATTCTACAAAAAGATATAATGCCATTCTCATATAAGAAAATTGGTAAAAGAATAAAAACCCGCAGATTATCGGTAACATTAAAATGTTTAAGTAAAATTTCAATAGTTGGCTAAAATTGAAAAAATCAACTTTATTGGAAATCTCAATATGAGTGATGTAACTAATTTTTAGTGAATGGCATTGTTAATAAGCAGAATTGTGTGGTATAGGGTTCTAAAAATTAAAGAGTTATTCATTAACAGCAATTGCACCTCATAAGGTAAACATTATGGTGTGACATTTTATTTGACAA
The DNA here is from genome assembly GCA_941918925.1 of Phyto melanocephala. NCBI lineage: Eukaryota > Metazoa > Arthropoda > Insecta > Diptera > Rhinophoridae > Phyto > Phyto melanocephala. Next base: position 128,537,603 of record OW799233.1, on the reverse strand, counting down.
TATCATTGCTACTTACTTTTTCGAAAATGAAAGAGGTAGAGCTATAAACGTAAATAAAGAGCGGTATTGGTTAATTTTAAAACATTTCTTTGCCCTCTACTCTTGAAAACTGTCCTCAGAAATGGTTTTAGCAGGATGAAGCTGCCACTTACGGCATTAGCGCAGCTACAAATTTTTGGGGTGACAAGAGCATAAATATTTTTCTGGAAAAATCTTAAACCGAACTAATTTTATATGTACAAAAGCTAATTTTTTTTAAAATTCTGGATGGATGCCAAAACAATTCTGAGGGAAGAAGCATTATCCCCCTATAACCATCTAGTTACTCACACAAACCACACTTCCAGAGGCACTATAGCACTTTCAAATAAATTTTTCGGAGAGTGAAAAGTTTCTGAAAATTCGGAAAAATAATTTCCGGCGCTTGGGCCAGATTTAACAGCATCCGATAATTTTTTTTGGGTTACTTGAAGGGGCGGGCATATATAAATCCCGGGACAATCCTTGAACTCAAAGTTAACATTACTGAAGAAATTCCGGAGCTACAGCTACAAATTTCAAAAAAAAAATTCTATTGAAAATGCTATAACACAAGCCCATCAATGCGAAGTTAGAAAAAGGGCTAATTTAAATTAAATTATTTTTCATACTCAATGTAAAAAATCTATTTTGTATAAATTATAATAAAAATTTTATAGTTTTAAGCTCCAAAGTCACTTTTGGCCCGTCATGTCCTATATGTTACAAATTTAATTTTTATCTGTGTTTTTTTTTATATTTGGTTTCTTATAAAAAGTATAACTGGCTGCCAGAATGACTACCCTGGGGCCAAGAATCTCCAAGTCACCAGTTTTGTCGACTATTGTGGTGACTTCTTGGCGACATTGTCAACAAAGTGTCTACATTTTTTTTTAATTTTCTTTGATGAGAAAAAAAATGTATACACAATAAATAAGAGTTCTTATTAAATAAAATTTACCTAATTTGCTTTTAATATTTGATATTTAATGAATTCCTTAATTTATTTTAATAAAACATCATATTTTAACAAAAGTTTCATTAACGACGTCTATTTCAGAAAAGTATCAAAAGTGTAGACTAGAATTACTTAAATGCACTATTGAATCTATGGTGACAATGTCTACATAAGGTCCTTAAAGAATTACCTACTCAGTAGTACCAGTATCAGTAGTAGATCTCCCATGACACGCACATGTTAAATGTCTATGGTAAAAAGCATTGTCGGGGGTATAATAAGTCACTAGTACTGATGACTGTGTCAACAGTGGGTCAGTACAGATTCACGTCTGACATTTACACCATAAAAGTACCAAAAGTATAGACTAGAATTACTAAAATGAACTAGTGAATCTATGGTGACAATGTCTACATATGGTCCCAAGAGAACTACCTACTCAGTAGTATAGTGTCAGTAGTAGATTTCCAATGACACGCACATGGTAAATGTCTAAATTAAAAAAGCATTGTCGGGGGTATAATAAGTCAGTAGTACTGGTGACAGTGTCAATAGTGAATCAGTACTGATTCACTAGTGACATTTCCTACAGGGTAGCTACTAAACACGAATACACACACATCCATTGAGTAAAGAAAATATTAAGGCGCCACAAAAAAGTTACAACTATTGAAATCATAAAGTCGTAAAAAAGCGAATTGTTTTTATTAATATATTTTGTTCCATTACATTTGTCAACCTATTTGTGAAAAAAATATTAAAAAAAAATTTTTAATATTTTTAACATAATTTTAATTTATAGAATTTTTTTATTTTTTTAGATAATTTTGTTAAACAATAATAAATTCAAATAAAAATGATTTTCGATTTAGCAAAAAAAAAACCTTTAACCAAAATTAGACGAAGTTCTATGCAGGATTAGGGGATATATTTTTTTAGTAAATTACGTTAAGGTCACCGCTTTAAATACAGTGGTAGTAAAGACAGATTAGCTGAAGCAAGAAATATTAAAAGTGTTATGTTGAATTGTAATGAATTATGGTATTAAAATTGCTACCTTCCCCATTTTTCGTATATGTTTATAAGCATCAAAGTTTTAATCACATTCGCTACATTCACAAGTACTTTCCTAATAATTTCAAAGCTTTTCAAAGTTTTAAAACAATTTTTTTTTTTTTTATATTTTGTATAATTTCCTTATTCAAATAATTATTCCTAAAAATTTATCTCAACATTATCCACCTTAATATTTCTATATGTATTATGAATTTTTCTATAAGTATCCCACTGTTTTTGTGTATATATGAGTATGTATGGGTGTGTATGTGCGTATCTGTAATACTTCATAATAACAAAAGTTTTATTATGTTATTTTGTGGTCATTCTTTAAGACCTTCTTTCTATAAGTTTTCCAATTTCAGTTTTTCTATATTCAGTTTTTATTTGTGGTGGTGGTTTTAATACACAGTTATTATGGATTTTATCTGCAGAAAAGAAAAAACACTTAAAGAAAGTTTTCGAATAAAAAATATTGAAAGTGTGTTAATAGGATTTTTTTAAAGTCGGCAAGAAAACAAAATCAATAAAATCAAATCGATAATAATAAAAGTTTAAGGATATTTTACAAAATTTTATAATTGAAGTAATTTAAGTTGAGTAGAAGCCAACAAGTAATAAGTTGTAGGAAACACCTTTCGTAGCCAGTTAGAAGAAGAAGCTTCACAGTCCTAGGCTTGATTAAAATAATATTCTTAATGAGAACTAAGGATGTTAATGGCTATCAGAGAATAAAATATTCGGGTGAGCATAAATTTATTTTAAGGTCGCAACGTTTTTTTTTTTTATTAATTCGTTCTCTTACACGCGTATTGGTTCTTTCATTCAACTCAGTAAAATGTTTTTTTTTGTAGTTTTCTTTGTTCTATCCGTTAAGTCGATTTTAAATTAATACGCGGATCTGAAAAATTGATCTTAAAATATTTTGTATTTTTTCTAAGTAATTCTTTACAAAAACTAAGTCTGGATAAAAGATGTATTAAATCAGAAGGTGGTGTTCGTAGCCCAAATGATTTTTGCTTATATACACACCTGTTAAACTTCATATATTTTAAATAATATTAAGATTTGTTAAACTTCAAATATTAAAAGACAGTAATAATAACATAATGACTGACAAGTATAAATAGATAGACATTTTTTTGCAGAGTTTAAAGTCCCTGTGTCCGACCGAAGGCTGTGGGATGAGCTAAATATTTGTAGTAAAAAAAGAATATTAACTTTTAAAAGGCGTAGACCCGCCCACTTTTCAAAGCAAAAAACTGTATTGTCAGATTAGCTCAGTATGTGTGCAAAATTTCATTAAATTCGGTTGGGCCAAATAAGTAGAGAACGCACATTTTATTTTATAGGGCGTGGATCCGCCCACTTTCCAATCATTAAATTGTATTGTAGTATAATATTTGTGCAAAGTTTCATTAAATTCGGTTGAGCAGAAAAAGACGAAAAGTGGTTTTTACTTTTCAAAGGCGTCGCCCCGCTTTTTATTAAATTAATTGTCATATTAGCTCAGTATGTGTGCAAAATTTCATTTAAATCCGTTGATCAGAATTAGTAGAGAAGGGATATTTACATATTAAGGGATTGTTCCCATCCACTTTTCCAATCATTAAATTGTATTGTCACCTAAACCCAATGCGTGTGCACAGTTTCAAGAAAATCGAAAACCGATAAGTGGATCAAATTAAACGTGAAATATTTGATTACAGACAACGGGAAAGGTGAAACTAAATAAAAGCTTGTAAAAAGTAAGATATATTATTAGTTTTTAATATTTTTAATTTTATGTTTTAAGATATTTACGTGTTCGCTACATGGATATATAAGCTTTTCGTTGGCAAGGTGGTCGGCTTTATTGCTCATATTAAGACACAGTGATGAAAAGTTTTTTCAACAAAACCAGCTAACTGTAGCCTTCAACTCGCTAGAGAAAAGCTTAATTTAAATTTAAGCGATTAGTCGCTATATTTCCTCAAATATTTCAAAATTTTTTTAAAATTTTAATTATTAATCGTTAAAATGATTCAATGAAAACAATTAGACGAAGTTTTTCGGCAAAGAAGCAAAGTGGTACACGTACCCAGGACTCTACAATTTTTGTTTTTTTTTCCTGCATTTCAACTGTCAAAACCGGATTCAAAACATATTTTTTTTAATATTTAGCTATGGCTGACATTATTTCTAAAAAACAAATACAATAAAATATTCATTTTTTCTTTAAAAGAAATACTGCATAAATAAATTGTTTTGCTTTAACGACAAGGAGCATAGGATCTTGATATAAATTTTCAACCTAGACCTATTGATCGTAATGTTTTTTATTAGAATCGAAGTAGTTTTAATGTTTTGACGTTTCTGTCTAAATTTTGTAGGAGCTGGAAATTCTCTTTGATGGATTACCTGTGTGTTTTACTGCTTGGTTTTAGTTTCGGTGACAAATGCAGTTCTATTTTCAATTTCAATGTTTATATAAATTTGGTTCGTTTGGCACCATAATCTACTGTTGGATATTTTTTATGGCTAAAAAAAACTCCAAGGCGTTCTTATCATTAAGGGAATTATTATTTCATGTTTCACATCCTAAGATTAATGTAGTATTGTGTGTAATATTCCTTTAAAATTACAAAAAATAGGGAGAAATCTGTTCAGTTTACCATTAAGTTGTATCACCTTTTCTACTCGATTGGCAATACTGCACAGCCGCCAGTTGTCATATAAAATTTAACAGCATAAATAAATGTCCTTGAGAATCTTATTACCCATTTCAAACAAAATCTTTTATGATACTTTGCTTTATTTAGTTTTTGCTTTCAATGCTATTAAATCTATTTTAAAATTTATGTAATTCAAGCACTCTAAAAGCATCCTGAAAATTATGTTACATAAGGATTACATTTGTGAAATTAATGTCATTGGAAACGTGAAACTTTTAAGATATAAAAAATATCCCAACTTTTATTCTGATTTAATATGTATTAAGAAAGTTTTGTTTGCACTAAGAAAAAATATAGCTTAAGTAGTGCAAAGGATGGGTCAGCACAAATCCCTAGATTTTCGCTAATATTCAAATGTATTTTTGTCTGAAAAAATTGAATTTTTAAATTGCTATATTTGGCGTGAAATTAGCACAATTCCCATGACTGTTAAGACATATGTGCTGTTTTTGCAAGCCGATTGAGTGATTGTCTTAGACGATTTATGTGTAATTTGTTTTTGTTACAATAACAAAATACACACAAATCATCCAAGACAATCACTCAATCAGCTTGTAAAAACAGCACAATAACCTATCGCTCGTGAAGTCGGGGGTAAAAGAGACAACAAACACTTACAAATACAACTATTGCTTGATTCACTGTACAATAAAAATATCACGCATATCAATATCATATCAAACTACTTCGCCTTTTAAATTCAATATCATTTGGCCAGTCGTCATAGAAAGACTCTCACTTGTATTACGAAAAACAGCATTTTGTGAGAAATGCTTTTCCTTTTTTTGGGGGGGGTGTAATGTACAATTTTAACGAATCTACCGAAGTAAGGAGAATCTGAGAATTTTCTACTACAATTTGCTTGCAGCATCAAAAGAAATTTAGTTTTCAAGAAAAGATTTAAAAACATTCTCTAAGAGTAAAGCTTGCGTAAATTATATAAATACATATATAACAATTATTTCAACCAAGAAACATTTATTAAAATGTATGAATGTATTTAATATAGGTATTCTAGGAGATCAAATAAGAATATTTTTTTTTTAAACCTAATAACGTAGATACTATAGGAACATGGTGTTTTAAAGCAACATTGTTGCTAAGTATTTACTAAACAAATCAATCAGTCACAAATTAGTCGAATGTATGAATTTACATATATTAAGGCATACTTAATTATTACGTTTATCTAGGCATGTAATTGTTATTAAGACATTCGGTATAGTTACTTAAGAATTTCAGTTTCTATAATTTTTACTATACTTAGTACTAAATTACCTTTGCTGTATTTTATTAAATGGTTTTTGTCTGTAATAAGCACTGATTTGTTAAAACACATGATGAGTTGCAATCAAAAGTATTCACTTTTGCTTTTGACATTTCACTGTAAGCCAATTAAACACATCTTCAGTTTTCGAACCGCACTGTCATTATTACTGATATCAGGTTGAAACTTTCTTTTTCCTTTGACTACTGGAGTGGTAACATCGAAATTTCGCGTTATAAATTCGCAATAAGAAATCTTCAATTTAAATTCACATCCAGTTAAAAGTTGTATAAATAATTGCTAAACTTAAAGTTTTAGAGAGTTTGCTAAGGTAAATTTACAATATTTTTATATTTGTGATTTAAGTTAACATGACAATTATTTATCAGAAACGTAGATATTAATCCAGAAAAACTGTAAGCTTGAAACCTCGTGGACTTACTTTTGCGAAGGCTACCTCTTTTTGTAGCTAAGCCCACAATAACCATTTTCCACAAAAGGTTAACAAAGAAAATATCAAAACTTAGACGCAGGTTGAGAGAAGGTACAAAATTGTAAAACAGTTTTGTTATACCAATATCATAAGATATTAATCTTATTTAACGTTCATACCTATTTATGCTTTGGAAGTGTTTGACGCACACCCACGATCTCCAATAGCCTTCCTTCTTAAAAAAGCCAAAAAAAAAGCAAAAAACCAAAAAGGAAAAAAGCACTATATTCGGCTGTGCCGCATCTTTTATACCCACCACCAATTTTGTGTACATTTAAAGCACAATATTTATTATTTTGTTAATCATTATGGATAATCTCTTTATAATAAAATATGTATCACTTTCTTTGTAGAGGGTGGTTAAATTTTAAGGGCCCATGTTGAAGGTGAGCTACACCTAAACTTCAACTTTTTTCTTGCATTTTATTTGACATTTCTCAATCTCAGACTAACTCAATTCGAACCGTGGAAAGATACGCAATCGAGCAACGCTTTTAAATATTAAAGATTTTTATAAAAATGGGCGTTCAAATCAAAATGCATTTTGTGCACTTCGTGATTCTTTTGGTCAACATAATCGTTCGAATTCGTCCACAATCGTGAGAATTGTAAAAAATATTTAAATGTCTGCAAAGCAGGTCTGTATGAAATGTGAAAACATCTGTGAATGCCATCTTAGTTCGTTGAATTGGAAACATTGCTGTTTTTCACGATAACATGGCAAAAGAGCAAGCAACCTAGACTCATCATCGTGCCCAACAATTGAGCATTAACAGTGTCATTAAAAATTTGGACTATCGGATCAGGGTGTGCCGCCGAGGTTGGGGGGACCATTTGGCCGATATTTTGTTCCATACATAATTGAGGCATACAAATATTATCATTATAAAAATAAATGATAATAATTTCCTAAATAATTGGTGTTCTATTTAAAATCAACATCGGCCCTTAAAATTTAACCACCCTTTATAAAAGAATAGATAGATAAAAATATAATTTGGTTAAAAAATGTATTTTAAATATTCAAATACTTATTTTAAATCTACTGATGCACATTTATTTTTAAATATTTTTAAATCTTAAACCTCTTAAGACTGTGTATACAACTATATATAAAGTTGGGCACAAATCATTACTCTAGTTAATTTTTGTCAACAAACTTCGGTCATTTTCATTTTCACAAACCCCTATAAAAGAGTTTGTTAGTAAAAATGTTATTAAAGTCATCTAGTGGGCGCGGCACATCTATTTTCCGTTATAACGAAGACTTTGACCAAAAAGCCATGTTTGCAAAATTTCAGAATCGTACATATAGTTTTGTCAGTTTTATTACGTTTTAAATTTGAAATATACACTGTGCGGTATAAATTTACGTACATTTTGATATATAACTCTTTTCGTAATTCATAGATTTAAGCGATTTTCAGGGAAAAATGTTCTTTTGACTCGGTAAATATATATTCGAAGTTTCATGACTCTACGTTTATGCGTCTGGACACAATTCCATTTTGTTCGATGTGCGAAGGACACGGTTTTTTCGACCTACTCTTGCTTTACGAGCTATAACTATCTTCCTAATATTCCGATTTAGTCCATTTTCAATACCAAACAAACCTTGTCTATAAGAAAGATTCTGGCAAAATTTGAGCCTCCTAGCTTTTTCGGTGCGACCTCTATCGTGCTTTCAACAGACGGACAGACGGACGGACATAGCTAGATCGTCATAAAATCAAACCCTGATTCAGAATATATACACATTATGGGGTCTAAAATGGATATTTCGATGTGTTACAAACGGAATGACAAAATGAATATACCCCCACCATTTTTTTGGTGGCGGGTATAAAAAGCAAAAAAAATAAAACAATGAAAGGTCGAAAGTAAAAGTATGAACATATAAAAGGCAAAAATATAGAAATAAAAGCATATAACAATATCCAAGTGTAAAAAGGCGAAGTAAAAATACACGATCAAAAAGTCATCATCATCATTACAGTAATTTTTCTAAGATCATGAAGAAGTCACGACGATGTTACAAATTTGCAAAAAAAAATCTAACCGATAAATTCATCACTCTATTACTTTAAACGTATTGTCAACAACCGATATCAATAACTACACGAATTCATTAAAATAGTACCAGAACTCATCACCCGTTGCACCTGTTTATAAATCCCTGTGTTCGATTCCGGTCAAAAATAAACTATCCCCGTATTAGTCTTCAGTAAATCGATGTTTATATTATTAAATTTAAATAATTAAAAAAAAAGCAAAATATACCATTTAAAACAAACTCAGATTTAATTACAAATAACTACAATAAATCAAATATAATGGAGTAATTAATTTTAATTATACTTGTATCTCATAATCAGCATCAACAAGTATCATTCAGTATCACCATCAAGTTGTAACGGCGAAAAAAAAAATGCTAAAAAATCAGCAGTAAAAAAACCAGCACTTACAAAAAATACAAAAATGTACTGGGTAATTCAAATTTTACTAATTTAAATTGATTTAATAGTCATTCAACTGTAGAGCTTATTGGGGGCCTAAGTCAACTAACTGTGACATACAATCCTACTACATGTCTTCATAATCTCAAACTACAAAACTCTCGGCCTATAACTGAAAAAAAACGCGTGCCATTTACAAGAGAATGTCATCTGTTATCCACCTCGAAAATCTGTTGTTCGACTCTTTTAATTTTTCTTATTGTTTACCTACAAGAGTTTAAAATTTTCCATGTGCATTCATGTGCACATACATATTTATGACTGCGTTATTCGGCATAAACAACGGAAAATTATCATAATTGTTTAGTATTAAGAAAAAACTAATAAAATGTAATTAGTATGAACTTTAAAATTCAAAAATAAAAAGTTCAAAACAATTTATGGATGAATGTTGTTTACAAATTTCTTATTTAAATTTCCAGTGTTAATTTTATTGAATATAATTAAAATTGACATTATTACGACGCATTATTTTATACTGGTGATAAATAACATGCATTAGGGTGGATCCAATATAAAATGGTAACCAAAACTAGATTTAAAAAAATACTAAAAAAAACCAAATCTGACATTTTTAAATACCGCTGAAGATTAAAAAATATTTTAACAGACAACATTTGAAATACATTCAAAATACAAAATACATTAAGAAATCAAACATTAAATAAAAGTAGGTCGAAGATGCTTTGGTACACTTATGGAAAAAACAAAGGTTTTTCCAATCATATTGCACGATGTTAATTGTAAGTCTCACACTAACGTCAAGATTTTTGACCAACTTAATTTGACATTTCTTTGTTTCAGTCATTGACAAATTCAAGCCTGAAGAGGTACACTACTGGGCAGTGCATTAATATTGATGAAGCGAATGTGTCAAGAATTGGGAGAATTGTGTGCAGATTTCAGCAAATCAGGTCTATTGAATTTGTAAAAATACGTGTGCATGCTCACGTAATACGTTCTGCGGAAAACATTGCTATTGCTCGCGCTAGTGTGGCAGAAGAGCCGGCAACCTTGACTCGTCGTCGTGCCCATCAATTAAACATCTCACGAACATCCCTGCAGCAAATTTGTAATAAAGATTTTATTTTACATGCTTACAAGTTGTTAAGGTTCAATTAACTAAAGAACTTTAATCAACTGACCATATCAAGCGTCGTCATTACGCCGAATGTTTAGTTGAACAGAAAGAAGTTAGTGGTAGCCTTACAAAAAAAATCATCTTTAGCGACGAGGCACATTTTCCCCTCAATGGATTCGTGAACAGCTCGAATCGCCGCATTTGCACAAATTAGAATCCATGAGTGATTGTTAAAAAGCCAATAGTTGTGCTACTGCACTTCTCGAAGTGACGGAGGAAATTCGTAGCTATATTGACAGTGGAAATGATGCCTTGTTAGTGCTTTTGGATCATACTAAAACATTTGGTATGGTTAATCACACTATGCTTCGTATTAAGTTGACTAAACTGTTCTTTTTTGCCTCCTCTGCGACTGATCTTGTTTCATCATACCTAGAAAATCGATATCAGTATGTAAGCTCATATAACAAACAATCGTTGCCGTTGCCTGTAATCAAAAGTGTTCCCCAGGGGTCCATTTTAGGTCCTCTACTATTTACAATATATATAAATGATTTACCAAAACAGTTATCATATTGTAAGATTCATATGTACGCCGATGATGTCCAAATTTATATATGCTGCGAACCTAATAGAATCGATGATTGTATTGTAAAATTGAATTATGATTTATCCAAAATTGAAGCTTGGACTGTAGCAAATGGTCTTTGTCTGAATCCTGTTAAATCTAAGTGCCTTGTAGTTTCTAGAAGAGCTACACAAATAAGTATTGAACCCAAAGCAACGAAAAATCTTGGAATTATTTTAAACTCACTTCACTTAAGTGATCTGATCATATTAACACTGCTGCAGGGAGAGTATTTGCAATGCTTCGTTCACTTTGGGCCTCTAAACACTCGACTCCGATAAACACGCGCATGCTTTTGGCAAAATCGTACCTAATACCGGTTTTACTTTATGGCAGTGAAGTTTTTGCAAGTTGTGACCAGAAAAGCATTAGAATTGACTTCTTCTTAGGTACGTCTTCAATTTGGGACGTTTTTCTCATATTACACCCTATGAGACTAAACTTTATGGCGTACGTTTTGGTGTTCTGTTAAATATTCGATATCTTGTTCTCTTACATAAAATTATTTATACTGGAGTGCCGTCGTATTTGTTTAAACGTCTCTCTTTTACGCAATCCAGAAGAAATTACAACCTCGTTCAAATAAGATTTAGGAGGCTTATATCTGAATGGCAGTTTTTTGTCCATACCATTCGTCTATGGAACTCAATACCATCGTCTATACAATTCCTTAGTAATACAACGCAGTTTAGGAAATGTATTTTTAATTTTTATTGTCATAATTGAAAATATGTAAACTCTTTTTTTAAAACGTTTTTAGATGTGTTTATATTTGTTATTAGTTTGCTCCTTTCCCTTTTTATTATACCTATATTTATAATTGTTTGTATTTAATGTTATAATTTCTTATTGTATGACCTATTTAAAACTAAATCAAATTGTTTTTCCTGTACTATAATTATAAGACTCAAAGTTTTGTTGTATAGACATACCAATAAATAAATAAAAAAATAAATAAAAATAAATAAATGCATCCACAAATAGTGACTGTTTGGTGTGATTATATAGCCTGGCGGCGTTATCGGGTCGTACGTCTGCCAAAATGGGGTTGAGCAAGTAGTTATCGTGAATGGTTTTTCCTATCGCAAATAATAACAGACTTCTTGTGGCCAGAAATTAAGAATACGATATATGTTTCCAACAGAATGTTTTCACTTGCTACACAGCCAACCAAACAATGGCTTTTTGACAATTGCTCTTTTGCGCTAAAAAATCAATGGCCGCGTTATCTCACGTCGCGGCGATGTTATTTAGTCGCCACGATTATGTGATTTAATACCGTTGGACTTCTCTCTTTTAAAAATAAAAGTAAAAATTTAGTTCAAAAATTCGTCATTTAATCTCAAATATGTCTCAATGTCATTGAAAATATGGACCATCGGATAGAAATATAACATAGAAGACGTGACAAATATTTGGCCTATATTTTGTTTCACACGTAATTGTCAGACCACAATAAAAAACATTAAAATGATTCTCTAAAAAGCTTTTTGTTTTATTTGCAGTTGACAACGTGCGTTTTGGTTAGACCTTTACATATGTATGGGTTAAACCATTTCAAATCAATTTAAAAAATTGCTGTTTTTGACATCACTTTTTTTATCAATATGGCTAGATATAAATTACATCACAGAACTGCCTTCAAAAATATGAAGTCTGGAAAATCGTGAAAAAACATAAAAATGTACAAAGTTGTACTTAATTGCCATTTTCTGGAAATCTATTAAATTCACGCAGTTTAACAGAGTGGCGTCAGAAAGGTGATTAGATTGTATTTGATCTGTTCTACAACATAATTTTTGATTGATTTTTTTTCTTGGAAACGTCAAAGGTAATTTTTCATGACCTATAAATCAATAAGCTATATCTCTGAAAGCGACATTTTTAAAATTTTTTAAAAATACTCGTGTTAAAGACGGTTTCCTTCTTTTTAGCTGCAACAAATTACAGAGTGCAACGATTTTTGGGTCTTGAAATATTATTCAAATTGTAAATAAAGATGGGCTAATGGATATAAACATAAACACGTTTGTGAAATAGTACCTATTTATACATTAATTCAAGGTTTATTAACAAGGTAGTCAACAGCTGATCGTCAGCTTCTACATTCATGTCACAATTTCATTCGATCTCTCTCTTATCTCTTGCAATTTACAATTGTCAGACTTCATAAAAAAAATTCTATCAAAAAATCCTCTCCGAATTGTTATCACTTTATATAATTACACCATGCATTAGTTCCTAAACGAAAATGAATCAGCTGATTCGGAACGTGTGCGTTTACGTAAAAGTAACGAGGCTTTTATGATGATTTAAAACTATAGTAGTAGTAGTCGAAAGATTTAAATTTTTAATCACCACAAAAAGACTTTTATCTATCAATTATTGCATGTATTTTTTTTTTAATTTGAATAAATTATTTATTTAAAAAAATAAAAATTTTTGAAAATAAATATCTCAAAGGGTTAATGTAATTTGTTGCAGTATTACAATTCATTGAAAAAATTAAATAAAAAATTTCAATTAAACAGTTTCTAAAAAATAATCATAAATTTAAAGAAGTTTGAGATTATACTGTTTAAAGGTCACATTGACCCAAAAGAGATAATAGGGTTAAATTCCACAAAAATTTGTTGTGCTTTAATTCTTATTAAAATAAATTTGTTTTTATTTAAAACTTAATATAGAAAGTTAACGAGTCTCAGATATTTATTTCAGAAAAATAAGGAAAAATTGTCTGTCATATCTTATTATTATTTGATGCGCATTCTGAACGCAATTTTTTAAGTTGGCTAAAATTTTTAGCATTATAGTTTTGAACCCAGTCTTAAAGTATTCCACAACGTTTAACTTTTGAACAACATTTTTTCCCATGAAAACCATTGTCACTCTAATTTACATATACGTAAATGTAGTTCTAGCATATTTTTTACATAAAAAATACAACTTTTAAAGATCCCTTTTATAAAATTATTAATGGAAAACAATAGCTTCCACTCAAATAAGAAAAAAGTAAAAATCAACTTTCAATTTTATGATTTTTCGTTTAGTTGGTTAAATAATGAAGAGGTTGGTTTGGTTCAATGGTTGGTTTATGTTTTTACCTCCAAAGTTTGTTTTTGTTGTTTAAAGTTTTTTTTTTTCTACTGAAACTAGATTGCATGTACACAAACTTATATGCATCATATTGTTGAACAAACTACATACAAGTTTAATGGCGTCATATCCTTGATTATTGATTTCCGCTTGGTTTACCAACCATGACATCTGCCCTATTTTCTCTTTTTTACTTTATTTTATTTTTAGAGAAGAAAATGTTTTTTTGTCTGCTGTTTTTTTTTCTTTTTTATGCAGTTAATCAAATTAAAAGTTTGTGCATCTACATATGTATAATGTACATATGTTCAAAACTATTTGTATGTTTATGTATATAAAAAATTACTAATTTTAAAAGGCTTCATTTTCAGCATAGAAACTTATTTTGTAGAACCATTATAGGCAACTTTTCTGAAACTAAATAAATTTTTGGTCAACATTTAAATAGTTCTTTAATAAAACAACTTTTTTTTTTAATCTACAAACTCAGAACTAAGTTTTTGAAATTGAAGTAATAACATCATTGCAAATACCGCAACTTAAAACTATCCTCAGGACAATTCTCGACTATTTTGGACAATTTTGCAGTAACTTATAGCGCAAAAGCTTATATATCTATAAATTTAATACATTGTTGTCGAAAATCTCAGATCGAATAGTCGATAAAGTAGCTAAAAGCAAATACTGGACGACATAATAAAATTTCAACAACACGCCCACACTAAGGGTAGATCCATTAAGACAGCTTAACAGGAATATTTTTATACCCGCCACCAAAAAAATGGTGGGGGTATATTCATTTTGTCATTCCGTTTGTAACACATCGAAATATCCATTTTAGACCCCATAAAGTATATATATTCTGAATCAGGGTTTGATTTGATGACGATTTAGCTATGTCCGTCTGTCCGTCTGTTGAAAGCACGATAGAGGTCGCACCGAAAAAGCTAGGGGGCTCAAATTTTGCCAGAATCTTTCTTATAGACAAGGGTTGTTTGGTATTGAAAATGGGCTAAATCGGAATATTAGGAAGAGAGTTATAGCTCGAAAAGCAAGAGTAGGTCGAAAAAACCGTGTCCTTCGAACATCGAATAAAATGGAATTGTGTCCAAAAGCATTAACGTAGACTCATGAAACTTCGAATATATATTTCCTGAGTAAAAACAATATTTTTCCCCGAAAATTGTCTAAATCTATGCATTAGGAGAGGAGTTATCGATCAAAATGTACGAAAATTTATACCGCACAGTGTATTTTTCGGTATATTTAAAAACAAAAACGTCATAAAAGCAACAAAATTGGATGTACGACTCTGAAATTTTGCACACTTTGTTTTTTGGTGAGACGCTTTTTTGTAACGGAAAATCAATGTGCCACGCCCACTTTTACGCCCACCCCCCATATAACGTTTTAACTAAAATTCATATAATTTCTCTATTAATAAAGACTTTGGAATAATAAAGGGCTAAATTGAAACACCTAAGTTGTACTCATTCGTAAAAATAACTTTGACACGCCTACTATAACGCCCACTTTTCACGTTATCTACCGTTAATGAAATTTAAAAGCTCATAAAACCGCCAAAATTTGAGGTATGATGATAAAATTTGATACGTATATCCCCCTAGGCAATGTCATTACTGTGCCAGAAAATTAAGGTGCCACGCCCACTTTTACGCCCACCTCCCATATAACGTTTTACCTAAAATTCATATAATTTCTCTATTAATAAAGATTTTGGAATAATAAAGGGCTATATTGAAACACCTAAGTTGTACTCATTCGCAAAAATAACTTTGACACGCCTACTATAACGCCCACTTTTCACGTTATCTACCGTTAATGAAATTTAAAAGCTCATAAAACCGCCAAAATTTGAGGTATGATGATAAAATTTGATACGTATATCCCCCTAGGCAATGTCATTACTGTGCCAAAAATAAAGGTTCCACGCCCACTTTTACGCCCACCTCCCATATAACGTTTTAACTAAAAATCATATAATTTCTCTATTAATAAAGATTTTGGAATAATAAAGGGCTATATTGAAACACCTAAGTCGTACTCATTCGCAAAAACAACTTTGACACGCCTACTATAACGCCCACTTTTCACGTTATTTACCGTTAATGAAATTTAAAAGCTCATAAAACCGACAAAATTAGAGGTATGATGATGACATTTGCTACATATATCTTTCTAAACAATGTAATTTTTATGCCAAAATGTTTAGGTGACACGCTTACTTTCACGCCTACCTCCCATATAACGGTTTATCTTAAATTCATGATATTTCTCTATTGTCAGTTGTTAGGCATGATGATGAGGCGAGGTTGACTGCTCTTTTGCCACACTATCGCAAAAACCAGCAGTGGTTCCCATTCAGCGAACTAAGAAGGCATTCACAGATTTTCTAACATTTTATACAGACCTGTTTTGCAGAAATTTAAATATTTTTTACAATTCTCAAGATTGTGGACGAATTCGAACGATTATGTTGACAAAAAGAATCACGAAGTGCACAAAATGCATTTTGATTTGAACGCCCATTTTTATAAAAAACCTGTATAACTTTAAAGCCTTGCTCATTTGCGTATCTTTCTACGGATCAAATTGAGTAAGTATGAGATTGAGAAATGTCAAGTGAAGTGCAGAAAACAAATTTATAGACTAGGTGTATTTCACCTTCAACATGGGCCCTTCAAATTTAATCACCCTCTACAAAGAAAGTGATACATATTTTATTATAAAGAGATTATTCCATAATGATTAACAAAATAATAAATATTGTGCTTTAAATGTACACAAAATTGGTGGTGGGTATAAAAGATTCGGCACAGCCGAATATAGTGCTCTTACTTGTTATTACATTCTCTTGACTTGTAATGATAATAATTGCGATAATGATCAGGGAAAAGAATCCTAAACTTTTATGCAGGAGAACAATGGAAACTCTGAATATATCTCTCAATTAGGCAAAAGATCGAGGACTCAATGTTATACGGGACAAGACGGAAATCTGTCTGCTGTACAGCTGTCCCGTCTTTCGAGATAAGACAATTTAGATTAATAAAAAAAAATCAAATACCTGCGTGTAGTACCTTATAGAAACCACATTGAGAGTAGATAAAACTCAAAGAATATGGGCGCTTTGTAAAAAGATGATAGGCTCAAAATGAGCCATAGGCCTAAAGATGACACACTGGATATAATTAGCGTACTACTACTGATATTAATGTATGTCTCCATAATATGGTGTATATCCTTAGAGAAGAAAATTAATATAAAACCTCTTCACCTGCTTTCCTAAGAATAACATCAAAACAGACATAAGCAGTTTTTTCTTATTGCCACAGACATTGAAAATTCATTCCTTATATTTAAAAACAAACCTTTAAATCTAAAAATTTTGTTGAATTAAATGCAAGCGTACCTGTAAAGAAACAAAAATGAAACAAACAGTTAGTTTAAGCAACATCGGGTAAAAACATATAAAAAATAGTGTTTTGTAAATTAATAAATATTCAATTTTTAAAGTCATTTAATAATAAAAACCGTACAATGCGTTTAAAAAATGTCTTATTTGCAAGCCTTTGAAATCAAAATAATAGGTAATGTAGTCTAAGCATAATGTAAGTCAAGTTTTTTGTCTGACTTAATTAAACATTTCAGTGTTTCAGTGTTTGACATATTCAGCCATATAAAAGTTCATAATTGATCAGCACCTTAAGATGGTTAAAGGCTTTACCAAAATGCATTTCGTGCACTTCGTAATTTTTTTTGTCATCATAATCATTGAAAGTGTAAATTGTATGCAAATTTCAACAACCAGGTTCTGTAGGGAATGTAAAAACACCTTTTTATGCTCAGCCAGTTCGTTCTGCTAAAATCATTACTGTTGTTTGCGATGTTCAAAGTACCAATTTAACAAAAAAAAGTACAATTGTTTAAATTGTTTAATAATTATCAAATGCTGGTAAAAATATTACATCATTTAGAAAAATTTACTTTTGAAAGAAATCGCGCTAATCTAGCGCAGTTTTAAAAAAAATGACCCTGAGCAACAAAAATGTGACTTTTGGGTTGTTAGTTAAATCACGCTAAGTCTAGCAAAAAAAAGAGCTAAGTTAGCATCGCTGCTTTAAAATCAGTGAATCGTCTGAATAAACAATGTAAACTGCAGTTTCCAAATGTGCAAAAATAAGAAAAAGAACTGGAAAACATGGTTGCTACTGACGAGAAAAACTTTAACTTGAAGAACTGGAGAGCAATAATTTCTACTTGATGTTGAAAAGACGGCTGGAGAGAGACATCAATAGAGTAAAGTCACTTATAAATCATTAGAAGAGCGTATATTTGAAGTAATTGTTAACTGCAGAGGATACTTAGTACTGGGTTTATAATAAAGAAAATATTTGTAAAAAAATATTCTTGATATTTGATTTTTATTTAAGCTTGAGATCAACTTTTTTGTTTTTGTATAAAAAATTATTTATTAGTAACCAATATTTCGCTACCAAACAATGGGTAGCTTCTTCCGGGTAAATATATTAAACAAAAAACAATTACAAATTGAAAAAACTATTTTGTAAAAAGATGAAATATACAAACAAACAAAAATAATTCATTCACATATTATATAGTAATAATTTACAAAAATAACAAATACTATAAGACTACCGTTTTTATATCTTATCAACTAAATAGCTATAATTTTTTGGGCAACATTTGCTGTGTCAGTCTTATAGTTAATTCGTTGTGTAGGTGGTACTTTAATAATTTGTAATATTTCTTACATACCTCTGCGTTTGTAGTTGTTTTCTTTGTTTAAAATTTATGTTTTATTGAAATCTGGATAATGATTAGAATAAGCGCAATGTAATGATAATTCTGTTTTTTGTGTCAATGTAGTGTTCCTGATCAGATCTATGTCCAGCAATTCTAGTTTTAAGTTTAGTTTTCGTCGTTCCTACATAAACCTTCTCACAACTCTCAGTGTCATTACCATTACATGGTATTTTATACACTAAATTAGATATTTCAAATTAATCTATTTTATATTTTGTTTTACTTAATAGTCTACCTAACGTGTTATATGTTTTGTGGGCCAGTTTATATTTCTTATGGTCGTAAATTTTTAAGTTTTTCAATTTTCAGATAAAAGAGGGACCTACGTTAATAATTTATAAATTTTAGGTTCAGTTGTCAATTTTGTGCTAGTACTTTTCTTATTTTTATATTATCTTATCAATCTACAAATTACCTGGATTGGATAATTATTATTATCTAAAATATTTTTGATCTTTTCAATTCCCTTGGGGTGTTTTGAATAATAATTTATGATTCTTCCAGATGAAGTAGGTTTCTGGTACCAATCTATTAACAAATTATTACCCCTTCTTATCACTAATGTATCTAAATATGGAATTCTAGAGTCATATTCCATCTCAATTGTGAATTTTATATCATCATGAAATGAATTAAATGTTTCCAAAATATTATCAACTGAATGATTCGGGACAATACAAAACAAGTCATCAACATATTTTGTTATTATCTTTGGCCTTACATTTAATTTCCCAATGCAACAATCTAATAACTTCTCCATAACAATATCTGCTATAATTGGAGAAGCCGGAGATCCCATTGGGAGTCCTTTTTGTTGTATTTATACTCTGTCTTCATATTTTAAATATCTGTTATCTATAATACAAAATTTTAAAATACTAAGAAAAAGGCCTTTTACCATCTTTGTATGTTTCTAAATAATTTCCCATTTCTCTTCAATAATATCCACAGCTATATTTTTTGGAATACTTGGAAATAAAAACCAAATACTATCAATTAAAAAAGATCAAGAAATTTAGACGAAATATTTAAAAATGTATTAAATAATTTCTACCTAAAATTAGTCTTACCGAATGAATTTTTAAAAATTGTTTTATTATATTCACAAGTTTACGTAAATTCAATATTTTTTGATAGTAAAATTTTTGCTGACATATTGAAAATCGAGTTTGTCGTAATAATTGAACAGGAGCCCATATACAAGGTGGCGCAAAAGAAATCCTCCTATCAGAAAATGCTACAAATTTTGCAATTGGCCCCTAATGTCAGTTCTGTTTTGACATTTGTGTAGTAAACACATGCAAAATACACGTTAATAAACAATGTTACGCTACACTGCTCCAGAACGCGGAATAATGGTGACTATTTATTTGACCAATAATCGGTCGGTGACTTTGGCACAACGTGAATTTCGTCGCAGATTTCCTAGCCGTCCAACGCCTACTGGTGAAACACTGCGACGTTTAGCCGCTCGCCTCGAAGAGACTGGCACAACACGAGATGCTGCCGGACCCCGGAGTAGCCGTTCTGCAGAGAATATTGCTGCTGTAGCCGAGGATGTCATGGAAGCGCCGTCCACATCGACCAGACGACGTGCCACGCAAATGGCTATCAGTCGACGGTCTTTACAGCGAATTTTGGTACAAGATTTGAAGATGTTTCCGTACAAAGTCCAGACGGTGCATCAGCTGTTAGCTGCTGACCGCCAATCGCGTCTAACATACGCTCAAGCCATCCTGAATCACCACCAAGAGGAAGATGATTTTTCATCAAAAATAATCATGAGTGATGAGGCCCATTTCCATCTTAGCGGGTACGTAAATAAGCAAAATTTACGCTTCAGGGGCACTGAAAATCCGCGTGTTACCCACGAAGAGCCATTACACCCGCTCAAAGTTACTGTATGGTGTGATGTTTTCGCTGGAGGAGTCATCGGACCTTTTTTCTTTGAAGACGTCGCGGGCCAAACGGTTACTGTGAATATTGAGCGCTACAGAGCAATGATCAACGAGTTCTTTTTGCCGCAACTTGATGAATTGGGATTGGAAAACATGTGGTTCCAACAGGACGGTGCAACAGTACACACTGCACGTGCCACAACCGATATGCTGAAGGATGCATTTCCCGGGCGCCTAATCTCCCGTTTTGGCGATTTAAACTGGCCAGCAAGATCGCCTGATTTGACCGCTTCAGACTTCTTTTTGTGGGGCTTTTTGAAGTCGCGGGCTTATGTCAACAAACCTCAGACTCTTGCAGCTCTTAAAGACAATATCCGTCAAGAATGTGAGGACCTATCGCCGGAAGTTTTGGCCAAAGTGATGGAAAATGCCATAAAAAGGGCTCAAATGACAATCAACTGTGGCGGCGGCTATTTACATGACATCATATTCTCGACTTGGTGTAAAAAAAATTAAAAGACCAAATAAAAATACTCCACAAGAAGAATCAAAGTTTTTAATTTTTTTTTTTTAATTTACAGCCAAAAAACATCGGAAGGTTATATTTGCGCCACCTGTTATATAAATTACGTATAAAGCATTACAGCTATAAAGTTTAAGTTTCTACCATGACAATCCAATAGGTATGGGGAGGAATTATTACAAGAGAGCAGTATTAAAAATTTTTATTAAAAATTTATATTAAAGTTTATTTATTTCTTGTTTTATGTTATTAATTGTTTCGTGCATTAATTCTTGCAAAAAAAATTTACATAAATTTTGTGAATGCGAAAAACATGCGGTTAAAAATTTAAAAGGCTAAGAAAAAGGCTTAAATGCCAAAAGTCAAATAAAAAGTGTTAATTTTGTGACAAACATTATGAGCTGGTAAGTCGAATGGAGACGACTATGACGATTATGATGTTGTTATATTACTTTCATACCACTTTACTGGCATTTAAAGTATCTTTTAATACTAAAAGGGTTATGATGGGGAGATTCAGGTTGGCTGATTGTTTGTTGATGATATCATCAAGGTCAATTACAACTATACCTTGTGTACAAATTTGTTTCTTTTTTGAACAGCAACGACAACAATATAGTTGTTGTTGGCTTTTTTCTTTTCTACTCTTACTTATATATCGATTGTATATCATGTGAATTATACCCTACCAGAATAAAGAATTTAGAAAGATTTTTTTAATCTTAGTTAAAATTAAAATGTTAAAACTGTACTTTTTTATTTGAAATGTACGAGTTGATTTTGTTCACTATTTGCAAAAATTTTATTGAAAATTACGTTAAAAAACTACATCAAAAAACGTAAATTAAAAAAAAGAAAGTGAAAAAATTGGTTAAAGAGAAGGTCTTCTCGGTTATTGACCCTTCATATTTTACAAATATGAGTGCTACAAAAACGTTAAGTGGACGTTAAGTTGATTATCATGGTACTTCACTACGTACGAATTGTCAAGTGGAGTCTAAATGGCACTGTTTTAACAAAACCTTATCACTCGCTAGATTAGGTGAACTTAGAATAAGTCTAAGAAGGAGTACTAGATTCACACCTTAGGAATGAGATATTTTAACAGATCTTCAAATCTGACCACAGATATCTGAGAAAGGTTTGCCAAGCATTCTGTGTTTCTTAGCAGCCATGGCAGGACATTTGCAGAGAAGATGGACAACTGATATCTACTTCTCCAAATCAGTACAGCCGCGACAATAGAAGTGGTACTTCCAATCTTGACTCGTAAGCTGCAATGTTTTTCTGATACCAAAAAAGGGCCTCGCAATCCTGGCCCCTATACATATATCCAGTTTACGCTACCTGTTTACTACTTTTGCAAGAAATGGATCTTAGATTTCAATAATATTGTGCAGTGTAATATCTAAGTTGCACTAAAAAGCAAAATATTCTTTTCAAAAAAGGTAAACGGTCGCGTTTAACACATTTTTTCTAAAATTTAACAACTGTCTTATAAACTTTAGTGTTCGAAATTGACAAACTTTCAAAATATTGAAATAATTAAGAAAATTCTTATTTATTATATCTTTGTAGCTTTTAAATTAAAAATTTCTGTTATTAACAAGTAAGAGCACTATATTCGGCTGTGCCGAATCTTTTATACCCACCACCAATTTTGTGTACATTTAAAGCACAATAATTATTATTTTGTTAATCGCTTGGAATAATCTCTTTATAATAAAATATACATCACTTTCTTTGTAGAGGGTGGTTAAATTTATAATTTAAAACAGAGGCCGAATTACGGCACTCGAACGTGATCGTAATTTGAAAACTCTTATTAGAATCTCTATACCTAAAGCACAGCGTACTCGATCGTTCGAGTAAAATTTTGATCGATATCAATGGCCGTAATTCGGCCCCAGGTCTGTATAAAATGTTAGAGCATCTATGAATGCCTTCTTAATTCGTTAAATGAGAAGCATTCCTGTTTTTCACGATAGTGTGGCAAAAAAACAGTCAACTTCGACTCATAATCGTGCCAAACAATTGAGCATCAGCAATGTTATTGAAAATTTGGACTATCGTATCGAGGTGTGCCGTTGAGGTCGCGGGGGCCATTTGGCCGATATTTTGTTCCACACATAATTGAACCATACAAACATTATCATTAAAAAAGAAATGATAATAATTTCCTAAATAATTTGTGTTTTATTCAAAATCAACATCGGCCCTTAAAATTAACCCACCCTTTATAACTTCGATATGCTGGTAAAATGTTTTCGTAAATTAAGTGTTTCAGTGAAAATGGGCGTTAAAGTAGACGTGTCAATAAAACTTCTGCTAATAAATACAACTAAGATATTTTAATATAGTCCTTTATTCTTCCAAAATCTTTATTCATTGAGAAATTATATGAATTTGAGATAAGGCATTGTATAGGATGTGGGCGTAAGAGTGGGCGTGTCACCTAAATTTTCTGGCATAACAATAACATTGAC
This sequence comes from Phyto melanocephala, assembly GCA_941918925.1. Lineage (NCBI taxonomy): Eukaryota > Metazoa > Arthropoda > Insecta > Diptera > Rhinophoridae > Phyto > Phyto melanocephala. The sequence continues at coordinate 128,514,021 of OW799233.1, read as the reverse complement.
TAGAAGGATTTCCGTAGCAAATTTTATCATCATACCTCTAATTTTGTCGGTTTTATAAATTTAAATTTCATTAACAGTAGATAACGTGAAAAGTGGGCGTTATAGTAGGTGTGTCGAAGTTATTTATGCTAATAAATACAACTTATAAATTTCAATAAAGTCCTTTATTATTCGATTTATAGAGAAATTATAAGAATTTGAGAGCAAACGTTGTATGGGAGGTTGGCGTGTCACATTTATTTTCCGTCAGAAGAAAGCTTTTGACCAAAAAGCAATTCCTGCAAAATTTCAGAATCGTATATCTAATTTTGCCACTCTTATTAGGTTTAAAATTTTGAACATACTGAAAAATCACTGCGCGGTATAAATTTTCGTACATTTTGATCTCTAACTCCCTTCCTAATGCATGCATTTAGGCAATTTTTGGGTAGATATATTGTTTTTGCTCAGGTAGTTTATATTTGGAGTTTCATGACTCATACGTAGATGCTGGTGGACACAACTCCATTTTATTCGATGTTGGAAGGACATGGTTCTTTCGACCTACTCTTGCATTACGAGCTATAACTCTCTTCCTTATATTCCGATTTAGCCAATTTTCTATTCCAAACAAACCTTGTGTATAAGACATATTCTGGCAAAATTTGAGCCCACTAGCTTTTTCGATGGGACCTCTATCGTGCTTTTAACAGACGGACAGACGGACGGACATAGCTAGATCGTCATCAAATAAAACCCCGATTAAGAATATATATATACCATTTTTTTGGTTGCGGGTATAAAAACTAAAATACTTAAAAAAAACACTTTACAAAAAAATTTGTTTAGCGCTTTTACTAAAATTTTGCAAAAAATATTTGACCTTGTGTCACAAAAATTGGTCTGGTGATCACGGTCGGATCGTCCCGGGTATACAGTGGGGTACAGGGGTATAGAGGAGAGTTTTATCTACTAAATGGTGCTAATTTCTTTTTGTTATCTTATGTTTTCTAGAAGTTATGGTGTATTAAAAAAAGGAATTTAGGAAAACTTAGACCTAAAGATAAAAATACAATTATTTCTAAGCATTATTAACTACTTATTTTCATGTACTAATGGCTAACAAATTTTAAAATTATACAAAACTTATTTCGTTTGAAAATCTTTTAAAAGTAAAATGTTATAGAACTTTAAAAATCAAAATCTTACTAATAAGTTTCCCGTTTTAGCAAAATGCTGAGCATGTCTATTTTGAATCACCCTGTGGCCCTTAAAATTCAACCACCCTTTACAAAAGAATAGATAAATAAAAAACAAGTAAGAGCACTATATTCGGCTGTGCCGAATCTTTTATACCCACCACCAATTTTGTGTACATTTAAAGCACAATATTTATTATTTTGTCAATCGCTATAGAATAGTCTCTTTATAATAAAATATGTATCACTTTCTTTGTAGAGGGTGGTCAAATTTTAAGGGCCCATGTTGAAGGTGAACCACACCTAAACTTCAACTTTTTTCTTGCATTTCATTTGACATTTCTCAATCTCAGAATAACTCAATTTGAACCGTGGAAAGATACGCAATCGAGAGACGCTTTTAAATATTAAAGATTTTTATAAAAATGGGCGTTCAAATCAAAATGCATTTTGTGCAGTTTGTGATTATTTTGGTCAACAAAATCGTTCGAATTCGTCCACAATCGTGAGAATTGTAAAAAATATTTAAATGTCTGCAAAGCAGGTCTGTATGAAATGTGAAAACATCTGTGAATGCCATCTTAGTTCGTTGAATGGGAAACATTGCATTTTTTCACGGTAACGTGGCAAAAGAGCAAGCAACCTCGACTCATCAACGTGCCCAACAATTGAGCATCAACAGTGTCATTGAAAATATGGACTATCGGATCGAGGTGTGCCGCCTAGGTTGGGGGGGGCCATTTGGCCGATATTTTGTTCCATACATAATTGAAGCATACAAATATTATCATTATAAAAATAAATGATAATAATTTCATAATAATTTTATTCAAAATCAACATAGTCCCTTAAAATTAAACCATCCATTATAACTTCGGTATGCTAGTAAAATGTTTTCGTAAATTTAGTCTTTCAATGAAAGTGGCCGTTAAAATACGCGTGTCAATAAAGTTTCTGCTAATAAACATAACTTAGATATTTCAATATAGTCCTTTAGTATTCCAAAATCTTTATTCATAGAGAATTTACATGAATTTAAGAGGAAAGTTTTATCTACGAAATAGTGCTAATTTATATTTGTTATCTTATGTTCTCCTGAAGTTATGCTCTATTAAAAATGGGAATTTAGGAAAATTTTGACATAAGTAAAAAAAAATTATCTCTAAACATCATAAACAATTTATATTCATGTACTAATGGCTAACAAATTTTAAAATTATACAAAACTTATTTCGTTTGAAAATCTTTTAAAAGCAAAATGTTATAGCAGTTTAAAAATCAAAATCTTACTAATAAATTTCCCGTTTTAGCAAAATGCTGAGAATGTATATTTTGAATCACCGTGTGATAATAATATAAAAATATGTATCACTTTCTTTGTAAATGTTGGCTTAATTGTAAGGGCCAATTTTAGAAAGTCTGTGAATGCCTTCTTAGTTCATTGAATGGGAACCACTGCTGGTTTTTGCGATAGTGTGGCAAAAGAGCAGTCAACCTCTACTCATCATCATGCCCAACAATTGACCATCAACATTGTCATTGAAAATTTGGACTATCAGATAGAGGAGTGGCGCCAAGGATGGGGAGGGGCCATTTGGCCGATATTTTGTTAAATGCATAATTGAACCATACAAATATTATCATTATAAAAAGAAATGATAATAATTTCTTAAATAATTTGTGTTTTATTTAAAAACAACATCAGCCCTTAAAATTTAACCACCCTTTATAACTTCGATATGCTACTAAAATGCTTTTGTCAATGTAGTCTTTCAATGAAAGTGGGCGTTAAAGTAGGCGTGTCAATAGAGTTTCTGCTAATAAATACAACTTAAATATTTCAATATAGTCCTTTATTTTCCCAAAAACTTTGTCAATAGAGAAATTACATGAATTTAAGATAAACCGTTATATGGGAGGTAGGCGTTAAAGTGGGCGTGTCAACTAAACTTTTTGGCACAACAATTACATTGATTAGAAGGATATACGTAGCAAATTTGATCGTCATACCTCTAATTTTAACGGTTTTATGAGCTTTTAAATTTCATTAACGGTAGATAACTTGAAAAGTGGGCGTTATAGTAGGCGTGTCAAAGTTATTTTTGCGAATGAGTACAACTTAGGTGTTTTAATATAGCCCTTTATTATTCCAAAATCTATATTAATAGAGAAATTATATGAATTTTAGGTAAAACGTTATATGGGAGGTGGGCGTAAAAGTGGGCGTGGCACCTTAATTTTCTGGCACAGTAATTACATTGCCTAGGGGGATATACGTAGCAAATTTGATCATCATACCTCGAATTTTGGCGGTTTTATGAGCTTTTAAATTTCATTAACGGTAGATAACGTGAAAAGTGGGCGTTATAGTAGGCGTGTCAAAGTTATTTTTGCGAATGAGTACAACTTAGGTGTTTCAATATAGCCCCTTATAATTCCAAAATCTTTATTAATAGAGAAATTATATGAATTTTGGGTAAAACGTTATATGGGAGGTGGGCGTAAAAGTGGGCGTGGCACCTTAATTTTCTGGCACAGTAATTACATTGCCTAGGGGGATATACGTAGCAAATTTGATCATCATACCTCGAATTTTGGCGGTTTTATGAGCTTTTAAATTTCATTAACGGTAGATAACGTGAAAAGTGGGCGTTATAGTAGGCGTGTCAAAGTTTTTTTTGCGAATGAGTACAACTTAGGTGTTTCAATATAGCCCTTTTTTATTCCAAAATCTTTATTAATAGAGAAATTATATGAATTTTAGGTAAAACGTTATATGGGAGGTGGGCGTAAAAGTGGGCGTGGCACATTGATTTTCCGTTACAAAAAAGCGTCTCACCAAAAACCAAAGTGTGCAAAATTTCAGAGTCGTACATTAAGTTTTGTTGCTTTTATGACGTTTTTGTTTTTAAATATACCGAAAAATACACTGTGCGGTATAAATTTTCGTACATTTTGATCGATAACTCGTCTCCTAATACATAGATTTAGATGATTTTCGGGGGACAATATTATTTTTACTCAGAAAATATATATTCGAAGTTTCATGAGTCTACGTTAATGCATTTGGACACAATTCCGTTTTATTCGATGTTTGAAGGACACGGTTTTTTCGACCTACTCTGGCTTTTCGAGCTATAACTCTCTTCCTAATACTCCGATTTAGCCCATTTTCAATACCAAACAAACCTTGTCTATAAGAAAGATTCTGGCAAAATTTGAGCCCCCTAGCTTTTTCGGTGCGACCTCTATCGTGCTTTCAACAGACGGACAGACGGACAGACGGACAGACGGACAGACGGACAGACGGACGGACATAGCTAGATCGTCATCAAATCAAACCCTGATTCAGAATATATATACTTTATGGGGTCTAAAATGGATATTTCGATGTGTTACAAACGGAATGACAAAATGAATATACCCCCACCATTTTTTTGGTGGCGGGTATAAAAATTTAGTCAAAATATGTATTTTAAATATTCAAATACTTATTTTAAATCTACTGATGCACAGTTTTTTTAATATTTTTAAATCTTAAACCTCATAAGACTGTGTGTACAACTATATGTAAAGTTGGGCACAAATCATTACTCTAGTTAATTTTTGTCAACAAACTTTGGTCATTTTCGTTTTCACAAACCCCTATAAAATTCCTTTGTAGTTTGTGCAAAAAAATGTTACTAGAGTCATCTAGTGTTCTACGTGATGTTTAGCAAAGACATCATCCTCAGTGTTTGCAAAATGTAGTGGCGCCTTCAACAGATGTTGCCATCTGCAATGAATAAATGCTAATGAATATGACTAATATATTTTTAAAAAAATTTAAAAAAAAGTGGGCGTGGCACATTTATTTTCCGTTATAACGAAGACTTTGACCAAAAATCCATGTTTGCAAAATTTCAGAATCGTAATATAGTTTTGTCAGTTTTATTACGTTTTAAATTTCAAATATACACTGAGCGGTATAAATTTTCGTACATTTTGACCTATAACTCCTTTTCTAATGCATAGATTTAAGCAATTTTTGGGGAGAAATATTCTTTTGACTCGAGAAATATATATCCGAAGTTTCATGACTCTACGTTTATCCGTTTGGACACAATTCCATTTTATTCGATGTTAGAAGGACACGGTTTTTTCGACCTACTCTTGCTTTTCGAGCTATAACTCTCTTCCTAATATTCCGATTTAGCCCATTTTCAATACCAAACAAACCTTGTCTATAAGAAAGATTCTGGCAAAATTTGAGCCCCCTAGCTTTTTCGGTGCGACCTCTATCATGCTTTCAACAGACGGACAGACGGACAGACGGACAGACGGACGGACATAGCTAGATCGTCATCAAATCAAACCCCGATTCAGAATATATATACTTTATGGGGTCTAAAATGGATATTTCGATGTGTTACAAACGGAATGACAAAATGAATATACCCCCACCATTTTTTTGGTGGCGGGTATAAAAATATTTCGAACTTATGTTCAAATTTTCGAACATTGTAAAAAACTTATTATTTATACTCCTTATATAAAAAATGAAGAAACAATTTAAAATTTTTCGATTCCACTAAAGTTAACGATGTTCGAATTTTCAAAATTTGTGATATATACGAAAAAAAAACTTATTCAAATGCATTCAAATTTATGCTTGCATACCAAGATAAATTTTTAGGTACATATTTTTTAAAACCTATTTTTTTTTTTATTTTAACTTCAATTCGAATTATTCGAAAATAAAAACAAAAAGTTCTTTAATTGTATAGATTATACTTTATGATCTTTCATTATTTTGATCTTTTGTTGTGTATTTTTACCAGTCGGCCACTGTCAAACTTTTGCTTGTCTTGTTGTTTTCTTCTTTCTCCTCTTTTTTATTTTTATACCCGCCACCAAAAACATGGTGGGGGTATATTCATTATGTCATTCCGTTTGTAACACATCGAAATATCCATTTTAGACCCCATAAAGTATATATATTCTGAATCGGGGTTTGATTTTATGACGATCTAGCTATGTCCGTCCGTCTGTCCGTCTGTCCGTCTGTTGAAAGCACGATAGAGGTCGCACCAAAAAAGCTAGGGGGCTCAAATTTTGCCAGAATCTTTCTTATAGACAAGGTTTGTTTGGTATTGAAAATGGGCTAATCGGAATATTAGGAAGAGAGTTATAGCTCGAAAAGCAAGAGTAGGTCGAAAAAACCGTGTCCTTCGAACATCGAATAAAATTGAATTGTGTCCAAACGCCTTAACGTAGACTCATGAAACTTCGAATATATATTTCCTGGGTTAAGACAATATTTTCCCCCGAAAATTGTCTAAATCTATGCATTAGGAAAGGAGTTATCGATTAAAATGTACGAAAATTTATACCGCACAGTGTATTTTTCGGTATATTTAAAAACAAAAACGTCATAAAAGCAACAAAATTGGATGTACGACTCTGAAATTTTGCACACTTTGCTTTTTGGTGACACGCTTTCTTGTAACGGCAAATCAATGTGCCACGCCCACTTTTACGCCCACCTCCAATATAACGTTTTATCTAAAATCCATATAATTTCTCTATTAATAAAGATTTTGGAATAATAAAGGCCTATGTTGAAACACCTCAGTTGTACTCATTCGCAAAAATAACTTGGACACGCCTACTATAACGCCCACTCTTCACGTTATCTACCGTTAATGAAATTTAAAAGCTCAAAAAAACGCTAAAATTTGAGGTATGATGATAAATTTTGCTACGTCTATCCCCCTAGGCAATTTCATTACTATGCCAAAAAATTAAGGTTCCACGCCCACTTTTACGCCCAACTCCGTTTTACCTAAAATTCATATAATTTCTCTATTAATAAAGATTTTGGAATAATAAAGGACTATATTGAAACACCTAAGTTGTACTCATTAGCAAAAACAACTTTGACACGCCTACTATAACGCCCACTCTCACTTTTGAATTGTGTCCAGACGCATAAACGTAGTCATGAAACTTCGAATATATATTTATCGAGTCAAAAGAATATTTTTTCCTGAAAATCGCTAAAATCTATGAATTAGGAAAAGAGTTATAGATCAAAATGTACGAAAATTTATACCGCACAGTGTATATTTCAAATTTAAAACGTAATAAAACTGACAAAACTATATGTACGATTCTGAAATTTTGCAAACATGGCTTTTTGGTCAAAGTCTTCGTTATAACGGAAAATAGATGTGCCACGCACACTTTTTTCCTTAAATTTTTATAAAAATATATTAGTCATATCGTCGTTCACAAGTTATTGTGTTCTATGTTACCCATAAAACGTATAACTATAGAACACAATAATTTGAGAACGACGATATATATTAGCATTTATTCATCTTACACTGCGCCATTTATTGTACTGTAGCTAAATATAAGATAAAGATGATAAGATAGATGACTCTACTAGCAGCTACTAGATGGCACGCTAACAACTTATGCTTATGTTCTCCTGAAGTTATGCTCTATTAAAAATGAGAATTTAGGAAAATTTTGACCTAAGTAAAAAAAAAATTATCTCTAAACATTATAAACAATTTATTTTCATGTACTAATGGCTAACAAATTTTAAAATAATACAAAACTTATTTCGTTTGAAAATCTTTTAAAAGCAAAATGTTATAGAAGTTTAAAAATCAAAATCTTACTAATAATTTTCCCGTTTTAGAAAAATGCAGAGAATGTATATTTTAAATCACCCTGTGGCCCTTAAAATTTAACCTTAAATTCACTTTCTTCCTCTTAAATTCATGTAAATTCTCTATGAGTAAAGATTTTGGAATACTAAAGGACTATATTGAAATATCTAAGTTATGTTTATTAGCAGAAACTTTATTGACACGCGTATTTTAACGGCCACTTTCATTGAAAGACTAAATTTACGAAAACATTTTACTAGCATACCGAAGTTATAATGGGTGGTTTAATTTTAAGGGACTATGTTGATTTTGAATAAAATTATTATTATTATGATAATAACATTTATTTTTATAATGATAATATTTGTATGCTTCAATTATGTATGGAACAAAATATCGGCCAAATGGCCCCCCAACCTAGGCGGCACACCACGATCCGATAGTGCAAATTTTCAATGACACTGTTGATGCTCGATTGTTGGGCACGATGATGAGTCGAGGTTGCTTGCTTTTTTGCCACGTTATCGTGAAAAACAGCAATGTTTCCCATTCAACGAACTAAGATGGCTTTCACAGATGTTTTCACATTTTATACAGACCTGCTTTGCAGACATTTAAATATTTTGTACAATTCTCACGATTGTGGACGAATTCGAACGATTATGTTGACCAAAAGAATCACGAAGTGCACAAAATGCATTTTGATTTGAACGCCCATTTTTACAAAAATCTTTAATATATAAAAGCGTTGCTCGATTGCGTATCTTTCCAAGGTTCAAATTGAGTTAGTCTGAGATTGAGAAATGTCAAATGAAATACAAGAAAAAAGTTGAAGTTTAGATGTGGTTCACCTTAAACATGGGCCCTTAAAAATTAACCACCCTCTACAAAGAAAGTGATACATATTTTATTATAAAGAGATTATTCTATAGCGATTAACAAAATAATAAATATTGTGCTTTAAATGTGCACAAAATTGGTGGTGGGTATAAAAGATTCGGCACAGCCGAATATAGTGCTCTTACTTGTTTTGTGTTGCTAATGGCCCAGCGATGTTACTACATTGTATTGTATATAAATATATATTTGGTTTTTTATGTATTTGTATTTGTATGTGTATTGATGTTGCCATTGTTTTTTTTATATCAGTTAGTTTTTTTTTTAATACTGGGTTATAGAACCAGCTGTTCAAAATGAATTGTTGTTTTATGCCACCAGCGGTGTTATAGCGTCATTTATTTGTGCTTGTTTTTCTATTAACTTGTAGTTTGCGAAAACAAGTGAAAATATTAATATTGCTGTTATGGTTGTTGTTACGATTTTTAATGTGTTCTTTTCTATTTTCTATTCTTTTGTATTAAGTTTTTTTTAATTTTTCGAGTATTTTTTATTGCTGCATGGCGCCAAATTTATTTATCGACATTCGACATAAAGTTGAAAGGTCAACTGCACATTGTTTCTTTGGCTCTTGTTATACAATTTTCAGTTTTTTTCTTATTTTTTGAGTTGCTATACAACATGCCGTTTGTTTTAACGAAAAAAAAAATTATTTAATAACCCATGTCGTTTTGTTTGGCTCTTTCTTTTGTTGACAAAGCACTTAATCCGTTTGCTCTCTAAAATGCAAGAAATTTAATATTATGCATACGTTGTTCAAAAAATAAAAGAAGTAAAATAACTTAATGTATTTTAAAGTTGTATTAGAACTAACTTCAAAAAAAAGTTTTTAAATTCTGTAAAACTCATATCAGTTTACTTGGCTTATAATTAAGTCATGATAAACAAGTAATAAGTAGAAAATAAGAGATTTTTTTATTTCTTTTATATTATAATTTAAAGTTAAAATCAATAGTCATTCAAGTACTGCAACCATTTTTGGTTATCTATTTCGCTTTATTTTAGATCTTCATTTTAAATACAATCTTTTTAAATTACAATAAAAATAGCAAAAACCTAAAATTACATTTTCCTCATCAAATAAAAAGTCATTAAATATAGAATTCAGAAAGACAGGCAACTAGAACCAATACCAAGATCTTGAACAATCTACTCCATATTCTGATTAAAATATATGTGTAACCTTTTAATACATATATCATTTACTAACAAGTAACAGTGCTATATTCGGCCGTGCCGAATCTTATATACCCTTCACAACGTGTAGTCATGCAATAACAATTGTTTGTATCACCATTCATCCCATATAAAATACGTGCATACGTACACGTTAGAATAAATGTGGCATCGAATCCCAGCTGAGCCAAAAAAATTTTATTTTATTTTATTTAATATATTATTTATATTTTATTATTTTTTTTATATTTTTTTAAATTTTTTTAAAAAATTTTTTTAGAAAAATTTTTAAAAAATTTTTTTAAATTTTTTTTTAAATTTTTTTTTAATTTTTTTTTTTAGTTTTTTTTATTATTTTTTTCTTATTTTTAATATTTTTTTTTTGTAATATTTTTTTGTTTGGTATGTTTTTCACATGTATTTATGTATGTATGTTGTTGTTGTAATTGTGAAAAAAAACGAGGTGGTCGTGGTTTTTTGCTCATATCTCAGAAAGTTATGGGGCGATTGCGCTGAATTTCAATAGCGATTCATTCCTGGATATTTCCAAGAGATTGATACCATATACAGATCTGAGGAACATGTAGTTGCTTCTAAAAGTTGATTTCAACCAACACACGGACAGACGGGCAGACGGGCAGACGGACAGACGGACAGACGGATAGACGGACAGACGGACAGACGGTCAGGGCTTAATCGACTCCTCTATTCATAAGCTTTCAGAAAATATATACTTTATGGGGTCGGAAATGAAAATTGTAGAAATTACAAACGGAATGACAAAGCTATATATACCCTTGTGCACCACAGGTGAAGGGTATAAAAAGGGCTGTAAAGGCATTAATCAAAAATTCTCAGACATTAAAATAATTTATCAAATATTTTATCAAATGATAAACCGTTTTGTAAAAGATATCAAAATATTGTTTATTTTGTAAACATTTTTCAAACCACAGAGTATTAAAACTCTCTACAAAGTTAGAAGTAGCGGATTAAGGAACAGTTAGATAGAGCTAGGTAGGTAGGTAAGGCTGGTGCAAAGTTACCCTCACACCTTCACTTGGAGACCATTACGGTTCATTGTGACGCCTTAATAGAGAGAAGAATAGAATTAGAATAGAAATATTTAGGATAGAAGAGAAGGAGAAGCAGACAATTCCAGAGTCTCCGGCGGGAATCGAACCCGCAACCACCAAACAACTGACTTGTCCTTTACTGACTAGTCCACAGGGGCACTCATATATATAGATATAGATCGATAGAGCTAAGGCGACTAAGAAAAAAAAGAAAAATATTTTGCCAAAAAAAATTTAATTCATTAAACTTAAAAATTAAAAACCAAAAATATAAAATTACAAACCAAACCGAATTCACATCAAATTGACAACATCCCTACAACAAACACAAAAAAGGCCCGGAGAATATCAAAACACTAAAACAAAGTCTTTCTTTACTTCTAATTAAAATTTAATTTGAATTAATATACACGAATACTTGTTTTTAATTTATTTAATAATTTTTTGCTAGTTTATATCACACATTTGAGTTTTTGAAAACAGTTTTTACAATGTTCTTAAATTAAAACCACAACGACAAACACAACCGTCGTTTTGCACTTTCTAAATTAAAAACATATAAAATGTTCTTTTCTCAAATAATAAGTATTGTACTGATTTACCAATAAGTTATTTATTTATTTATTTATTTATTATTATCGCACAAATATTTTATAATATTTAAAAAAAAATATTACCACGTTTATAAAGGTTTTCAACCAACGCACATAGGTCTGGCGAGCCACATTTTTTGGCCAAAACTCAAACTTTTTTTCCTATATTTGTTGTTGGAGTATTATAGCAAACACTTCAGATAAACAAAAAAAGTAATTTGTTTTTGAAAATTTGATTTAACTGTTACTCTATGAAATGAGAAAGATCAATACTTTAATTGCAGTGGTTAACTGAAACACGTGGTGTAGTTTTTTATTTAATTTGAGTCACAGGTTACACGGAAATGAGATAGCTATTGAAATCTATTAGCTATGAATATTAATGACGATGGTAAGTATTTCAATTTATAATAGTAAAATATTTAATAAAAATTATGGTAATAAAAAATTACGTCAAAAATTTTCATAACCTCAAAATCAGTGATTTTAACTTTTTATTAAAAACTATATAGTATATAACTTACAAATTTCAAGCGATTTCAACAAACCAAAAACACACAAAATTACAGTGATATTTGGTGCTTACGAATCGTCAATCATTTTTTGCTAGTTGTTGCATATTTTAAGGAAATCAATTTTTGTTTCAGGAAACTTTTGCTTCAAAAATTGTGATTTACTCAGAGTTTGGCAAAGTGTAAATAAAAAACAAGAAAAACCCGAATTAATAAAAACTTAATAAAATTTATGTTTTTGTGTTACTATATGTGTTTTTTATTTGAATTCAACAAACAAACAAACTTTGACATTTTGCCGTTAAAAATAAAAAGAGCAAAAAACAATCAGCTGGCTTCATAGCAGCAACTGATGTTAATTCGCCTTCTTACAAAGTTTAAATCTAAGATATTTCTGCAAGAATGAACTTTTTAAATTCAATATAATTTTTTTTGTTCAAGTGGCAACTCTAAAATACGTTCATCAATATATATTTATTGCGATTATCAAAATTTTAACGATTTACGAGGAAAAAGCGTTTTGTAATTGTGAAAACTTATTTAAAAAATTTGAAAACTTATACTAATACTGCTCGCAAACTTTAAAAAATCTTCAGTCGAGAAAGTGCACCTAATGTTTCAACCATTCGAAGAGTGGTAAATAAATTTAAAAAAACTAATGGTGATTTCTTTTTTAAGAAGCAATGTTGCCTTTTTTGTAAAACACGTTTTAAAGATCACCTGCACTCTAACAAAATGCTACCTTTCCAATAAACATGATAAAACAGAAATTTTCAGCTTTTGTACATGAACGTATATATAACATTTTATTAATTTGGCGATTTTCCTATTATATATAAAGGTTTTAGAACAATTAAATGTTTGTCTAATTTATTATTTATTTATTTTAAAACATTAATAAAGTTTTCGAAAAAATTAGACCGTATTCTAACCCTTTGATTTAATTCAGGGTACGACATGTAACATTTCATCTCATTTTTATGGCAACATTATTACAAAAGAACTTGTTACATGTTTATAATACTTAATACTTTTAAGAAAAGAACACAAAAAAGCCATAAGGTACAACTAATACAACATTTCTCGTCAGAAAAGAAAAAAACATAAGTAATGCGTAAAAAATTCAACTTTCTGAGAAGCTTAAACCAATAGACCAGGGAAAGCGACGGCAGTTTATTCAATCGGTAATAAAGTAAAAAGAATGATGAAGAGTAGTGACTGTGAAGGTGTTCGTTACAGGAAAATTAAAATGAAGTTCTTCTGGTGTCAAATGTATGAAATGGCTCAGAACAAAATGTGGTTTCAGCAAGACGACGCCACCTGCAATTCAGTGCATAAAAAAATGTATTAGTTGCTGCGATTTCCAGAGCAAATCACCTCAAGGAATTCTGATGTCCACTGGCCACTAATGTCAAGTGATTTGAGAGTGTCATACAATTTTGGGTTTTGGAAAATTTTATGAAATAATTAATCGCCAATTATCAAAACCTTTAGGGTCGTTTGACGAATATCTATATATAAAAAGAAGTGTACACTTTTATGTCAACACTAACTGTAAGGGGTCGACCGATTGCAACCAATTTGAAAGTGTGTTGGGGATGGTCTGTAGATGATTTATATGATTATGTTTGCATGAAAACGGCTTAGTGGTTCCTGGTGATATGGCTTTTAAATTTTTCTATATACTCCCATATAAATATCAACAAAATGGTCTCATTTTCAATATTTTTTTTTTCATTTAAAAACTAACCAAATCATGTACCGTAATTTCTTATGTGTACATTGGACATGTCTTATGTGTTCAAATGACATTCAGTCTTTGTAATTGGAATGTTGATCTGAATCTTTTTAGCCGTTATTTCAATTGCCATTTTATTTGTGCGCTGATCATTTGATTTCGCACTTGCAATGTATCATAGGTATGTGTTATAGTTGTTGTTGGTATACGATACTTTTATACAAATCATTAAATTTCAACAGTTCAATTGGACGAACCCTTTATTGTACAAAGTATCTTAAATGTTCTTTAAATGTTATTAAATGCATAGGCATTTTTAATAAAACATACAATAATGCAACACATTAGGAAAAAACTATATGTAGAAAATAAATTCTTAATTTATAAATGATTCACTAAGTTAGGTTAGGTAAGGTTAAAATGGAGGAGCACTAAAAGCCCAAACCCATGACAGGTATTCACCTATGCTCAATTGGCATGTTGTGCGCTTCATTTGGATAACGGATTTTCCAAACAGAAACAATAATCATAATTATCCATAAATATCGGACTAGTTTAAGAACCCAGTCCCCTTAATGTATTTTCTTATGGATCTTCAGTTCGAGTACCCCAGGAATGTCCTGTTATTCCTTGTTCACTAACAACTGTTCTAAATTTTGAAATTCTTGTCTTAATTATTTGTTTGTACATGTAACCACTTGAAAGCTTATTTCATTACATTATTTCCACTTCATAATGAAAATTCATGACTAAGCAGCAATTGGAAGAAATTAAATAAGCGCTACTTTATTGATAAGTAATAACCTACATTAAAAAATCGTTACTTCTATTCTATTCTTCTATTATTTAGTTATCATTATTCATATTACAACAGAATTTTTTAAACAAATATTGCTTGAACATCTTGCATAATTCATTTTTTTAATAAGACGCAAACATATTAAGTCAACTAATGACAACTATGTTTTTTTTCTTATTATTATTGACGACGTTAATTGTTTTATAATGATTTAAAAAAAAGGTTATCTAATGTCCATCAAAATTAAAATGTTTTTTATTTTGTACTACGGCGCGTATGAGTTATAAAATATTAATTAAACGTGCAGATGTACTTTCTCATCAAATACCCAGAAAAAAACGTATTTAAAGTAGCCCAAAGTAAATAAAATTTTTGTAATTTTTATAAAAAGGGTAAAAAAAAGTATTCTAAGTGCCTCTTTACATTTAAAATAGTTAGTTATTTATGATGTCCTGCAAAATACGTTCAAGTCATGCATTCATTTTATATGTGTATAAATAGCTTTAGAATGGAGTACAATTTGTTAATATCTGTGGACTTTTGACAAGCTACTTTTTTCGAATTTTGTTATATATTTCAGAAAAGCAAAAACAAATCAAATAACAAATTTTGGATTTTTTATAAAGAATGTTTAACTAATTTTAAATTTTGTTTTAGAAAAGCAAAAAAAAAACAAATTGGGGTAATAAAAAAATTTATAAAGGGTTCGCCATGTATCGTTTTTTTTTTTTTCAACTAGTGCTTATTTCGTGAATGGTAACACTTAGCTCATGTCTGATTTGACAGATCATTAGTTTTATCCTTCCGCTGAACGAATATGGTTGTGTATACGCTTGAACAACGCTGGGAGATATTGCGACGTTACTTTAGACGATATTTTAAAAACATCAACTTTTCAGATGAAGCTCATTTTGATCTTGGCGGGTATGTAAACAAGCAAAATTGTCGCATTTGGAGCACAGAAAACCCGCACGCATACATTGAAAAGCCGATACACCCAAAACGAGTCACTGTTTGGTGCGGATTTTGGTCCAGAGGCATCATTGGGCCATTAGCAAGGAGTGACCGTTACAGTCAATGGTGATCGTTATCGGGCCATGTTGTTCACAAAAATTGAAAAGGAGGATATTGGCAACATTTGGTTTCAACAGGACGGCGCTACGTGGCACAAAGAAAATATTCAATAGTTTTGTTTTATAGCATTTTCAAAAAAAAAAAGTTATTTGGCGGACCCTTTATATTTGCTCCTTTTTTAGGCTATCTCTCGCAAAGTATTGAACGTTGAAAAAATGCCTTCATATGGACTTTTTTAATAAAAAAAATAACTGTTTTTATATTTTTTCAAGATACTTTCTCAAAGATACATAGTACACAGATATATTTATATGAATTTAAATATTAAAACATCATGAGTGTTTAACCTAAACCCGTTATAAGCAACACAAAAAATACTGGCGAGTTTGTTTATTTGCAGTTAATTCCAGTGAGACATAAATGTGAGATTAAAAGAGAAGAATTCCTTGAGCCGTAATTACCTTTAACTGGGCTTAATCAAACTACTCCATCATCTATGCATATGTATACATAAATCTATGCAAAACCTTTATGTTAATGCATCTTTATTGCTAGACAAATACGAGTAAAATAAATAGCAAACATTGAATTGTGTTAAATGGAGAAATCTCGTCTCAGTAAAGTTTTTATTTTATTTATCAGCAAATATTTGAGTTACAAATTTTAAACATTGCAGTAACTCATTTAATATTTGAAGGATTCAATTATTCGCTATTTGCATTAGTTGAGCAAACAGTGAAGATATGAGCAAATAAGCAATGAAATAGACAAATAAATATGTTTATTTCTGCAAATTATTGTAATTAAAGCACAGTACACTTCTAAGCTATTTTCCATAAATTCTCTAAAAACAAAATATTTAATAAAACAATTTATTTAACGCACGTTTTTTAATAAATGTTCACGAGAAAAAACACACACGCACACTGTTGCAGGCCAATTTTTTGTCTCCAACTTAATGTCATTAAAAATTTAATTTAATGGCCAATTCCAAAATTTTTTTACAAATGTAAAAACAAATTCTATAGATATTCTATTTGTAAAGGACATTTCAAGGCATATTTTTTCATCAGGTAGCCTTGATTCGTCAGTTGATTATTTTTCTCCACTTATTTTTAGTTTTAGCTTCTATTTATTTCTTCTATTTATTTCAAATGTCAAACCTAATAATAAATATAAACAAAAATTTCTCTCCGAACTGCAATGACCTGATGAATAAATATGCCTTGGGACAATTCTTAAATTTTCTGTTAATTAAAAGAATTTTAGCATTTCAGAGTTTTTATATAAAAAAAATATTTTTATAGCAATTTATTGTACATATTTGGATTCCAAAATATTTAAATAAAATTTCCAAAAATGTATTCCATGCGTTTGTCATGTTATTATTTTCAATTATTTTTCTGATACCCATCGAATATAATGCTCATTCATATTGATATTTTTTGTTATTAAGGAAACAATGAGAGCGCAAATAATAGCTACAACGATAACAAACAAAACATTGTTTAAGGCCAGTAAATTAAATTTTATGACGTCATTGTGTAAATGACTTTATTACAAACAACTAGCGAAGTTGGTTTCCAAAAACACAAGGCACATCAAGGCTATTTTATTGCCAAAAGATTACAATGGCAGACGTACACATACTATTCCTTACACAACTACAAGCACTGAAAACAAAAATAGTAAAATATACACGGTGGGCCATCTAATATTAAAGAATTAAAGGGTCATCTTTTTGTTGTAAAAACAAAAAAGGCAATCTTTGGTAGTGTATTAATTTTAGGTTCGACATTTGCCAAATGGGCTTCTATTGTTCAGTTAAATTCTTTTTCAAGCATCAAAAACTGATTCATGTTAGAAGATTGTTAATGAAAAAAGCAACTAGCGTATGTTCTTCAGTATTAACTCCTCATCGTTTTATGAAACTGAACATTCGTTGTTCTTCTCCTTGAGTAAAAAAATACTATTTTACCATGCACGGCGATTATTAAAATGATTTTGTAGCCGATTCTTAAATTTCTTGGTACAACATTTTTATTAAAATATTTTTTTTCGAAAAAAATTCCTCAGTTTTTTTATACCTTATTTAAAATTTTGAAAAGCCCACATTTTTCATACATTTGTCATCAAAATAAAGGCAAGTAAATTAATTCAGATTAGTGCAACATTTAGAGAGACACATACATATTATAAAGGCTAGCTTAGTAGGTAAGAACTTTTTGAATTTTGTGTAATTTTTTAATGCAAGTGGCAACTTTAAAATTTGGCGGTTGTCACATATGTTCATTTCGATTTTTAAAAATGAAGCGATTTACCACAGAACACGCGATATAATTGTGGAAACTTATTACAAAAATTTTAAAAGTGTTGTTGAGACAGCTCGCAAATTTTGGAGAATTTCTAGTCGAGAAAGTGCACCTAATGTGGTCACAAAATGTTAAGAAAACTGTGTCGGTTATGGATAATAAAATTCCTGTGTATTCACATACCAGTCGATCTCTTAAAAACATTATTGTTGTAAGCGATAGTGTTTTGAAAAACGAGAAAACATATATTCGGCTTCGCTCTCAACAACCTTAAGTTTCTCGAAGCTCTATAAGGCGAATTTCTTAAGAAGAGGTCTTTACGTACAAAATTCAGCTTACTCAGGAGCTCAAGCCTGGAAAGCACCGGCAACTCGTTTAATAGGCTATGCGGCAAAGTGTCAGTTTTTTTAATAATGTCTTCTTTTCCGGTGCATTCCCATCTGAATAGCTTCGTAAATGTACAAAATTTTCGTATTTGGAGTTAAAACAATTTTCATGCAGTCCAAGAGAAAAAAAATGCACCCAAAACAATCCACTGTCTGGTGAAGAGTTCGATCAAGGTCCTTGAATGGGCCCTACTCTTTTTACGACGAGGCCAAAATGAAAGTGATTGTAAACCGCATTAATTACAGGAATTTCATAATGGCGTTATTGTGGCCTTAACTGTACGGTATGAATATGAACGACATTTGCACACCACGCATGAAACAATACACTTATTACAGCTATGATTTCCAGAACAAACTATCTCAAGAAATTCGAATGTTAATTGGCCACTAAGATCATGTGTTCCAACGTTGGGCGATTTTTTCTTTGGGGACTTATAAAAACTCGGATCTATGCAAATAAGCCAAAAAAAATTCCTGAACTCAAATACGAGATTCAACATATTAACGATAGAATACAGCCACATCTCTGTGACAGAGAAAATTTCATAAAAATAGTAATGACCTTAGTTATCATATGAAGGATATTGTATGCCATATTTAATCCAATAAAAAAATCGCCACAATCTAAAAAAAAATACGTTCTTTTATTTTAAAATAAAAAAATTCATTCTGAGTCATCCTTTGCATAATATTTTGTAAAGACGAGGAACGGCCACAAATGACTTTAAAAGGCAATAAGTTTTGTGTACAAAAAGTAGAAATTATTGTAGCACTGTGTCCGTTTTTAAGTGAACACTACACATGGGGATATTTTTTTTTTAAAGGTGTATAACTTACCGGTAACAGAATCTTTAAACTGTTACGGAATTTTACTCGGTTAGTGTTTGCAAAACATACTTCGTTTGATATTTCTTTTGTTATCACACTTATAAATTCTTTGTAAAAAAAAAGAATGTTGAATCTTAATTTAATCTAAAATTAATACATTAATTAATTAATATTAAAATATCTTGTTATGCCTTTATATAATTGTTTGTCTTAATACGGTAAAAATAAATTGAACTGTTGTACGATTTTTAAATCCGTCAACTTTATTATTGTTCGTTTTCGGTTTGGTTTAATATTCTCTTTCAACAAAAAGACAAGTTTTTCCAACATCTTAAGATTAAAATTCCAAACTGTTTTTTTTTTAAATTTGCAGTCGCTTTTTAGCTTGTCCACTATAAAGTATTTCTGTATTTGTCCTTTATTCATGCCACTAGACTGTGCCTTCTTGTCATTAGAAATTTTTTATTAAGTTCGATGATGGTGATGATAAAAACCACTATACAGTAGATATTATATTTTCAATTTGGTTTAATTGAATTGACTAAAGTCTTTTCTCTTTTCTTTTTTTTTGTGTAGTTTTTTATGACGACATAATCTTTTGTTTTGCAGTTTTATGTTATGTCATCATCACTGTTATCGTCATTATTGCTCTAGCATCTTTCCATCATCGTTTTAGTCATTATTAAATGTGTTACATATTTGATCGTCATTGTTTTTAAAGGCATTATAGTGAGATTTTCTCTTTTAGTATCAATTTTAATTATCTTTAGTATAGAAAATTGATTTATAGTGGCGACAAAGTAAATGCGTCATTAAAATATTTTGTTCAGTTTCTTTCACTGGCACAGAGGGCAAATTCTTTTAACTTTATTACGGTTAAAATTTATCAATTGGAAATACAATTATAAAATTCAATTTGCTTAAATAACATTTTTTCTCTAAAATTTTTAATAAATAAATTAAAATTATAAGGAGTGGATGCAGTTTTCTTTTTAAACCTAAAAATTCATGTTTTAAAAACAATAAAAAAAATGTAAAATTCGTATACGCCGAATTTTCAATACCCTTCAAAATAGGGTAATCAAATATTTGGCATACAAAACAACCGGTTTTCTAAAATATTAAAAAACCGAAAATATTTTTCCGATTTTTTATATCAAATTGAAACTTTTGATGGTCTTCTTCATACATACAAGTTTTAGTGAGAAACATTAAAAATTCACTTTTTAAATTTATTGTAATTTTTTTTATGTAAGTGGCAACTTTAAAATTTGGCAGCTCTCAGCCATTAAATAAAGCGCTTTCTAACAAAATTTTGGAAAGCACACTTTTCGAAAAAGTCATCTCCGATTAAGTGCAGTGTCGAAAACTACTAACAGCAACTGTCTGGTGTGGATTCTAAGTTTTTACACATAAAACCAGTCTGAATAACAGATTGGCAAGCATAGGCCGAAAAGCACACAATAAAGCCAGGCCACATGTTGCAATACTTCTTCAATAACGGTAGGTAAGTTCTGCCTCACGTGCCTTATAGTGCCGATCTTACCCCGCCAAACTACTATTTTTCAAATCGATGTAGATACGCTTCACACGGTATCCGAAATTAGTTTGTTTATTCTTAGCCTTAAGAAAATTAGCAGTTCTTTTAGCGTGGAATCTATAAGGTCATAGCTAATAATGAACAATATTTTAATTAAATTTATATTATACAAATGTTTCAACTTTACAGCTATGATTTTAGATATATATATATAAGTGAAACTCTGTGTGTGTGTGTGTGTGTGTGTGTGTTAGCTATAGACTCTGAAACTGTAAAACCGATCGGGCTCAAACTTTGGTAAGTTGGTGTACACATACCAGGGAGTGTTTATGGGTGAAAAAAGTGGGCGGGGCCACGCCCATAAGAAATTAGTTATCAGTTTTAGCTACTTGCACTCGACCGATTTTTCTGAAACTTTGCACACATATTAAGCTGTCGTGACTTTATAATTTCGTTATTAAAAAAGTGGGCGGGGCCACGCCCCTAAAAAAAGTTTTAATTTTGAAGTACTTGCACTGGACCGATTTTTCTGAAACTTTGCGCACACATTAAGCTGTCATGACTTTATAATTTCGTGATTAAAAAAGTGGGCGGGGCTACGCCCATAAAAAATTAGTCATCAGTTTTAGCTACTTGCACTGGACCGAATTTTCTGAAACTTTGCAAACATACTGAGCTGTCATGACCTTACACTTTCGTCATTAGAAAAGTGGGCAGTGCCACACCCATTAAAAAAAGGTATCATTTTGAGGTACTTTCACTGAACCGACTTTTCTGAAACTTTGCACACTTATTGAGCTGTCATGACTATACAGTTTCGTAATTAGAAAAGCGGGCAGTGCCACGCTCATAAAGAAAAAGTTATAGTTTTTAGCCTTGCACTCATAGCTGCCAGATTTGACGATTTATCGTCATTTTGACGATTTTACGTGCTAAAATTAAGTGTTGACGATTTGACGATTTATGCTATGTTTTTGACGATTTTCAAGAAATCAAGTTTGCAACATTTTTCAGTACTTTTATGTCAACCTTAAACTAAATAAAAATAATTTGTAACGGTTTTTTATGCTATTAATAATAGAACAGAGTGAAAGAGATATATCGATCATTATTTAATGTGTTTGTGTGGGTAATTTTTCCACTTTGTACATTTTTAACATAGTATATCCCACATATTATCAACTGATACCTACAACACGAACAAATATAAATTTGGAAATGCGTTTTAAACAATTTTAGTTTTTTAAGTAAATTTATTTAAATTATTTAAGTGACAAATGAATATGCTTAAATACTTCAAAAAAATGGTAAGTACTTTTTAATTATACATTAAAACCTTAAAAATCAAACATTATATTTTTAATATTAAACCAAGATGATGAAAATTCTAGCAGCTCTTCCTCTGTAAGTAGAAATTTCATCCATTTTTTATACAAAACTTTGTAGTAGCAAAAAGGAAATTTTAATGGTGTTTTTCACAGGTAACCAAGAAGAAGATGAAGAAAATTAAGGAAGACTGGTTTGCAGATCCAGACATAAATTTATGGGCTAAAAAGCGAAACGATGTAGTTTATTTTGGCGTTGTGCTCGTATAACGCTTGCCTAAAGCCACCTTAATCGGTGGAAACTTTAGCAAGGAATGATTATAATTATTTGTCAATTAGTCTGAATTAGATGCAGCCAATTCATTATTTATTATTTTTTGTATTTATATACATATTAATATT
Organism: Phyto melanocephala; assembly: GCA_941918925.1. Lineage (NCBI taxonomy): Eukaryota > Metazoa > Arthropoda > Insecta > Diptera > Rhinophoridae > Phyto > Phyto melanocephala. The sequence goes on along the minus strand of OW799233.1, from coordinate 128,491,520 downwards.
TATTTTTCGAAATTAATTCTAAATTGTATTATATTTATTGTCATGTTCTTAACTTAAAAGGGTCTAATAAAACTATTGATCTCTATTGTTATGCATTAAATAAAAAATGTTTTGTTTTGAAAAATCCGTTTTCTTATTTTGACGTTTTTATGACGATTTGCGTAAACTATTTGACGATTTTGACGATTTTTTCCCCCAAACTAGACGATTTTACTCCAATTTTATCTGGCAGCTATGCTTGCACTTGATATTCGATTAAAATTCATGAAGGGGCGTAGCAACGCGCGCCGGGGCTTTTCTAGTATTTTTATAAAATAAAGCCGGCAAAACCGTTTGTTGTCTCTTATTTCATGACAACAAAATATTAAAATGACGTGACCGTGAAAAAACGTGACCGGATCTTGTATTAACAATACTTTAATAAAATTTTATAAAGACAGCTTAAACAGTTAAAATAATTTCAACTTGTAAAGTTGTACTTTAACACAACCTTTCTTTATATATACCCCCTTTTACACTTAAAAAATATAGAAAATTTTAAAACATTAAAGATTTTGGCATAAGCTAAATATCCTGACAAACGCATGTTTGCAAAAAACTGACATACGAATCGCAAAACATGCTTAAAGAAGTAACCGAGGCAAAAAAGGCAATTTGACATATACATTGAATCTCTTTAGTTAGTTAAAGTGAAAATATGCCTGTGTTTTGGTTTAAGGAATTTGTTATGTTTTTGTGTATGTGCGTGATAAACTTGACAACATAAATCAGCATTTGTGTTTACATACCGTCGTTTGTAAATTATTGTGTTCTATATATATAGGTTTTATATAGTGTATACTCCAATAAATATATCCACATGCATTTACGAACCCTGTAGAAAGCGTACACATGCACGTCCACTTAAAAATTCCCATGTTCTTTAGCATTTATCATACTTCACAAGAGCCTTAATGCGAAAAAATGAAATGTTTATTCGTTAGTATACTAGGGTAGTTGAATAATTGAGTAAGAGTTCTTAAATTTTACAAAAAAAAAGTGACCAAAGAACCTATAATATTTGATTATAATTAAAAAAAAAAATTATATATAAAAATTTTAAGTTTCATTCATCCGGAAAATTAAACTTTTTCTTCAATTGATTGTATTATATTTTTTATAATGACAGTTTTAGTGAGATGAGTGCAATGCATAGGGATAAATAAAAATGGCACGTGTATTTATGTGTACTGCGACAGATTGCAATTCCAAATCAGGGATATAGTTTAAAACATGCACAGAACATTACACACACCTGCATAACTAATAACTACAGTGAAGTGCAAATGTAACAGATATTTGAACGCATCTTCACTTTCATAAAATAACATTGTAAATTACAGTAGTGTGGAATTTTATGTCAGTGCATCGCTATTAAATACTATGCATGGTAATTCTACTAAAGAGAATGCTACATGGATCAGTCGTAATTAGTTTCTATTCAAATAGTGTAATACTCTAAATGACATGCAAATATAGATGTTCGTATAATAACCGTCATGTTTAAGCGATTCTTAGTATGGAAATTCGAAAAACATTTTGAGGCTATTTTTCATATATCTCTTATGTATTCCACTTTTGTTTAAATACATAAAAAGTTTTTCTTTTGTCAAAAATGTCATATTTTGCACCAACAAAGTGTGATATGCAGAAAGTTTCGCTTTACTTCTCTAAATTTAATAAGAAACAGTGCAACTGAATGGTATCGATTGCTCACCAAAGCTTATGTTAAATAAGTTCCATCGGTATCAGCGAGAAATGGATTGTGTGGTTCAGAACCGATGATTTTGAGAATGGAAGACAAAGATCATTCAGAGCATTCAAAAAATGTAAAGATCAAGAATTGAAGGAATTACTACATTAAGACTGTGTCAAACTCAACAGAAGCTTGGAAAATCATTGGAAACTTCTTAGGCAGCACAGCATGAAATTATTTGCAAGCACTAAGATTTATTTGAAAGCATGCAAATTGCAGAAATTTTCCTGTCCGAAATAATGGTTCAATGTTTTATGTAGCTATGAAAAACGGAACCTTTACCATAACTCGAAACGTAAGATATCGATCGGCCAATAAGCTCATTCGGCCCCAAAGCCATGTCGTTATTCGTAAATTATTGTGTTCTTTATAATATATAAAACATATACTTATAGAACACAATAATTTAAGAACGACAATGTATCCATAACGCTTAGGTAATGCAATATCCCACCCAATATGAGTTGCTGAAATTTGGCCTGTTTCGTTTTAAGAAATCCTTGGCCAAAGGACGCCTAGAATACGCGGCCAGATATGAAAACGTAATACTCAATCAGTCATACTTATGTCGCAGTACCTGCAAAAAACTATTGCGAAATTTTTAATTATGCCCCTTATAGTCCAGACTTTGCCCCGTCTGACTACTATTTGTTTCTATCGCTGCTAGCTGCTCTCTCTGAAATACGCTTCACTTTGGAACAATGTATCTAAAATTGGTTTGAGTTGTTCTTTGTCTCAACAGATGCACACCGAATCCATATGTTGCGAGAAAGATTGGAAGGGTCATAGCTAATACAGTCGTGTCTGGATAGTATCCAGGTTGTTCTCTATATCAAGGTTGAAATTTTTGTTCAAAAACTCGTTATATTTACTAAAAATACATACATGTAAATGCAATAGCTGATTAGAAACAATTTGTACAAAAAAGGAAAGATATGTATATATGTATGTATATAAGTTTAATAAAAGAATTGTTGTTGAAGTTGTTTTCAAAATTTTTGTTCACTATTAGAGTTTTTCACTATGTAGAGTACTCCATGCAAAAATTTTGGTGTTCACTATATGGAGGTGTTCACTATATCGGGTTCACTATATCCAGACACGACTGTAATTGCTAATACGTTGGATAAATATTTTAAAAAACCGCAAGAAATTGGAAAAATCCCATTTTTAAACTATACTCCCGATATTAAATTTAAGAACAAAAAAATAATATTTAAAAAATTTGATTAATAATAAAACAAATCCATTTCCTATCTCTGTATCCATTGAAATTTGAAAAACCATTTGAAAAAATGGTTCACTAGTTCCTAAAAAAAATTCCATACACAACAAAAAAAGGTTTTGGTTAATTTACCGGACCGGTTTGCTGGTCCCCACAAAGTTATGTTTGTTATTCCTAAAAATAGCTGGATCACAAAAAAATAATTTTTTTTTTTTTCGAAACAACACAAACAAACCATCTGTTAAACGGGATTTTAAATTCTTTTTTTTTATACACACAAAGCATTAAATTTGCAAAAGTAATTTGTATCAACACGCATAATTTGTTTATAATTTATTTTGTTACATATAACATGTGGCTTGCTTATGTGTTAGTGGCAAATTTAAACGCTTATAGTTCCTAAAATACTACAAATGCAATTGATTTTTGCACATCTGCAAATGGTGTATTTTGTATTAAAATGTATATATGTATTAATATATAAGAAAAATAATTCGATTATTCCGTTATAAACGGGAGAATTGTAGGGTTAATATGTCAAACAAAAACATTTCTGTGGCTTGGAGCTAAAAGGGCCAATGTCAAAATATTTACTTTTGATAAAATTTGAATTGCACTTTAACTTTTATAGGTGCTTTCATGGTGACATTGACCAGCATTTTATTTATGAATCTGTTCTGGGTTAAATATGACTTTAGCTGTTTTACCATAATTAAATAGAGTAAGAAAACATATGTAATGCAATGATTAAATCAAAAGAGCAAACAAGTGACATTGTCCCTTTTAACTCCAAGCCACAGATTTGCTTTAATATTTTCCGCAAGGTTGTTAAACATAAACTATACTTCAAACGTAAAGAACACATATGTAGTTTCACATACCGATATACTGCACGAAGATGCCAAAAGGGAAAAATTTTTACCTTCGTAAAAAAAATTTCATGAGATTTTTCAAAACGGTGACACACGTATATTTTGATATACCTTCTATCAAAATCTCTAATATAAATACCGTTAATAGTTTCAAATTGTATACCAATATAAAACAAAATCCCGACTTAAAACCATACGACACATTGAATATTACTTGATTTATATTTGCAAAAGTATCTGTCAAAGAATAGGCCTACATGAATTCACAAACACACACTCAGGTAAACAAAATTCAAATCTTATTTAACACTTAGAACACCATTCTAAGTTTAGGTGGTGAATTTTGTTAATACCAATTATAGCAAGTTGGAGTAAACATAAAAAAAATTTATAAAAATATATAAAATATAAACAGTTTCTTCTATTGAGCTTGAGATCACTCTATCAAGCTCAATAGAAGAAACTGTTTATATAAACTAAAACATCGAAAACATTCATTTATAATATATAAAATATTTTTTATATTTCACATTCAATAAAAAAAAATTAAATAAAAATTATTTATCAACAGAAAATATTTAAGTAATTTTCATAAAATAGGATGATTACAAAGAATTTGCTAGAGATATTATTATGTAGGAATTGTTTAAAAAAATATTCTAAAAAAAGGAAATGTATTGCTACAAATTTATCTGAAAAGCATTTGTTGTTATATTGTATTTTCTACTAGCCAAGTCTGGCGCGCGTTCCTACGCCCCTTAATAAATAAAAATGCATTCTGAAATTCAATTGAATATTAAGTGCAAGAAGCTAAAAATTATAACGTTTTTTATGGGCGTAGTCATGCCCACTTTTCTAATCACGTGGCCATGTCCACTTTTCTAATCACGAAATTAGATAGTCATGACAGTATACAAAGTTTCCTTCCTGAAATGTGTACAAAAACATGCCAAAGTTTTGTCCGATTTGGATTGGCTTTACGGTTTTGGAGTCTATAGCTAACACACACACAGATTTTCACTTTTATATATATAAATTGAGAATTTCTAAAAAGTTCTTTATAAATATATATTTTTGTTTTGATTTTATAAATGAATAGTTTTATGATATTTTGTTTTTAATCAAGTGTATACAAAATATTATTTAAAAAACAACTTATCTTACTTCTGTGTTATATTATTACTTACTGTAAAAGTTATGAATTTTAACAACTACAAATGTGTTAAACCTAGCATTTGTGCTACAAGCAAAAGCACTAAATGTACATTTTCCACACATTTACAATAATGTGCGGAAGAATGATCCTGTACATATGTGATGTATTAGTATGAATGTACAAGTTAATGTGTAAGTTTCTGTCTGTATGTGCCAAATTCCATTAAGTAATGCAATAAGTTGGCTTCGTTTATTGCTTTGTATTTCAAACCTAGAAAAACTTTGCAAGTGTCTCTAAAATATATTTCTTCACTCCCACTTTTTATACCGTTCACCAATTGTTCAAAGGGTATGCATAGATTTGTCATTTCGTTTTATATTTCTACAGTATTTCGACCCCATAAAGTATATATATTCTCTGAAAGACTATTTATGTCCATCTGTCTGTTTGTCTATCTCTCCGTATGTTCGTTGAATTCTTTTAGAAGCTTACACATGTTGTACACATATGCATGTGATTTAAGTCGTTTAAAAATATTCGGGAATGAATCCTAATTAAAATACAGTACAATTGGCTTGTAATTAACTGAGATATGAACAAATAAACATGACCGTATCTGCTTTTGCACATATTTTTAACATAAAAATATCGACATTTCCAGTCTTAGAAGAATTCATAGACATGTTGGCTATTAATTGTACTCAGATATAATATGCCTCTAAGGATGCTTATAAAAATTTTTGCCAAAATCGATTACTAATCGGCAAAGTTATAGGTTGAAATAATTTTTAAAAATATATTCTTTTAAATATACCAAGTTAGTAAAGCTCCCAAATTATTTTTAGACAAGCCAAAGACATCAAAATACAAGCCTTATTATTGCTTGTAAAGCCGAGAAATCTGTTTGAAACTAACTAAGATATAAGCACAAAAATACAAACGCTTCGGTGTTTTCTTAAAATTTTAAACGAAAATCGATTATTATTCTAGTAATTTAAAATATACTCACTTTAACTGCCAACATTTGTATAAAATTAAAGAGCTGGACCAGTAGAATACAATAAACTATGAAAAAATTTAAATACAAGAAGCCGCCCAAACAAAATTGCCATAAACTTAACCCCATCAATATGGATATCAAATTATAGTGCTTGCCCAGTAGATTACAGCTAACTTTGTAAAAATTCAAATGCAAAAAAATTCTATGACGTCAAAGATAATATGTGAAAATTTTGTATAACAATAAATATCACTTTACATGATAGTGAAAGGTATTATCAGATTCGCCACGGCCGAATATAGCACTCTTACTTGTTCTAAATCTTTTTATTCTGTTAAAAAAAAACTTTTTTCGTTTTGTAGTAAATGAGTTTAAGAACTTGTGTTTGTTGTTTTGTGTTAAAGCAAGCCCTCAAGTTGTACTTCAAATGACAATCACTATTTGCATAGAAATTAAATTCATCGTCATCTGTTATAAAATTTAAGAAAGTTTAATTTTTTCATATATTTCATTGACCATTTTGGGACTTTAAAAAACCTTTACATTTCATTAATTAGACAGTCGTCAGTGATAATTAGGGTTTGGGATTTCCCGGTCTTTTTACTTTCCCGGGAAACGGGAATTGAAAAATCGTCTTCCCGGGAATTCCCGGGATTCCCGAAAATAATATTTCTTTTAAAATAAATAATGTTTGTTAACTTTAACATCACGATTTGGTTAATAACTCATTGTTTTAGTAGTAGTTTATTTTCCATTAGAGTCCTTATTGTGTCAGCATTACATCTTCCGGAAATATAAACTTAACCCAAATTATAAAAATAATTATTGCCATGTAAACAGATACTTTTTTTGGGCAACACTACTCCACTCGTCTAATACAAGAGCAAACCACAAATTGTCACAAATTTGACTCGATATTGTTTTGGTAATGTCATATTTTTACTGAAAAAATTTTGACGAATAAAAAAACTTTGTGTAATTGTTCGAATAGGTATTCCATCGACTGCTGCCAATTTTGAAACAATTTCTGGTAATGTTTGGGTGTCTAAAAAACTTTTAATGGTGGAATTATTTTTTTACTTGGTGCAGGTGTTGAAGAATCGTTTTCAAATTTTATTTTATGAACCAAAAGAAGGTGCCGTATGAGACCACTAGTACTACCGCCCTTGGACATTAACCTTTTCGGGAAAATATTACATTGTGCTGCGTTGTCTACTTTTTGAAAATAGTTCCAAACTTCAGACATTTTGCTTCTAAACAAAGTGAATTTTAAAAAAAGTATTATTAGAAAAATTCAATCATAAATAAAAAAAAATATGTTTACAAATTCTGTGACCACTTTTAAAAACAATTTGTACATACGATTATATTTATAAAAATGAACCACGGAAACTACTGCTTACAAATTAAAAACCTTCCTTTTTATTCAAATATTCTCTAAATTTACCAAAACAGTCTTATTAAAAATAAAATTAAATATATTTCCTAATATACTACATATTTTTTATTTCCCATTTTCCCGGGAATAAGAGCAAAATTTTTGCGGGAATACTAAGTGGTTCATTCCCGCCCGGGAATTCCCGGTTCCAAAACCCTAGTGATAATGTAAAAAAAAATTTTTTTGCTGATGTAAATTTTGATTCTGTAAAATTTGTTTAACAGAAAAAAAGACCTCGTAACACTTTCTTAACAAAAGTAAATTATAAGAAATTGACTTTTAATATTTTTATCTCTTGATAATATATCTATGAACAAGTATCTATATCATAAAAATAAAATTTTTAACACGTATTGTTTACAGTAATAGGCGCGTTTTTACGTATAACACTTTAAGAGTTAGTTGTTTAAAAAAAAGCGTAACCCTTTTATGTTTTTATACTTTTTCAAAAATTTTTATAAAAATTTAATTTTGTTCAAAGTCTGTAATCAGCAAGTTTAAAGCTAATCTAACTTCATATAAAGTTTTACTTATATATTTATATTTTTTTCGAACTTTTTACTATATAGGATATTTAATTTTCAATGTGAACCATTTTTTATTTTGGCTTAAGTTCATTTTTTCTTTTATTTAATTTTTTTATAATTCAAATTTAATTAAATTGTAACCATTTTTAGGAATACTCTTTCTAAAATTATTTCCGATATTAGCCGAGTGAAATGCATTTTCGAAATCAGCTACGATTTCATCATCAGCACTCTTTATCGGTATACTAAATACTATGTAATTTAAAATTCCTTTTTATGTTACGTTACAATTCAATGAAATTTGAATTAGTGAATCTTAAATAGTATTAATTTTCAAATTTGTTGAATTTTTATTTCACCTATCAAATGACAATTCATAATTCAACATGTTCATATTCTTTTATATTCGTTATGCTTTCAATATCCATCCTTTGGCTGAAATTATTGAAAGCCATGGCACGGTGTTAATGACATTCAAGAATTCATTGTTCAGTGTCTATCACCTAGATGGACTTACATAAATGAAAATGTAAATACAAACTTGCTAATTCAAATTTCATTGAATTGTAACATAAATAGGAATTTTAAATTACATAGTAGTATACCGATAAAATGTGCTGATAATGAAATCGTAGATGATTTCGAAAATGCATTCCACTCGGCTAATATCGGAAATAATTTTAGAAAGTATGTTCCTAAAAATGGTTACGATTTAATTAAATTTGAATTATAAAAAAATTAAATGAAAGAAAATTTAACTTAAGCCAAAATAAAAAAAATGGTTCACATTGAAAATTAAAAAATTTTTACTACAGATCTTTACCTTTCTAATAACGCATAATCAGAATAAGAAGATCAACCAGAAACTCTTAAAGTAGTACAATAAAGAAAAAATTACAACTCTAAATTAAAAGAAATTAATTTGATAAATATTGATATACATATCCAACCTAATAAAGATAAAAAAATTGGTGAAATATAATAAGAAATATAATAAGATAATAAAGGATAAGTTTATTCTTAAGCAAATAATTTAATTGCATCACAAAAACGTTGAATAATTCGTATAACCCCAACTTTATTAGGTCCTTTACCCACCGATCGAACTCAAACTTTGACAAAATTTTGTACATATGTCAGCAAGTGTTTATAGGTAGTAAAAAGTGGGCGGGGCTGCGCTGATAAAAAAGTTATAATTTTGAGGTACTTGTACTGGACCGATTTTTCTGAAACTTTGCACATATATTGAACTGTCATAACTATACAATTTCGTTATTAGAAAAGTGGGCAGTGCTACGCCCATAAAAAAAAACTTATGATTTTTATCTTCTTACACTTGACCGATTTTTCTAAAACTTTGCATACATTTTGAGCTATATAATTTCACAATTAGAAAAGTGGGCAGTGCCACACCTATTAAGGACAATTTATTATTTTCAGCTATTTCCACGCACTCCAATGGTTCCCACCGATTCGCCTTATAACTTCAAGCGACTACAGCTTCCAGTTTGTCTTGCCTTCCCTATTACCATCAACAAAGCTCAAGAACAATGTCTGCGTGTTGCAGGATTAAATTTAGAAAATCCATGCTTTTCACATGGCCAGCTGTACGTCGCATGCTCCAGAGTGGGAATACCAAAAAATTCGTTAATTTTAACAGCAAATGCAAAAACCAAAAATATTGTATACCCACTTGCATTACAATAAAATACTATTTTTGATATATTCAATTAAAATTCAGAATGCATTTTTATTCATTAAAGGGCGTAGCAACGCACGCCGGGCTTGGCTAGCTATAAGATAAAAACTATCACATTAAAACATAATTTCTGTTTGTTTTTTTCGATCCTGAAATAAATAAATATTCGTAATTGAACTGTTACTAAAAAAATAAGTAAGGCAATATTTGAAAATAAGTTTTATATATATTGCCAAATATACATGTATAGTCATATTTCAATTTGATAACTTTAAAAATCAATAACACAGTTAAACGAGTAAATTATAATTTATTCAATTTCAAAATGCATATATTTTAGTTTTTCTTTCAACACGTAGTAAGTAACGTACAAATGTATTCATTCATACATATATTTACATGTACGTATATAAACATACATATTTTCCCCTGTTATTATTATTATTTTTTGCTATTGTTGTTTTCAAATTTACAAGTACTTATGTGACGTTCTTATCCTTGTTCTAATTTTATATATATTGTTGAGGCTGACACAGCTGTTTCTGTGGCTGTCGTTATTTGTAAACAACAAGCAAACGAATGAATGAGCGAAAAAAAAATAAAAAAAATTGCCTGCGGTAACTTTATGATGTTGTCCCTTCATTTGGGTTTCATTTTTCTTTTTAATTCCTTCATGTTTCATACTTAGAATTGAATTGACAATCTAATGCAGATGTTGCTGTTGTCGTTGTTATTGCAATCTTGGTTTCAAATGTTGTCGAGTTGTTGTTTTTTCACAGTTTTCAAAAAAAATAAAAAAAATAAAAATAAGCCCACAAGGATATTTAAACTTACTATTCCAAAAAGTTTTTTATTGTTAACACATACATACATACAACCAACGAAATTGTGTTAATACTGATGAGGCTGCTGACAACATTGATGCTTCTCTGTAACAAAGTTTTTCTTGTATCTCTGTTTCAACTACTTTTTTTTAATAATAATTTACGAGGGTTTTTCACAAACGTTGTTTAGCACTTGTTCAATTCTCTGAACACCTTGCAATATTGCAACGGCACAAGTTGTCTATTAATTTACAGAATTGTATGCTTGTTCATGCTTATTTAAAGATTTTGTAAAATAATACAATTTCATTAAATTTCATGTATTACAGTCATACAGAGATGGGATATGTTCTTTTTTTTTTTTTTTGCTCTGCAAATAAATAATATTGTCTTGCAACAGTGTATCTCGAAAACTACACGCTAACTTCAAATAACTGAATGCAGTCGTATATTCAGCTTCCTTAATAGCTTTAGAACCATCTTTCAACTATAGGACTAGTTGTTTTGACATTTATTAAAGCCTCCACAGGGAGTGTTTGTCATTTCGTGTAAAATTTCTACAATATTCGTTTGCGATCCAATAATGTATATATTTTCTGTAGTCTTATGAATAGAGGAGACGATTCAGTCATATCCATCTGTCCGTATCTGTCCATCTGTCCGTCTATCCATCTGTCCGTGTGTATGTTGTCAGTTTTTTGGGTAGTATCAAAATATCACAAATATTTGGAAGTTTGTATAAAATTAAAAAAAAAAAAATATTATAAACCACTAAGGTATGAGGAAAAAACCAACACCACCTTGTTTTTGTACAACACATCTGTACAAACGTGGTATACAGGTTAGATCAAATCTGGCTCTTAATCTTGGCTGAGGAAAAAAATATTATTTATTTTTGTATTATTTAATCATATTTTAAATTTTAAAAAAACTTTATAAAGAATAAACTCATATAAGTAATTCATAGTAATGAGAAATAAATTTTGTTAAAATTCAACTCTCATAACATTGATGTCATATAAAAGGGTTTGACCAGACGAATACAGTTTAATATGTAAAAGTTAAAAATAATGTGGCCTGGGACATAATAAAGAAAAATAGCGTATAACATTAAATTTAAAGTCTACGCTAAGTTACGCTATGTTCACTATACCAATGTACAAGATGGTAAAGGGTATTACCAGATTCAGTACGGCCTAATATAGCATTCTTACTTAAATCTTAAAAGTGAGCTTATTTTATATGTGTAGTACATAATTTTACCAAATTTTTTGTCATTGTATGGCCTGGAGGATGTTTTACAAATGATGATTTGTCAAACAGTTAAATCGCTTAAAACAATCGATCGTTCCTTCATTTTTCAACAAACTAGATCTTTAACTTCAAATAAATGCAATACTTGGATGCTTCGTAGCCTCAGAGAAAATGTTTTGCTTATTGAAGAAAAAATTTAAATAAATAGAAAAGCAAAAGAAGAAATTAAGATAGAAAATTGAACCCAAGTCACTTAAATATATCTATAATACATAATAAAAATAAATACTTGTTTATCCGTTTGTTTGTTCGTCTTTCATGAACAATAAAACCTCTAATACGATCGCAATTAAACTGTGAAAGCCTTTTCTCCGCACCAACGAAATGGTTAAAGGCAATATTTTCATTGATTGTCTAAAGGGAGTATCGCTTTTTCTATATTAGTAAACAAAAATTTTGTTTAAATTCGTATGTATATGTGACTACTTATGATATAACTAGCTGAATCCAGACCATTTTCCTGGTCCCCACAAATTTTTATGTTACTGCCAAAATTTGATGTATCAGGAAAGCAATCCTCAATTTAAAGGTAAATCCAATAAACTAGGAACATCAAATTTAAAACAGAGAAAAATAACGCAATAAAATATTTTTAAAATGGGAGATTAAATCATTGTTATCTCTCTCTCTTATTCTGGTTTGTTATTCTCTTTATCTTGCACATAAGCCCTGCAGATAAATTAACTACTGTGTGGTTTGATATATACTATTTCTTTCTACTAATATACTAAAATTGAACTCATTAGAAGCTCTCTATAAATATTTTAATTCAATAAATAATTTTATTCGAATTTTAAATACTAAAAATCCTTTAGATACAACCCTCCTATATTTATATATATGAACTATCCACTTTATACACACAGTTGCTACTTAAACAAAATTTAAATACTGAAAAGATAATCATTAATATGGTGATGATATTTTTTAGTTGTTTTTGTCCCAACTTTAACGCAATAATCTCGTTAAAGGCAAATAAATGTTTTATAGCATTTTAATGAAGCTGACCTCGGTAAATATTTCATTAAAAATACAAAAATATTTATACAGAAAAAATAGCACAAAATAAAATAAAATAAAATAAATAAATAAAATAAAGAAAGAAATAACAACGTAAATATTATGCAAAACAAACGAGTTCATACCCTTAAAAATAAAATGTAGTCAGTCACACACACTTTTATATACAAAGAAATAAAAGTATTATACTCACACCCATTTTCGTACATACAAAATAAGCAATAAGTCTTAAGTGAAAGGGGTTTAAAAGGCAAGAGGGAAATTAAAGAATCCGAAAGAAAAAGAGCCATTTATATATTTTAGAATTTTAATTTGGATGATTTGGGCTAGTAGAAAGTCCATTGTGATTTTAGCTGTGGACAAGATTTTAGTTTTATGTAATTTGTAGACAGGTGAAATGAAAATATGAATATATACAGCACCTAGTTAGCGGACATGCTATGGAATGGAATTAAATCCCTGAAAAACTTCACTAAAACGGGTATCCACAAGTTTTGATGAGAGTGTGACTGGTCACACTTTATTGACTGCTTTTAAAATATCCAGATTCTTTACTTTACTTTCATTTAAATGATAAAAGAAACAAAATAATTTCTTCGATGCAAAAGGTACAGTTCACACTACAACAGCCATACTAACGTTTGTTAAGAAAATTGTTAGATTTCAACTAATGCCAGGAACACAACCAATACCACAAATCAAAAATTTTTGCCCACAAATTTACTCCCAAAAAATAAAACAAATTTGCATTTGTATATAAAAATACAAAAAATCATTGTTTTAAGAGCAATTCACCATACGCCGAGAACTCAGAACTTAGTAATAGATATATATTTTTTTTTTATTTCTTATGCAGGCGATTGACAAGCAAATGAGTAACTGTGACAATATCGGTTTTTGTTTTCAAGTGGTTTAGTAAGCACTCTATTCTTTCAATAACACTGTACAACTTTTTTTCCAAATTACGGAGCTTATACGACTAATTCTGGTAGAGGAATCTAGAAAACTACACATTTGTCGGCCATCTGGCCTGTTCTTGCAGCACATAAGTAAATATATAAAACTATGGTTTTTTACATTTCAGGTGTAAGGTATGTTCAGCAGTTTTGTAGAAAATTTTACTGTTAAATGTTAAATGTTTGTAAAACATATTAACCCTCTAACTCCCCCTTATAACGGCATTTTGAGGCTTTAATCTAGCAAATTGTAAAAAACATTACGAAACAGGTGAAGGATGGGGATGAAATATTCTACAAAAATATTGGCCATAAAATTTTACTATAGATGTCAAAACACTCGAAAACCCAGACTCAAGATTTCCTATAATGGGTTAATCTAGTTATATTTTAGAGTTTGTATAAGAAAGTCTTTTCAACATTGATACATGTGTTAGGGCTGAAGAAAAAACGCTTTTAAGGACATATATACAAATATAAAAATATAAGTTCATTTGTTCGCAATTCATTTTTATTTTTTACTCTTGGCATTTCGACACTATTATCAAACAATGTTCAACATAAATCTGATAAAAGAGACAAAATGGTCTTGCCTTTACATCGTTCTTTTATAAGAAAACATAATGATGAAAGCGTTCATCATGTTCATCAGATTCCGTTGGCAACTGATTTTAAAAAAAGTAAATTTAATATGTGGATTTTTGTTGATATGTGAACCCCTAATTTTTTGAACTCTTTTAGCAAGGTGTTCGTGTACGTTTGATTAGACGGAGATCGAAATTTACCAAAAAAAATTTATATAACGTTTTTAATGCTTTTCCATGCAGTCAAATCATTGGAAAAGAGAATAAGATTGAATTCAGCAAGAGCTTTCGTATATCAGGTTTTACAAGACCACCTGTTGGCTTGAAGAAAAACGAACTCATTTTTAAAATGTAGCCAAAGTTTTTTTTTTCTTCAAGCTGTATTATACCTTCATTAATCTTTACTAAGTTTCGGAAAATGTGATTTCAAAACTATCAAGCTGGTCTATTTTCGACTAAAGTTTTTACAAATTTCTTTACCACACCAACAAAGAAACCGGTTTTTAATAACCACCCAATTTTCTTCATTATGTAGATAACAATATAGCATTAATTAAAAAATTTCTGTATTTAATTATCCGAGCCTAAGGTCATGCAACAGTTTTATTTTTTTATAAAAAACAATATTAAACAATGTTTTATTTTTTTCAATATTTCGCTACTCCTTCGTGTAGGATCTTCAGGAAATATTTTTTTTAACAAAACAAATTAACAATTAAAATTACAATTACAATATTTTCTTTTTCTATACTAATAATAAAACTTTTTAAGACAAATTTCAAAAATTTGTCATATAAAAAATTATACACTAAAAAATTAATTACTTATAATCTATTACATTATAAAAATATTTCATTTCCGCTTTTTATAAAAAAAATAAAACCGTTGCATGACCTAAGGCTCGAATAATTAAATACAGAAATTAAAAAAAGGTAAAATAAAGTATAGAATTATTAATTAAAAAATAATATTTCGGACATATGACCAATGAGAACGCATCAAAAATTCGCTTTCAAGTGCCCGATAATTTCTAGGTTATCTACATAGAACTTGGATATAGTATCTCCAAAAAAAAAACAATCCAATAAACGAAGTAGCCAGTTAAAAGAACTACTTCTTCAAGTTCAGTAAAGTTATTGTGTGACCTGTGCAGTGGTGCCAGAACTTGATTAGAAAAAATGGCTTAAATTCTGGAAAAAAAATAGCTAGAAACTAGCTAAAAAAAAGCTAAAAAATGGCTAAATGTTTTAAATAAAAAGTTTTTAATATTTTAATAAAAAATATAAGAAAAAGTTATTTTAAAAGAAAAATAATAAAATTTAAGACCGTTTGTAATATACTCAATATATCTCTGACTAGTTATAAAGTACAATAATTGTTATAATGGTGTTAAAAGGACCAATTATCATCAGCATCTAGCTCGCTATTATTGTCATCTTAACTTTCTTTAGATAACAGCATTTATCAATCATTTTTAAGTCGTATCTTAAAAAAAGAATATAGAAAAAATAAAATATTGATCTTTCGAAATAAAACAAACTCTCTTCAATCTTTGTAAGTCAATATTGAAAGTGCCATTTATGACATACAACTTGAGTTAGTGGAAAAAGTGATCGAAAATTGGGTTCATCGAATTCGTTCCTGCAGAAGAAGTCGTGTAGGCCATTTGAATGAGGTTTTATTTAGAACTTAATTGTATCGATTTTACTTCATTAAATAAAAAACTTTTGAATTTCCGCAACAATAAGTGTGTTTTTTTTAAAGAAATCATTTCACTCTTATTGAAAACCCTTTTACATAGCTAATGTATCCTCCTGCTGTTGTAGCTTAAAATTCACTGGATTAAAAGTAAAGGCTTGGTCACGATAATATGAATATCCGATACCATTTATGTGTTTCAGAGTGAACAGTTAAATCATATAATTTTGCATTAACTTCACATTTACAATATTTACAAAAACTTTTTAACTTCTATAATCCATTCTTTTAATTTTGGGTGGGATAACTTCTGGGAAAATTTTGTTTATTTTTTTTAAATTTATTTTTTTATTTATTTATTAAATACACATGCTTGGTTAGTTTTTTACTGATTGATTGTTTGATTGTTTATGTAATATTTTAAAGAGGTTCCCATCGACGCAATTTTTAGTAGTTAAAAAAACATTGTTTTATAGAAGCGTTTTTCACTACTTAGGAAGCAACAACAACACTTAAAAGCTAAAAAGGCTAAAAAATATCTAGGAATGGCTAAAAAATGGCTTATAGCTAAGAGCAGATTTTCCTAGCTAAGCGTGTTCAAAAATAGCTAAATCTAGCCATAAAATAGCTAAATTGGCAACACTGGACATGTGACACTATATTGCCGAGTCAACATGTTTCTTCCAATTAAGGTACGAAAAAGTTATTAAGCGTATAGGCCTAACTATATAATGCTTTTGCTGGCTTAAGCTAATGTCAAAAACCAACGAAAAGTCTGTCAAATGCTTAAGCAAATTTTTGAAGACTTGTCGGTGGATATATTGCACTTTTTAAACTTAAATACTTACTATGATTAGTTGCAAATATTTGTACTTTTGCAAAAGCTGTTTTATTTCTGTATATCCTAAATATATTGATATTGTCACAAAATTATTATCTAATGTGTAAAATGTAAAAATATTTTACTATAAACTATTAAATTTATACATTTTTTCACTAATTTAAAAAAACAAATGACAACATTAATAAACAAAGTGCTAAATAATGCAACAGTGTGTACATATCAAATGAAAATCTATTTTCGTAAGCAAAGTACGATCAGATTCGCAGTTTGCTTAAGCAAATGACACTTGACGAAACTTGACGAAAAGTTTCTTAAGTACAATATAGTTGCATACATTTAATTTTGTGTATCCGCACATTTGCTTAAGCCAGCAAAAGCATAATATAGTTAGGCCTTATATCTTTAATACTTATTATTATCTGTTACGCTTCGACTACCATTAAAATTATGCGTAAAAAAATTTCCTTTAAGTGCACAAAAAAGTGAGAGGTGTTTTGATAATAATTTGAGGACTATTATCGCTTCATAAACATAACCATTTAACTACACCATTGATCATAACTAGACCATTCTGGGGGTGCAATTCATCCACCGTCCATAATTTTAAATTTTAAAATTTTTTCATTGAATGTATATGTAAAATCAATTAAGTTTAAGATTTTCAAAGATAAAAAATGTTTTAGCTTTGCCGCCCAACAAAAAATATGTAGCTTCGCCAATGAATTTACCCAAAGTTGTACTTAATCCGATGCTTAATTTTAACCATGATTTTCAAAATAATTTTAAGCAATTTGCAAACGTTGCTCTAGTATGAATCTATTTGTGATTAATTGCCAAACCAAACTTATCTCAAATTAATCCAAAACTACCAAAATAGCTAAAACAGAAAATGGTGCTACCAATTTAAAGTTGTCACCCTTATACTATGTTCACACAGGCGCCTTAATTGTCAATTTATAATATTATTGCAATTAAAGGCCTTATTAAGCTCAATTTACCATACTTAAAATTATTTTTAAATTGAGCATTATATACTAATTTGTTTCACTTATTGTCCAAAACTCAAAATACAACTCTTGAGAAGTATGTTCAATGAGAAGAAAATTCTATAGGTGGCATCATGGTGTAATTACATAAGGTGATAGCGTAAAGGAGAGCAATTTTAGTCTCTCTTTTTTATGTATGGAGTTTGACAATTTTCGAAGTTGAAATAATTTTTTTAAGTATGTATTTTGACATTCTCCAGAACACAAAAAAATAGTCAGCTGGGCTTGCACCGCCACCTTGTATAAGTGTACCCTGGGTGGCATTTGTAATGTCAAACAAATAAATACACAAATAATAAAAAGTAAGAAAATCGAAAATAGTTGATGGAAAGTTTAATAAAATGTTTAAATAAATTCAAACACATACATATATATATAAATAAATATTAGTGTAAATATATTTTATGAACAGGAAAAAAACTGAAGAGAAGGCATTATTTGATTTGGTATAAATACATCGTATTTTTACAGCTATCAAATGCTAATGGAGTAAGATAAATTGAGTATGTATGAACTCTTATTTTAATTGCTCAATCAACAGTAAATTGAAACAATTAAAAATATCTATCTGAACAGGGTATTAAAAAGAAACAACCTTTATTCAGCAATATATATGCACATTTATCACACTTTCCATTCCTAAGCAGAGTGCCAAGAATATTCCGTAGTAATCTTAGTAAAGTCTCTCTTAATATTCTCCGCCGTGATACAATGTGCTGAAAAACGATAAAAAATATTGCTAGTACTTCATCTAGCCCAGGAGACTTGTTTATATTTACGACTGCAAAACAGGAACCCAAAATGACTCGCAATATTTGACAAATACTACTTTAAATACTTTAACGCGTCACAGCACACTTTTAAACTTCATAATGAAATATGAGGGAAATATTTTTTAATAAATAAATAAATGTTATACGAGTAAATGGTTATTTTATATGATAATAAAAAATAAATAAATTGATAAAGTGGAAAATTTTATTTATTTCTTTTATTTGCAAAAATTACCTTTAAACGAATCAATACAAACACCTCATTGCATAATTATAATGACATTTATTTATGTCTTTCTGTTCGGACTACAATTAAATTATTCTTAATTTGAGTGCTTTTATGCGAAGAGTTTTTGTAGAAAAAAAAATATTTTAAAAGAAAAATACGGTCTTGTATTTAATCCTTTGGACAAAGATTTGAAAGTATTATTTAATTGATTTAAAAAAACTAGTACTTGCTTCTTAAACGAAAGCTCTGGGTGCTCCGGTGGACTAGCCAGTAGTGTGCTGGTCTGCTAGTTTGGGGGTTGCGGGTACAATTCTCGCCAAAAACTCTGGACTAGTCTGCTTCTCTTTATCTTCTATTCTAACTATTTTATTCATATGGAGCGCACAACATGCCAATTGGGCATAAGTTTATACCTGTCGTGGGTTTGGGCTTTTAGTGCCCCTCCTTTTAACCTAACCTAACTTAAACAAAAAAAAACGGAAGCTCTATATAATTTTGTGAAATTTATGAACGAGAATAGAACTACACTTCAATAATTTTGCTAAAAATATTTAATGTTATTTATAGCTAAAAAATATCCATTTAAAAAGATAATGTAAAACATGTAAGAATATCATATTCCTTCATAACGAATTTGATAATACCCTTCAGTATTATGTTCATAGGTAAAATGACAACATCATAGCTTAGTCTAGATTTCAGATTTACTGCTATATACTATATATTGTTTTTTATATCTGACGCCATCTTTGATTTTGAATTTTTGCATAGAAGGCTGTTTCGTACTAGTCAAGCCTTTTCATTTGATATCCATATTAATGAGGTAATGAAAAAAATTAAACGCCTTTTTCTTTCTTGAATATTAACTTATTCATAGTTTACTGAGTTTTACTGATCAAGCCATTTCATTTGATACCTTTATTGAGGGGATTGAAAGAGGTTAAATTTGTTATAACCATATTTGACCGACATATCCGCCATATTGCTTACGACACCATCTTGGATTCGGAATTTTTCCAAGATACCAAAACTTAAGTACTGAGATCTTAAAACAAAAAAGTTAATTTTTGTTTGTAAACTTAAGCAAAAATGCCGCATAAGTGGTGCGATTTACCAACTTTTTAACGATCCGACAATCGTTCAATTTGTCGACACTTAATGTTGTTTGCACTAACGACGATTCGCTTAATGCTTTTTCACGATACTCGAAAACTGTTACGATAAAAGTACATCTTTGTCAAAAATGTGCCAAAAACAAATTTACCGCTAACATCACTTCCACAGAAAGTTACGCCATAGCCAATATTTAAACAAGTGATTTTTAAGTCGGGTTAAAGTTTAATTATTTGTCGATTAAATAAACAACATAAAAATGCTTATCGTTAGCAATAGCAATTGTCGTTAAAATTTGTTATTAAATACCAAAATAAATAAAAGTATTGTTTACTTTTTTTAACAATACGATTAACGTTAAATCAAGTTAGTGAATTTCGATGCATTCGTACTTTTGTGCTTATATCTCAGTAATCTTAGAAGCGATTTTCTAGTCTTTCTATCCAATAGTTTTCGAAGCAAAGATTTAAATTTGTTGTCACTATCATGGCTAACAATTAATTACAAGCTTTATAAACTTGATATTTATACATAAAAAAGTCCAAAATATTTGCACTTATAACTTTATCGATTAGTACAAACTCGAACACTTACATAAAGCAAATACCCGCATTTATGCACATAGAGAAAACAGTTTCGGTTGTGAATACCGCAATTGTTGCCACTCGTATAGTTTAGTTGTGATAGTAGAATTTTACGGTTATATCTACCGAATTTTGTTTCGGAATAATAATATGTAGTCAGCACTAATAAATTATGATTCTTGCAATAGAAATTTAATAAACACAAATGAAAAGTTTGATTGCAGGAACTGAACCATTCGATTTGCAATTAATGTGATTTTCTGTTTTCTGTGTGTATCTTATAAATGATGGCATCTAAACTCTTCGAGAGATGATCAATTCCAATTTGACGATAAAAATCGGAGGAAGTCACGTTTCTATGCTGACATCTAAGTAGATTATGAACCGATTTTATTTTAAAATAACAATGTTCTCTAGACTATTTAATTTCATAATCGCTCAATTGACTTCAATATTCATAAGGTATCAGCAAATACTTATATACTTCATAGAGTCGCAAATAAATATTGTAAAAATTACAAATTTAGAAATATCGCATCGGAATTTTATTTTAGAGATGGTTAAATTTTCTTATGCTCTCCGTAAATAAACTGACTGCATGGAAAAGCAAATGTTTTTGGTAAATGAACTTATATATTTACTAAAGGTGAATTCACCCATTTGTTCTAAACAAAATTTTTTCCGGAGAATAACATTTTTTACTGAGAGTTTTCTGCAGAACGATTCCCCATTTAAGAAAATTTGTCCGAAAAAACAAAGCTGCCATATAATATAAAAATGCAAACAGTTGTACAAAGTGGCAGCACCGCTAGCAAACTATGTAAATAAATACAAACGTAAATTACTTCATTAAAATATATGTGAAGAAAATGTCGGATAGAAAAAAACTAAAATTATTATTTTTAATTGAAGTGCATAAAGTCAATTTGTTTGCAAAAGTAATTTATAAAAATAAATAAAAAATAAAATGAGTCGCAGTGAGAAAAACCCTGTTTTAAATAATTATTTTTGTATGCACTATTGCTTATATCATACAAACAATCTCTTCCTGTTTTTTTAATTCTTCTATTAATTTTTGAGAAATATTTTCATTAAATTCCATTTTAATTGTTAATTTTCAGCAAAAACAATTTTTGTATAATAAATGTACTGACACTGTGTGATGTGGCAACCAAATTCAATTTTCATGTAAATATTGAAAAAAAATGGCATCCCAATTCAGTTTCTTCTGAACAAGAATTAAAATTAAACCAATTCAAGAAAAAACTTTCTGAACAAAATAATCTCTCTCTCTCTCAAAAGTAAAACATCAAACTCAATATAAAAAAAATTTGTTCTGAACTAAAATTTTATGGGTGAATCCAGCTTAAGTATTAATATTTGTATATACATATATATAATTAAAAGCGTTTTTTGTTCACCTTTTCGTAATAATCTTTGAAAGTCTTTCTTATATACTCTTTAAATAATAACTAAATTAAACCTTAATGGGCAAACTAGAGTTTGATTGGTTTTTGATGCTTGTATTAAGTTATGGGTTTTAGTGTGCTCTGACATGTATAGTAAAATTTAATGGCCAATATTTTTATAAAATATTTCAACCCCACCCTTCCCCTGTTTCGTAATGTTTTTTACGATTTGCTAGATTAAAGCCTTAAAATGTCATTATAAGGGGGAGTTAAAGGGTTAATATGTTCTACAAAAATATTTGCCTTAACATTTTCTATAATGTTGCTGAACATACCCTACGCCTCAGATGTAAATAAACCATAGTTGTTGATACCTATATGCAGCAAGAACATGCCAAAGCTGGAAAGCTTTAAGGGCCTCTAAAAAAATCCGATGTGATCCTTCAAATCGTTGACAAACTTTTATTTAATTGTTTTTGTCTCCACTACCAGAATCAATTGTTCAAACCGTTTAACTGTATAATTTATGTAAAAAACTTTAAAGTTAAAAGTGCCCGACCAAAGACTATAACGAAGCCACCAGCTCCATGAGAGTTAAAATTACCTGTTGAGTTAAATTTTCCACTCAGTTAAAATTACCTGTTGAGTTAAATTTTCCACTCATTTCATAAAAAAACTTTCATAAAGGGGACCCAATAAAAAACAGTGCTTCAAACAAGGAGGGGCACTTTAAGACCAAACCCACGACTGATATACACTTATGCCCAATTGGCATGTTGTGCGCTCCAATGAATAGAATAGATAGAATAGAAAGAAAATAGACGAGAGAAAGAGAAGCGAACCAGTCCATAGTCTCAAACTAGCAGACCAGCACACTACTGACTAGTCCACCGGGGCACCTTAAATAATGTAAAAGTTTCACTTTCAAATTATCTTACAGAAATCATGAGATTTGTATGGGGAGTAACAGCTTTGAAGCATTACTTTTTCAGCACAAAAGAGTGTTTCCAGTTTTCGTCCTTACAAATTTGCTTCCTAGTAAGAGAAGGTTGGTTGCGATTGTAATTGATTAATTTATAAAATCTTTCATTAATTTATTTACTTCCACTACTGCATCAAAACAAAGATTTTTTATTTAACATTCGTGTTTTGTAAAAGTCGACTTTTATTACTTGAGACAAAAATACAAGTTTTTGAGAACAATAAGTAATTGATTGATTAATTAAATAATTATTAATGTTGCACATATGGGAGATTTTATTTATTTTTTATTGCCCATAGTTTTTGGGCAAATTTTTCGTTTTTGGGTAAATTTTTATCGGCCAATTTTAATTTTTTTTTAATTATCTATGGGGCAATGCTATCTGGAGACTTTCTGTTGTATTCATAAAAAATATTTTAGGTTGATTTAATTAATTGATTAATCCTCTACTAAGCCTCAAATATTTTTTATGAATGCGGCAGTTCAAATTACCATTATTTTTTTTTTTTTTATTTCTCGGTGTATTTATAATTAAAGAACGAGGTGTACATATTATTTTTTAAGACTACGATTATTTGTTTGTATGTTTATTCAAAATGAAAGAAAAATATTTTTGGGGCATACAAATTTAAATGGCACGTTAAGAAGAAAAACAATAAAACAGAAGAAAACACTGTGTCTGTTTTAGTGTGCAAAAAAAAACCAAAGGAAATAAAGGAAACAACATAAAAAATACGAAAAGTAAAAGAAAAAAAGGAATGTAATCTCAAGTGTTTTATATGCTTTGAGCGCTTTTCAACATCCGCAGTTTGTTTTTATATTCTTACAATTGTATTGTATTGTTGCTTTTGCTTATATTTGTATGAATATTTATTATACCGAACTTAAGGGTAAACCTAAGGCGCGCACTAAAGACTTTTCGCAGGGCTTTTAAAGTTGCAAGAATATTTTTTTTTTTTTAATATTGCATGTATTTTTCATGAATTTTCATGGACATATATTTTCACGCAAAATAATATGAGTAAAAGAAATATTTTTTCTTAAAGCAGAAAAATTGTTTTAAAATTTCATACATATTAAAATTGTATAACATAGAGAATTTATTTTTCGAAACGAACTCAGATCCCATTCTGGATAAATTTTTTTTTAATTTTTTTTTTAATTTTTCTAAAATGAATTCTTGGAAAAAACTTTTGAATAAAGACCCATAAATTCTACAAAGTGTATTTGTTGGATGTGAATTTTACAAAAAAAAAATAATATTTTTTTTTTTGGTTATGAGCTTGTCATAAAATCCAGCACGTGAAAGTAACTTAAACTCTTTTTTGTTTTACGAGTTGTGTGTTTATGTGTGTGTGTTTAACAGTTTTGTATATAAATGATGGTGTGCTTAAATGACTTAAAGGATTTATTTACATACTCAAATATCCTTTCAAAACTGCTGTTTTTGTTTTCGTTTAAATATATTTTTATTAATGTATTTGTTTATTTACTTTAATATTAAATTTTTTACTTGTTTTGTATTCGTTTGTTAAATAAATGTCTTATAGTATTTGTGTTTTTCATTGGTGTTGATGATGTTATTTCTTATAAACTGTTATACGAGCTAAAAAAAATTCAAAAAAAATCACGATTGTCTAAATCGTTAAAAAAAATTTCATTTAATTTCATTGAAATTTTTTTTTATTTTTAAAAATTTTAATAGAATTTCTTTCATACTACAGTTTTACAAAAAAATATTAAATGAGGAACCATAATTTTTTTAATTGCTTTTCAATAAATACTTTCCTTTCCAAAGTAAATCTAATAAACAAAAAAAGACTACAACAACACATCTTTTAAACTGGAGTTTAAATTGTTATATTTACTAAACTCTCTTTGTTTTGTATTTCACACCAAACACAAAAAATTCTCTGTGTAAAAATAATGTGTATTAATTATGTTAATTTTACATGCATCACTTTGTTTTTTAAGCTGGAGTTACATACCATGCGTTCTATCCGTTGTTCCTTTTTATGCATCTGTCAAAAATTTGAATCAGTAAAATTGCATGTGACAAAGTACATAGTAAAACGCAAAGAATGAAGAATTACTTTCTACTTTTGTATCAGTCGCAGAAAAGGTGAAAAAATGTCAGCTGTTCTTAATAGCCATGGATGACAAGTAATATTTTTTTGTCAATGTTATCGATAAATCTGTTTGTGTGGTGGATTTATTTTTTCTATTTTTTTTTTGTATTAAAAAATGTTTTTAATAAAAAAAAAGCATTCGAAATAAAGATTTCAATTACTTAAAAAAAAAAATACATAAAAGCTTATTTAAAACACAATTTTTTCATTACCAAAATTTTTTATTATATTTATCGATAACTATTATGTGCTGAGTGTCATCTCTGTTTGTTTATTATTAAAAAAAAAACAAGTGCAATGGAGGAGATGCTTATTGATAATTGTGTTATTTTTGAACTTTTCGTAGGCCCTTGTATCACAAAATATCTTGTACATTAACTCAATGAATTCCATTAATTCCCTTAAAATGTCAATTTCACTTTCCATTTTGGCAAAATTGTTTTTAGTTTATAAAAATATAAACACAACAGCTGATCAAAACCAAAAGTTGATGCATAAAACGCATTGTGTGTAACTTGAATTTAGAAACGTATAAAATTGTGAAAAAGTTTCAAACGCAACAACGCATGAACGGATGCTATGAAACTCCAGCTTTATACGCTTCACAGAGAGTCTAAGGGTATTGTTATCTGAACCTCTACATTGGTAAAACTAATATAGTAAGTATATGTCATGTAAGATAACTATAGGTAAAGATAGACTAAGATGAAATAAACGATCCACTCCTTATTAAATCATTGAATGTAACGGGTCATAGTTATAAGAAGTATTATATAGTTTTGTTACTACGTGTGAAATTTCTTCCATTATCATTTCCGAACCCATAAGTATATGTATATTCTCTGAAAGCTTATGAATAGGAGAGTCGATTAAATAATATCCGTCTGTCCCTCTGTCTGTCTGTCTATGCGTATGTTGAAATCAGTTTTTGGAACACCCCCGACATTACCATTACCCGCGTGTGATATCAAAATATAATTAATATTTGGGAGCAGATCGATATTGAAAATCAGCAAAATCTCGCCTTAAATTTTTAAATATAAGAGCAAAAAATCACGACTACCTTGTTTCCATAATTTTAAAATAATTTTTAGGCATGTTTGGGACTAAAAATATTTTCGCTAGTTCGGTCACTTATCTGCAAAGTTATAGACAAAAGTTTTTTTGGAAAAATATATATTTTTTGAAATATATAAAATTCATCAAGCTTCTAAATGATATTTGGACACGTTAAAGATTCAAAATTATAAACTGTGGTCTCAGAATTATTTATAAGAAAAACTAATAGAAAAACTAGCTGAAATTACTCCTGGAAAATTACTGTTAAACACATTTCGTCGTTGCTGCAATAATAACAATAATCTACAATAATAACAAGGTCTGCCAAATCATATATTAAAAAATTCCGTTCAAATATATATGGTTTGTTTTTTTTAATTCAATTTAGCAAGATTTTAAAACTATAATAAAGGTAAAAAATAAAAATTTAAAACTGATAACTTTTATGGTATTAAACACTTTTATGACTAGGGGACGGAAACTCCCGGAAAATTGAGTTATTTAATGTTCCCGTTTTCCCGGGACTATTTTTCGAGATCCCGTGACATTTCTTTCTCATACAAATTTTTTCTTAAAGGCTTTTTTTAATTTTATGTTTAAAAATATTTTTACAAATAATTTGGTATACTTTTTAAGGTAATGTGTTAATTTTATAAAATTTGTTTTTAATATTAAAATAAAAGAAACTGTTTTAGATGGAAAGTTCAATAGTATGGAAGTTTTTTTTTGAAAAGAAGGCTGATGGCACTGGTGCTGTTGAACAGAAATTTGTCAAAAAAGCCTTCAATAAACCTTAAATATTATATATGAATAATATTATTTATGAATACAGCAGTAAGTCATTAAAAATTGTTACGTTATATTTTTTCACTTATACATTGTATTAACATGTTTTTGAAATTGAATTATAATGATTTTATTTTTGATCTCATAGCTGAAGTACGTGTATGTTTGTATTTCGTATCTAGAGCATAATATTTTTTTCAATTAAAAATATTTTACCTCAATTTATTTTATAAATTCAAGTTTTTTTATTAATTTTTATGGTGTTTCTTTTCCACTAAGGGGTGTCTCGAAATTCTTTTTTACATTTTTTACAGGGCACTACGCAAACAATTATTATTTAATTAATTTTTTTGTTCCACTCTGTGATAGTTATAAGTGTCAACCATACTTTGTTAATAAGTTTATTCAAATTATTTAATCCGTATTTAAAATGTAGTCAAATAGAGAAAAAGTGAGAAAAAATATTGTGGATATTTATAATGAAAATAAAGAACTTTCTTACGCTGAAGTTGCGCGACGGGCAAAAGTGTCCAGACAGACTGCCCGTAACGTTATTTTTAAATTCAAAAAAGACTTGTCTATTAAGCACAAGAAAGGTGGAGTGCCTCGTGGTTTAAGGAATAATCAAATCGTTAAAAAGGTGAAGGTACTTTGGAAGCAAAATCCAAACATTTCCATTCGCAATATCGCACGAAAACTAATATTTCGAGGTCGCTTGTAGAACGAATATAGAAATAGGAAAATTAAAGAACATTCAAAGTCAAGAAAGCTCCAAACCGAAACGAAAAAGGAACAAAAACGGCAAGAATAAGAGCAAGACAGTTGCTACGTCACAAATTAAATAATTTTAATGGATGTCTTTTAATGGACGATGAAACCTATTGTACAGCTGACTATTCAGAGCTTCCTGGTCAGGGTTTTTATGTTTCTAATAAAAGAGCTAATGTTTCCGATTAATTTAAGTATAAAAAGCTTTCAAAATTCGCCAAAAAATATATGATATGGCAAGCAATATGTACATGTGGGAAAACTTCAAAGGCAATCATTGTGAATCGTACAATGAACAGCCAATTTTATATTAATAAGTGCCTGAAAAAGGCTGTATTGCCATTATACAGAAGCCACAATATACCTCCACTGTTTTGGCCCGACTTGGCAAGCTGCCACTACAGCAAAGACGTCCTTGAGTGGTATGAGGCCAACAAAATAAATTTTGTACCGAAAAACATGAAAACATGAAAATTTGGATTTATTGGGAAAAAAGCTATCAAACACTTCGGTAAAACGTGTGTCCAACGTTTAATGCAAAGCGTTAAGAAAAAAGTGCGAAATTTTGCAAAAGAAAATTAAATTTTAAACTTTGGTTTTTTGCATAATAAAGTTTAGAAATTTTTCTCCATAACGCCAATAAAATGTAATTTTACTAGATTTGGAAAAGATTTTAAAATGTAAAAAAGCATTTCGAGACACCCCTTATGTACTATTTTATGCTATTTAATAAAAAGTTTTTTATTAATTAAATTAAATTCCCCGGGATCTCGGGAAATTGAAAAATAAATCTTTTATTTCTGGGCAAAAAAAAATTCCGGGGAAAATCCCTATTTATGACACAAAGATACATATTTATTTTTTCTTTTAGCTCCTTCATATAAACATAAAAGGGAAACAGACATACAATTTTTCTATTTTAAACATTCGACATTTTATTTAATTTTTAAAAAAAGTCTCTTTCAAAAAAAATATGTAGGTCTTTTTAAATACTCTTACACCGAAACTTTAGAAACATGTTACAAAAATATTCTTAAAAATTCTTTTAAAAAAATTGAAAACATATGTATTTTAAGAAAGCCCAGGAATTTTATAAAAAAAAAAATTTTGTGATAATTTTTGGATTTTATTTTTCTTGATTTTTTATGAAAATAAAATCCAGTAATAAAATATATACCTAAATTTAATCAGTTCGTTACCAGTTGAACCCCTGCAAAATCACTTTTTCGCTGTAGTTTGTTTTTTTTTCTATTAATTAATACGCTCATTAACATACAAATATTTAACACATTTTGTGAATTTCGTAACAACTTTTAAAGAAACTACTTAAAAAAATACAAACATTTTTTAAATACCTGTTAATTAATATTGCATTGATTTTTAAGATGGTGTATTTAACTGTGAAGTTTTCCTAAATCAACTGCAAACAGATTTATTTTAAAATATCTGTCTTGATTACCTGCAAAGAAATAAGAGAAAAAAGTATTTTCTTTAATGTGAAATAATTTTTTTTGTATTTAAAGTGTAGTTTATTTAACAAAAAATTTAATTTCTAAAAATTTCTAGCTAAATTTTTAGCAACTTTAATATGTTTGAATACATTGTCTGACCCTAAAAAAAAAAAGTTATAAAAAATATAAAAAATGTTTACGACTTAAATTAAATACTGGAACGAACGATGGTTGTAATAAGATGCTGTCTTCATTTAAATAACTTTAAATGCTAAGAACTGCGGGAAAGATAAACCTTTTATTTATGTACTTCCAAGGGTTACCACTCTAAAACGTTTAGGATTTTTGGAATTAATAAATTCTGAATCCCGTATAAACTGGTTTTTTATAATCTATTTGTTTTTTTAAGAAACTTTATTTGAAATAATAAAAGCAAAAAATATTTTTAAAAGAAAATTTCCCATTTTTATTTATATATATAGTATGTATGTAATAAAAAGTTAGCCAAAGTATAAAGCTTGTATATAACGAATACTTAAAAACATAAAGAAAATCCAGCCAAAGGATGGATATTGAAAGCATAACGAAAATGTATTACGAATAAAGAAGAATATGAACATGTTAAATTATGAATTGTCATTTGATAGGTAAAATTAAATATTCAACAAAATATGAAAATTAATACTAAGATTCACTAATTCAAATTTCATTCAATTGTAACATAAATAGGAATTTTAAGTTACATAGTAGTATACCGATAAAGAGTGCTGATGATGAAATCGTAGCTGATTTCGAAAATGCATTCCACTCGGCTAATATCGGAAATAATTTTTAGAAAGAATATTCCTAGAATGGTTACAGTTTAATTTAATTTGAATTATAAAATTAAATAAAAAGAACAAATGAACTTAAGCCAAAATAAAAAATGGTTCACATTAAAATTTAATATATAGAAAAAAGTTCGAATAAAATATAAATATATAATTATAACACACATGGCACGGTGTTAATGACATTCAAGAATTCATTGTTCAGTGTCTATCACCTAGATAGACTTATATAAATAAAAACGTAAATACAACCTTGTTTTCAATAATTCCAGCCAAAGGATGGATATTGAAAGCATAACGAAAATGTATTACGAATAAAGAAGAATATGAACATGTTGAATTATGAATTGTCATTTGATAGGTGAAATTAAATATTCAACAAAATATGAAAATTAATACTAAGATTCACTAATTCAAATTTCATTCAATTGTAACATAAATAGGAATTTTAAGTTACATAGTAGTATACCGATAAAGAGTGCTGATTTTGAAATCGTAGCTGATTTCGAAAATGCATTCCACTCGGCTAATATCGGAAATAATTTTTAGTATGAATATTCCTAGAATGGTTACAGTTTAATTTGAATTATAAAATTAAATAAAAAGAACAAATGAACTTAAGCCAAAATAAAAAATGGTTCACATTAAAATTTAATACATAAAGAAAATAACTAAAACATTGAGTCGTTTTTTGGGAATTTCAAACTTTCAAATTTTTATGATTTAATGATTTTAACGCTACCCAATACAACACACTAGGAACTCTGTTCAAATATCTAACGACACAGAACACACGTATATCTTTCCTGTTGTTGCATAATTACTGTCGTATGCATAAAAGTTATCAAAGGTTTCATTAAATTTCCTTAGAAAATCAGTTCACAAACCCTTTATTTAAACCTCTAATAACATTTTTTTCATATGGCAGTGAAAATTTTTGTACAGTCGTTTATCCTTGTTGTCTCTTTTTACCACGACCACCGCAAAGTTTTTATAAAACAATACATTTGGCATCCCTAGTATGTTTCTAAAGTATCTACTTGTCAGCGAGCAAACAAAAAACAGATGATGAAAAAATGTTTAATGCCCCACATTAAAAATGTGTGAGCAGGGTGATTATTTGAAGAAAAAAAATGTATAATGCTAATGTCAAATATAAATATGCGCATTTAACATATTTTTTTTTTTTAAATGTCAACTTGATATTTGTCTTAAATATTATTTATATTAATTTGGGTATTTTTTTCAGTTTAGAATTTTGTAGTTACAGAATAAGACATTTTTTTACGTTTTAGTGCTCGTATACATTAACAATAAAATATAAAAGAAATCGATAACAACGAAAATACAAAAAAAAAACAAATAAAGCTCATCAAATAGAGATATAAAGGACACAATATCTATAGTAATACACATTTACATATACATGCATAGCCATACATATATACATGCAAGTAACAATATTCCCAATTGATCAAAACTTAAAAAAACACACCATCATCCAATGAACTGAGAGTCAGAATTAGAATGGAATAAACATTGTATTAAAAATTAAAAAAAGTTTAAATTTTTATAAAAGTTTTCAAAGAAATTAACAAAATAATTTAAATTTTATTTAAGTGTAAAAAGCGGGAACTTTTGTATGTAAAGGAGGTCTTTTGTTTGTAAGAATGCACTATTAAAATATTGTTCAAGTTTATTTGTGCACAAGGAAACTCTAAAGTTCGGCATCTGTCACATGTGTTTAAGAAGCCAGTTCAGTTATGGATAGTAAGACTCCTGTGCGTCACCGAAACGTAACAACGCACAGAGGAGTATTTGGCCTGAAAAGCTGGCCAAAAAGGCAAAACTGAATTTTAAGAAATCTTAAAAACTAAGTACGCAGCTCGACAGACAACAATATTTTACATTATATTGTAAATTTTTAAGACTTTTAGTTGCGATTTGTAGCTCTGAGACCCTGCTAAAGTCAGGAAAGTGAAGAAAATTATATGAGATTTAAATGTTTTTTTCGGCTTCTGGATGTTTATATGATTTTTTTTTGGTGGCCAAACGAATAAAGGTTTAACAGTCGTTTTTTTTCTTGCTGAAAGGTTTGATCATAAGTTATTTAAAAAAGAAAGAAAATTTCAAATATGTTGAATATTCATGTTGAAACAATTCGTTCAAAAGCTAAAAGAAAAAAAAATATACACTTTTTTTTTGCAAAAAAAGAAAAAGAAGAGGTTTTTGAAAGTGAGGTTAGCATCCCTACGAATTATGTTTGATACCACAATAAAATTTGAAATCTCTAATTTTGGAAACAAGAAAAAAGGTTTGCGCAAGCTTGCGCCGTTATTTTTGACGATTTTTTTAAATTTTCATATTTCTTCTATTTTTGCTCATCAGGCACTTTTTCTTATACATTTATATCGTCATTAACTTTTATGTATTTCGAATTATTGATTTCAACTGTTATTCACATCACTTTTAACACTTCAAAATTTTAATACCTGCCTAAATATAATTATAAATTTGAAAAATTCTTTATTATCGATAATAGTTAGAAGGGAATGTCCCACGCATCCTCATAAAGGATATTTTTATATACCTGCTCTGCAAAACATTATATGTTACAAAAAATATATACCGTACCTAATAAGAATAATTATTAAAAGCATTTATCACAAAAAAAGTTTACAAAAAATAAATGTAGGTACATAAAAAATATATGGGCACCCAGATATCAGGCTACCATCCAATTGTCAGAAGAAGCTGCCGAGGCCAGAAATAAGCAATTACGATTATATCGTAAGAATTATTCGAGGAAATTCAGCAGAAGCGATACAAATCGAGATGTCTTGAATAGGTTATTTCTGAGCAGTGACCCTTTTATAAGCAGCAATACGCAAAGGGAACAGGTAATTAAAAAAATCTTTTTCATCAGAAACCATCACACTTCTTCTTCCTGACACCGATGATGCAGCTAATAAGGATACATACGACATAATAATTATTAAGGAATTTTTATTAGTTTAACTTTTCCGTATATTAAGTATTAAATAATATAAAATATATATAATGAAGCCGTTTTTCATAAAAAAAAATACTGTTTCATAAGAGCCAATTTTCAAAAAAAAATTTTTTTTAATTAGACCGTATATCATAGTATGTATGCATGTACATACAGTCTGTTAAGAATGAGTTTAAACCTTTAAAATCAACATTTGTTAATTGATTTTTACTATTTATACCGACTTTAATTCCTTAGGAATGTGGCTTTTGGAAAAATCTTAAGAATTTAAATTTTTGGTTCTTACATTTTTTTATGGCATTTTCAAAACAAAAAATTTGACGAATTTTGCAGGAAAACATTTTTTTTTCGCCATTAAATTTTTAATAACTCCAAATAGTTTGGTTAGTTTAAGCAGAATTTTCCGGTGCATCTTCTGATCGTCCTGCTACTAAAATCGGAGAATCTGTTTTCAAGTTATGAAAAAATATATTAGGCAACCCAACGATTTAGAGAGTGAAATATGCCACGCCTTTAACAGAAAATCCTTACGTACTAGAGAAAAACGGAAAGCAGATTTGAATTAAGGGCATCAAAATCAATATAGTCCACATACTTTTATTTCTAGGGTAGACAAAAATTTTTTTTGTTGCGCAGTGTACTTTTGTTGCGCAGTGTAACTTTTTCAAAATCTGCCACTAGATTTCTTATATCATACTACACCTAAAACTATCAAAAAACTAGAACTTTTAATTAAAAAAACACGTTTAACCCATTTTTCGCCGACCGGTGATTATAATTATCATCACTTTTACTAATCATAACAGACAAATGAAATATATTTTATATAAAATACACTTTCAAATCAATTAATTAGAGCGATATTTGGAACTTTTAGAAATAGTTAAAAAAAGGATTTAAAAATACAAGGAGATAAAAAACGAATATCATATAATGTTTAGCAAATAAGTCTATATTTTTGAAAATAATTGTTTACTTTCCTCCTTAGAGTCCTATTCACTCCAAATAAAAAACAAATAATACACAATATATAAAATAAAATTTAATGGTGATTATAATTACCATTGGCGAAAAACGTATGCCTAACTGTGCGGTTTAGTATGTACATGCATGTAAATTTTTTTTCCATCAGAAACAAAAACAACTTAATTATGGAAGTGATAGTGGTGAACACCAATGAGTATACGAAACAAAACAATGTTTTAGACAATAATGCACAGTTCAACTGTTGCGACGATTCATCACACTGTCCCACAATATGAAAACTATTGGGGTCAGCAGCCAGACCTAGGTGTTCAAATTGTAAAACAGACCATGACACGTTTTGAATTTCGGTGGATAAAGAAATTTCTGCATGTCAGTAATAAAAACGAATTAGACACAAATGACCGATTTGCCAAAATGAGATCTTTACTCTGTGTATTAAATAAAAGGTATTTACAGTTTGGAATTTTCAGTGAGCGTTTGTCAATTGACGAGCAAATGGTACGATACTTTGGAAAGCATTCGAGTAAAATGTACATCAGAAATAAGCCCATTCGTTTTGGCTTCAAGTTGTGGGTTCTGGCTTTATCTAATGGATATACATATGTATGTATTGATGTACAACTGCCCGACGTTACAACCGCAAATGTCATAAGTATGTAAATGTAAAACAATAAAATATTGAACTACCGTATAAATGTCAGAGGCAAGAAGTGGTGGTCCTCATTTTCGAATGCTGTGAACTCATCTGTAGTAAATGCTTGAAAGTTGCAGACTTTTGTGAGGGTAAAAAACGACGGTGTAAGCAATGCCACAGTCACACTCCATTTATGTGTAAAGAGTGCGACATGCACCTACATACAAAATGCTTTAAAATTTACCATAATAAATTTTTGTCATTAAATAAAATGCTTTTTAGCCTTTGAAGTAAAATGTAATAAATAAAATTCTATCTAGATACTCTTGAAATAAAATGTAATAAGCAAAATGCTTTGTAGTTACTTATTTAAAATTTCATACGTGTATACATATTTCGCCGATGGTAATTAAAATTACCACTCATTTTCGAGGAAACTACAACAACCACTCAGTTCAAAGTTTGGAATTTTCTTAATTAGCAACAAGCCAGGTTCAAAAAAAATTGTATGCAAATCGGTCAACAGAAACTTGGTGCGGCGAAAAATGGGTTAATAATTTTGCCCAGCTTTTAAGGCCTCGTAAAAATCTTGAAAACACTGTTGTTGTAAAAGAGAGTGTCACACCAAGCACTACTCAGCGAATTTTGTAACAAAAACCCCTACTTTCAGCGTACAAACTTCACCTGACTCATGAGCTCAAACCACCAGATCACGAAAAGTGCCGGCAATTTGTTCAATAGTTAATTCTCCGCATATTTATTCGAATGGCTTCGTAAATAATTTAAAATTGTTGAATTTGCAGCTCTGCAAATCCTCATTCAATCCATGAGAAACAAGTCTACACAGAACGGGCAACTGTCTGGTCTTGACTAAAGGAATACAACTTAAGGCTATAATACACGGCATGTTTTTTACATCTGACTTTAAAATTTGTGAGACATATGTAAATCTACATGTCTGTCAAAATTGTACTTTTACAGGCAACCGTCGCTGACGGCTTTGCAGAAGCAGATGTTTCTGCCACATGTTTTGACAGAAGAAAATAGAGCTCGCTCTAATTGAAATTTTTTGTTTTTTTTACAGAAGTAATGTTTTTAAGTTAACACAGCAGTGGAGAATTTGGCAAGTCAGATTTAAAAAACATGCCGTGTATTAGCTCCTTAACTATGTTAAAATTTAAAATCAAAAATGGCATCGAAAATAATAAATCAAAATGAGGTATAACATTAAATCTAAAAGTGGGCCAAGCTACAATGCAATCCCTATACCTACGTTCATAGTGGTGAAGGATATTATCAGATTTGGCATGACCGAATATAGCATTCTAACTTGTTTAAATAAGAGATCATTTTCAATACAACACCAATTCAATATGATGGAACAATTCTTAAAAACTGGTTTTCTTATCAAAATATATTGCGATTATGTATTTAAGTGAATAGATGTGAATAAATGAAATAAAAAATATTGAATTGTATTGTTATGTTAATGCTAAAACATGTATGTATACACAAAACAAACACATATATACTCACTAACATACCAATTCGAATACATATGTATATTTGTATCTACACACTAAACACATATACACAGCACAGAGTTACAAAGCATTCAGACAAAGAAACAATTTTTTTTCCACAACAAAAATGAATATTATCTATCAAATAATAGTTGTCATTGTTATTGTTTGTAATCTGATTGTTGTTGTCTATAGCGTTTTTTCACTTAAAAATCTTTGTATCCTTTACAGCACAGTAGGTCTGTTTATATTTACATAGAGCTTTTCTTAAGAGATATTTAACTTCAAAAGGGTATAACTGTAAACCATGCTGCCATACAAACGGAGTGTGTTAGACTTTTTTCAGTATACTTTGGCAAATCACTTACACCAGACGAACGTTTGCAAATTGTGTAAATTTTGTGCTCGAAAAAGTGGTGTAAGACTGGACAGCCAGAATGATGTTCATAAGGCCCTTTCGAAAAAGCCAAATGTCAGAAATTATTTTTAAGTATTACACGCGATACAAGTAATTAATATTTTGATAATTCCTTTGAATTTATAGTATTTTAATTTTTAGTTTTGATGTTTCACACTGCAGAAAAGCACTTTTTATACTCTATATACCCAATACTCTATATTTTACATTTAAAGTTTTTAGTAAAGTTTTGTGTGTAAGCTCTGCAAAATTTGTAGGTGTTTCTTTTCTTTATTTTTCACCTATATTAAGTTTTTATTACGTTTAAAATTAAAATAAAAGTATTACAACATTCATATGTACTTTAAATCCTTAACAGATAATATTATGATCGGTTGACCATTAGAAATACGAAGAAGCACTAGGGCCAGCATACTCAAGGATTGGAATTTTTGTAAACAGATATTTCTTTCAAAATATAATTGACGCAAGATTTTACCTTAACCTTATATAAGATACCAATACACAATTCCTTGGAAAATAAAGATGAGCATTCAGCACCATAAGAATTCAGATGCCAATGAAAATTAAATATTAAAACTCAGCTTTCATTTAAAAATTTTAGTTTTATAATAAACGAATTTTCGGTCAAGAATGCACACCTAATATGTCAACCATTTGAAAGTGATAAAAAAAAGTTATTGAAACTAGGTCGGTTATGAACAGTAAGACTCCTGTGCATCAACGTAATGGTCGGTCTCTTGAAAAATTTTTTGTTGTTGTAAACAAGAATATCGCCAAAAATCTGAAACGAAATCACTACAAATTTTGAGAAAAGACTTCCACCTTTATACGAACAAAGTTCAGCTGACTTTTTAGCTCAAACTAGCTGCAACTCGTTAACGGGGAATGGAGAAAATTAAAATCAATATCAGGTTTTTTAAAAAAGTCATCTTCTCTGCATTTGCAACTGAATGGCTTTGTTAATACACAATATATGGGAATAAGAAAATCAAAAAACAATCAAGTCACAACGAGCAACTGTATAATACAGATTTTGCTCAGGCGGCGGGACTGGGCCTTACATTTTTGAAGATAAGACCGAAATTGCACTGACCGTGTATTACTTACAGGAACTTAATAATAAAGTTTTCGTGGCATCAAATGAATGAAATAGATTTGCACGACATGTTGTTTCACCAAAACGGCGACACCTACCAGCACGAAACAATTCATTTATTGCAACAATGATTTACATATCAAATTATCTCAATAAATTTCCATGTCAATTGGCAGTCAAGATCATATGTTTTTTTCTTAAAGGTTTTATGAAATCTCGGGCTTATGCAGTTATGTCAAATGAAATTCTTAAGCTCAGATCTGAGATAAAACGCGTCATGGGTAATATACAGCAACGAATTTGTGGAAAAGTCATGGAAAATTTTATTAGCAAAGTAGTAGCCTGTCATCAGAGCCGGGAGGCTTTTACGCATATTTTATTTTGTTATATTTTCTATTATTTTACACTAAAATAAAAACTAAATCTAAAAAAAAAAGAAACGAGACAGGGTTTTTTTATGTCGCTATGGGTATGTTATTTTTGACCAAAGCTCACTTAATTTTTAAGGGGTTATGTGATTGTAAGTAAACTAATAGAAAACGTTAAAAGCAGGACTTCTTAAATAAACGAGATACGCCCTTTTAACAGTAAGCCAGCGATATGTTAATAAATATGTATGTATGTATGTATGTATGTATGTATGTATGTATGTATGTATGTATGTATGTATGTATGTATGTGTGTATGTATGTATGTATGTATGTATTTATGTATATGTGTATGTATGTATGTATGTTTGTTAATCTCTTAACAAATGTGTTGATAAATTGTTATTTTGTTCCTTTTCGTTTTTATTTTCATTGTTTGCATTCGAAAGACACTTAACCAAATCCAGACACACGAACACTTATAGACTTATTTTGATATACACACATATTTGCATGTATTTGTGATCATATTTTATTTACACAAAAGGCAAACAATACAAATAAAATTACAAAAATGAAAATAAAGGAAAAGCATACAAAAGCATAAATGTTTTTCTTTTACATAAGAAATCAGGGTGTCTTTAAAATATTGCAAACAAAATTAAACAATCTACCAATATTTAACAACTAGAAAATCTATTGAAAGTTTTAATAAAAACACAGAAAATATTTATTACAAAAAATATATGTATAAATAGTAAAGGCGAAAAAGCTACATCTTAATCTAAAAGAGCAACAGGCGTTGGGTTAAGCGCTAACGCTCTAGTGACAATCCTAAATAAGAGCGTCAATATGGTGTAAGGAACAGTTTACTTCGCTTATGTTGTTAGATTGACCCCAAAAAAAAGCTAAAATTGCATTACTTTTCAACAATTATAAAAGCAAAAAAGACAAAAGCAGTTATACTACAGACAACTTTCATACCTAAAATCTTGTCAAAATTAGATTTTCCAAATGCAAATCGTTGCCTCTCTCGCTTTGCCTTATACAAATTGTATGGGTATAAGAATTTGTAACAACTTAAAAAACGCTTGCAGCTCTTATTTAAATTTGGCTGTAAGACATTTCTTCATGCTGCCCCTTAATACCTAGATGTTAGTTTTAATATTGCAGAAATACACATCTATTTTGTATTCTTTGTGATTTGTCACACTCTTGTATCTATGAAATCATGTTACATTTATTACATTATATTCAGGTTACTTGTCTACGTTTCAAACGTACAAATACAAACAAATAAATGTTACACTTACACATGCACCTACACTTCAGAACTAAAGTTCAAAAAAGAGAAGAAAATAACAGAGATGCTGGGAAGAATGAAAACAAACTTATGACAAATGTATATTTGTATACAATTATTGTATAGGTGTTTGTATGTATGTACATGTTTAAATGAATATAAATAACCTTGAAATTTTAATAATACAGATTTTTTTTATATTTGCTTTCTTTTATTCTTATAATAAAGCACATTACATTTGTTGCAGCGAGGAGGCAGCATAATCATGTTATACTTTGCGTATGATTAATATTTATTTCGTATTTGTTCACTACGTATGAATATTCCCTGTATGCGTATGAGTGTTATTTAATTATGTAAACAGTACATGTACTGAACTGTATGTATGTAGGTTTGTACTCAAGTGTTTGTATCAAAAGAAAATGTATATTTTTTTTTTACGAAATTTTTGTTTGAATTAAATGTTTGTGAGAGAAAGTCGCAAATGGTAAAATGGTTAAATTCACTAAGTATTCTTCAGATGTATTTTGAAAATTAGAATTACATATTTAAGTGTTCATTTTTATAAATAAAAAAATAAAAAAATTTGTGAGTACAAGTTGCCTAATATTATTAAATTGTTACTTAAGTAGTGAATATAAATCAAATAGTAAAATACCTATAAAAAAAACCATAGCTTGTTTCAAAAACGCATTCCACTCGGCTGATATCGGAACAATTTGTCAGTTTTTTAGAGGCAGAAAAATATTTTTTTATTTAACATAAAAAAAAATTATTGATACACCGGTGCCCCCGTGAACTAGTCAGTAGTGTGCTGGTCTGATAGTTTGGGGGTTGCGGATTCGAATCCCGCCAGAGGCTTTGGACTGGTCTGCTTCTATTTTTCTTCTATTCTCTTTCTGTTCTAACTATTATATTCCAATTGGGCATAAGTTTATACCTGTCGTGGGTTTTGTGTCTTTAGTTACCCTCCCAAAAACAAAAAAAAACAGAAAAAATAAGGTCGAATCCAATAAAAAAAATTTACCTATTGTCTAATGAATGATGAAACTTATGATTGACTTTTCACAAATTCAGGTCCAGATTTTAATGTGGCTAATGAACGAAAAACAAGCCAAATTCTCCAAGAAGCTTAATGTTTTGAAAGCAATTTGCAAGTTTGGCAAAAGCAAGTCTACCATTTGTGACATCAGGCACAATAAACACAGAAGTATATATTACGAAGTATCTACAAAACCGTATTTCTCGTTTCGTAAGACATCACAAAATGCCTTCATATATCTGGTCTTATTTTTAATCAAGAATCTGTGGAAAACAGGCCCTTGAATACTATTCAAAGAATAATGTCAATTTTGTACCACAGAAAACAAGTCCATACAACTGTCCACAACTTTGACCTGTGCAAACGTATCGGACTTATCTTAAAAACAAAATTAAAGGACACAGGAAGGATATCTCACGATATGTACAGTTTTAAGCGTAAGTGCATAACCTCATTCAAAAGATAACGAAAGGAACTATAAATAAAACCTTAAATGGCAGGATTTCAGCCAAAAAGGATAAATTTTTAAAAACCAAGTAATAAAACAATATTTCATTTTTTTATGAATTTGAATCTTTGAATAATTGAACGTATTTTGGACAATTTTTATATCGAACCGCTTAGGTTTTATTTAACTTAATACAAGAATTAGCTGGCTTACTCTTTATATGCTTAAACATACAATTTTTAGTTTTATTAAAATTGCCTGAATAACAGAAGAGGTCTTCACAGAAACTCAACGGTCTTCAGCCCTTAAAAATAAGGCCTTAATCTCTGACTATTATGCGCAATTAAATCGGTCCACATCTAATACATCAAATCTAGCAATCAACTTAATAAAGCAAATATTATTGTCACCAGTTGAACCCATGCAAAATCACTTTTTTGTCATAGTTTTTTTTTGCTGGGTATGTCTGTAAAAGATTAGAATAGCTATAAAAGCATTTACTTTGTCTTAATTTTATTTATAAAAAATAAATAAAATGATAATTTTTTATCTACAAATAATACTTATATTACCCAAAACATTTAATCTTTCCAGAACAAATAGCCTTGTGGCCGTAGTTGTAAGCATGACTTACAATCAAATTTAACGTTATATTTATATTTAGAAATCTTAACAATTTTGATATTTTTGTAAATTTTACACTATGGGTTTATAGAATTAAAATTTTTATCTTTTTAACAAAACGTCGCTTACAATTATTTGGCGCTAAGAGGTCGTTATATAAAATTTAATTAAAAGAATTCGTAAAATAATGAAAAATTCTAAATTAATGAGAAAATGTGAAATTAATTGTGTTTCTGTTTTGATTTTTTTTAAGTTTATTATTCGAATATCGTTTCTTCTGACAAGAAAAATAGTCTTGTTGCTTCTTTTTAATTTTTATTTTGCAGGCAAATCTGGCCTATTTTATAAATATAAGCACCTATCCTGCAGAAGAAGTAATTTTTCTTGGCCCTAAGCATACGGCCAAGATCCTGAAATAGTGGCTCAAAGGTCAAAATTTTCGATTGGTGCAGTAGCCAGCACAAAGTCCCGACCTCAATCCGATTGAAAATTTGTGGTCAATCGTGAAGAGGCCACCAACCAATTTAGACCAGCTTTCGCAACAAGTTCTTTGTGAATGTGAAAGTATTCCAGAATAAGTAATTCAGAAATTGGTGGAAAGTATGCCAAAACGTATAGAAAATGTTTTACGAAACAAGGAATATTGTAATAAATACTAAATTCAATTCAAATTCTTCAAAGAGCAATTATTTATACATGGTTACAAAATTGAGTTCTTACGAGACGTTTTAGTTAAGTTTGTTTTACTCTAAGAATTTTATACTTTTAGTTTTTTTTTGTTAAACTATTTTGTTAAGAATAAAAACATCAAATAAATTGAGAAAGATATATTCGATTTGCTTTACTATTTAAATTTGTATGGGACAAAAAGTGAACAATGTACAAACATGTACTCATTTTTGCAATATACTGTATAAAGGTTTGTTATTCCATGTGAAATTTCTACAATTTTCATTTCCGACCCCATAAAGTATATATTTACTATAAGCCTATGAATAGAGGAGTGATTCGTCTGTC
Organism: Phyto melanocephala; assembly: GCA_941918925.1. Taxonomy (NCBI): domain Eukaryota; kingdom Metazoa; phylum Arthropoda; class Insecta; order Diptera; family Rhinophoridae; genus Phyto; species Phyto melanocephala. The sequence goes on along the minus strand of OW799233.1, from coordinate 128,448,933 downwards.
CGTCTGTCCGTGTGTGTGTTGAAATCAACTTTAAGAAGACCCCTGACATCGCCTGGACGTGGGGTATTAAAATATCAGAAATATTCGGGAGCAGATCGGTATTGAATATCGGAAAAGTCGGTACATAAACAACTGAGATATGAGGAAAAAACCACGACCACCTCGTTTTTTTCAGAAAAACAACATACAAAAAATACAAGCAAACGTGGTATAGTGGTCAGAGAGAACGTGGCATCGAATCCCAGCTGAACCGAACAAAAATTTTTTTAATTTAATTTTTTTTTTTATTTTTTTTTAAACATTTATAAACTCAATTTATAATTTTACAATGGGATGTTTTTATATATGTATGGTTTTCATATGTATGTACGTATTTCATATGAGATGTATGGTGATACAAAGAATTGTTATTGCATGACTACACGATGCGAAGGGTATATAAGCTACGGCACGGCCGAATATAACACTCTTACTTGTTATACATAATTTCAATTTTTCTAAAATAGTACACCAAAATGTTTAATACTAAAATTGTACTTAAATTCGATCGGACAATTTATATTAACTCTTGAGTAATGCTTTGAACACCTAAGAAATTTTAATTTCTTGTAAAACCTTAACCAATCAGAGATATTGTAGGATTTCGTTATATTTTTTGTATTAATACACTACACTTTATAAAAATATATATTTAAAAAATTATATATCTTATCTAATCCCTCAAAAATCAATTAAGTTGGATTTATTTTAAAAATTATTCGTTGGAGCCCTATGTCTAGTATTTACCCATATGTACTTATTTGTTAAAAGAACATAAGTTTACCAGTCGAATACAGCGCTCTTACTTATTTACAAAGTATTTATGTCTTTTTCCGTTTTTTAAATTTACACAGACACATTTCCTAAATACACAACTATACACATATGTATGTGTACAGTACCGTGCAATGGAAGAGCCCTAAACTTTTTTGACTAAAAAATTTTTTTTTAAGACGAAAAACTACTAAAGAAATAAAATTTTGTTTTTTATACGAAAAACTACTAAAGAAAATAAAATTTTATATAAATATTAATACTCATCAAATGTTTTTGTTTAGTAATAGTTTATGTACTATTATTTGGTTTTTATAACCGATTTGAACGCTACACTTTTGACTGGAATACATAAATAATTTCATAAATATTCCCAAGTAGGTGGTATAATATTCAAACCTGTTTGCAAACACTTTGTTTATAAGTTTTAAATAAGAATGTGACGCGGTTGTCGCTTTTAAGCCAATCCATAATCTTGGTATCATTGTAGGCAAATCTGGTCATCTCGGTCTTTGTTATATACAATATTGTAGGTAGTTTTTAACAATTGATTACTAGCTAATAAATATTTTTCTAACTAAATATGCCACTAAAAGTAATTAACAGAATATCAATTCTAAAATAATTTACAAAACACCGTTTTTAAGTGATATTAATTTTCACGGCACTGTACTTAAACAAGGTTTTATTATATTAACACATATTCACACATCCATACAATTTAAACAGTTTAATGACATAATATTCTTTTATTATTCTTTTCTTTCTTGTTTTTATTTTTTCGCTAAAAGTAATAAATGAGCAAAAAGAAACACAATAAAACGAAGTGGGGGAAGAGAGAAATTTGCACAACTGTCAAAAATGGAAATGTTAAAATTGGTTGTGCCTTATACTTTTGTTTATATTTAAGTGCTTTAACCACACATTCACCAATTTCGGTTTGATGTTTAATTTGGGTTTTTATTATATTTTGTTGTTTCGTTCTTTGAGTGCAAATAAAAGAGCTGTAAAAATTTTCGATAATTCGTTTCTTTTGTTTTACATAAATACATATGCATGTACATACATGCATATGTGTGTATTGTATGTATATATATGTATTGATTTTCAATTCTTTTATTCGCTTTTTGAGGTTTTTCTTTTCTGACTGTTGTTAATTTGTTTAAGATTTTTAATATACAAGTTACAAAATATATACTGATTAAGAGATAATACAATAAAAAATAAAAAAAAATATATATAAAGCAATACTATAATATGGCCTTAATATTCTTTTCAAAGTAAATATACATTTATTTATGAAAAACCTCCATAGATAGAAACAGAAAGATGTGTAAATGATATAAAGATAAGTGGAATATAAAACGAGGTACTAAGAATTCCTTTATTGTTTCAAAGACCCATAAGACACGAATCTAAGAAATCAAATTATTCTATCGCATAAATCCGACTGACAATTTGGAATAGCACGACTGAGGAAATCCTAATTAAAAAAGACTTCAGGCTTAAGATCGCACGATCTTTTTTATTAATTTGTGCCACCTCTACAAGAGACCTTAAAATTGTTTATACAAAATTCAGTTCAGACGACAGGCAATCTTATTCGATTCTAATAACATTTCAGATAATTTTTGAACAGTAACTTTTTTTAAAGTAATACAAAGTAGTTAACCTCGTGTATGTGTTAGTGTACTTCAGTATACGACAAATTTGATCCATTACGTGGTAGAGATGTTAAACCAACACCTCTGGCTTCTTGGGGCCATAAATTAGGAGAATCAAAACTCTAGTCAGAAGCATTATTCAAGGCTTACCAGAGATCTGTCTTGTACTACGGGATTAAAGTACTTAATCAAATAAATTTATTATAAATAAATATTGTTACGTTTATATATTTTATAAATGTTGGCTTATTTCCTTTAAATATACGTTGAGTTCTTTTTGTATTGCAAATAATAACAGTTGAAATTCGTTATAATATTAAGGCGTTATAATATTAAAAGCACTTTATTTATTTAAATACACTCAGATATTGTTTTTATAGCGCTTTATTTATTTCGCTTATTGTTATACACCTTTATTATCAAACACACTTTGATACGCACTTTACAAGCTTTACTGTAATGCTGATCATGTTAGCTGTGTTGTTCGGCTATTTATAGTAACATAGTGGTGTTCTGTAACATTCCACAAAGTTCTCGTATGTACACTCTAGTTCATTCTGTAAATTACTCGAAAGCCGTTACATTTAAATTAAGACGTAATGTTAATGTTAAGTAATATGCAGGAATAATAAAAGTGCCTAAGAGTATGGTGCACATAATAACTCACCTCGGCTGCATGCAACTTAACATCATGTTTGATCAACCAGCGAACCAAACGAAGTGTTACATGTACATAAACTAATACAAACAAAACTAACTTAAGCTACTGTAAATATAACTAAAATACAATTATAATGTAAATTAAGCTTTTTAAAATAAATCTGTAACAATATATTATATTCAGCTGCTCCAAATCTTAGTACACCTTTCACATAAGTATAGATACTCAACTTTAATCATTATACATATAAGCTGTTTGTAAAAGAAATTTACACTGGTCTTATCTTTCCCATCATTGAGTATGTCATCATATGGTACATCTTGCTGTGTGTGATCATGTTCGTGCAACATACAGTAAACAAATGAAAAACATCAAGGATAAGTCGAAAATAAATCGTGTAGAAACCGAATGTCCAACTTATAAATATGTACTCATTTATAGTGTTTTCACACTTAAAGTTAGAACCTGGTTTTCACATTAAAACCACTAACAGCTGATTTTGCGTTCATATTGCAAGTTTAGTTAAATCAGGTTTTGGCTTACAGTATGTCCAATAAATTTTTTAAAAATAAAATTAATGTCTCGTTTAAATAACTGTATTTTTTGATATATTTTTAATTACTTTTGCTAAAACATTTGTTTCACACATTGCATATCAGCTGTTTTTGTTTGTATGAAAAACTAAGAAATTTTTAAAATTCGCTCCAACATAGAAATTATTTTATTTTTTGTAAATTAATAGTTGAAAAGTGGTTGAAAATTCTGAAGATACTTTTTTATGTTGTTGTTTGTTTTATTTCACTTGTTAAACAATTTTTTTTTATTCAGCGCCATCTAACATTATTAGGTATTTTTAATCTTTTAAAAGTTTTAGTACTTAACTTAGTATATCAAAAACAAGGTTGTATTTTATAAAATCTACTTAAAAACAAAACAAAAAGTTCGGTTAAAGTCGAATTTAATATTAAAACCTTAAGTGTGAAAACACAATTACACTATCGTGCGAAGGATATAAAAATTCCCTAAGACTTAATTTCCCTTTTTATTGTGTGGCAACTCTATTTTATTTGTTTACATAATAATCATTTCTCTATCATAATAAATTTCTTGCAGTTCTTTAGAAAAATCGTGTTTCCTTAATTTTTTGGAAAAACTTATTCTTAAATAATAATTTGTCATAACTAACATCAATACTTCAAAGTTTATACAATCACAATCAGTTGCTTTTAATCTAATAACAATAGCACCTAACAGAAGAAATTACTGTTTGTATTTCAATATGTCTGCACTTGAAATAACAAACCAGTAATTTAATTTTAACAAAAGTTTCAATTTTCAATTTTTTTTAATTGTATTCGTAATTGTTGTAAGCAAGTTTTGTAATGTAACAATGAAAACTTTATCTGCCAGTAAACATTTTTAATCATTATTGAACATCAGTAAAAAAATTGCAGCCATCAACCCCTCCCAGTTCATTGCCTTTTTTAAGTACTGAAAAGAATGCATGGATGTACATTATTAGTGAACAAAAAAATGTCATGCTGTTTTCTTGTAATGACTCTGTCATATGCAATTTAATATTTTCATACTGTTACTAAATATAGATGTTTTCATAGTTATTGTTATTGTTAGCGCTATTGCTGTCATTCAGTAGTTGCAGCAGTAGATTACACTCTGCGACAGGCAAAAATTACCAGAATAGCAATTATATTTTTTTAATCCGTTATAGTCACTTAACTGTAAAAATCATCATTATTTCGATTTAAAATTTAACAAATAATTTTTTGTTAAGGTTTCTTTTTAATTTCTTATAAAATTTAACATTTCTAAAAAGGCTGCTCCATACATCTTTTCTTAACTTTGGAAGGGCGTACACGAATTTAATTTTCAATCCCTCAAAAAATATTTTAAATTACGCCAGATTTAAAATCTTCTAAAGTTCTATTATTTTCTGGTTTTAAAGCTATTAGTTTTGAAGTTATTGTTTGTTTCACAAAAATAAAATGTTTTTGTTTAGTTATAAAATTTTTGAATTAAATTTTTAATTGATTTTTCAAGCTCGAAGTCTTTATAAATATTTGTTGATTTATTTATTATTCAATATTACGCTACTCCTTTGTGTAGCATTTTCAAGAAAGAAATTGTGTGTTTTTACAAAATTTTATATATATAAAAAAAATTATATAAAATTTTGTAAAAACAAACAATTTCTTTCCTGAAGATGCTACACAAAGGAGTAGCGAAATATTGAATAATAAATAAATCAACAAATATTTATAAAGACCTCGAGCCTGAAAAATCAATTAAAAATTTTATAAAATAAAGGTCAAATAAGAGCAATAAGAATTTTTGAATTCAAAGAAATAATAAAAGAAAATAAAAACCTACAAATATTAACCGGTTTTAAACCTTTATGGATTAGAAATAAAATTAATTTTATTGCATAGAAATCCATTAACAAGTTCAAGATTTATTCCAGATAAAAGTACAATCGTAGGTAACAAGTACTATAATCATGATCATAAAAATAAAGATCCAGAACTGATTTCGACTTTTTTTTTGTCCCCTATAATTTTCTGAACTTATTTCTCTTATAAGGAACCAAATGAAATCTCTCATTATTTATGGATATAATAGTAGCTCTTGGTACTCTTCGTACTCTTCGTATTTCTCTTCAACCTAAATATGGTAATTTTATTTATAAACGCATGCATTTATATTGGAAACAGTGCCTTCAGTAGGTATATTACGTATACAGCTAGATCCTCAAATCGCACGAAAAACATTTCTTACAAAACACTGTTTTTCGTAATACAGCTAAACAATTTGGAGACGCTGTTGCGGTGTGAGTCTTTCCCTGATGGCTTGCCAAGCACTACTGAACAAGAATAGCAAAGCTAAAAAGGCCTATTGAAATCAAACCTCACTGAAAATCACCTGATAGAAAACCAAAATTAAATAAAAAAATAATAATTAGCAGATGTCTGGAAATAAATCTGTTGTTGAACTCAAATCAGTTCTCAAATAGTGTATAAAGACTCGAAAACTGTATGATTTATATCCATAATTTTATATCACAAGGTACTGCTACGTTAACTCACATTTTTCACATCGACTCACACTGACATAAATTCAGCCGTAAATAATAATAAAGTACAGTGACCATAAATAGAGCATTACACTGACTCTTAATATGTGGGTGCATAAGCAGTCAAATATATGATGTAGTTAGAGTGCGTATATAGTATGAGTGATATTTCAATTATTATTTTTGTTATTGCAAATAGCGGTTGTACTTTATTTAATATAAATTTTAATTTATGCTTTTGTTGTTGCATTTATGATTTCAATTTAATTTTATGAAGAATATTACTGTGTTATGATAATGTATTTTTTCTTTTTTTCGGTTTTCTATACTAAATCGTATGTTATAACTGCTGTTGTTATGCGGTTAATTAAAAAGATAGACAGCGATAGTGGCGTTGATCTCCTGCTGTGAGAAAATTTGATTTATGTGTGTACACAAATGAAATTTTAAATTTATTTATAATGTGACACAAACATAATCGTATGCATAAATTTTGGTATAGTCATTGCACTTTACTACAATTTAGCGTACTGATATACGCTTTTATGTACATTTATGTATGAGTGTATGTTATTTTGACGTGCCCCAGTGTGTGTTGCATGTATTATATTAAGCTGTTGAAATATGTTAAAAAAAATAATTGAATTTTCCATATTGCTCCAAGATTTTACAATGACTTCAAAATATTATCATTGTTTTTCAAACAAAACATGTTCTAAGGTAATGTTATCCTGTATTGTATGTTTATTCTGTTGTCAGCACTTTTATGTTATAGACGATGACCGGCTAATATATAGTTAAGTCAAGCTGACAATAACTGTTGTAAGCCGTCACCGAAAATATTTGTCAAAAAGGTTTGTTCCCAAAAAAAAAAATTCAAAGCATATTTTTTCACACATCATAGCTGCCTACAAAAAATTTTAGTGCAAATCTCTTTGAATCAGCTGTTTTTGTTTACGTTTATTCTTTGAACAAAAATATAACAGGAAATAAATTGGTGAAACTACAAGGTAACCTAAGCTTTGTATTGCCAAAATTCCATAATTTTCCAAAAATTTTACCCTAAACAACACAATATTTTTTATTCATATTAAAATTTTGTTGAAATTATGATAATACGGTACTTATGAATACTGCAAATATCTTTATACAACCCACCCATGATTTTAGTTATTTTCTAAAGCTAAAAAAAATGTTCGCAATGTGGAAGCAAATATTTACTGTCTGTTCAACGATGTCGAAAGAAAAGCCAAGCGAAATTTCATTCGTACAAATACGTGCAAAACAAAAACAAATTTTTAGTTTTTGTTGTTGTTTTCAACATATTTGTACGAATGAAAGTTCGCTTGGCTTTTCTTTGTACATCGTTGAACAGGCAGTTATTTTTAATAATTACGTTGTTGTGCTTGTTGGTTGTTCATAACAGTCGTTGTTTTCATGTCTATATTTAATAAAATTTTTACCTATAAAACTTTAGAATTCAACCTAATTATTTTGCATAAGCTCTTTAGTAAATATTTTAAATAAATTCTTTTACAGTTTTCAAAAATTCGAACTTATGTGCAAATAAAAATTTGGAGACCTAAGAATATTCTAATGTTATTTGGAATTTAAAAATTGTATTGTCTCAAATATAAAATTGTTTGCCTAATACATATATATTTAGTTTTTTTTTCCATGTTGCTAAATTTGGATTTTTAATATAAAAGTTTTTTTTTTCAAAAACGAAAAAAAAACGTAACCGACAAATTTTTCGGAATTGACTTTTTGTTGCAGAATTGCTCTCCAGCACACGTCGTCTGTTAAAATATTGAATCAAAAGTAATAATAAATGGTGGGCCAGCAATCGGTTTAAGTTTAAACTAACAGTTACAGTCTGGCAATACGAATGCCTTTCTTTTTTGTTACAAATTCAGTATATTATCTCCGTTGAACGAAATGAATCGATCTACGCTTGAGCAACGATGGGACTTATTGGAAATTTATTTCCAAAACAAAGACAATTGGTCGGGAAGGATGATGTCGATTTAAAAAAAAAAAAAAGTATTATTTCGGATGAAGCTCATTTTCATCTTGGTGGGTACGTTAATAAGCAAAATTGTTTGGAAACGTGGTCCTACAGAAGCATCATTGGCCCATATTTTTTTAAAATAAGGACGGCACAACCATTACAGTTAATGAAGACACTATGATAACCAATTTCTTTGAGCCCACTCCTCATGGTATTGATGTTTAAGATGTTTGGTTTCAACAGAATGGTGCAGCTTGTCAAACATCTTTGTGCCAACAATCGATTTATTGCGTACAACGTTTGATGGCTGTTTAATTAGCCGAAATGGTGGTGTCAACTGGCCTCCAAGAAACTGCGATTTGACACCATTGGACTATTTTCTGTTGGGGAGCTGTTAAAGACAAGTATTACGCAGACAAACCAGAGACAATTGAAAATTTGAAGTCCAACATTCGTAATGTCGTTATAATAAAAAAATGTCAATTTACGTTTTGTGGCTGCAAAAAATAATTTTTTTTTGTATAGTGCGTGTAAATAATACACAAATTAATTGCCTACAGACGTTGAAAATTTAAAAAAATAATTGCAAAAGATAACAGACAGGTGGACAGACATAATAAATGTTCCTGCCATTTTACCAACACGTCAGTCTGTCTCAATATTTGTTTATTTGTTTGCTTGTTTGTATTTTATTTATTTTTATTATTATTTTTTCGACTGCAATATGTTTTAATTTCCGTTACAATTTTATTATTTTATGTAAATCGTGTTTTTTTTTTTGTACTTATCTGCAAAATAAATATTTTCCATGACGGAAACGATATGCTTAACAGTTAAAATATAAAGAATAAAATATAAAAATGCAATAAATGCAGCACATTTAGTACAAATGTAAATTACAATTGTTATATATTTACACAGAAAAAATTATAACACTTAATGGCGAGCACTGAAAAGAAAAATATTTGCTGATAAAAGAATATTATTTTCCATCCCTGATTTTTTTTTTTTGTGCGCCTGTTAAATGAATACTCTGGTAAAATAAAACATCTAACTAGAAAAGAAAAAAAAGATCCCTACAATCAAATTTCTATTTATTTTTATTTTTTGACATTTCCTAATAATTATACTTTCTTATACTTTTTAATTTTATTTGGATTCTTTACAGGTGGTAATACTCAGTGTAATAGGGTGAAGAAAGCTTTATCGCTTTTTTGGTAATATTTTTTGAATAAAAAAATAAAAAACCCTAAAGGAATATATTTAGGTGTCTTTAATATCCAATGTTTAATAAAAACATCGATTTTTTCTATATTCGAAAAATATGTATTAAAAAATACATTATTTTCTGATGTTTCTGATTTTGGATGCTTGTTATACCCTTTACGTGTGAAATTTCTACAATTTTCATTTCCGACCCCATAAAGTATATATTTTCTAAAAGGGGAGTCGATTAAGCTCTGTCAGTCAGTCTGTCTGTCCGTCTGTCCGTCTGTCCGTGTGTATGTTGAAATCATTTGCTTGGACCTTAGTGAGGTATTAAAATATCAGAAATATTCGGGAATAGATCGGTATTGAAAATCAGAAACATGGGTTCATAAACAACTGAGATATGAGCAAAAACCCACGACCTCCTCGATTTTTTTTTCACAAAAACAACATTACAACAACATACATACATACAAACGTGTATACTGGTTAGAGAAAACGTGGCATCGAATCCCAGCTGAGCCCAAAAAAATTTTTTTTTACTTTTTTAAAATTTTTTTTTATTTTTTATTTAATATATTATTTTTTTTGTTTTATGTTTATTATATATATTTTAATTATTTTTTTTAAATTTTTTTTTTTAATTTTTTTTAAATTTTTTTTATTTTTTTTTTTATTTTTTTTTTATTTATTTTTAATATACATACGTAAATTTATAATTTTACAATGGAATGTTTTTATATATCTATGTAGGTATGTGGGATGAATGGTGATACAAACTACTGTTATTGCATGACTACACGTTGTGAAGGGTATATAAGATTCGGCACGGCCGAATATAACGCTCTTACTTGTTTTTATCTGTAACTGGACTTCTATAAGCCCGACAAGTAAAAAAGTACAAAATAAGTCAGCCAACATATTGATAGTTTTTTTTCAGCCTAAATATCAATTTAACAATAGGAAGTAACTTACACATGTAAGCGGTTTTTAAAGATATTTTGAGTAGCTTTTTTAATATGAAAATAGATTTATATTTCAACGAAAAATGAATTACGTGCGTCATAAAGGGTTCAGGGTTTGTGGATTTTTATCAAAAATTAAAACATTAATTGGTTGTAAATATATTATTTTAGAATTTTTGTTTATATTTATTTCTCTTTTAGGCATTAGTTTTTGTGTACTTTATCATGCAAAATTCGCTATAAATTACATAAACACACATTTATGTAGCATAAGCCACAAATCTTTGTGATTAATTATTTCGCAACAAATACCGGTTAAAAATATTTTTTTATTATTCCCAAGTTCACTTAAATTCTGCTTAACACTATGTAAAAGTTGAATATATCTCTTTTGAAACACCAAACAGTTTTTATAATTTTATCTAAAAATCCATACGATTAAAGCGATCGTCTTACAGAATTTGCCCATTTTTATATGGGTTTGTCATTTGACTTGTAATTTTTAAAATATTCATATCCGATCCCATAAAGTTCCAAAATTTTCCAAAGGCTTATAATTAGGGCAGTTAATAGACCAATGTTCGTCTGTCCATGTGTTGTTTGAAATCAACTTTTAGAAGCCCCAGTAACTAAGCTCCTAAATAATTTTTTGACATAATAGTGACATCTAATTACAAGCCGTTGCCTCAAAACTAATTTTCGAGAAACAGTAACAAATCGGTTGACAACCAACTGAGATATTAGAAACAAAAAGCAACCGCTTCGGTGCTTTTTTGCTTCTAGACAACCGAAAGGGTCTGACACCAAATGAAAGATCTTCTTGACTGGCAAAATAAAATACCCTATAAAAAATATAAATTTTCAAATGCCCACCACTACAAAATAACTAGCAGTCCTTAAGCTTTCTAGTGGAGCCGGTGTTGAGTTTCAAGCAGATAGTGTTGAAGACGCGTATTTTATTAAGAAGAAGAATGGATCTGTTGATAAGAAGGATGAAAAGAAAGTAATGGTAGTGAGATTTAATTCAAAAAAATCGAAAGATAAATTTATGTCAATTAAGTCTAAGTTAAATGAGAAGGAATCAAAAGTATTTGTAAATGATTTCTTGAGTCGAGAGTCATTAAATCTTTTAAATTATGCAAAAAGTCTCACAAAGGTTGGTTACCGTGCGGTTTATGCTGCTGGTGGAAAAATTTTTTGCAAAAGAAGTGAGTTATCTAAACCAAAATTTATTAAATCCAAGGAAGATGTTGATAACCTTTTGCTGGAGGCTACAACGAATGGACCAAGAAATCGTAGATCGCAAAATTCTGTTATTGAAGCTGATGAAGATGTATATGTATCTCCATAATAAGTATACAAGTATTATTATTTATTTTTTAATTGTATTTCTTTTTTTTTTTTTTGTTTAATTACTTTTGTTTTATATACATTTTTCTTTATTAATAGATTTTTATGATAAGTAATCAATATTTTGATAATTTAATAACATTTGAAAACTACTTTAACAGTTTATCAAGTACACTTTTTAATATTGTCTCGATAAATATGCGTAGTATATCGTCAATTAACAAACTAATTAAATTTAAAAACTTAATTGTAAATTTACCGCGACTACCTAGCATTATCGCTGTGCAGGAAACTTGGTTTCATAATGATTTGGTTCAATTATATAACGTTCCTGGTTATAATGCTGTACACTGTTGTAGACCTGATGGTTATGGTGGTACTTCTCTTTTTGTGCGGAATAGTTTTAAGTATACCGTTGAAATGTGTGAAAGCTCTAACTTTGTTGATGTAGTTATGCTATCGTTAGATGATGTAAAAATAGATGGTAAACCCATAAAAATTTCAACTTTTTATAGATCACAAAAATGTGACCAAAACAGATTTTTAACATATTTGGAAAACTTACTTTGTCTTCATGGCCGAAATCCTTGTATTTTTGTTGGTGATTCTAACATTGACCTTATGAATCAGCAATATTCAAAGGAACTTCTAAATTTGCTTACTAATTTTTATTTCACTAATTGTCATAATATGATAACAAGACCTGTCAGTGGTGCATCTATTGATCATGTTTATACTAACATTTGTATAGATATTTTAGTAGAATCTGTTGAATGTAACATTTCTGACCATAATATAATTTCTTGCCGATTTAATTTCCAAACTAGCAACGAATATTACTTCGAAAACATTTTTTATTATTGTGATTTTGACCGTGTTAAAAATTGTATACAAGTTCAATTGCCGCTATTATGTGAATCTGGTGATCCATCTAATGATACTTTTGCTTTAGTTTCCTGTTTGCGTAACGCTATTGAAAGTTTTACAGATAAGAAGATTATTAAAGGGAGTTACAAGAAGAAAATTGCACCTTGGATTAATGGTAATTTACAAAAGTTAATAGTGTATAAAAAGAAGCTTTTAAAGTTAAGAAAAAGAAAACCTTGTGATGCTGAGATTAAAGAAAGATTAAAAGGTATTAGTCGTATAATTAAAAAATCTTGTAAATTGTGTATGAACGACTACTTTAAAAATAATTTAGAAAATGTTAAGCATGATCGAAGGAAGACGTGGAAATTTATTAATGAAACATTATGCAGAACTTCTGATAAACTTATAAAAGTAAGAGATGCTAACGGTATTGAGATTTCTAATGACTTACAAAAAGCTGAAGTTTTAAATAGCTATTTTATTCAATCAATAGTAAGTTTAAGATCACAAATCCAATATTTGCAAACAGTTTTTTTTAACTCGTTTGGAACTTTAACTCAATGTCATACGATTTTTAATTTCAATTATACTACACAGGAGGAAATGAAAGATGTTATTTTAAATTTGGAATTAAATAAAAGCTCTGGTCATGACAATGTTTCGTCAAATATGCTTCGGCGATGTGTAACTGAATTGTCACCATATTTTGTGAAAATCTTTAACAATATGATTAATATAGGCTCTTATCCAGATATTTTAAAAATTCATAAGATTACTCCAATTCCTAAAGTGAAAAATGCATCAACCATTGATATGTATAGACCTATTGCCGTATTGTCAATAATTGATAATGTTTTTGAAAGAATAATTTATAATCAAATTTCATCGTATATGTTTTCAAACAAGATGCTTAGTGATTTTCAGTATGGTTTTAGAAAAGGTTGTGGTACTGAAGAAGCTGTAGTTAATGTTATAAATTTTATTTGCAAAAGTTTAGATGATGGACACAGTGGTGTGGCTGCTATGTTTTATGATTTGAGTAAGGCGTTTGATCTTATAGATCACGATATTTTGCTAAGTAAGCTGAAGTTCTATGGTATTCTTGGAAAAAGTAATGATCTGTTAGGAAGTTATTTAACGAACAGGAAACAGTTTGTGCAGATTGGTAGTAATAAAAGCTCTCTATGTCCTGTTTTATTTGGAGTGCCTCAAGGTAGTGTTATTGGTCCATTATTATTTACAATTTTTATTAATGATTTGCATAATCTTGGTCTTGCTGGGAAAATTTTTATGTATGCTGATGATATTTGCTTGTTCTATCCATACAAGCATGAGAAAGTTGTCAAAGCTTATATGGAACGTGATGCTGCCTTAATATGTGAGTTTGCTCGAATTAATAAACTCATATTAAATGCTAATAAAACACAATTAATTAGATTTAGGCCGAGTCGTTCTAATGATATCTTTTCCATTTTTGTAGATGGTAAAGAAATTTTTGAAGTAAGTTCGTTAAAATACTTGGGAATAAATATTCAAAACAATCTTTCTTGGGATAATCATATACAATATTTGAAAATGAAAATTGCTCAAACTACTGGTGTTTTATACAAATTTAAAAATAAATTTGATGTGGTAACAAAACTTTTAATTTACAATGCTACAATTCAAAGTCACCTTAATTATTTGGCAATTGCTTATGGTCATAAGAAAAGTAGTAGTTTAAAGTCTCTCCAACGAATGCAAAACAAAGCTCTTAAAGTAGTGTATAATCTTCCGGTATTTTATCCAACGATTTCTTTATATACTGATATATGTCAAACAATTTTGCCTATACATGGCATTTATAAATTACAACTCTTATTGTATGTTTTTAAGTGTATGAATAATATTGGACATCACACATTACGGTTTCCAAGGAGTCACCATTATATAAGTACGAGAAATAATGGAAATTTAAGAATAGTGTTGTGCAGATTGGAACTAACTAAACAGCGGATTGAATTTATGGGTAGTCGCGAGTACAATAACTTGCCACAAAACTTAAAAAATGAGTCAAGAATATCAGTTTTTAAAAAATTGTTAAAAGAATATATTTTGCATAATATTAATGAACATTTATTTTAAATAATTAAAAAATCTTTTCTTTTTTTATTATTATTATAAATTGCCTACATATAACATAATAACTCTTAGTATTTTCATATACATAATATGTATACATATATATTTCATGTAAATTTTTTATTTTAATTTCTTTTGTTTTATTGGCCAACTCGCCTCTACAATGCCTTTAAGGCGCGAGGCAATTATTTGTATGGAATAGAATGAAAATAAATGATAATGAATGAAAAAAAAAAAAAAAAAAAAAAATATATATATGTATATAGGAGTTAAATCAAGTATTTAAAAATATACGAAAGGGCTCGACTAGAAGAATATAGAAAACTATGATAAAATTAAAATCTAAGATGGCGTCCTAAGAAATCTTAGCTACGCTACGATGTAGTTATTACACCTAGGTACATGATGGTGAAGGGTACAATTAGATTTTTCACGGCCGAGTATAGCACTCATACTTGTTCTCACTTCATATTTTGTTAAAAAAATGTTGTTTCTTGAATTCAAAAAGTTAAACAAAATATTTGAGAAACTATTGACTTTTGCGTGTGTTTTATTTTTACTTAAACTTAATGCATGTCTGATACGAAATTTACTTTTACATTTGGCAAACATTTGCTCAAACAAGCGTGACTACTATTTTTGTTTAATAAATATTTAATTTTATTTAAACAGAAATTTATTTATTAGGGGAAAAATTGTCTTTATCAAAAATAGTTGCGTTTATTACGACAAATATTTGCATAATGTGAACATGCCTTAAGTCTTACAAATCTATGTATGTGTGTTCGTATTCATATGTACAATTGTGCTAGTTTAAGTTATAAATGTTGATGTTGCTGCTAATGATGATGTTGCAAAGGGTCTCTGTGTTTTCATTCTGTTTTTATTATTTCTATAATTATGCCCCTGTTTTGTATAGTTTTTTTTTTTCTACTTTTAAATGTATTTCAACTACATTTTCTACATGATACTAATATATATTATCGTTGCTGTCATAACGGTAATTGTAGTGTGATGTATATCCATCATAAATATACAAAGCAAGTGTTTTTAGATTTTACAAAATTTTCAGCAGTACGTTGAGTGACCACAACAGTTAACCAACATTTAGGAAAATAAATACATATAAAGTAATATTTATAGATGTACAAATATGCTTAAATTAACACACATTTGCCCACTTGTATTCCGGAAAATATTGAAAAAGTTGAAATATGTTTTAAAATTGTTTGCAATAAATTATTTGTTGACAGTAATATTTTTTCCAAATTAAAACTTAAATATAACATTATTGTATTTAAATTCCGATTCAGTTACATAAGCAATCCCTTTTATTCAGCAGAAAACTTTGATTTGGCAACACTGGTTTTTTGTGATGGCCCATTTGAAAGTTTACAATTGTATTGAAATTATTTTATAATGCATTTTTACTAAACTCTTCAAGCAAAACTAAATCTCGTTCATCACGAATGTGGTTTCTATTCCTTTCCTTTTAATGTCCTTTTAATGTCCACTTGTCCCTCTGTCCGTCTGACTGTATGTCCGTGTAATAGTAGAAATTAACTTTTTACAGTTGACCTTTATATACATACGTAGTATCAATCTTTTAAAAATATTTTCAAGTAAAACACTAATGAAATCCAGTACGATCGCCCTGCAACTTATAATTAACTAGACTGTGCCCGCAACTTTGCCTGCGAAGTTATCGGCACGACATTTAGCCTGTTTATATTATTATTTAGGTTGTTTAAATCCGTTTAGTAATTTTTCATTTGATTGAGTTAAAATATTAAAGCATTTAAATTTACAAACATTTATATCTATTATATATATAAGTAGAATAGAAGTTAATGCAAACATTTAAGTAAAAAACTTCTATAGACGACGTTGGATGATTAATTTTTTTTGCCAGTACGTGTAAATTTTGGACACTCGAACCTTGGATCTTTAAGCATCAGACTAACTAAATACAATAAAAAAAATATTTTTCGCATATATCTTCAAATTCGCCTGATAAAGGGTAGCCTATGATTAATCTAGGCTGATATGTGTGTCAAATATCATTTAGTTCCGTTGAGCCGTTTTCGCGTGACTGAGTAACAAACACCCAAACATCTACATTTATTATATTAAGTAAAATGATCAAAACACACGACTGCTTCTGTTGTTTCCATATTTTAACCACAAAAATTAACATTTTGCAGCCCTAGTTTAACTCAGACACGTTTTTACTATTTTTATATATGATATGCCTGTACGGGTATCTGTAGAAAGCTTTAAACAAATCGGTGACTAATCGGCAAAGTTATTGCCAGAATTTTGGTTTAAATATCTCAAGTTCTCCTTTTTTATTTTTATATCCATTAGTGCCACCAAGTTTCAAATTGTAGTCTCAAAGATTATTCTAGAGAAAATATAACTGAGATACAAGCACCAGATTACAACTGCCTCAGTGTTTTTCCTAAAAATTACCAACGAAAATTGATTTTCAAGCTTAAAGGCAACCAATAGACTCTATCGGCCTTATTCATAACAAAAAGTTGGCATAAAGTTAGCATAAAGTTTATTCATAACACTCATGCCAAACTTTGGCTAACGATTTGCTAAACTCTTGTTAACGAGCTGCCAAGCGTTTGCCGACTTGTGAAAAACAGCTGTTCCGTGACAAACAAATTTTATAAATAAAAACAACAAAATGTCAAAATCAGAAATGATATACAAAAAATGGTTGCAATTTTGAGGAGTATTAAGCAATTTCAGAGTTGATTTATAAAAAGTTGGCAGACGGATAAAAGTTTGTTATGAATAAACTCTGTGCCAACGAGCTGCCAAACTTAATCGGCATTCTAGTTAGCAGCCCGTTGTACGTAGTGTATAAACTGTGGCTAACTTTTTGTTATGAATAAGGCCGTATATGTGTATCAAATGAAAGAGATTTACTATAGTATATATAGCTGTTTATAGCAGAGTTCAGCGCCCTATAAAAAATGTTTAATCTGTGATTTCAGTTCCTACAAAATTTGGTAAATAAAAATTTTACTTTTTAAAACCCCTCAATATTGTTATCAAATGAAAGGACTAGACCAGTAGAAGGCAGTAAGCTTAAGAAATAAGAAATATAAGATGGCATTCTAAACAAAATTAGGGATAATATTTTCTTAACCCACAAAAAGTGCTTATCAACTGCAAAAGTAGAATTAAAAATCTAAGATGGCGTACTAATCAATGAGGCGAATATATTGTTTTTTAATGCCATCAATATTGGTATCAAATATAAGGGCTGGACAAGTACTTGTTTGATGGGTTTGATATAAAATGGCCTACATCACTTTATATGAAATCACATATCCATGTCACTGGAAGACAGCATGTCTGTTGCATGAGATTTTTTTACATGAATCTGGATAGGTTTTTCACGCTGATTTCTAAAATATATGCCGTTTTCATGTAGCAGCTCGAGTTTAAGTTTAAAAAATTTATTAAATATATTTATTCTGAATAAAAATTGCCTCTTTTTGGATTTTCTAAAGTGAGATGTTATATGGGTAATATTTTGAATGCTCCAACAGTAATTAGCCATCATATGTTCATTACAGTGCCCCTGATACCTCTCCTTCATAGAGCGAATATCCGGGTGAAAGCGCTCTCCTTGTTCCTCGCTTAGGTCACCGAGATTTTCAGGAAGACAGTCTAGATGGCTGTGAAGGTAGTAAAGCTTAATAATCATGTTGCATCCAAGCCGCTGGAAGTGTATCAGTAACTGTTTAACGTGCTGAATATAGCCATTACTTTTCCTATTGCCTAAAAAATTGCTCACTACCCAAACAAGCTCTTCCTAAGCAAATTTCTCTGATTCTGTTTTAGAAAGTCCAAGGTCCCAGATCCAGTCATTTAGATCATCTTGATTTAGTGGTCGAAGACTACCGTAGCAATCAAAATCACTGTCGTCGTTTTGCGTTTTATCCGCAGCTCTGGTCTGAATTTTGCGAAGATGTACATGGGTGCTGTGGTGTTGATGTGTCGCTAATACTCAAGACTGATCGTATGGCAGATTTTAAGTTTGGATATATCCACTTAGAGGAATTTTTATGGTTAATTCCTATGATTTTCGTTATACAGAAATAACAGTCGTCATGATGGTTGGATGGTTCACGCCAAATCATAGGAGCTTTATACTTAAAAGTGGGTATTTTTTTGTTTGCCCACAGTCGCAAAGACTTAACACATGTTTTACATGCCAAACTTGGTAACCAAGGTTTCACATTTGACGACAACGGAAACCCAAAGTAGTCCAATTATACTTTCTCCCAAAGTCTGACATATTTAAACGAAATTTTCGAAACATATATTCTCCGCAAATAACACAAAAGTAATCAGGATTATTTAAACATGTCCTTCTTGAGGAAGACATACTGAAATTTATAAAGGAACTAGTTAAGTTACACCGCTATTGATATAAACTATCGACTACTTATGTAAATTTAAGACGGTACCTGTATCTCACTAACTAGAGCTGCTACAAAAAATCTAAGGGTAGATTTGAAATCAGCGCACCCAAATTAGTAAACAACAGTAGAAAAACTTTATGCTACAAAAGAAAGTTTAGTGCGTTCTTTATGATAAAAGATATATAAGATTCGGCACGGCCGAATATAACACTCTAACTTGTTTTCAGAATATTTTAATACTTAAGTATAACATTGTAACAAATGTCCTGATTGAATAACTCAACGATGACCTAACGTTCACACAAAATAAATAGACAAATAGATGCATACAGTACCGTAACATTAAATAGCCATAAATATTTTGGACTTAAAATTTCATAATTATAGAAATTATACTAAAAATTTTTTTTAGTTTTTCAAATTTATTGATATGCACATTGAAGTTATTATTATAGTTTTGTTGTGTAAAATCCATACTAAAAAACAAAAACTAAAATGAAATAGCCTTCTTGCCCACCCAACAAATATGCGTTTTAAGTGGAAAAGAACTGCAGAAAAAACAGCTGTTAGAAGGTATAATAAAGAGCACATAAATAAATAAAACGCAAAAAAAAAAACCAACAAGCGACCACAGACAGCACGTACCAATACAAATAATTACAAATACATATACATAAATACATACGTGTTTATGTATACACAAATACAATTAGCAAGTAAATATATACTTCAAATTGTATACGAAAACAATAATACATTTAAGTATCATTTTACGATGAATTAGTAAAGTACACTTGAACTGTTCGCCTAAAATCCGTAAAGTTTTTTATTTATATTAATAAAAAACAAATAACAGAACAATTTTTAACAATCAATCTTTTTTTTCAATCAATAATTTATGGATATTTAAGAAAAAAAAATAATAAATTAAAATTAATCTAGTGTCAATAACAACACTACCATCTTCTTTTAACTTTCCCCTATCAAGAACACAAAACTGTTCAACTAGCTTTAAAAGTAGGAGCAGATTTTATAGGAACATTGCTTTATCAAAAAAATACCTATAGTATTTATACAACCGTTCAAAAGATATTAAAATTCCAAATTACACTGAATTCTGGTAAAATATGTCTTTTTTATACAATGATTCTTAATGATTCTTAGATTCATAAATAGAAACAAAAATATTGACATTTAAGCAAAACACCATGAAAAAATAAAAATATATAACAAAGAATTATAAAAACCGAATATATATAAAAACTATTTAATTAAGTTTTCTATATAAGCTTAATTATTGTTAAAATGACGAATTAATATAACTCGGGGGCGTTACTCCGTAATTCGATTCAAAACTAGAATTTTTCGAATTTGCATGCTTAGTACAATGTAATTCAAAAATGTTTTCTTTCGAATCGAGTTACGTAGTAACCCCTCAATATGGTTTTGTAATCACAAAAAAAAATGGTTAGAAGTATATCAGCTGTTTTAAGCCCTTCACACATAGTGTAAGATGGCATGCATATATAAGTTTGTGATTTCGCTTGTAGTTACCGAAACATTCATTTGACATCATTAAAAGTATATACATTCTGAATTCTTATAGGTGGAACTAGTTTAGCTAAGTCCATCTGTCTTTTTCTGTCTGTCTGTCTTTCTGTCTGTCTGCTGAAAGTATGTATGTATATGTGTAAATCATTACTTTACTTTTGGCCCTTATATGATATTTATTTATTATACAGTGTGTCCGCCATTTTGGTAAACATTAGTCTTGACAATTCATATTTGGCAGTCGTGAAGTAAAGACGTGATAAATTTATTATGGAAAAATTCTCGGTAAACCAACGTGTTTTAATCGTTAAAATATTTTATCGTTATCAATTATTGCGATTGCAATTACGAAGTTACGAGAAATTTTTGGAAGAAACAACGTGCCAAAAATACGCACTATTTATCGTGTTGTACAACTGCATGCTTTGGGCTTGACTAACATGTGGTTTCAATAAGACGGGGCCACATCGCATACAGCCAGGATTACAATGGAATTACTGCGAGAACTCTTTCTACAACAAGTTCTTTCAATGAATGGTAATGTTAATTGGCCTTCACGGTGGCCTGATTTGACTGCTTTGAACTTCTTTTTGTATGGATTTCTAAAAACAAGGCTTATGCAAACAAACCAGAAAACCTGGAGCAACTCAGAGAAAATATTTGTGATGAAATTAGTGAAATACCGCGCGAAATGTGTAATAATGTAATGAAAAATGTGCTCAAAAGGGCTCGAATTTGTGAGGCTAACAGAGATAATTGCCGACATTAAATAAAACATTTATCAATATAAGATCCATTCTCTGTCGTTTAATCAAAAATTATAAACAAACACAGAAGTACACCTTCCCGGCGGACATCTTGTGTATGCTTTCAAGAATTTTATTGTTAAAAATAAATTATACAGGCATATTACAAGCTGATGTATGTGCAAAGAAACACGATTGCCTCTATTTTTTGCCCAAACAATTTTGCAGCTCCTATGGTACTTATATATAAAACATATACCTTTGGCAACATTTACGGAAAAAATTTGTTCAATGCGTCAATTACCGACAAAGAAGTCCGCAAAAAAAAAAGACAATAAAAATTCAGGTTCTTGATTTCCTAAATAAGTTTTGGTAGCAGTTGCACTATATAATTACCAGTTATGGTCTTGAAACAGTTAGTGTTGAAAAGTAACAAAGTTGTCATATTAATTACTAATTTATAAACAAGAAACCACTAGCACTTCTGTTTTAGTTAGCTTGTTCAGTGAATATGTAGGCTTATGTTATATGGAGGAATAAATGTATTATTTTTTATCCACTGCAAACATATTTGATTATTACTATATAAAATTCGGCACATCCTAATAAAGCGATCTTCTTTGTTTTTTTTTCAGCTTAGAACATAATTTAAATATTCGTTAAAGATCCCGTAAGATATATATTAACCTAAATAATAATAATAATAAAGTAAAGTAGCGTGTAACATTAAATCTGAAGTCTAGTAAATGCTGCGATGACTTAAATGATGGTGAAGGGTATTATCACATTGTTATTACTATAAAAAGGTTTAAGTTATTATAGTGACCTGTGATTCCATATTTAATCTAAAAAATGGTAGGAAGATAAGTGGGCACTTTAAATTTTGCTTCCAGTCCTAGAACAAATCGAATTTCTTTGATTTTATATTTTTATGCTAGGCGCACAATTGGGACGAACGACGAATTTTTCGTCGCGAATGTTCGTCATCAAAAATAAAATACATTTGTGTATATGAGAATGCATACAATTGTGGCGTCAGTCGAAGTTCGCTATACGCGGCGAACTCTGCATTAGATTTATTTCTATTTCTTACGCCGGCGAACGACAAACAAATTGATACAAGGTGACCATTTTTTATTAAATTTGGTTTTACTTCTCAACTTTTTAAGAAAATAAAGTTAGTTTTTACTTTAATAATTGTTTTATTTTTTATTTTAAAACATTTAAAATAAGTATAAAAAAGTTAAGTACAAAAATTTGTTTTTATTTGTGTTTTTGTTTATTAAGTGATCTTTTTTTCATATGGTCACACTATTCGCTGTTATACACAAACAAAATTTTTATTATTGTTTAATACACGTACCCACGACATTATTTGCTAAACTAAGCAATTTTATCAACTATAAAAGATGTTGCTTTTTCGTCGTTGTTGTGCTATACACGACGAATTTGCACAACGAATTTTTACCGAAGAGTTCATCGTGTTGGGCGTCCCAATTTTGCGCCGAGCATAACATAGTTAGCTATACTTTACTAGTTAAGTCCTTTATTTTAATATTCATGTTAATGAGGTTTAAGGCGCCACCTAGGATTTTAACTTCTTTATTATTCACTGTATTCTATTGGTCAAGCCCTTTCATTGATACCAATATTTTGCGGGTTTAAAGGGGTGAAGCCGTAATTACTATTTTGTCCTATATATCCACCATTTGATTCCGAAGGCCTCTTGAATTTTAACTTCTTTTTTTTATTATTTTTATCTAGTCAAGCTGAAAAATTTACTTCTGTTTGCAATTTTTTGGTCAAAACATCGAAGCATTAATATTGTTTTGCTTATAACTTCAATTATTTTAAACAAATTTTTCAGTTTTTCTTAGGGAAAATTTTCGTGGCTAAGACTTTTAATCTGGTGTCTTTGGCACATTCAAAACTTAATTAGGAGCTTAAGTAACTTGATATAGTCAACATAATATATTTTTTCAAATTATTTTTACTTATAACTTTGCCGATTATTGGACATTTTTACCAAAATTTTTAAAAAATTTAAGAATAGCCCTGTCATATCATATCGAAAAATAGTAACAGACATGTATATAAATTATCCAAGAGCTAAACATTTTTGATTTTTATGGTAAAAATTCGGAGAAAAAACAGAGACAGTCGTATTAATTTGCTCATATATTAGAAAAGTATAGGGCGATAGTATTTGATTTTAATAGCGATTTATTTCCAAATATTTTTTAAAGATTGATGCCACATACAAATTTGTATAATATGTCAGGGCTTCTAAAAGTTGATTTCAACGAACATCGCTTAATCGACTTCCCTAGTTATAAGATTCCAGAAAATATATTTTAAAAATTACAAACGGAACGACAAAGCTATAAATACCCTCGGCACTACAGGTTATACAGGTTATAATAATACAAATAAAAACGCCGTTTAGCGCAAACACTGTCTAAGAAGGTATTAAGTCCTTTCAAGCGACCCAAATAATGTTAAATAGTGATAAACGATTTAAGCACTGAGGTAGTAGTCTGCAAAGAAATCTATATATATAAAAGTGAAACTCTGTGTGTGTGTGTGTGTGTTTGCTATAGACTCCGAAACTGTAAAACCGATCGGGCTCAAACTTGGTCAGTTGTTGTACACATACCAGGGAGTGTTTATGGGTGGAAAAAAGTGGGCGGGGCCACGCCCATAAAAATTAGTTATCAGTTTTAACTACTTGCACTTGACCGATTTTTCTGAAACTTTGCACACATATCGAGCTATCATGACTAAATAATTTCGAGATAGGAAAAGTGGGCGGGGCCACGCCCCTAACAAAGTTTTAATTTTGAGGTACTTGCACTGGACTAATTTTTCTGAAACTTTGCACACGTACTAAGGTGTCATAACCATATAATTTCGTGATTAGAAAAGTGGCAGGGTCACGCCCATAAAAAAAGGTTATAATTTTGAGGTACTTGCACCAGATCGATTTTTTTGAAACTTTGCACACATATCGAGCTGTCATGACTAAATAATTTCGTGATTAGAAAAGTGGGCAGTGCCACGCCCATAAAAAATAGATATCATTTTGAGGTACTTGCACTGGACCGATTATTCTGAAACCTTGCACACATATTGAGCTGTTATGACTTTACAATTTCGTGATTATAAAAGTGGGCAGGGCCACGCCCATAAAAACAATTATAATTTTGAGGTACTTGCGCTGGTCCGATTATTCTGAAACTTTGCACACATATTGAGCTGTTATGACTTTACAATTTCGTGATTAGAAAAGTGGGCAATACCACGCCCATAAAAAAATTATAATACTTAGGTTTTCGCACTTGATATTCAATTAAAATTCAGAATGCATTTCGATTCATTAAGGGGCGTAGCAACGCGCGCCGGGTTTGGCTAGTTCTGAGTAAATAAGAACAAATATATTACAACTATAGTTGTGCCTTTGTTTCGTGTGATTTTCACGATTCTTAATATAAAGGTTTTATTAATCACAAGCATACTCCTGAAAAATTCGGTGGTCCTTTTGTAGGTCTTAACTTTTTTCTTTTAAATTTTATTTAAAAAAAATTCTGGGGAAAATCATCAAAACCAATATCCAAAGCTTTTGGCCTAAAAATTTGTTTAAAAACAGACGGGCTCATTTTCTTACTCAGCAATCATATTCTAAGCCAATTCTAAGATCGATTCTAAATGTTACAATTTCATCATAAACGCATAATGCTTTTCCCATTTATGGTGGTGCAGGGTATAAAAACAGTAATAAAATAAAACTCAAGAACATAACAAAATTAAAGCATCATAAATAAGGAGGAAAAAAAATAAAACTAAAATAGGATAAATACTTTTGTTCATGATGCTTTTATAGGTAAGTGTGTTTGTTTTACCTACAAAAAGTAAAAAAGAAAATAAACAGATAACGGTAAAAGCCTGCTAAAAAATATGAAGATAACGGTAAATATTTAAATGTACATACATGCATACATACATATGTTTCTACGAGTAGACATGTATGTATATGTATGTGTGTAAATATGTGTAGTATTTACTTAAGAAAAAAACCAAGAAAAAGGAAAAACGCAAAACAATATAAAATAATTACTAAATCACTTACATTTATTTTGTTGTCCTTAAAGGTCTGTATTTTTCTTGCTTTTTTTGTTTCTCTGTCTCTCTCTCTCTCTTTTTTCTCTATCCAATGTTGTAAGGCTCGTTAACTGTTTGTACAGGTATTTGACTTTGAATCTTTGACACTGTTTTAGTTTTATTGTTTTATTTATTATTAAAGTGAATTTAATACAAATTTGTTCAGTATACCTATTTTTCACCGTTTTAATAATATTAGGTATTAGTTAGTACATTAAAATTTTTGCACTCCTAAATACTTGATACACTTTTTTTTGGTATTTTGAATTAGCAAATAATTTGTTTTTTTTTTTTTTTTTGGTTTTTTGTTGATTACTTTAAAAGTCTTTTAAAATAACTGCAAATGAAAAAAAATAATTTAAATTTTTCTTCTATGTCAAATTCAATTGAAACTTATTTCCTTTTTTTTGTTTTAATTTTCTCCAATTGAAGTCGTTAAATAAACCTTTTTACCTTTTAAATTTTTTTTTTTCATTACCTTTATCCTTAATATCTTTTAAATTTTTATGTATTTTCTTATTTGTTAAAGTTTTTTTTTTTATTTTTTCATTTAAGAATTTAAATTCGTTTTAATGATTTACTTTATCCACTTCATATAGTTTTTGGTGCTCAAAACTCCTCAGCGGCTCTAACTAAACTGATTGCAAAAGTCCAACAGACAACATCTTTAAAACTAAATTTAAATCTGTGATAATTTTTGTACATTACTAACGCACACAAACGTATTTATAACACTATCACAAAGTTTATATTGTACAGTTCGTATATATACCACCCGAATACATTTCATGCAATTACTCTTTGTATTCTGTTCTTATTTAGGAAAAAAGAGAACACAGTTTTCTCATCGCTGATTTTATTTAGCTGTTATACAAAAATAAGCTTCCTTAAATGTCACACATTTCCCGAATAAATTGAAAAAGCTTTTGGTTGTTCTCAATTACTTTTGTCATTTACTCAACATACAAATGGCCATATGGAAATCAATCTACCTGGTTCAAAGGTTTGTTTACAAATTTTCCTTTATTTTATTTCTTTTACGGGAGCTTTTGAGGGCCTCATATTTATTTTGTATACTTGGCTTCACTTTCAACCGTATTGTGATGATAATACATGCCTATTAGTGTCCGTAAACGTATTTGCAAGTGTGCAGTTCCCATTAAATAGAGTAGAACATGAAAATTTGTTTAAACACGAGTATCAATTTTTTCTTTTTATTATCAATTTTTTTTTTAAGTCAAACACCAATCGGACATTTCTTTTTAAATCGAAAATTTATTAAAAAGATTCTTTAAATCGAAATTTTTATATTCAAAGAATTGTACATCGTAAGAAATATATACATTTACAAAAGGTGAGTACCAACAATATTTTAGGTAATAAATCCGTAATGATTTGTTACTAATATTAACAAACAAATTATGGGCCGTATTCATAAAAAATATTTTAGGTTTATTTAAGGCTTATTTGACAAATTTCTCTACAACATCTGTCAAACAAGTAAGAGTGCTATATTCGGCCGTGCCGAATCTTATATACCCTTCACAACGTGTAGTCATGCTATAACAATAGTTTGTATCACCATTCATCTCATACGAAATACGTACATACATATAAAAAACATACATATACAAAAACATCCCATTATAAAATAATAAATTTACGTATGTGTGTTAAAAAAAAAAAAAATTAAAAAAATATAAAAATACAAATTTAAAAAAAAATAAAACAAAAAAAAAATTTTAAAAAAAAATAATAATAAAAATATATATAATATATTTATTTATAAAATAAAAATAAAAAAAAAATTTTAAAAAAAATTTTTTTAAAAATTTAAAAAAAAATAAAAAAATATTAAATAAAAATTTAAGAAAAATAATAAAAATATAAATAATATACAAAATAAAACAAATAAATTTTTTTGGGCTCAGCTGGGGTTCGATGCCACGTTTACTCTAACCAGTATACCACGTTTTTATGTGTGTATTTTGTTGTTGTATGTTGTTTTTGTGTTAAAAAAAACGAGGCGGCCGTGAGTATTTGCTCATATCTTAGTTGTTTATGTACCGATGTTTCTGATTTTCAATACCGATCTACTCCCGAATATTTCTGATATTTTAATACCTCAGCCGGGTCGGGGGGGCTTCAAAAAGTTGATTTCAACATACACACGGATAGACGGTCAGACGGACAGACTGACAGAGCTTAATCGGCTCCCCTATTCATAAGGGTCCGAAATGAAAATTGTAGAAATTTCACACGGAATGACAAAACCTTTTTCACTGTGTGAGGGGTAAAATAACCCTTTAATAAACCTAAAATATTTTTTATGAATATGGCCCTATGTGTATAAGAATGTAATTAAAACATACTTATACCCTTCACAGAAAGTGTAAGGTTATATATAGGTTTGTCAATTCGTATGAAATTTTAACAATAATCATATCCGACCTAAAAATTATATATTTATTTTCTGAAAGCTTATAAATTGGAGAGTCGATTAAGCATGGTTCATTTGTCCGTATATATAAAAAAATCAGCTTTTAGAAGCCTCACAGCATCAAAAAGACCCGTATGTGAAGTAAAAATGTCAGAAACAGTAGATCGGTATTGAAAATCAACACAATCACCCCATAACTTTCTGAGATATGAGCTAATAAACACTACTACCTTTTTTCCCGCCTATACCAAAAAAACCATGATTTTTCAGCCCTAGAATATTTTAGAGACATATAACTATTTATAGATACAATAGATGCATATATTCGTGAATAAATTTTAAACAAACCGGTCACTAGTCGACAAAGTTACAGGCAAAAAATTGTTTTAAAAAATATATGTTTTATTTTAATATATATAAAATTGTTTAAGCTTGTAAATAGTATTTGACAACGTTGAAGACATTCTGGTATTTTAAAATGTACAACCTTGGCAGTTAAATATGAAAAAGTAAAAATCAAAGACGGCGTCCTAGATTGAATGGCGGATATATAAGTCAAATATAGTAGTTACGACTTTTTCACCTTTAACCCCTACAATATGGATATTAAATAAAAGGGCTTGATCAGGGCTTGAATACAGTAAACTATTAATAATTAAGTAAGAATGATATATTCAGCGTCATCATGTATGTACATAGATAAAGCAATAACATCGTAGCTTAGCCTAGATTTTAGGTTTAATTTTCTACGCCCTTTTGTTTTATTATTTTCGACGCCATTTTTGATTATAAGTTTTTTCATTTTATACCCACAATTAAGATAAAATTTATCTGCCATTTCGTTTAGGATGCAATTTTGTATTTAACTTCTTCATAGTTTACCGTATTTTACTGGTTAAGCCCTTTAATTTAATACCAATATTGTGTGGGATGAAGGGGACAAAGCCTTAATTACTATATTTCACCCATATATCCGCATTTTTATTTCGCTCGCCATCTTGTATTTAAACTGTTACATAGTTTAAAGGCCAAGCTCTTTTGTCTGATAAATACCAATATTGTGGGGATTGAAGAAAATGTAACCATTTTGAGTTATTAGATTTGACACATATATAAATTTACTGTACGCCATTTTGTAGTGGTGATTATCATAAATTTCAAATTTTGTATAAAGTATTACATTTCGATAGACAAGCTCTTTTTTCTGATATTCATATCGATGTTCTCTGTTTTTCAATTTTCGTTTGAAACTTTTACGCAGAATACCATAAGTTTTGTATTTTTGTGCTTACATCTCAGTTAGTTTTATACAGACTACTACTACTAAGGCTAAAATGGTAACTTTCATAAAAAAATATGAAAAAAAAACTGCCAGTTGTGTTTTTTTGTTCATACCTCAATTACTTACAAATGTTTGATACCATATACAGGTCTATGCAATATGTCGGGGCTTCTAAAAGCTTAGCTGAATACAGTTTTAAATTATAACAAGTAAGAGCACTATATTCGGCTGTACCGAATCTTTTATACCCACCACCAATTTTGTGTACATTTAAAGCACAATATTTATTATTTTGTTAATCGCTATGGAATAATCTCTTTATAATAAAATATGTATCACTTTCTTTGTAGAGGGTGGTTAAATTTTAAGGGCCCATGTTGAAGGTGAACTACACCTAGTCTTTAAATTTGTTTTCTGCATTTCATTTGACATTTCTCAATCTCAAACTTACTCAATTTGATCAGTGGAAAGATACGCAAATGAGCAACGCTTTAAAGTTATTCAGTTTTTTTAATAAAAATGGGCGTTCAAATCAAAATGCATTTTGTGCACTTCGTAATTCTTTTGATCAACATAATCATTCAAATTCGTCCACAATCGGGAGAATTGTAAAAAATATGTAAATGTCAGGTCTGTATGAAATGTGAAAACATCTGTGAATGCCATCTTAGTTCGTTTAATGGGAACCATTGCTGGTTTTTGCGATAGTGTGGCAAAAGAGCAGTCAACCTCGATTCATTCTCATGACCAACAATTGAGCATCAACATTGTCATTGAAAATTTGGACCATCAGATAGAGGAGTGGCGCCAAGGATGGGGGGGGGCCATTTGGCCGATATTTTGTTCCATACATAATTGAAGCATACAAATATTATCATTATAAAAAGAAATGATAATAATTTCTTAAATAATTTGTGTTTTAGTTGAAATCAACATCGGCCCTTAAAATTTAACCACCCTTAATAACTTCGATATGATAGTAAAATTTTTTCGTAAATTTAGTCTTTTAGTGAAAGTGGGAGTTAAAGTAGGTGTGTCAATAAAGTTTCTGCTAATAAATACAACTTAGATATTTTAATATAGTCCTTTATTTTCCCAAAAACTTTGTCAATAGAGAAATTACATGAATTTAAGATAAACCGTTATATTGGAGGTAGGCGTTAAAGTGGGCGTGTCACCTAAACTTTTTGGCACAATAATGACATTGCCTAGAGGGATATACGTAGCAAATTTTATCATCATACCTCTTATTTTGTCGGTTTTATGAGCTTTTAAATTTCATTAACGGTAGATAACGTGAAAAGTGGGCGTTATTGTAGGCGTGTCAAAGTTATTTTTGCTAATGAGTACAACTTGGATATTTCAATATAGCCTTTTATTATTCGAAAATCTTTATAAATATATGAAATAGAGAAATTATATGAATTTTAGGTAAAACGTTATATGGGAGGTGGGCGTAAAAGTAGGCATGGCACCTTAATTTTCTGGCACAGTAATGGCATTGACTAGAATTTTGTCCGTTTTATTAGGTTTTAAATTTAAAATATACTGAAAAATACACTGCGCGGTATAAATTTTCGTACATTTTTATCTAAAACTCCTTTCCTAATGCATAGATGTAAGAAATTTTTTGGGAGAGATATTGCTTTGACTCGAGAAATATATATTCGAAATTCATGACTGTACGTTAATGCGTTTGGACACAATTCCATTTTATTCGATGTTCGAAGGACACTGTTTTTTCTACCTACTCTTGCATTACGAGCTATAACTCACTTCCTAATATTCCGATTTAGCCCATTTTCCACAAACCTTGTCTATGAGAAAGATTCTGGCAAAATTTTAGCCCCCTAGCTTTTTCGGTGCGACCTCTATCGTGCTTTCAACAGACGGACAGACGGACGGACATAGCTAGATCGTCATCAAATCAAACCCTAATTCAGAATATATATACTTTATAGGGTCTAAAATGGATATTTCGATGTGTTACAAACGGAATGACAAAATGAATATACCCCCACCATTTTTTTGGTGGCGGGTTAAAGAAATAAACAGAAAAAAAAAAACCTTAAGACAAATCCTATCGCGTGAGGAGCTCCTTAAACTGTATGAAAAAAATATAAAACACATGCTTACATTTGAATAAAGTCGCTGACTAAATAGCTAGTCTATATTTTTATATTCTATGCCATGCAAATATTGAAACGAAAGTACTGACGGACTTTTGACAACTTTCTAACATAAACCTTTAGAAAGCTTTCGATGTTTTAAACAATTTTGAATAAATTCATAAATTATTT
Organism: Phyto melanocephala; assembly: GCA_941918925.1. NCBI lineage: Eukaryota > Metazoa > Arthropoda > Insecta > Diptera > Rhinophoridae > Phyto > Phyto melanocephala. The sequence continues at coordinate 128,417,256 of OW799233.1, read as the reverse complement.
TACAATTAATGAAAAATAATTAATAAATTATCTTCTTAAAAAAATTTTTATGAATTTCTTATCTATAGAAAATTTTATATAATTTCTCTATTTGAAAAATTTTTAGTTTAACAAATTTTTCGGAAAACCTTCTATTGAAAAAACTTTTTATTTTTATTTTTTATGTATAAACATATTTCACTAGCTCTCACATAGCTCGGCTATGTGACAATATGTAAAAAATTTTTTTTATTGCCTTAACGTTTATTGCTATTATATTTATTCACCAAATAGTTTAAGAACATCTTAAATGGTTCAAAAATAAACAATAGTAGGTATGTGTAAGTCTAATATTACAAAGTAAGAAAATAAAATTATTTCTTGCTCTCCCCAAAACTTCGTAAAAAGCACATAACTGAATTTGTCAGAGCAACAACGATATGTATATAACAAAATTTTTAGAAATTTATAAAATAAAAGAAAATTTTCTACAAATATTTTATTAATGGAAAATTTCGAATCAATTTTTAACTTAAAGAAACTTTCAAATCAATTCTCTTACAATAGATTTTTTGTTTAACTCAAAGGTTAAATTTTTATAAAACTCTGTAATAACTTCGTTTAAAATAAATCAAGATTTATTGTTTTAAAAACTCTTTATTAAAGACGCAATAAATCAAATGCGTTTATGAAAATTGCGCGAATTTCTAATATTAAAGTGTGAAAACTTTGTACTATAAAGTATTCACACAAATACACACACATAGCGAGTCTTGTTGTGCCTGTGTGGAGAAGAGAAGCACCTGATTTTTTATTTTTTAAATTTATACAATAAAAACATCTTTAAGCATGTAATTACAGCAAAAAAATTAAGGCACAAATAAAAGATATAATATACATGTAAAAGTATATTTTATTGTGGTATACCACATTTCTACCACAAACATATGTTGAATAAAACTCACACATACACCGATATGTGTTGTAGCAGCTGCTGAAAAATATTGTGAGAATCATTTAAATGTACTGTTAGGACCTTATAAGATACCGCACAGATAACTAAAGCTCTGCATTTTATTTTATAAATAAAAATGTAGACAGAAAGTAAAGAAAAAGAAAAACAGTTTGACTAGAAGAATTGAAAAAAGAATAATATATGTATTTAAAAACTAAATTTTTTAAAATTTTAATAAGTACTGAGTATAAAGGTAATTCCTTATAAATCAGATCAAGATATATATTTTAAATTACTGGTTCTCGATAAAGTTTTAAGAAAATTTATAAAATTTTAGGAAATCTTTTAACAAAAGCACCTTTACTCAAGGGTTTTTTTTTTTTTCTTATACAAATTTTTGATTAAAAATTATTCTTTATTTACATACATAATTATAGTGAAGTTTTGCCAAATGTTATTTATAATTTTATATAATTTTATTTAGTACGCAATTTTTTAATTTTAATGGTAATAATTTTCAATACCTATTGCTTCACGGCCTAATGTCCAGCTGAGTGTGTGCGTGTGTATTAGTGTTAGTTCAAATATACACAGAGAAAATAACAGGAAATACCTACCAAGAGATTTATAAAGAAGAGATAGCGAGAATAATAGAATTATATTTTTCTGCAAAATGAGAGTGAGCGAGTGAAAAATACAAAAGTAAAACATGAGTAAATATTTTTTTATAAAATAACAAAAAACAAATAAATATTTATGAAAATAACAACAGCTAGAAAATATTAAAAGCGCACACACATATACTTATGGAAACAGGTAAAACATATACAAATGTATGTATATGTATATAGAAATAAATAAAAATATCGATCACACACGCAAAGGTACGACAACAGAATAAGCAGGACATGAAAAAAGCCCTAGTAGCTTATATAGCAAAAATACAATGAAAACAAAAGCAATAAAATAATAATAATTACGCTGCAGCTGTTTTTAATTTCATAAGATATAGATCTTATTTTTCTTTAGATATGTTTTCTGCTGCTGTTTCACCTCCCAAAGCCTTTGTATTGCTAGAAAGTTATTAGATATTAAACGTGTTGTATTGGATAGTAACTGTAATTCTTGCCATATGTTTTACACACACACACTTTCACATATACTCAATTGACTTTAGAAACAACAATAAAAACTACTACGAAATAAAACTAAAATTGTTTAAAATATATATGAGCCCTAAGATATGCTAAGCATTTTTTTCTTTTTGTATAAATCAATTACAGTAGAGTTTATTTCCTGTAGTTTTTGAGTTAAACAATATAGACATATATTTGTTTATTTTGTTTTCATTTATTTCTATTTACTTTTGAATATTGATATTATGTATTTGCGTTTTTGCACACAAAAAAAATTATAAATTTTTTCCCAACAAATATTCAATACTTTTCTCACTCAATAAACTTTTTTTTAATTTTTTCTACACTTTTTTATGATAATTTCTTCCGTTTCACCAGAAACACGAACTGACCGCTACGAGAGTAAACTCACGTTAGAATAACACCCGGGATAGAATTTTGATTTTTTTTCTCTAGATTGTATTAAGGTTTTGTTTTAATAGGTCTGCTCCAGTCAACCCACAAAGCTGAGCAGGCTGCCACTTGCCTCAATCATCGCACTAAAACATGCATACACTTTCTACGTACATACTATCAACATTTAAAGCTCTTATTTAGTATAACAGTTCTTAAAGAATTTATTATCTCTTAATTCTCTTTATAAAAAAAAGCTTTTTCGTCGAAATTGTACTCTGACCACCGGCCGGAACTTTTTATTGGCTTTGATACCTTAAAATACCCCTTTTGTTGTGATTAAATTTCAGCTGTTTATAAGCTTACGTTGAAAGTTGTTCAGCTGACTTAATTTAAAAGAAATAAAACCAAATTAATATTAACAGGGTTTGTTAAAAAAAAAGTGTTTAACTGTAGGTAGACAAGAAAAATTTATTATCGACCTTAAAACTAAAAAATGTTGTCATTTCCAAAATATGAGTGGAGAAAAACAAAATTTTTGTAAAATATTTAATAAACTTTTAATTAAAAAAATTTATATTTTTCATTAAAAAGTATGTATTAGCATTTACAAAAATTAAATTAATCCATACAAATAAAACAAAGATTACCATTGTTAGCCAGAATTTAGTTAGCCTTGATAGTTCAACTGTTTTTTATTTTCTTCACTTATTTTAAACTAAAACTGGCAAAGTCTATAGATAAAAACAATTTTCTCTTTTTTCCCATTTATTTCAAGTTTAATCTTCATATCAGGGATGCAAAATTGGAACAGTTTTACTTTTTATGGTACTATTTAAACTCGAAAAGTACAGTAGTACACCAATGGCTTATTAGGTACATTATAGAAATCTTCCCAGTTTTAATAACTTTATATGGCATCTCATCATTGTTGCTGATGTTGAAATATTAAAATCTTACAAAGATCCAAATATAAGCGATTTCTGGGCTAAAATAAAAACTGAGGCAAATGAAATCATGATTCTAGAACTTACAAACATTGTAAAAGGAATACTATCGGTATCACATTAATCAGAATCTTTTATTACTTCAATAAAATAAAAACCAAATAGAGAAACAGACTACAAACTGCAATACCTTGCAAAGGACTTACTGAATTCACAAAACTGCAATTGTTATGATATAAATATATCAAGTAAGTTTTATTAATATTGTAACTGTCATCTCGTAATCAATTTAAAAGCCAGTGTGTATTGAATAATGACTTATTTTTTTATATTATGAATTGTTATTTATATTTAAGTAAAAATAAAGTTTAGTATATCTTTTTATATTCTTAATAAATCTAAATCATCGGCTTTTATTAAATTTTTGGAAACAGAGCAAAAAAAACTAAACATTAAATAAATCTTCTATAAATTCAGAATTTTTTATATACTTTCTAAAAATAAATAATTTATTGACAATTTTCTACAAACAAAGAAATTACTGGGCATTTTATTGAAATTTTTAGGCATTTATTTTAAATAACAGATATGTCTCAAATAAACCCGATAGAATATTTCCCTACAAGTTTTAACCCTATTTATCAACAACAACCTTAAATTTAATTTTAATAACAGAGATACCACAATTCTTTTGTTTAAATTTTAGTTTGCTATATTCGGCTGAGACGAATCAGATAATACCCTTCACCATCATGTACGTATGTGTAATGACCTCACCGTAGCATAGCCTAGGTTTAATATTTATTTTTATACGCCATTTTGTTTTATAAATTCCGACGCTATCTTTCATTTTAAATTTTTAACATAGACAAATGTATTTTACTTCTTAGTCGGTTTTTATTTGTAAATTTTAAGGAAAACATCAAAGTTCTTATATTTTGGTTATATCTTAGTTAACTTCTGACCGATTTGTTAGGTTTCTCAGGAGTAATAATAACCGAGGCAACGTCTTGAAATATTTTACTGCACGCGAATCCAAAAACTATATAAGAGAAAATTCATACACATACATATATAAAAAAAAATAAATTTTTCCAAATAATTTTTGTCTATAACTTTGTCGATTAGTAAGATTCGCATCTTACAATATCCCTAAAGGCATATCATATCTATAAATATTCACAAACGTGTCTATAAATTATCCTAGGGCTAAAGAATGTTAATTTTTGTAGTAAAAATATGGAAAAAAATAAAGACAGTCGTTCATTTTTTCATTTCATTTTTTAGAAAAACATAATTGGTAATTGGAAATAGTTCGAAAATTATAAAGAGTTTTAACCAAATTAACTATTTTTTTTTTTTGTTATTATTATTAATCGAATATATTTATTACTTTTATTAGTCTAACATAAAAAGGTAAGTGTTAAAAAGATTAATTATTATAACTAAAATTAAATACAAAAAATAGTAATAAAACAAAATGCATTATTAAAGCAATTGATGATTCAATAGCTTAGAAGGGGGACTTGCATTCCATCATAGCCTTAGCACAATACTGCGGAAATTGTATACACTGCAGCAAAATATCGGTAATAGACTGAAAAGGAACGAAATGCAATTTAATAATTAACGAATGTTTTTTTTTTTATTATATTTAAGTGACACGTTTTTCTTCATTCTTTTACTTACCGATAAACCAGGGATACAAACTACTAACACCATCAGAATAATGTAGATGCCAGCGCAGAAGAATGCTAAAATAAATGAGATGAACCAAAATACCAAAAACCAAAAAATAAACCAGATTGGATTGCCCATATTTGCTTAGTAGCTGATAAGAAAAGAAATATATAAAAACAAAAACGAAAGCAAAGGAAAAAATTTAGAAAAAAATAATCAAAAACAAGATAAGAAATTGTAAACAATAATAAATTCATTGTGCTGTTGTTGCAGTTGATTTTTTTAACCGGTATTAAGTGTTGTCAACATGGACAATGACAAAATGTAAATACCTACTTAGTTATTTATAAAAGATTATTTAATGTTTCAGAACTTGTTTAAAAGAAATAAATGATAGTTTGTAATGAATATTTTTTTATTGTAGATTTCGACAAAAACCACAAAAAATATTGTATGGAGTTTGACAATTTACGGAGTTGAAATCATTTTTTTAAATATGTAGTTTGACATACTCCAGAACACAAAAAAATAGTCACCTGGGCTGGCACCGCCACCTTGTATAAGTGTACCCTGCAAGGTATATTAAACTAGGTAGTCGTAATTCATCATACTATATTATAAAGATAAGTGTATGCCAACCTTAATCAATCGAAACAAATTGTAGTTGGACGACCAAAGTTCTAGACTATAATTCAGATGAAGTAAAAATACCCAACCATTTTTTCTAAATTGTTTTTAACACTTTTTAATTTATTATTTTAAGAGGCAAAGAGATTTCTTGTTTTATTAATTATACAATAACTACTCATACTTTTTTACTGATGCACTCATAATTTTAAATTTTATGAGCGTTTTCTTTCCAGATGTGTGTTTCAATCTACACGTTGTTTTGAAAAGGTTGTCTGCTTGAGACTGCCATCGTGAAAAAAAAAACTAAATTGTTTTAAAATTGCATGCAGTCTACGCCATTACTATTGATTTACATGACAGTATGTACTTAGTATGTGCTTGAAAAAACTTGAACATGTGGCTTCAGCTTAAGATACCATTATTTTTAACACAATACATATATTAATAATTTTTCGATCATTTTTTTATTATTAAGAGCTAATATATTAAAAATTATGGATAAAATTATTTATAAAAAAAATCGCAAAATTCTCTATTAACAGATTTATTAAAATTGATATATAAATATTTATTTTTTCGGATAAATTTTACATAAGAATAAAATGTATCTATTAAACAAAAGTTTTTCATTCAATTCTTTATTAATTATTTGTTTTTTTAAGACTTGCTTATAATTTTATGTTAAATTAGGCTCAAAATTCTCGCAACATCATTTTAAACTTAAAGACATAAACAAGTAAAAGTGCTATATTCGGCCGTGCCGAATCTGATAATACCCTTCACCATCATGTACACAGGTATAATCCAGCATCGTAGCTTAACCTATATATCATGTTATACGCCATTTTTCCTTATTATTTCCGACGCCATTCCTGATTTTGAATTTTTACGTAGTTAACTGTATTCTACTAGTCAAGCCCTTTAATTTGATACCCATATTTTTAAGGTTAATAAAATTTGATCGGCCATTTTGGTGTAGACGCCATCTTGGATTTTATATTTCTTGATAATTTACTGTATTCTACCTGTCACTGATACCAATATTGAGGGGGTTCAAGAAGTTATATTTTAAAATACCAGATTTGACCCATATATAAATTTTTTTTTTCCGCTATTTTGTAGTGTCGGCCATAGTGCTCATATTGCGCTAGTCAAGGCCTTTCAGATGATACCAATATTGACGCTTTCGGTTGTCTAGAAGCTGAAAAAATTGATTTTCGTTTGTAAATTTTTGGAATATATATTTTTAAATAAAAATTTTTGCCTCTAACTATACCGATTAAAGCCCGATTTATCTAAAACTTTTCACAAATATCTCTCTAGGCATATTATATCTAAAAATAGTAACAAAGGTACCTATAAATTATTCTCTGACTAAAAAATTTTAATTTTGGTGGTAAAAATATAGGAAAAATCAAGTAAGAGCGGAGAGGCCGTGCCGAATCTTATATACCCTTCACAACGTCTAGTCATGCAATAACAGTAGTTTGTATCACCATTCATCCCATATGAAATACGTACATACATATAAAAAAACATACATATATAAAAACATGCCATTGTAAAATTATAAAATTACGTATGTATGTATGTTAAAAAAAAATAAAAAAAAATTTTAAATAATTAAAATATATATAATAAATATAAAACAAAAAAAAAATAAAAAATAATTAAAATATAAATAATATATTAAATAAAAAATAAATTAAAAAAAAAACAAATAAAAAAAACTTAAAAAAATATATAAAAAAAAAAATTTTTTGGCTGGGATTCGATGCCATGTTTTCTCTAACCAGTATACACGTTTGTATGTATGTATGTTGTTGTTATACCCTTCACCTGTGGTGCACAAGGGTATATATAGCTTTGTCATTCCGTTTGTAATTTCTACAATTTTCATTTCCGACCCCATAAAGTATATATTTTCTGAAAGCTTATAAATAGGGGAGTCGATTAAGCTCTGTCATTTTTTTATTTTTTTTTTATTTTTAATATATTTTTTTTTGTAATTTTTTTTTGGCATGTTTTTTACATGTATGCATATTAGTATGTTGTTGTTGTAATTGTGTAAAAAAACGAGGTGGTCGTGGTTTTTTGCTCATATCTCAGAAAGTTATGGGGCGATTGTGCTGAATTTCAATAGCGATTCATTCCTGGATATTTCCAAGAGATTGATACCATATACAGATCTGAGGAACATATAGTTGCTTCTAAAAGTTGATTTCAACCAACACACGGACAGACGGACAGACGGTCAGGGCTCAATAAACTCGTCTATTCATAAGCTTTCAGAAAATATGTACTTTATGGGGTCGGAAATTAAAATTGTAGAAATTACAAACGGAATGACAAAGCTATATATACCCTTGTGCACCACAGGTGAAGGGTATAATTAAATTACATACATACATATAAGAATTCTAGTAAATATTTACTTGCAATCAACAATTAATTGACAACACTTGTATTAATTAGACGCAAACATAATTCTCTCCGCTCTTTTGATCACTTGTGAGAAAATTTACGTTGTTTTTAGTATTTTTTTTTTGTTTTTGTTTTTAAGAAAAGTATCTTGTAGTTTAATAGTACACAAAACAAATAAATTAAAATTCTTTATAGTAAATGTTTCTGTTTTTAATGCTGTAGATACATTTTAAAATACACACTAATTTATCTAAATGATATTTTTTATGGAAATGTTATTTTTAGTGCGTCGTGGCTACAAAATTTAAATTGAATGTAAAAACATTTAGACAAATGTTAAAATAGGTATGTTGTTAAATAGGCATTCAAACAACGTATTTGGTAGTCTAAACATATTAAATATTTTGGATATGAACAATAACAACTACCTACATGCCAAAAAGGGAAGTTGAAAAAAATGTTGGGTTAATTAAATTATATATGTACATACATAGGTACATACAAATGCATGTATGCAAGTACATATATACACTCATACATACATATGTTTCTGTTGATTTTGCCAAAACTTCTCAAGTTGAGATAAGAAAATTTTTGAATATTTTTATTTAAATAATCTAATAAAATTATTTTTAATTTTGCTTTCCAGAAAAATGTGAGAATTCAATGAAATATTTTTTTTTTCGATTAGTTTGCATTTATTCTCGCCTTGTCACTAATTATAAGATAAGTGCAATGACGTCAAGAAAAATCAATTTTAAACAAAATTCTTTTAATTGTATTTTTTTCTCTACTGAAATATCTGAAAACTCGAAATAAGTTGTTTTATCAGAAGTTCACAGATATGTTTGTCTAACGATAAGGTGACAATATCTTAGAAAGTGTTCAAAACAATAACTTCATATAAACAAACATATGTATATATATATATATGTATATACACATACATTTGTACATATGTATATAAAAATATAAATAAATACATATGTACATACATACATATGTATGTATATATCTCTGTAACTACATTTATAAAAAAATGCATTTGTCATACATTTAATGATCATGACACATTTTTTTAAACAACTATTTTATCACTAGAGACAATTAACCATTTTCGAAATGATAAGAGCTAAACAATTCGAGCTACATATTTATGTATGTATGTATGTATGTATTTATGTATGTAGATACACATACACATGTGTTTATATACCTACTTATCTACTAAAATGGGTGGTAACTAAAAAAAATTCTTAAACAATGATGACATCAAAATATCTATCAAATGTGTTTCACGCTCTATAAATCTTTAAGAAATTTGAACTAATAATTGCAGTTTTTAAATTTCGACGATAGAACACTTGTGATAGTAAAAACAATAGTTAATTGAAATAATAAACGAATAAAAATGCGCGTTTTGAGAACTTTTTTTCACACATATTCTAAAACCTTTTTTATAATTTTATCATTTGCTTAAAAGTAAACAGGTAGTTTGGTACTAAATATGTATTTATTTCACACATCTTATGCGATTTTCTAATTGTGCTTGCAAAAACTTGATTTTGTTTTATAGGTATTTAACTTGCTTTTGAATTGCACCCACTTGTTGGAGTAAAATATTTTTTAGTTCATATGAAAAAAAATTTTAATATATTTTTTAATATTTTTTTAGTTTTCGGATTAACGTCACCAAAAAAAAAGTCAATAGTAAAAACTTGGTAAAAGAAAGGTCACTGTACTTTTTATTTTGTTTCGTTTTTTGTTTGTTTAGAATATAAACAAATGTTGTTAACTTTAGGTCATCAATACAATACATTAAAAACACACTAACCTTATTTTTCTAAATATACAAAAACTTAAAAAAGATCTTAAACTTCCACGTCTTATTTCAACTGCTCAAAGTAACGCACTGATTGATCAAACAGCTATTACTGCAGTAAAGTGGATACTTAAAAAGAGATCCCCAAAAAGTGTGAGAGTGCTTTAAAAAATTTACTCTGATATCAGTGTTGCTTATATGAATAGAAAATATTTAGTCAACTTAACCAGAATTTTTAAAATTACACAAAAATATAAAGAATATGATGTTGTCCACGAATTGAAAAACAGTTAAGAGTAATCATTACCATAAATTGTAAATTTGTAAATAGAAATTGTGGTATTTTTGTAAAAAATCTGGTCAATACTTATAGAGATTTTGATGAGAAATGTATGTATGTGTTTCCCCTATTTTAGTGCTCTTCTCAGCAGTTTTAACAGAATCTAGAGATAAACTTTTTTTGATTGCATAAAAAGAATATAAAACTGAATAGCAAACTATAAAAAACTTTAAAAATATTATCTTCTGGCAAATGCTTTAATTTAATTGTAAAAAACTTTTTAGAATACTTCGGCAAAGTTTTTCCTTAGTTTTTTATATAAGAAAAGTAAATTCTCAACAATTGCACAAAAAAAATTAATATATATTTAAAATTTATCTATTTTTAGATAACCACACAATAATCGGCTACACTTTTTATCTGACTCAAAACCTGTAAAACGATTATGAACTATCGGTTTAGCCGACAATATTTTACACTACACCGCAATATAAAGGGTCCGCCATCAAACGTTTTTTTTTTCAACTAGTGCCTATAGCTTTGTGGATTAGTGGCCGATTTGTCCAAAATTAAAAATAGACCTAGAAAAACATGTGGGGGCTTCTACAAAGTGACGAAAATTTTTTATCAATATCCCTAGAAGCAAATCGTATTTTCAAATGTTTCTATAAATTATCCTAAAGCTGAGAAATGTTAATTCTTGTGATTTATTTGCTTGTATCTCAGCAAGTTATGTGGTGTTTGTGCCAGTTTTTAATTTATTTTCAAACATGAGGTTTTCTAAAAATTGATTTCAACATATAAATGAACAGACGGAAAGACGGACTTAGCAAAATCAATTTCTCTATCTATAGAGATAAAGAATATACATACATACATATAAAGTATATCTATTCTGAATTATTAAAGAAATCAACCTTTTGAAGCCCCCACATATACTTCAGACTCTTATCAATTTATCACATATGCTTTTGATAATTTTTTTACTATTGAAAACCAGTTACATACATACATACATACATACATACATACATACATACATACATACATACATACATACATACATACATACATACATACATACATACATACATACATACATACATACATACATACATACATACATACATACATACATACATACATACATACATACATACATACATACATACATACATACATACATACATACATACATACATACATACATACATACATACATACATACATACATACATACATACATACATACATACATACATACATACATACATACATACATACATACATACATACATACATACATACATACATACATACATACATACATACATACATACATACATACATACATACATACATACATACATACATACATACATACATACATACATACATACATACATACATACATACATACATACATACATACATACATACATACATACATACATACATACATACATACATACATACATACATACATACATACATACATACATACATACATACATACATACATACATACATACATACATACATACATACATACATACATACATACATACATACATACATACATACATACATACATAAATACATACATACATACATACATACATACATACATACATACATACATACATACATACATACATACATACATACATACATACATACATACATACATACATACATACATACATACATACATACATACATACATACATACATACATACATACATACATACATACATACATACATACATACATACATACATACATACATACATACATACATACATACATACATACATACATACATACATACATACATACATACATACATACATACATACATACATACATACATACATACATACATACATATGTACATATGTGGGCACATTACACATATCAGGGAAAGAACACAATTGGGCTGCAAGACTTGTTGACTTAATTCACATCTGCAATAAAGTTCATCGTCTCTATTATGTTATTTAAACCTTAATCTGGCCACTATTATTTAATTATTTTGTCAAATCTTGACAAAAAATTACATTTTTAAATTTTATTTTTCAATACACTTTATTTTCAACTGACAGAAATTTCAAAGTTTTTAAAAAAAATTATTATTAATTGAAAAAATGTTTTTAAAATTAATCTCTATATAAAGGGTCCGCCATCTTACGTTTTTTTTTCAACTAGTGCTTATTTCGTGAATGGTAACACTTAGCTAATGTCTGATTTGACAGATAATTAGATTTATCCTTCCGCTGAACGAATATGGTTGTGTATATGCTAGACATTGCTTTGGCCGATTTTGCCAAAAAAAATCATCTTTTCAGATGAAGCTCATTTTGATCTTGGCAAAATTGTCGCATTTGGGGCACAGAAAACCCGCACGCATACATTGAAAAGCCGATACACCCAAAACGAGTCACTGTTTGGTGCGGATTTTGGTTCAGAGGCATAATTAGGCCATTTTTCTTCGAAAATGAGCAAGGAGTGGCCGTAGTCAATGGTGATCGTTATCGGGCTATGTTGAACGAATGGTTTCAACAGGACGGCGCTACGTGCCACACAGCCGAAGCTATACCTTTTATTAGCATTTTCTAAAAGTTATTTGGCGGACCCTTTATAAAAAACTAGTTTGCTTTGTTTTATTGCGATTCTGGCCGAATACTTTTCCAACAGTTTCATCATTTTCAGGTCATCATCATTGTGGTTGTATAATGGGAGCTATTTCCAATAATAGATAGATAGAGGGATTTGGTTGAACATAAAATAACTTTTTTGAATTTTTTATTTTTTATTTTCAATAATATATCGGTATTTAGTTAGAAACATGAAAATCGAATTTCGGCCATTTAAGTTGAATTTGAGACATGAAAGAGTAATGCCGGAAAGACGTTTGCATTAGGGAAAGATTAAATCATAAATAAATTACAACTAAATACAATTGCTAGAGTTTTATTTTGGCCTACTTATTTGTACAAAATTTCAACGAAATACATATATTTAATTATTTAAAATATTACGTTTGCATGACCAGACACGCGGATGGTTTTATAAATCTCTTTGACCATGAAAAAAATATCGATCTAAGTCGATCGGTATACTTTGTAGTAAAGGGCCAATGTAAAACTACTGAACAGCTAAATGTCATCTGCTGCTGATCATACATTGGCGCTTCACTTAAATAGGGTTCTTTTTTTATTCATCAACACAAACACATTATTTCTTTTTAATTTTGTAAGATATAAAATTGTAGTTATTTTTGCAAAATGTTAGTTAAATACCTTATCAATCTCTTTTATCTATAAAAATATTTACTGACTTCTAATTATAAAATTGTTCGATTTAGTTTGGTTTTGTTCGAAAGCAATGCCGAGCTAATTACTAAAACTTATGTACATATATTCATTTTGAAGTAAAAATATGTAAATTGATTAAGAAAGTATGGGTATTTTTGGGAATTCATAATTCTACACATCAATGTGCCAAATAATAAAATTTTATCCTTCAAATAAGTGCTTGTTAGTAAAAACGTTGCGCTTATTTCACAGTAGACACAGCAGTTCGTAAAAGTCGTTTGATGGACAAGTTCGAGACTATCGATTATTTTAAGCAGCTAATAGAAAGCCTCCTGACATCATTTGTTGGCTAAAGTCATTATCTGTATTAGCTGCTTTAGCAATTAACTAACAGCAAACCGTACGTCAAAGAAACGCCAGCTTAGCAAACTATATGTCGGGACTAAGTATAAGAGCCAACTGACCCATGAAGATTATAACCATAGTCAACGGCGTTGTTAGGACTTAGTGGATTTCGAATATTTTGAAATGGGACCACAAGAAAGATTTATGAAAAACCACATTGTTGGTTACAGCACAGCCAAAAGCGAGCTTTACATCGCTTTGGTAAATAATTTCTTTACTCTTTAAACACATGCATTATGTTGCAATCGATTTAAACTTTTACATACCATCAGTTCTGCCAAATCTATATGTTACAGCCAGTGAAATTTAAAACTTGACTATTCGTTCCACTGTGCAAATAGGCGGCATGCATTTAAGCGATACATACATATATCCATACATACTTATGTACATACATAAATCTTTTACAAAAAGTCTATACGTGAGTTGTGATATGAGATCTAAAGACGAAATTAAATAGAGATTGTATTATCTCAGGTTTATCTTAAATTAGTGGCAGCATACATAAGTAGTATAAGAAATTGTATATTATTTGTAAAAAAAAAATCTAAAAAATCAAACAGGGTTAATATTCCCACCCCTTCTCAGTGAGTGTAAGGGTATATATAGGTTTGTTATTAAATGTGAAATTTTTACAATTTTCATTTCCGACCCCATAAAGTATATATGTATTTTCTGAAAGCTTACCATCTGTCCGTGTGTATGTTGAAATCAACTTTTTGAAGCCCCGTCATCGCCTGGACCCGCATAAAGTATTAAAATATTGGAAATATTCGAGTGTAGTTCGGTATTGAATATCAAAAAATCGGTACATAAACAACTGAGACATGAGGTAAAAACCACGACCACGTTTTTTCACAACAACGTACATATGTACATACAAACATGGTATACTGGTTAGAGTAAACGTGGCTAAGCCAAAAAAAATTTTTTTATTTCATATATTATTTATATATGTTTTTTAATTTTTTTTTTTATTTGTTTCTAAAAAAAAATAATTTACTTTTTTTAATATATTTTTTTTTTAATTTTTTTTATATTATTTATATTTTTTTAAATATTTTTTTATATTTTTTAAAGTTGTTTTTTAAGTTTTTTTTAACATACATATGTAGGTAAATTTATAATTTTACAATGGGATGTTTTTATATATATATATGTATGTTTTCTATATGAATGTACGTATTTCATATAAGATGAATGGTGATACAAACTATTGTTATTGCATGACACGTTGTGAATGTAGGTATATAGCACTCTTACTGGTTTTCTTTATTTTTCGTTGCGCTAAAACAACAACATAATGGTTTGTTTGCAAATGTATGTACTTTTAAAAGAAAAAAATAATATTGTCATCCGATATTCCGAAATACTACTCCAAAAAAAGGCATAACAAAATTCGCTCTAAAAATAAAATTGATTCGATCTCTCAACTAAAGTCTGTGACAAACCTATTTAAGATACGAATTTGCACAGGAAGCTACATTACGTCGAAATTGCGTTTAAACTTTACTGGAAACTATAATAAAGGCTTAACTGAACCAAAATAACAAAACACACACATTCATACACATATCACTATAATGTACATGTGTATATGAAATCTTTGGAAATTGCAAAAATTACGGCGTTTTTCCTCAACTGGACAATGTCTATTAGTTTGTTAACTGAAGACAACTTTTTATAGCAACCAAATGTTTCACATAAATCTCTAGGAAAAATTATATTTCCATAACCATTACTGCATCTTTTTTCGAAGTTTTTAATACAAAAATTAAAATTTTTCATCTTTAAAATAATTTACAAATATTTTTGTTATTGCATATGTATGTATGTACATATGTGTGTAAAAAATATACATACTTTTCGTGTCATTCGTGAAAAATCTTGAACCAACCGATTAAGAAACGAAAAGTAAATCAGAGAATTTTGAAATTCTACAGCTTATAATTAACTTTTGGACATGATTGTAACACCAAACTGTTTATTATAGTTTCAAGTATTATTATTGGATGACACCGCTAAATGGGTATATAACTGACAAAGATATAAGCACTAAAATACAAGTCTCTTGTATTTTTTTTCTAACACTTTTACAACAAAAATCTATTTGTTTAGGCTCAATGCAATTGGCATTTTTGTTTCTTAAATATTAACGGCCATGTTCATTAATAAATTTTAAATTTATCAAAGATTTGTAAAACGAATCAAAATAGTGTCAGAATTTTTTTCTGCCGTTTAATCTGCGTATTAAAAAATATTTATGAAGTGCATTTGACCTTAGACCTTGTATTGTTAGGTATATTGTATATGTATGTACATATGTATATAAAAATGCATTTAATTTTTTTTGTAAATTTTTTTTTAAATTGCAATACTAATTACTTATTATAAAATTTTTGTTATGAAAAATTTCTAATAAATCTTTAATGACCTGTTCGGTAAAGTCTAAAGGCTTTTATTCATAAAAAGAATAAAATTTATTTGAAATAAAATACATTTCAAAGTCATTTTAAATTTTATGAATGTACGGGTATAATTTTTAAAAATTTCTAATTTAAAACAAATCATATAAATTTTAGTTTTAAAGTGACTTTTAGTAAAATTCTACAATTTATTCAGAAAAAGTCAGTTTTACATTTGATCCTTATTAGCGGTGATAATAAGTCTTTGCAATCAACTTAAATTAAGAATTATGATGTTAATTTCTTTAATCTGTCTATTTTTGCCTACTTTGTTAAATGACAAAGTGTCCTTTCGTGCAAATAATATCGAATGTCACTTATTTCTTTTTTTTTTTTTGTTCAGTTTCCTCTGTAACATTGTCAAAATCGCTTTAATTTGCTTTCGATATCATGAGCTGGAATTGCTACAAATGAAATGAAAAATCAAACACTTTTAAAACAGTGAATTTTTCATTTGCATTTGTATTTCAAAGACGATCAAGGAAGATAAAATCCAACATTAATACAATTCATTTCTCCAATTTCCGATATGCATTAATGAAAGAAAGAGGCAAGAGTGAAGATATTTTTTAATCACTGCGGCTCAATATAGTTCTCGGGGTGGTGGACCTCGTGGTCTTAGAACTGTGTTTAATAGATTTTCTCCGGGTTGATTTTTGGGACGAGGTGTAGGTGTCAATGATCTAGTATGAGGAAGAGATTCTTCCTTCTTTTTGACAGCAGAGGTGGCAGCACGACGCTCACGAATTTTCTCTTCCATGCGAGAGGGCACCATGAAACAATTCGATTCACGATAAATCGGTTTACGACGATCATTCCAAGGAAATTCCCATTGTATAGGCTTAAAGTCGCGACGCCAAGGTCTGCGGGGCTTAAACCAAAAGTCGCAGGTCCAATCTTCTTCACCATCATCGTCCGCATCGCTTAAATAAAAAAATTAAAATAAGCACATTTACATATAGAGAAAATAAAAAGTTTAAATTTTCAAACAAAAAACAAACTTACCCTCTTACGTAGACACGAACATAACGACCGGATTTCCTAAATAGTTCCAAGGCTTCATTAAATGTTAGTTCCAATGCCGGAGTATCATTGATTTGCGTTATCTCATCGCCGATACGCATACCTGCACGACGAGCCAAACCAGTGGGTGTAACATTGACAATTGTTAAGGGTTCAAATTGATCGACACCACCCGAAACCTCTATACCCCACATTGAGTCTATAAAACTCATCACACGACGATCAGTTTCCAACGTATACGTGATACGCAATTGATATTCAACATTATCGAACGCATCCGAGGTATTTTTGGGAATTCTAATTTTTGAATCAAGCATTCTAAAATAAAAATTTATTCACATACACTTAACAATTTTAATACCGATTACATAATCTTCTCCACACACCTGTATTTTATATTTTAAGGACTGAAGAAATATACACTAAAGTCAATTCAACAGCAGAACAAACTGATCGCCACCGGAAGGATTTTGGCTCGCAGCTGCTAAAACTTTTTAATTGTATTTTGTTACACGATAAATCGCTAGTTGCAGGCGTAAGACTGTACAACAATTCGATTAAAATTCAATTAAACTATCTATTGTTTTGAGGTGGGTGTTTTTATACTCATTTGTATGATTCTGTTGCGATCGATATTCTTAGTGATCATGACAATACATTGACAAATTCATGGTCAAGATCTTTTCCGATTTAATTGTCATCAAAGGCATGCAACGTCATTGATTTATTTTCATGTAAAATTTAAAAAAGCATCATTTGCCAAGTAAATTGTTAAATTCTCAACAAAAACTACAAGTAAAAACGATTTTAAAATACTCTTTTTTAAGATTTCAAATTGTTATAAAATTTTGGTGAGGTCTTCAGAGAACATACGTGATGGTTATTGGTTTAAAAAAATTGGTCAGTGCCACGCCCCACATAATAAATTTTATCTTTAAACTTTCATTTCTACGCCAACAACGCTTAAAGGTAAATGGGCAATGCCTCGACCATAAAAATATAATATTAATCTTTTTACATACACATATGGAGTTTACGGAAGAAAGCGTTCTAAAAGTATATATGTAAATAAACTTTGCTAAACAAAAGTTTACTAAATGATTCAACACGGCACATTTTTATCCCAGTTAGCATGCGGATGTCGTTGTGGACAAATACACTCATACCCCGGTTTGCGTCGCTAATTGGTCAGCTAATTGGCTGAAATGATACAAACCGAATCGGAGTTTTCCTTACATTTGTATTAACTTTCATTTAATTCGTTAGTTAAAAAAATTGTTTTTTCAATAGAAAATACAAATTTTTTATTAATATTTTTGTAATAATAGTTTTTATTAAAATAAAAAAAATAACAGTTCATGAAAAAACATTTTAAAAAAAATTTAAGATTAAAATTAAAAATAAGAAATTCGTAGAACATAAATTAAAAAGTAAAAGTCTGCTAGCGTCTCTGGAACAAATGTTTTTTATTGTAGAACGAGCTAATCCCAAGTTTCTTCCAATATCAAAAGTTTCCTTCTCTAATTTAAATCGCTTTAAAATATCCAGTTTTTGTTCTAAGCTTATTTGCTTTTTTTTTGACTCATTGGGCCAATTCAAAGTAGACTCTCATATTGTACTATGTCATATAATTCATATTAATATGACTAGTGACTTTGAACACCTTTTGTTAACAAATTATGTATTTAATAAAAGAAAGAAGACAAAGAGATGACGCTGTTAAAAATTGTATGTATACAGGAAAGAAGAAAATAGAAAATATTCTCTCTGAGAGGGGAGAAGCGAAGAAATTCTCTCTGAGAGACAGTATGGTTAAAAGTATACATAGGAAACAAATGTGTAAAGTCATATTATTTTTTTTGTATGGAAATTACTAACAAAAATTTTATGCATGCATAAAATAATATGAAATAGCACAAATATGACTGATATGCAACCACTTTGAATTGGCCCATTGTTGCAAAATATTTAGGTTAAACTTCACTTCAACAAATGCAATTTGAAACTCCCAACGCATACAAACTTGAAGGCAACTATCACATACAAAATAACATAAAAGGCCTATTACACACGCATACTTGTCTTAAGACATACCAAATCTCACTGTGTAAAAGCATACATACATATCGCACTTGATCAACAAGAGGGTATTAACTCAAAATTTTTAAAATATCACTTTTTTCAAGAAATCAGCAAACAACATCAATATCTATCTACTGTAAAAATTTCAACGTATTCCGTTTACTCTTTCATCTCGAAAACCACTTTTGAGACCATATTCATGATAATGTAGTGATTACCTTTATTTCAACAAAAAGGTATTATTTCGAGTTAATTCGAAAGTTGAAATAGGTAAGAATCGTATATTTTCATAAAAAAGGTATTATTTTGATTTGAGCCTTTATTTATGTTAAAAATAATCAAACTGTTTTATTTATATTTGGTTGTATTTTGAGTTGATACTATTTTTTTGATAAAATTTGTTTTATTCTATAATTTTAATTCGAAATGTGACTCTTTTTATGAAAAAATTTTTCAAATTTTTTTTGAGTTGTGACCCTTTTCATGAAAAAATGGTGTTAACTCAAAAAATTGATTTTTTTGCAATGATTAGTAAAATTTAAAACAAAAACAATGAATATATATATTTTCAAATGGAATTTGCTTCCTATGGTATATTTGAATTTTTAAATTCTGTTAAAATGTGGCCACAAACAGTTTTTTGACTCTACTGAAAATTCAAAAATTTTGAGTTAATACCCTCTTGTTGATCAAGTGCGATATATGTATGTCGAGTATATTAGACATGTATGTTGGTTTTCAAAAATTTTTTAAAACCTGGGACTCAATTCTCGTTCTGTGAAACTGTGAAATGAAAAAGTTTTTGCATAGCAAAGGTTATGGTGGCACCATATGATATTACACACAAAAACTTTTCATTTCATAGTTTCATAGAACGAGAATTGATACCCTGAGTTTGTCGCATACCAACATACTCGTCTCTCTAATATTATTTTCTGGAAAGAGTTTATTGAGAAATATAAAAGCTTCCCACAATTGTGGCAAATAAAATCAAATCTGTACCACAACAAACAATTGAAAATTAATGCATACAATGCATTAAAAGAAAAATTAAGTGAAATAGAAAAAAATTCAACTATTGACAACTTTCCGCTTCATTGCCATGTTTTCGCCGTCAGCGTTCGACAGTGTAATAGCTAAACCCAAAGTATGCCATACACATGTCTTAAGACAAGTATGTGTGTCTAATAGGCCTTTAAGACTTAGACGGGAAATCCACTTTTTTTCTATTTTATCTTTGTACAAACATTTTCAAATTAACTGCGCAAATCGAAGCACTATCGACGCAACTTCGAAACCATGCGACGCAAACAGAAGCAAAATCGACGCAACATCGAAATCACGGAAATTTAAAAAAAACGCAACTTCGAAACGACACAAACCGGGGTATGAGTGTACTGAAAAGTGTACAAACGAAGACGATAGAAAGAATAATATAAAAATATTGCACCAACAACAAAAAACTATTACAACAAACAATGGTAAAAAATATATTTTTAAATATTTTTAGGGCCAGCAATGCAGCCCGATACGGGTTCTTCTACTATGTCCTCTTAATATTTATAATAAATAAAGTTGACTCGCGGTAACAAAAACACTGCCTTTCGTGAACACCGGATAACATGAATATATTTTTTTTTTTACACTGACTATGTAGCGTGAACACAGTGAAAAAGCCTTATAACGTGAACAAGTTTTTCGGTTATCCAAATCGTTTGCATAAAAAGGGGTATCCCCGTAAACGACTGCTTAGGATTAGTTTAGTACGCGCTGCTGATTTAGCATGATCTAATCTAAAGTTTTTCGTGAAAAATGTCGCAAAAACTAACAAAATTCTTAAGTTAAACTTCTTGTGATTGGAATGGCAAAAAATCCGCGCTCATTTAGAAATTTGAATCTCCTGTGTCCTACAATTGCTCCAAATCGTCATGGATGACAGCTGCCATTTTTTAAAATTGGTTTAACCATTAATGGACGCTATTGGCTATTTAAATTCAACTTGGCAACGCCTTGAACAGAAAACAAAAGCAAAATGCAAGAAGATATCCCGTTAGCCTTTTTTGAGAGAAAGAATTTGTTGAGCAATTAAAATTTAAAAATTAAAATATATTCAAAAACAGGTAACACATTTTTTAAATAAATTTTAACGTACATACTTTTTTTCTTAACAAAACATATATATGTACATAACAATTCGAAATGCGTAATATTGTTTTAATTATTCCAACTTTTAAAAAGGGTATTTTAAATTGTTACACACACTTTCTCTATCTCTCATTGCTTTGTTTTTTATACCTTTAAGCAAAGAGCACTATTTACAAAAACAATTTTTTTGATTCAACGCGCATAATTGTTTTGCTTTATTACATACCTCATACATTTGGATTGTAACTTTAAACTTTTAGTAGTATCTTTAAACGCTTAAGACTCCTAATACCAAGTCGATTTAAATAAAATCTAGATTCAGTACATATATGTATATATAATATATGTTCTAATTGATTATATAAGGAGCATAGAGCCTCAATAAATTTGTTGAACATATTCCTGTCTTGTGCCAGCGCTTTCACTTCACCCCAAGTTATTTGCATTTCGGCCACTTCTACATCAATTTGCCTTCTCCACGTTTGAGTTGGTAGTCCTCTTCTTCGACTTCCTTGCGGGATCCAGTCTATAGCATTTCTTGTGATGTCGTTCCTTGATCTTCAAATTTGTTAAAATAGACGAATCTCTTGCAACGTTAAGTTCAACTTTCTTTGTACCATTATAATGGGGTAACGTACTGTTCCTCGGCTCCAAAACCAAATTTCTTTCTATTCCTTTTTCTTTGTAAATGTAGTACAATAAATCAGCAAAGAAAGCCGGTAAAAAGGAAGGATGAAGGACTAGGTATTAAAAAAGTTACAAAACTTAAAATTTTAAAAAACTTAAAACTCTTAAAAGGAAAGCTTTATTTTTATAAAAAAAAAATAGTTTGCAAATTTCTTCACAAATTTTTTTTTAGAATATTATCCATACATACTTACATTTAGCATAAAATACGTTTGTTTTATTAAGTGATCATCAAATTCATTTTTATTAATTTACAACTTGTTAAAAATGCATTTTGTACGTCCATAAATATTCTCACTTTTTCTCTAACCAAAAATAAAATATAAAATACCTACAAATAATAATTCTGTGGCAATAAGGGAAAACTGCTTATGTTTGTTTTTATTGCCTTTAAGGTAAATACTATTATAAGAATTCTGTGTTGCATAAATTAAAAGGAAGTTTGGTTTCTGTATATTTAGTCAAAATGTTAGTTTAAATAAGTTATTCTTTCAAATATTTTCCTTTGAAAAAATATAGACAAAAAGTTTTTACGCTATAACTTCCTAAAAGTTGTCCAAAATAGTTGAAAATTCACCTGAGGATAGTTCTTAGTTGCGGGATTGCAATGGTGCCATTATATAAAAGCTTATGTCGACTTAAGCAGTTATTACTTTTTGCCACATAATTTCGACTGAAACGTAATTTTCTAAGCAAACTTTTATTAAGTTTTCAATAGGGGTTTCCCTAAGGCAATCAGTTCAATTTTAACATATACAATTTATTTATTTTTTAGATTAAACAAAATAAATATGGTAAAATGGAGGATAAGAAATAATATGAAAAACATAAATTTCTTTTTTTTTTTACCATTTTGTATGTTTTTGAGAGCGTTTATTTATTTGGAATTTTTTTGTGGCATTTGTTTTTGTTGCTTTAGATTTTCTTAAGTCTTATTTAGATTTAAACAGTACTAATGAAGAAACTATTCGCGATGTAGTAACACAAAAATGGCTAAAATCGATAAAATCGCCCACTGTAAAAATAAAACAAAAATTTGTTTTTACTAATAAAGGAAAATGTTAATCAAATAAATGAATGTACCTTTACTTTAGGATATTCATTCATAAATATAGTTATAATTCCGACGTAGGGCAGGAACCCTCTGGCACGACCTACGATATCCTTTTTCGTCAACCACAGCTGGCCAGGAGCATATAAACCTCGATCGTCGACATTGTTATTATCACCTTTAGTCAAGAATTTAACAGTACCATCTTCCCTAAAATTTGGTATATAAAAAATACTAATATGATGTAAACTCTACACATTCGTTCCTTCTACTTACTTTTCATGCAATTTAATTACACGATGTACTATCGGTATATCTCTGCCCTCTACTTTGAAGACAACTATTTCACCCACACGTACTGGTTCCTCTTTATAGTTGGTAAGAAATAAAAGATCTCCTCTGTGGAAGGCTGGTTCCATACTACCACTCAATACTACCACTATGGGTGATTCACTGCCCGTTACCACCATTAAGCCCTTCCAGATCATTAATGCGGATGAGACAATCATAGCAAAACTCAAGAACTGATAAAGGGACTAAATATAAAAATAAAAGTACATTTTAGTCTTGCTAATAAAAAGCTAACTGCCACATTGAATACACGTACACACTTGGGGTGTAAACATTACTTTAACTTTTGTTGAGCAAGTCAATATGTGTATATGGCACGTTTAAAAAATTGTTTCCAAAAACACTTACCTGCCGTTTATTCATGCGCTTGAAATCCTGAACCATTTCATCAATTTGCAGTGACTCAGCTATACCCATTTCGTTGTTTATTTATTAAAGAAATGCTGTCTTAAAACTTGGTATTTTTTCTAAGGAATTATAAAGTTTTTCCAGGCTTTTTGCAAACTTTCTGACTTGTAAGAAACCGCTTGTTTTTATACCACGTCAACTGACAGCGTTGCCACCATCAAAATTTTTCTCAACTACACATAGTTGTATAATCAACAAATCACAATAAGTTAGGCCAGAAAACATATTTATGTTATGGTGTTGAAACTATGATACAAGATCTGATATGTTTGCTAACCCAAAGAAGGCGAATATAAATGAAATGACTAATAGAGAAGACTACATGCCAATAGGCTTAATTAATTTAGAATCAATATGGATCTTTTATAAAAGTTAGATTTAAACTCATTCAAAATTTCAAGAAACTATATTAAGCAAAGACATGTTTGAAATTTATATAATCCACACATAACTCTCGATGGTCGATGGAATGAAACAATAAGAGGCTTACGAGCTGTTAACGCCAAATCGCGAAAAAAAATTTTGAGGTATTTTATATCACATTAAATAATTATACTCATGTATTTATTCTTATTTAAATTGTGTATTAATTTAAAAATCTTATTTTGTTTAATTTAAGCAAGTATTAAGAATATTTACGCTTGTCAAAATATGTTTAATGTAAACGTAGACTAAGAAAATTGTACTAAAAAAAGTTCCAAGTATTACTCAACTCTCGATTGTACCAAATTTGGTACACATGACATAATTCAACTATTGTAACTGGTCACAATAAAAAGTCAATTACTGTACCATCAGCTGCTTTTCACAACCTTCAGAATATTGCACTTAACACAGATGAATTTTTAAAATTCTTAGTTTTATTAATATAGTATAAAATGGGTGATAATAAATTATTAGATACAAATCAAATTGTCAATGGGCTAGCAGTGCTATTGTCATTTTTCGTTGGTTATAAGTATGCCCTAAAAAGAAACGATATCAAAGAAAATGTGGCTGGTACAGAAGTCATTGAACAAGGGGCTTCCGGATTCAGTGATACAAAAGAAGCGGTAAGATATTTAAAATATACCTATTTGTTTTGACCCATTCTAATGTATGCATATGATATTGTTTTTTTTAAGACTTATTTCACCATAGGTTATTTAAACAAATTCTTTTTTTTTAGCTTTACACTAGCTTTAGTTTCCACTACAAAATGGTTTTAGTCGTTCGCAACGATCTAAAAATGGGCAAAGGCAAGGTTGCTGCCCAGTGTGGTCATGGTGCTGTTGGCGCCTACCAGAAGGCTGTTAAAAATATGCCCAGCGTCGTGAGAGCTTGGGAAAATTCAGGCTGTGCTAAAATCGCTTTAAAAGTTGAAAGTGAAGCCGAAATGATGGCTATAAAAAGAGCTGCTGAGGCCAGAAATCTTAATACCTGCCTAATACGTGATGCTGGCCGAACACAAATCGAACCTAATTCAAAGACTGTTTTAGCTATTGGACCTGCAGCTGTTGAAGCTATAGATCAGGTTACCGGGCATCTCAAATTATTGTAAAACATTATGTGACAATTTTTCATACTTTATTGTAAGTTTAGAGTTAAAAACTAATTTTTTTTACTTTAGAATTTTCAAATAAAAACGTTTAATTCATTTATTAAAAGCAGACGTTCTTAATTATAGTAGATACTACTATTGTCAAAAATTTGTGGAAATATTTATCGAGAAAATTGGGTTACTTCTCAAGGTCAGTTTTTGCTTGTTATGCACAAATTTCTCATGAATTCCAATTTTAATTAAAATTGATAATATAGGGATTCGTTCAAACATTGCTTTTTTAATGTGCTTGTAAGAGTTTATAGGGTGTTGGCCTTCTCGTTGTCTAGTAAAAAAAGTCGTAATATAGTTTTTTATTTGCCAAATGGCTACATGTATTACAAAACAATCTATAAATAAAAGGTCTCTTTCAAATGAGCAAGGATTCGTTAAGATTTTTGAACCACTTTCTAGTGCAGTTATTTCAACATTGTGTTGTAATCATGTTGATTAGCTTCATCATTATCAGAAAAACTTTGCATGGATAAGAAATCGGCAGGATTAATATTAGGATCTATATATGTTGAGTAATCTGATGGAAGAAAAAAAATCATGTAAGAAAAATATTTTTTACAAAAGCTTGCTTACCTTCAAATATTTGTGTTGGTTCAATCTTTATTTCAGTTTTTATAAGCAAATCGTTAATTAGACCGGAATTACCTTGTTTACCCTCGTTCAAGCAACTCGCTGAAAAGTTACTGGTACTACCTAGAAACATATAAAACACAAATTTCAAAATGTTACATTTATTTGGGTTTATTGGCAAACAAAAGTCTACGATAATTTTCTATAATTATAAACGTTTAAACAACCAATGTGTTTTGACTTTAAAGTATTTGCTTACATTAATATTATAGGTAAAACAGCTTTTAATTTCGGTAAAAATAAAATTTGAAAATATAGACAATCGCATACCGTTAGTTGAAATGCATAATTATACATACATAACACAAACAACTAAAATTAATATTTTAACATGTTTCCGTATATCTTGTCAAAAGACATTAGGTCTTATTTTTACATTAAATGTATAAAAGTTAAAATAAAACAAATATTAAGAACCATTATTTCTGTATTTGCTTTTGTAAAATTGTTTAAAGTTAGCGGGCTTATACATTTTATCTATCGGTATACTTACTAGGTATATATTTTTAATTGTTTAGAGGAAATACCCACATGTATTATTAATAGAATACGAGAAATCTATTTCTGAACAGATATCTGGTAACTCTTGTTTTATTATTGGCTGTTCAACCGTATCATCCGAATGTAACAATTTTTTGCGATTTTCATATTTTAGTCTAATTCTATTAAGCTTTCTTATGTATCGTGCTTTCCGACGTTCTTCAATTCGATATTCTTCATTGGATCTTTTCAATGCTAACGCTTCTCTATTCCTCTGGCGATCCAATTCTGGATTTTTTTCACGATATTTAGCTTGAGCTTCCCGCACTTTAAGCCTGCGTTGTTTTTCCGATTGCTTTTTGAGTCGCGGCATTATTTAATTTTGAAAAAAAAAACCAGAGTACGTGAAGTTGATGATGAAGCTAAATTTAAGTGAACTCAGGACTAGTTTGATTACTCAGAATTCTTATTGAAGATAAACTGTTTTGTCATGAAATTTATGTTTTCCAAAGAACAATTTCCTATAGACCATCCTCTCCCAATTTACTTGCATTATTAATGTGAAACAACGAATCACCTTGATGTGCCAGGTAAAGGTTAGAATGGTTTCGCGGTATGTTGATGATGTCGAGAATAGTTTCTGTTGCTTTAAATCGAGATTCATAAAATAAAAAAGGTTAAAAATCTAGTTTATAAAGGCACCTCCAACCAACTAAAAAAAAAAAAAACATAGTGATAAAATTTCAAAATAAGTAAATTTAAAATAGTTTTTGAGTTATAGAACTCTGAACGTACAATGCAGACTTCTTTTTAATGTGCCCTATTTATTTAATTAGTTTTTTGGGTACTTATTTACTATATTGATCACGAACTGTCACAAACTAATATTTAATAATATTGATACACGTGCAAGCAGAGACCTGCGCCGATTAGTTTGATCGACGGCGGCTGATAACAAAATGGCGCCGCGGCGGATGAAGTCGGCTGAAAGCCGACAGCTAAGCGGCTAGCCATATTAAAAAACTTTCTTAAAGAATTCAAACAATTAAAAGCTGTCATATTTTTATACCCTTCACACAGCGAAAAATTTCTACAATTTTCATTTCCGACCCCATAAAGTATATATTTTCTGAAAGCTTATGAATAGGGGAGTCGATTAAGCTGTGTCAATCTGTCCGTCTGACCATGTGTATGTTGAAATCAACATACATGGACCCGGATGAGGTATTAAAATTTCAGAATTATTCGGGAGTAGATCGGTATTGAAAATCAGAAACATCGGTTCATAAACAACTGAGATATGAGCAAAAACCCACGACCACCTCGATTTTTTTTCACAAAAACAACATTACAACCAGGGATCGAAAATAACAGTTATTTTGGAATTTTAAAGCAAAAAAAGCATTTAGAAGTAAAAGTCGTAAAACGGATTCAAATATACCATATTGATCCTTATGCATTAGTCAATCATAAAATATGTTGCTTTTTAAAATTTTGATTTTTATTTTTTCGAGCAAAAATAAAAGTTATTTTTTGATTTTTATTTTTTCGAGCAAAAATAAGTTATTTTTTGATTTTTATTTTTTCGAGCAAAAATAAAAGTTATTTTTTGATTTTTATTTTTTCGAGCAAAAATAAAAGTTATTTTTTGATTTTTATTTTTTTGAGGAAAAATAAAAGTTATTTTTTGATTTTTATTTTTTTCGAGCAAAAATAAGTTATTTTTTGATTTTTATTTTTTCGAGCAAAAATAAAAGTTATTTTTTGATTTTTATTTTTTTTTTTTTGATTTTTATTTTTTTTTTTTGATTTTTATTTTTTCGAGCAAAAATAAAAGTTATTTTTTGATTTTTATTTTTTTGGGCAAAAATAAAAGTTATTTTTTGATTTTTATTTTTTCGAGCAAAAATAAAAGTTATTTTTTGATTTTTATTTTTTCGAGCAAAAATAAAAGTTATTTTTTGATTTTGATTTTTTCGAGCAAAAATAAATTATTTTTTTGATTTTTATTTTTTCGATATTAAATATTATTTTGAATGTAACGGTAAAGACGAGTTTTTAATAACTGTACTCGAATTTGTGATTTCTCATTTTTATTGTCAGTGATTGTTTAATATCGTTACATACTACTCTAAAAGCTCCAAATAACTCCTCTCATTTTTATCAATTCGTTTTGCTTAGAAATTTAAAAATGTAGGATGATTTACTAAATACCTGAACAACTTCGTAACTCAGGCAAACCAGCGCCCACCATTGATATAGAATACATAGTATACAAAAATGTGAGAAATCACAAAATATGTGATCATCATGGGAATTTTTTATGAACATTAAAATTAATATTTAATATTAACTTAATTATTGTAACACGTACATTTCGTTAGAAAATAAATTTTTTTTGTTGCTTAAAAAAATAAAAATCAAAAAATAACTTTTATTTTTGCTCGAAAAAATAAAAATCAAAAAATAACTTTTATTTTTAATCCATAAAAATAAAAATCAAAAAATAACTTTTATTTTTGCTCAAAAAAATAAAAATCAAAAAATAACTGACTTGCGCAAGTGTTGTGTTTATAGACAAAAGGGGTAAGGTCGGGTTAAGAGGAAGAAATTTGCTCATATTTGAGTACACACTTGCCTGTACTCGGCAAGTACGAGCAAGTTTTTGTTGAGAAACCAAAAAAAAAAAAAAGAAATAAAAACAAACAAGAGTGCTATATTCGGCCATGCCGAATCTTATATAGCCTTCACAACGTGTAGTCATGCAACAATTGTTTATATCACAATTTATCTCATATGAAATACGTACATACATATAAAAAACAAACATATATAAAAACATCCAATTGTAATATTATAAATTTAGTTTACTTATGTGTCTAAAAAAATAAATTAAAAGAAAAATTAAAATAAAACAATAAAAATTTTAAAAATATATAAAATAAAAAAAATTTTTTGGCTCACTCTAACAAGTATACCACTTTTGTATGAATGTGTAGATAATTGATAATGTAGAAATTTCAAACGGAATGACAAACCTATATATACCCTTTTTCAATGTGTGAAGAGTATAATAAGTAAAAGAGAACGAAACTTGGGCAAGTCAATTGCTGAGTCTGAACATGAAAGCAAAGTGTCGAATCTTATATACCCTTCACAACGTGTACTCATGCAATAACAGTAGTTTGTATCACCATTCATCCCATATGAAATACGTACATACATATAAAAAACATACATATATAAAAACATCCCATTGTAAAATTATATATATACGTATGTATTTAAAAAAAAAAATAAATAAAAAAAAAATTTAAAAAAAAATTAAAAAAAAATAATTAAAATATATACATATGTTTAATAAATATAAAACAAAAAAAATTAAAAAAAAATATAAATAATATATTAAATAAAAAATAAAAAAAAAATATAAAAAAAAATAAACAAAAAAAATTTTAAAAAAAGTAAAAAAAATGCAATAGCAGTAGTTTGTATCACCATTCATCCCATATGAAATACGTACATACATACATACATATAAAAAACATGCATATATAAAAACATCGCATTGTAAAATTATAAATTTACGTATGTAAAAAAAAATAAAAAAAATTTAAAAAAAAAATTTAAAAAAATTTAAAAAAAATAAATTTAAAAAAATATTTAAAAAAAAATAACTAAAATATATATAATAAATATAAACCAAAAAAAAAAAAAAAATTAAAAAAAAAATTAAAAAAAATAATAAAAATATAAATATATTAAATAAAAAATAAAAAAAAAAAATTAAAAAAAAAATATAAAAAAAAATAAAAAAATTTTTTTTTTTGGCTCAGCTGGGATTCGATGCCACGTTTTCTCTAACCAGTATACACGTTTGTATGTATGTATGTTGTTGTTGTAATGTTGTTTTTGTGAACAAAAAATCGAGGTGGTCGTGGGTTTTTTGCTCATATCTCAGTTGTTTATGTACCGATGTTTCTGAATTTCAATACCGATCTACTCCCGAATATTTCTGATACTTTAATACCTCTCCCGGGTCCAAGCAATTTCGGGGGCTTTAAAAAGTTGATTTCAACATACACACGGACAGACGGACAGACTGACGGAGCTTAATCGTCTCCCCTATTCATAAGCTCTCAGAAAATATATACTTTATGGGGTCGGAAATGAAAATTGTAGAAATTTCACACGGAATGGCAAACCTTTATATACCCTCTTTCACTGTGTGAAGGTTATAATAAGTAATTAGTTTTAAATATTGAATACCCTAAAAAACAGCAGACAGTTGCCCGAGGCCTATGGCCACGGGCTGTCCCTACAGGCTGCGTCAAGGACACGGCCATTAAGTTTAACGTAGAATACGCCATCCGATAAGACAGAAAACATATATAACAATAAATGATAAATAAAATAAGCAAATGAATTTATTTATTTAATAGTTACTTTTGATAATATAAATGAAAAATAGAATAAATATGTTTTTAAATTAAGAGTAAGGATAAATGATAAATAACAGACGCAAATCAATTTGATTATTTTAAAGTTATTTTTGATAATATGGGCTTATGATAGGATAAATATGTAAGTATAAAACTTACCTATTTGCTTGATTTTGGGTGCTGCCGCTGCTGTTTCGATTTGTTGGATATTTGTTGTTGATGTTGCCCCTACAAACAAAATAACATTTTTAATAAAAATATATATAAACAAGGGAACACAAAACTTACCTGAGTATTTATTTCTCAGCATAACAACCGCTCGTTGCTTTCTTGTTTTTCGTATAGGTGCCATTTTGATTAGTAGTTTTTATTTTAATTTACTTAACGTCAACAGTCAGCTGTTGTCAAACAGCATCAAGCAGCATTGTTATTTTGCTTACTTGGCAGCACTTTCATTTAACATAAAAATGTATGAATTAATTTTTTTCATATATTTTTTATTATTATATATCCATGTTAAATTCAAATTCACATATAACATTTTGTTTCACTCAAATACATAAGTAAATATACGAAATATCAATATTTTATCAATCAAAACAACAGCCGAAGGTTTGTGTCCACACTGAAACAGCAGCATAGTTTGTGTTCACGCTACAAACTCAAACACTCAACCAAACACCACACATATGTTTGAGTGTACATATGTATTTAAACAATTTTCATTTGAGAAATTTAAATATTAGGAAGATATCAACCAATATGAAATGTATTTATATCAAACGAAAGATAACATCTTCATTTACCTACAAAAAAATTTGTAAAAAAAGTTATCTCGCCGTTTCCTCATAATCAATACAATAAAGATTACAACAATAACAATCTGACTAGACTCCCTATACCGTTAGGTAAAACGTATTCTACGCTAAAATTTACAGTACAGAGTATCCAAACATTTATCTCTTGTACAACTCAAAGCAAAATGTAAATGAATAATAAAAAAAAATAACAAAGAAAACCATCTTATTGATTTTTAAAAATGCGTATATAAAAAGCTAATAAATTAAATAAAATATTTTTATACCTATATTTTATTTGTTGCAATTTTTTTCTTTTTTATTAGATATTTTTTCTTAAGTTGATTTACATAGAAATCATATGTTTTTCACAAAACTTTTAAAATCAAGCATTCCCCGCATAAACTTTGATATGCTAAGTAAAATAACTGTCACTTTACTTTCTCAATTTTAGTTCTCATTTACTTGATTTTTTATAAACAAACGCAATATATGTATGTAGTAAAAACTTTTAAAAAACTGTAAAATTTTTTTTAAGCGAACGAACCTATTATTTTTTTTTTCTAGGTACAGTTTAACAAATAATACTGTCCATCAATAAAAATGTAAAATTTTTGTATGGATCTACAAATAATTCTAGGGAAAAAACGACTTTCGAAGGCAATAAAAATTAACCTCGAACATCCAGTTAACTGAGCTTATGAAATAAAGATTTTACAAAGAATTCCTAAATTTCTATTGCGTTCGATATTACAAAATTCTTTTAAGAATCTCCATACTATGGCACAAAAAATGTACACGTCCATAAGTTAGCCGCTGTTTTTGTTAGAAAAACAAAAGTAAATAACAAAAAAAAAAAAAGTTTTAAGTCTTAATTTTTTACTTTTTTAATCGTTTTTTTTGTAATTTAAAAATTAAATTAATTTTGTTAAAACCTTAACCAATCGTCGTCATTGTTGTCATCGTGATGAGATGGTTGATTTTGAATCTGTTGTTGTTGTTGATAATCTTCTGTTGTGCCTTCGGCATATTGTTGCATTACTATTTGATCATGTTGTTGCTGCTCTTGCATATCAATCATTGATTGCTGTTCTTGTTCCTGTTGTTCGCCTTCCATTTGGTCCGTGAAGATTTCTCTTTTAACACGCACATTACCATCATTCTCTTCGTCACTTTCCGATATGGCTAAATCATCATCAATACCCATATTGTCATTTGAACCCATCATTAATGGCATTTGATGTATATTTGTTTTATTTTCATTTGTAGATTCAATATTTTCATTTTGGGCCTCATCGTGTTGCATGAAGTGAGACATCTTGATATCCTGTTGCTCCTGATTGGATTCATTGGTAGGCATTCGCTTATGTATTGTTAGGAATTCGGAAGGGTCATAGTTAGGATCTAAATCCATTGAGTCATCTTATAAAATAGAAAGGAAACGTGAATTATTTTTGAATATTGAAAAATTGTTATACAGGTATGTACATTAGGAATATAATTTTTTAAAATATCAAAATTGGCATAGCACAGTCCAATAGAGCATAAAAAACTATAAGGGAACGTTTCTTTTTGGTTAAGAAAAAATAATAACATGTTTATTTAAAACAAAAAATAGCTCAAGTATGAAATTTAATTAATTTATTTATGGATTGTAAGAGATTTTTCCACCAGCCAAAACGTATCTTTAACGTGCTTTAAGTGTTCCAAAATGTCTTTCAAGAAAAGTTTCCAATGAGTTGAACAAAATTTCACAATCTGGAAAAACCAGTTAACTATATTTAAAAACAGTTAATGTCGCGTAAAATCCAAAACATTGATTTTGAACTAAATCATTTCAGTAAAATACCTATTAGTTAAGGAAATAATAATTGGCAGATATAATGGCTTAGCTCAATCCCAAAAGAATTAAAATAATAACAATTGAAATATGTGATTTATAGAAAAATTTAAATCTACCAACGGTATCCGTGAGATCACTAAACAGAAAAATTTAAAATCTCATATCATTATACTACAAAAGTATTAAAATACCAAAAGATTGTAATGATTTGAAGATTTTTTTTATGTTTCTAAAACAAACAGTGATTTCCACTCGAAATATTTACCTTCCTTACAAGTGATTTTCGATCAATTTCTAGTTGCGATTTTGATGAAAATTATTCATCTGGAGAATTAAAAAGCCATATACCCCCAGCACGTCTTAACCCTAAACCCTCAACTACACATCCAGCTGTAACATTGGTGAATAAGGTACATATTAAGTAGAACTTAAAAAGCAGGAAAAATTTTGTAAAGAACTCTCCGATTCCTTCTCAACCAGCAATTTACAAGGCTGTTAGTAAATGGACTAAACAAAAAGAAAAACAGTTAAAACAACAATTGAAGAACTTTGGTGTCTTAACTTTGATGAAAAAAGAATTAACGTAAAAAAAAATTCAAGTGATAGTTTAAAAAATTAATCTAAAGAAATATATCTGGGAGAACTTGTTTTGAATGATGAAAAGACAAATACTATATTTAATGGCATTAGAAAATTACTCTAAAAGTTTGATTTATGGAACAATATAAAAATGATAATTTCTGATACAACCTCAGTTAACACCTGTAAGATAAATGGGTGGTTACACAATTGCAGACATTTTTTTAAGGCCTCAGATTGGAAATACCACAATATATTGCTTGTCAACACCACATTTTGGATTTAATATTGAGACACGTAATGGATGAGTTGCTCGGTGGTAAGACATCCTCTCCAGATATATGTATGTTACAATAAATATTGAAAAGCTTGATATTAAAACAAGTAAGAGCGCTATATTCGGCATTGCCGAATCTTATATACCCTTCACAACGTGTAGTCATGCAATAAAAGTAGTTTGTATCACCATTCATCCCATATGAAATACGTACATACATATAAAAAACATACATATATAAAAACATCCCATTGTAAAATTATGAATAGACATATATGTTAAAAAAAATAAAAAAAAAAAATTTAAAAAAAAATTTAAAAAAAAATTAAAAAAAAAAAATAATTAAAATATATATAATATATATAAAACAAAAATTTAAAATAAAAAATAAAAAAAATTAAAAAAAAAATAATGAAAATATAAATAATATATTAAATGAATAAAAAAAAAAAAATATAAAAAAATAAAAAAAAAATGTTTTTGGCTCAGCTGGGTCCAAGTAAGGGGGGCTTCAAAAAGTTGATTTCATCATACACACGGACAGACGGACAGACTAACAGAGCTTAATCGACTCCTCTATTCACAAGCTTTCAGAAAATATATACTTTATGGGGTCAGAAATGAAAATTGTAGAAATTTCACACGGAATGACAAACCTATATACATATGTATACCCTTTTTCACTATGTGAAGAGTATAAATATTAAATGGCGCGACGACATGCAGTATCTTTTTGAACTAGGAACTGCATTTAGATCCTTTTAAGAAACAAAAAAATTTCCATATATAAATTTTAAACCTATACCTCCAATAAGTAATGCTCGTTTGAATTCAAGAGCCATTTTAGCTATTTTAGCTTATATATCAATACCAAAATATCATAATGACTTGTATCCGAATTGAGAGTTTATCTGCGAAAAATGGTTTGACATATGATTTTCATACCAAAGATTTCGCGACAACAACTTCAAAGTTTTATATCAATTACTTTCAAGATTTGAAGCTGCTAAAAACTGCTTTATTAAGCATTAGAAAACAGATGATTCAATAATCCGAAACCAACAAAGAAGTAATATCTTGGCGGAGCGTGCCATTAAAATTGTTCAGGATATTTATCCTTTCTGTAAATCTTCACGGACTTTAAATCTAAAATTTTTATCTTTCAATAACTGACTAATCATTTTTCTTGTTTTTGTTATACATTATGTAATTTTGAGTAATTTAAAAAATAATAAATTTTTAAATAACTTGTTATACACCTGTTTAGAAAAACTAATTGGTGCTTGAACTTTTTTTTAAGAAAAATTAGCAAAGATTATGATTTTCGCGGTTACAAGGACATGGTTGACCTCAAGAAACTATGCCAAAAAAATGGTTATACCCCTAATGTACATACATATATAAAATGAAAATCAACTTACCTCCACCCATTTGTGATGGTTCAATCTTCATTTCTGTTTTAATATGGGCAGCATCGATTAGATCTGAACCAACTTCACTACCACCGGCATTTGACATTGAATGCATGCGCTCGCCCTGATCCAAGAAACTAGCTGGCGTATTCTCATCTTCGGATACTTCTTGAAAACCATCTTCGTCGTCATCCGTGGAACATTGCAGATCTATTGGTTAAGTTTAAATAATTTACACAAAAAAATCAATTTAATTTAAGCAGCGTGCTAATTAAAGTTTTTCATTTAATATATTTTACATACACAAAAATGATTTACATACATATGTTTTACTTTTTATATGTATATATTTTAATAGTAAATTCAAA
Organism: Phyto melanocephala; assembly: GCA_941918925.1. Taxonomy (NCBI): domain Eukaryota; kingdom Metazoa; phylum Arthropoda; class Insecta; order Diptera; family Rhinophoridae; genus Phyto; species Phyto melanocephala. Next base: position 128,380,653 of record OW799233.1, on the reverse strand, counting down.
TGATATATACATATACATAGATACATAGGTAGATAATCTTAAAATTATGTATGTAGGTATAGCGTGTACATAAATATTCAATACAGTAGAAAAATATATACAGTAAAGCAGAAACATATTTCAAAATATGTATGTAGTAGTTTACACAACAGTTATTAAAACACAATTTCAAACAGTTTTTTACAATCTTTTTCAACAAAATAAAATAATACCAAAAAAAGCTTTAAAAAGAGTTTTTAAGAAAATAATAATAACAATAAATAAGTGAACAGAGATTATGCAGACAAAATTAAAAATTTTTGTTTAAAATATGTTTGTATGTAAGAAAGGAAGTGCTTATTAATGTATCTTAAAAATCGCAATTGCAAAAGTTTTTTGGGTGTTATTAGTGAGAATGTTGTGTGTTGTGTGCTGTGTGCATGTTGCATTTAATTTATGTATTTAAGCATAAGATTAGAATTTGTGTTTTTTTTTAATGTTATTTGCAAGTAGTAGCAGTAGAGTTATTAGTCTTACCTTCTTCCAGAAAGGAGGAATTATGTGGGTTACTTATATTTGAGGCTAGGCTGTCCTTGCGGGGACGACCACGACCACGTTTAACAGCATTCGGATTAAATTTAACTAAAAGTATAGAATTTGTAACGCATTTTTGGTTCGATTTTGCTTGTTGTAGTTTTGTTTCTCAATTTTATGTGAGTTTTTTATTTCAAACGTTTGATTTTGTTTTAGTTTTGTATTTTTTTTTTGTTTTTGAAGAAATAAATTAAAAGAAAATTTATTTGTTTATTATTATAATTATTAATGTTACAACAAAAAGAAAAAAACTGAACAGACAAATAAAAAAAAAACTCAAAAATTATAATTAAATTATTGTATTAAAAAAGAAAAATTAATTTACAACATTTACATCAATATGTCGAAAACATAAGATAAATTTTGTTTCGAATCAAGAATTTAATGCAATGGAAAAACGTTCTTTGTAATGTATAAATTTTGTGTGAAATTTTTAAATTGTTTACAAGACGAAACTTTGAAGGTAATAATTAAAAATTCTTAGTACATTTGGTGTAATGGCTTTGAAGATATTTTTAAAATATTTACACATTATATTTTTCTTATTCACATATTTTGCACAAAAATTTTAATATATTTCATTTTAAAAGCGAAATTCAAACTAATCATTAAATAATTTTTTGTATAAAAAAGTCATATGTACTTATAAACTTGTATAATACACCCTGCATTATGTGTAAAAAGAAACAACGTTATTAATCTATAAGAACAACCGTTACGTTTAATAGTGTTTTAACAAAAATGCATGCCTAAATGGCATGTATGACATTGTTAAGTGATTTATTATTTTGCATAACGCGTTCGTTTGAATTTTGTACTGGACTTTTTTAATGCAATTTCGTGTCTTACTTTGTTGTCACTACATTTTTAATTATGTTCTATTTAATTAAAAGATTAAAGTTAACTACTTCTAAGAGTTGCGCACGAATAAATTTCTAACTACACTTGTAAACATCAAACCAATAGGTAATTAACAATTCTACATTTACTCTATTTTTATACCCTTCACACAGTGAAAAAGGGTATATATAGGTTTGTCATTCCGTGTGAAATTTCTACAATTTTCATTTCCGACCCCATAAAGTATATATTTTCTGAAAGCTTATGAATAGGGGAGTCGATTAAGCCCTGTCAGTCTGTCCGTCTGTCCGTCTGTCCGTGTGTATGTTGAAATCAACTTTTTGAATCCCCCCGACATAGGTTGGACCCGGGTAAAGTATTAAAATATCAGAAATATTCGGGAGTAGATCGGTATTGAAAATCAGAAATATCGGTGCATAAACAACTGAGATATGAGCAAAAACCCACGACCACCTCGATTTTTTTTCACAAAAACAACATTACAACAACAACAATCATACATACAAACGTGTATACTGGTTAGAGAAAACGTGGCATCGAATCCCAACTGAGCCAAAAAAAATTTTTTTTTAATTTTTTTAAAATTTTTTTTTACATTTTTTTTTTATTTTTTATTTAATATATTATTTATATTTTTATTATTATTTTTTTTTTTAATTTTTTTTTTAATTTTTTTTTTTATTTTCTTTTTTGTTTTATATATGTATATTATATATATAATAATTTTTTTTTTTAATTTTTTTTTAAATTTTTTTTTAAAAATTTTTTTTTTTAATTTTTTTTTTAATTTTTTTTTTTTTTTTTTTTTAACATACATACGTGTACGTATTTCATATGGGATGAATGGTGATACAAGCAACTGTTATTGCATGACTACACGTTGTGAAGGGTATATAAGATTCGGCATGGCCGAATATAGCACTCTTACTTGTTTTAACTGCCAAGTTACTTTCAAACTAATAAATCCTTTAATTTTTTGAATCGTAACAAAATTATTTTTGATTACACTTGCTATGTATTCATAACAAACAAGTAAGAGGACTATATTCGGCTGTGTCGAATCTTTTATACCCACCACCAATTTTGTGTACATTTAAAGCACAATATTTATTATTTTGTTAATCGCTATGGAATAATCTCTTTATAATAAAATATGTATCACTTTCTTTGTAGAGGGTGGTTAAATTTTAAGGGCCCATGTTGAGGGTGAACTACACCTAGTCTTTAAATTTGTTTTCTGCATTTCAATTGACATTTCCCAATCTCAAACTTACTCAATTTGATCCGTGGAAAGATACGCAAATGAGCAACGCTTTAAAGTTATTCAAGTTTTTTTATAAAAATGGGCGTTCAAATCAAAATGCATTTTGTACTCTTCGTAATTGTTTTGATCAACATAATCGTTCAAATTCGTCCACAATCGGGAGAATTGTAAAAAATATTTAAATTTCTGCAAAACAGGTCTGTATAAAATGTTAGAAAATCTGAATGCCTTCTTAGTTCATTGCATGGGAACCATTACTGTTTTTTGCGATAGTGTGTCAAAAGAGCAGTCAACCTCGACTCATCATCATGCCGAATGGGCCCTTAAAATTTAACCACCCTTAATAACTTCGATATGATAGTAAAATGTTTTCGTAAATTTAGTCTTTTAGTGAAAGTGGGCGTTAAAGTAGGCGTGTCAATAAAGTTTCTGCTAATAAATATAACTTAGATATTTCAAAATAGTCCTTTATTTTACCAAAAACTTTGTCAATAGAGAAATTACATGAATTTAAGATAAACCGTTATATGGAAGGTAGGCGTTAAAGTGTGCGTGTCACCTAAACTTTTTGGCACAACAATTACATTGATTAGAAGAATATACGTAGCAAATTTGATCATCATACCTCTAATTTTAGCGGTTTTATGAGCTTTTAAATTTCATTAACGGTAGATAACGTGAAAAGTGGGCGTTATAGTAGGCGTGTCAAAGTTGTTTTTGCGAATGAGTACAACTTAGGTGTTTCCATATAGCCCTTTATTATTCCAAAATCTTTATTAATAGAGAAATTATATGAATTTTAGGTAAAACGTTATATGGGAGGTGGGCGTGTCACCTTATTTTTCTGGCACAGTAATGACATTCACTAAAAGGATATACGTGCAAATTTCATCATTATACCTCTAATTTTGTCGGTTTTATGAGCTTTTAAATTTCATTAACGGTAGATAACGTGAAAAGTGGGCGTTATAGTAGGCGTGTCAAAGTTGTTTTTGCTAATGAGTACAACTTAGGTGTTTCAATATAGTCCTTTATTATTCCAAAATCTTTATCAATAGAGAAATTATATGAATTTTAGGTAAAACGTTATATGGGAGGTAGGCGTAAAAGTGGGCGTGGCACCTTAATTTTCTGGCACAGTAATGAAATTGCCTAGAGGGATATACGTAGCAAATTTTATTATTCTACCTCTAATTTTGGCGGTTTTATGAGCTTTTAAATTTCATTAACGGTAGATAACGTGAAAAGTGGGCGTTATAGTAGGCGTGTCAAAGTTATTTTTGCGAACGAGTACAACTTAGGTGTTTCAATATAGCCCTTTATTATTCTAAAATCTTTAATAATAGAGAAATTATATGAATTTCAGGTAAAACGTTATATGGGAGGTGGGCGTGGCACATTGATTTTCCGTTACAGAAAAGCGTCTCACCAAAAAGCAAAGTGTGCAAAATTTCAGAGTCGTACATCCAATTTTGTTGCTTTTATGACGTTTTTGCTTTTAAATATACCGAAAAATACACTCTGAAGTATAAATTTTCGTACATTTTGATCGACAACTCCTTTCCTAATGCATAGATTTAGACAATTTTCAGGGAAAAATATTGTTTTTACCCAGGAAATATATATTCGAAGTTTCATGAGTCTACGTTAAGGCGTTTGGACACAATTCCATTTTATTCGATGTTCGAAGGACACGGTTTTTTCGACCTACTCTTGCTTTTCGAGATATAACTCTGTTCCTAATATTCCGATTTAGCCCATTTTCAATACCAAACAAACCTTGTCTAAAAGAAAGATTCTGGCAAAATTTGAGCCCCCTAGCTTTTTCGGTGCGACCTCTATTGTGCTTTCAACAGACGGACAGACGGACGGACATAGCTAGATCGTCATCAAATCAAACTGATTCAGAATATATATACTTTATGGGATCTAAAATGGATATTTCGATGTGTTACAAACGGAATGACAAAATGAATATACCCCCACCATTTTTTTGGTGGCGGGTATAAAAATAGAATTTATCATATAAATACATACATACATACATATTTAATAGCCTAGCCAAAAAAAAAAAAAATTGGAAGTAGTGCAAAGCGAATAACATTTTAAAGACTTCTAAAGTCAATTGTGTAAAAGCAGTAATTCTAAATGACTTCCTAACTGCAAATAATTTGTCATAAATGATGTGCTTAAAAATGAATGCAACATCATGCAAAATATCTTAAAGAATTCATGTAAACAAACAAATTTAACTCATGAAATATCCGACGCTTTTCACCAAATATGCATGAGTTCCATGCACTTATTAGAATGGAGTGCAGTTCATTAATATATTCATGTAAACACATGATCTCCAATGACACGCTAATGTTAAAATCATTAGTGTTCTCACTTAAATTTGATCACTTCGTCACCAGTTGAACCCCTGCAATTTCACTTTTTTGTCATAAATTTTTTTGCTGGGATATAATAATATGGCAAAAAATTAATATATTAATTGTTCTTTTATCTTATATTCTTTTAGGAAAAGTTTTTCCTCGGTCTTATATAGATTTATATCACTGCAGCAAAGCGCTTTATTTGTTGTATTAACCGGGATTAAAATAACTATTATGTGTTTTAATATGGCAACTTTTTAATGATTAAATCTACTGATGCTTTTTAATTCACAAAATCGTTGTGCACATATCAGGAGGTTTATGTCATCTTGTTTTGCAAGCGAAAATAAGTTTCACTTCTTTTCCCTTTTCTTGTGTAACATATTTTTGCAAACTCCTCATTTTTTGTTGGCGACTTTCGAAACTTTTTTAAAGTTTTTAAAACTTTAGTGGGGTACTGTAAAAGTTATCAGTGAGATCACTATTTGTTTCAATAACCCAAAACTCAATGAAGTCATATTTTTCTTTATTATTATAATCTAAAGAAGATGCGTTATTTTCACTTGCACAACCAACAGCGTGGTAAAAAACTTCAATATTTGCCAGATGAATTCCATGAGCAAGAGATAGTTGCTGCTTGGGTGCAATAATTTTTCCGATTTTCAGCAATGTAGATGCTCCGTCTGTTGTGAAGCCTACTATTTCACTAGCCAGTGATACCTCGAAATCACCTAACCGTTTCTCTAAAAGTTGAATAAAAATTACTGCCAGAATAAATATTATACAAATAATCCATATTTAGAAAAAATCGGCATGATTCGGGGTTGGCAAATCTGGTTGCTAACTTTTTTTATGTGTCAATTCCCACAAGAAAAAGAATAACATGTTTTTTTTTTGTTATTTAAAATATGTGAAAATTGAACGGATTTTTTTATTGAAAAATTAAAAATATTCGCGAATTATTTGCATTGTTTTTAATTCGAATTTCGAAATAAAATGCTTTTTTGCATTTCTAAAAACTTTGTTATAGCAACGACGAAAGGATATTCACTTTTTGATATTTTTAAGAAAGTAAACAATTTTACTTTTATATCTACTGTCCAGCGGTTATTATTTAGGCTGAACTTTTTATATAAGAACTAAACCTCTAACCCTACATCTTATATATTATCGTTTTAAATTTTCTAACTCCATCATAAGTTTTATTTAATTTCGAAAATTTGCGAATCATTAAAAAAGCTGATTAAACAAAATCTAATTTAGGTGCAACAAAATGTGTACAGTTCAAGCACTACCTGCAGTACACTAGCAACAAATTTTACTCTTCATTTTCTTTTTTACTTATATATTTTTAAAATCGACATGGATTTTTATTATAAATTTAAACAATGTCGATATGTGAGTTTAACTAATGTCCTTTTTGATAAAAATGGAAATTGAATTTAAACCCTTGGTTTCTGAAAACAAATAAAAACGGTATTTAATTTTTCGACTTATAAGAACAAAAGCCGTAAAGTAGCCCAGCAACAAAAATTAGAAGTAGTGCAAAGCGAGTTACATTAACAAGACTTCTAAATCAATTGTGTAAAAGCATTAATTCTAAATGACTTCTTAACTGCAAAATAATTTGTCATAAATGATGTGCTTAAAAATGAATGCAACATCATGCAAAATATCTTAAAGAATTCATGTAAACAAACAATTTTAACACATGAAATATCCGATACTTGTCACCAAATATGCACGAGTTCCATGCACTTATTACAGTGGAGTGCAGTTCATTAAAACATTCATGTAAACACATGATCTCCAATGACACGCTAATGTTAAAATCATTAGTATTTTCACCTAAATTTAATCACTTCGTCACCAGTTGAACCCCTGCAAAATCACTTTTTTGTCATAGATTTTTTTGCTGGGTAGGTATGAAACTATTCGTGCGCACTCTTTACCTTTATTTAATGAAAACTTCAAAACCTTTTCACATCAATTTACGTCTGTTAAATTAAAGAACAAATTTATTAATGGAAAATGTTAATTGCTAAAAGTTGGCGTGTGTGTTTTAAATGGTTGTTAGGAGAAAATTATTGTTAACTCATAATTTTGGATTAATTTAAAAACCTAAATAAAATGATAGTTAGTTCGTTTTCATTTAGAAATAAATCATAAATTATAAAGAAAAAACAAAATTATTAAATAAAAAAATATCATAACAAAAAATATTGTATATTTAAGGTATATACCACAACCCATAAAAACTAAAAAAAATGTTAAAAAGAAAAGGAGATCTAATAAGCAACATAATATTAAAAATTATAAAGAGGAAATTTAATTCAAACAATAAAATTTAAAACTAGCATAAAGAAATTAGAACATCAGCTTGGCTTGAATCATATACAAGCATGTACGTACATACCCTTCAGCATTAGTATAGGGTTACAGCGCTATCTGATGTCATGTATTTCCTATTTGTATACCAAAGAAAGAGAGCGAAAACTTTCTTGCTCCCTTTAACATCAAAAAGTATTTTTTGGTATTTTGGGTTTTAATAAAATGGTGGTCCAACCATAATGCACGCTGTTAATTATGAGTCACTCATTAAGACAAGTTTTTTGCCCAACTTTATTTGATATTTTTTTTCAGTGTTTGACAAAGTCAACTATGAAAAGCAGTGTGTTAGGATTATTAAAGCCTTTCACGAAAATGAGCGTTCAAATCAAAATGCATTTCGCCCACTTTATCTTCAGCGAGCGAGACACACTTTCACCTCAGTGGATTCGTTAACAAGCAGAATTGTAGCATAGGGCAAATGGGAATCCCCGATTGTATGTATGTATATATAATACCGTCATTGTTACTGCTGTGGTAAATTGTTAAATTTTTTATGTTTAACACATTGTTACTCAATTTATTTCATTCGAAAGTAGTAACAGAGTCAGCCTGTATTATTGCTATTCTGGAGTTTTTTTTGAGGTTTCTGATGTTTTAGTTCCACACTTTACCGAAACTGAACTCAGTTTCATGCGTCATTAAAATTTCTTATACAGACAATTCTAGAGCCATGTTTTTATTAATGCTGAAGGGTAATAAGACTGCTATTATTTTTAAGCAAGTTCACGAGTTGTATATAAATAAAAATTACATTACTCGAGTATTTAAATCAAACGTAATGAAAAACATACCTTCTTCCACGGTATCACGTTGTTTACGAGGCCGTCCCCGACCACGCTTTATATCAATCGGTGGAGCCATATCCGGTGTTTGAGCTGTTGGTGTTTGCCCGGTTAATAGAGATATATGACCACCAATACCACGTTGAAAGGAAGCTGCTGATGAAGTTGAGGGCCTTTCATTGCCCTCAACATCAATGAAATCATTTTCGGGTGTACTGGACCGACTTGTGCGCATATAATCATAGTCTTGATCATCACCACCCCAGGTGTCGTCAAGTTCTGCATCGGCTCTTGCCCGCTCTTGAACTTTAGCTATATTTTGCTCTAACTGCGTACAATGCTCAGCGAACTGTGAGTTACATAAGAATATATTTTTAAATAAAATTAAGCATCCACAAAAATAAATGTGATCATTTTAACTTAATTTGTATGGAAAGGAATAATTCTAAAAACTTAAAAAATAGGGTTAAATTTTGAAAGATAATTCATATTTACCTCATCTAATTGTGATCGTGCATATTCCAAGATATGTTTCGCATTTTTAGTAAATCGCGATTCACTGCCGTTATATTGTTCACAATTTGTAGCAATCAATTCAATGTCACCCAAAAATTCAGCACGAGAATGATATCGATGGGCTATTTATAATAATATAAAATAGCAGTAATAATGATTATAATAAGAAAAAGAGTAAACAAATTCAGAAATTTTATTTACCTTCAACGTTTTTACCAATGGTTTCTAAATCCATAGGCCTCTTTATAATCGTATAATAATCTTTAACTTGTTTCTTGTTAACCGGTTTATGGAAGGGCCAACTTTCTTGCATAAGTTTAATTTTGCCGTGCAGTTTTTCGAAAATAAACGATAGAGCTACTTGATCATCGTCATCTAATAAAGGATTAATGGCCTTTTCCAAACGCATAAGTTTATCTTCTTTTTCGGCCAATAGATCGAAACAACTTTTCAGCATGCGCTGAGCAGCATTAGTGAAAGAACTATTGGGTCCATTGTATAAAGTAGAATTTTCAACAATTTGATTGAGATCAGCGAGAAATTCTTCACGATTGTGATAACGTTTTTGACGTATATTATCACGCATAGTTTGTAAATCCATCGGTTTAGTAACGATGCGATAATAATCTGGAACCATCTATAAGTTTAAATACCAAACGGATTTAGTAAAAAGAACTGTGTATAACAAATAACGTTTGTTACCTTAGCATTGACGGGAAACATAAATGGTGTAACATCCGGCATGGCGCGCAAATCATTAAGTATCTCCTCCAATATGGAAGACAATACAACAACGGGATCGGTTCTTCTACGATTAGCTGTTTTATTATGTCTTTGCAAATAGTCACAGTGAATATCACTAGCCATTCGTCGTTTCTTTTTACCCATAACATCTTTGGGAACTTTTAAAAGCAGAGCCTTCTTGCGACCTACCTCATCGTGGCGCTTCAATAGTTTACTGCTCAATGTTACTTTTGTGCCATCAACATTAACTAAATCATCCTCCTCAATGTTCTTTTCTCGTTCCTCACGTTCAGGCTCTTCTTCGGGTTCATCGGTAACGGGTGCATTCATAGAAGACGTAGATGGACCTTGTGTGCCAGTGTATAGAGGACAAGCCTTGTTGGTACGCATATGGCCAACCTGCCCGCAGGCGCCACATTTAAGTTTTAAATCTGGTTTCAATTTGAATTTCTTTCTTGAAGGACTAACTTCTTTATGGCTGGTATCTCTTTCTTTGTGCGATGAACTATGTGAAGTTTTGGGATCACCTAGAGAGGTAGGCATGCCACCCGGTTGCAGTTTTTGATTTTGGGCCAATTGAGCTAAACGTTCCCTTTCTTGATTTCGTTTAATACGTCTTAATTGTTCTTGAATTCTTCTCTTTTCACGTTTCATTTCCTCCTTTTGCTGTTCGTCCAATGTTGCGAATTGTTTTATAAACTGTTCATCTTTTGTGGTACGAATTTTGACATACGCATCTATAATTGGTTGTCTTCTGACAATCTCCACCCTAGTATACTCTTTACCCTCTGAATCTTTAAAGGTACGGGTTATTTTCAATATTCTACCCTGATTGGCATTTTGCATGGCCTGTTGTTGGGCTTCCGCATTTCCATCTTTATTTTTATCTCCCTTATTTTTGTTCCCTTCTTCATCTTCCATTATTTTCTTAAGCAATTCCTGTCTTTCCTGTTCTTCTCTCTCCATTGTTAGTTGAGTAGATGTTTTTTTATTTGACAACATATTTTCCAAATTTTTACCCAATTCCTCTAGATCAGACTCTTCTGAAGCTGACGATTCATCTTCGTCTGTGGACAAAACTTCTGAACTAGCCAAAACACGATTTTGCAAATCAAATATACGTTGACACTCTTCCTTATAACGTTCTTGATGTTCGGCAATTGAGAAGCGATTGCCTCTAGAAAATTTATCCATTCCTTGTTCACCAGCCTTAGCTTTCTCTGTCGATAACGTACGTACGACATCAATAACTTCCCACCTGGAAAGTTTCTTTATTTCTTCCTCGGGCACTTTAAATTTACGCAACAGTTCTTTGGCTCTTTGCAAAGGCAGTCGACGCAAATCAGCATCTGTACCGGTTACAGTACGCTTTGGTTGTGATTCTTGTTCTTCTTTCGTTTGCTAAAAAGGAAAGAAAATTCAAATATTTAAAACAATAAAATACTTTGCTTTATTTATTTAACAAAGACAAAACAGTTTTGGTAAATTTAGGTCTCTCTCACAATGGCAGTAAATATGCTTAGGTATGCGGCGTTTGATTTACGTTTTATATTTCATAAGCACTTGTGAGTTAAATAAATGATATTAACATAAACCCATTCATATCAAAGAGTGTTGGTGATGAAACATCAGCTATTTGGAAACACGTAGCTGGTTTCGAACACTTTCGACACTTGAATGGCGTCGTTGTAACTAACATATCAGTTCATTCTTTCATTATCACATTGTTAGCCGTATTTCAGAAAGAAAAAAAAAGACAATGTAGGACTTCATGGAGTGAATTGTTGTTTTTTTTTTATTATAATAAACCTGCAACTTTACGTGAAAATAATCGAGAGCTGTTAAATTGCACAATTTTTGAGGAAAATTGACAGGTAAATTTTTCAATATAATTTTAATGAATCAATGGTTGCAGTTGCAGTTGCAGTATGGCACGTATATCCATCCTATGGAATGCACATCTTGCCCAGATCAATGTCATTAACGTTAAAAATAAATTAATATTTATGTAAGATAATGTATTTTGCCTGCTCCTTATTATACCCACATGTTAATAAATAGATAATGATGTATATTCCGTTGTTTACAATTCCCTTTGGTACTAGCGATTTACATTGTATAAGAACTACAAAGTTTAATTAATGAATTTAAACAAACAGCTAATATTTTAAAAAAAAATTAGCTTTATCGCTGAACAAAACTTTGCGATAAAACATCGATCAAAACGATGTCTGGTTTTCAAATTAAACTGGATAATTTGATATCGTTGCAGAAACGTCAATCTATCCAAGATGATTTGCCAGAGTAAGACAACCTTAATTTTAAAAACGTGAGTACATTTCGTTTGACAGCTAACTCCTTCGTAAATTTTATCGGGCTAAAAAAACATCCTATACCAACTTGTTAAAAAATCAAAATTTTTTGATCTTTCGTTCATTCAAAAACAACACGTTAATATCCGGTATACAAAACGACTTTTTTGGTTGACATACAAACTCATCTGTTAAATATTTAGCAGTTGGAAAACATTGATTTTTGTATGAAAAATTTTGCTACAAAAAGAAAACAAAAACTCTCGAATTTTTTTATTATATCTAAGCAATAATAGCAAATTTTAGTGTTAGCATTTTTATACCCTTCACACAGTGAAAAAGGGTATATATAGGTTTGTCATTCCGTGTGAAATTTCTACAATTTTCATTTCCGACCCCATAAAGTATATATTTTCTGAAACCTTATGAATAGGGGAGTCGATTAAGCTCTGTCAGTCTGTCCGTCTGACCGTCTGTCCGTGTGTATGTTGAAATCAACTTTTGAAGCCCCCCGACATAGGTTGGACCCGGGTAAGGTATTAAAATATCAGAAATATTCGGGAGTAGATCGGTATTGAAAATCAGAAACATCGGTACATAAACAACAGAGATATGAGCACAAACCCACGACCACCTCGATTTTTTTTCACAAAAACAACAACACATGCATACAAACGTGTATACTGGTTTGAGAAAATGTGGCATCGAATCCCAGCTGAGCCAAAAAAAAATTTTTTTAATTTTTTTTTATTTTAATATATTATTTATATTTTTATTATTATTTTTTTTAATTTTTTTTTTTTAATTTTTTTTATTTTTTTTTATTTTTTTTGTTTTATATATATTATATACATAATAATTTTTTTTTTTTAATTTTTTTTTTAAATTTTTTTTAAATTTTTTTTTTTTAATTTTTTTTTTTTTTGTGTTTTTAACATACATACGTGAATTTATAATTTTACAATGGGGCGTTTTTAAATATGTATGTACGTATTTCATATGGGATGAATGGTGACACAAACCACTGTTATTGCATGACTACACGTTGTGAAGGGTATATAAGATTCGGCACGGCCGAATATAGCGCTCTTACTTGTTTAAAATATAACTGATATTATATGCTACAACTATATCCTAAGATATCTTTTTTAAAAAAAATAAATTAAACTTTTAAATGCAATTAGAAGAAATGTTGAATCAAAATACTTTTTTATCTGTAGAACACTTATATCACTTTTTTCTGAATAACGTTTTTACTGTTATGTAATAGCAAGCAACACTAGTCGCTAACAATTTAGTTTTTTTTTATACCCTTCACACAGTGAAAAAGGGTGTATATAGGTTTGTCATTCCGTGTGAAATTTCTACAATTTTGATTTCCGACCCCATAAAGTATATATTTTCTGAAAGCTTATGAATAGGGGAGTCGATTAAGCTCTGTCAGTCTGTCCGTGTGTATGTTGAAATCAACTTTTTGAAGCACATCGACATCGCTTGGACCCGGGTGAGGTAATAAAATGTCAGAAATATTCGGGAGTAGATCGGTATTGAAAATCAGAAACATCGGTACATAAACAACTGAGATATGAGCAAAAACCCACGTTTTTACATGCATATAAACGTGTATACTGGTTTGAGAAAATGTGGCATCGAATCCCAGCTGAGCCAAAAAAAAATTTTTTTTAAAAAATGTTTTTTTTATTTTTTTTTTATTTATTTTCTTTATTTTTTATTTAATATATTATTTATATTTTTATTATTTTTTTAATTTTTTTTTTTTTTTAATTTTTTTTTTTGTTTTATATTTATTGTATATATTTTAATTTTTTTTTTTTATTTTTTTAAAATTTTTTTTTTAAATTTTTTTTTTTAATTTTTTTTTTTTAATTTTTTTAAAAATTTTTTTTTTATTTTTTTTTTTAACATACATACGTGAATTTATAATTTTACAATGGGATGTTTTTATATATGTATGTTTTTATATGTATGTACGTAATTCATATGGGATGAATGAATGGTGATACAAACTACTGTTATTGCATGACTACACGTTGTGAAGGGTATATAAGATTCGGCACGGCCGAATATAGCGCTCTTACTTGTTAAAATTAATTTATTTCAATGTATTTTACAACAATCAAAAACTTACCGTAGGTTTATTTGGTACTCTAACATACGAAAACCCTTCACCGCAGCCAGTTGGATCAGCAGGGCCAGTAAGTTGTAGCAAACATTTACCTCGCATAGCCTGTATGTACGCTCTGAAAATAATTTACAAATATGTTGGCGTTTCTATTATGAACATTTTTTTAATTATATGATTCTAGCGCATTTTCATCTGTGTAATTATCAGGATAAAAAATATTCTACGTATTAATCTAGTTTGGTTTCTGTGTACCAAATTTCATTTAGTTCCGTTCAACCGTTTTTGGGTGATTTGAGTTCAAAGAACCAAACACGCAAACATTAAAATTTATTATATTAGTAGATTTACCTTGTCGTATTCCAAGGTGCAACTTTAACTTCATCATCAAGTTTAAGCTGAGCTTCTTCATCGTCATCTTCTTGCGGAGCAAATAAGAATTTTTCACCATAACCAGCATCCTTTTGGAAAGAAAAACGTATTTTTTTAACATTTAAATACAAGACTAAATAATCTCACCTTTAATCTCTGTTCTGCTGCAATCATACTGAAATAAGCACAACATTGTTCGGGAGATACCATAGCTCTGATTTCTTCCTCGGAAGGTAAACGAAATTCGGGTTTTATAACCCACCAGTTGGAATCCATACCAGTACGTTTAAAGTCGGCACATTGTTTAAGTCGTTTACGTATGCTACTCTCCGAGTGAGCAGGAAACGCGCGCTTTATATCGTCCATACGTATCCTTCGGGGATTATCGGTACTCTTCCAAAACAAACGATAAATGAAGACTTGTAGAAAATCTCTGGTAAAATTATTGGCTCTTTTTGAATTGGGACCAGGTACTTCGTACAAAGGACATTCTTGGCCAACCGTATAGATGGCATTATATTCACGTATCCAATAATTGTTGCGAGTGCGTATTACTAAAAAGTCAGTGTTGTGCACACTGTGCGGATAAATCGGTGCCCGATACATGTTGTTTTCCAAGGCTTGTATGCACTGTCCAGGATGCAATATGCCTAAAAATGGACTGGTGTGAGCAATAGCAGTTTCTCCGTATTTAAAATCTTGTGGTCCATTATCCTTGGTTGCTTTGCGCTTGTAGTAGTTTTTAATTTTCGAACACATTCCAACTTGGTTCATTAAAGGCGGATGTTCTTCACAAAATTCCACTAATATAATATCGCCATCCTTGCCACTTAAATCCTCGGGGTTACGCATAAAGAATACATCACCACCACCCGAAGCAATACGTTCAGCATCACGTTGTTTAGCCTTTTTTGCAATATATTTCAATAAAGGTAATACCGAATGCGAAATCGACTGTGAGAGTGGACCGTATGAATATTTCTTTAGAGGAGGACGATGAAAAGCTCTCAACTTTATAGGTCCCATATGTGTGGGTACAAAAGGTGATCTTAATTCTACTACGGGAGTAGAATGCTGTATTAAACTGCCACCACCTACTTTTAAGCGCAACGTTGGCTCTGCCTTTGGCATATAGTAACTATCATTTGATATGTTAAATGGATCTCTATCGGGAGATTTAGGTGGCGGCGGTGGTGTGTCTTCAGCCAATACATTTATAACACCTGCTTTTCCCAAAAGAATTTTCGATTTTTTAACATGAGGATGTGGTATTTTAATTTTAGGTGGGGGTCCGGTATTTTTATTAATTTTGGAAGGATCTATATCATCCGGTATACCCAATATAATGTTCTCATCATTCGGATCTAAAGTCAAAACTTTAGGTTTTGGTATTTTAGTCATTTCTTCGGCATCCCAAATGATTTCATCCTCCCACTTGCTGTAGATTAGTTCTTCATTTTCCACAGGAAATATACTATACCAAGTATCATCTACAGCTTCTGGGGGTTTAGTGGGTAAACTGTAAAACAATTATAAAATTTTAAAAACTAAAAGTTTATATTTTTGTTGAATTAACTTACTTTTGATTTGATTTTTGTTTGCTGGATGAGCTGCTACTTGAACCCGTTATTTTGCTTCCTGTTGCTCCAGTTACAGGCAAAGTTTTTCCAGCCGGAGTAAATGCTCTAGAACCACTAGATGGCAACCAACCTGCTGCGTTGGTTTTTGAATTTAACTTTTGCAAAACCTTTGCCTTAATCTCATTGCCATCCCAAACAACTTCATCTTCCCAATGCAACTGTGAGACCATAAGAAAAGCGTCATCAGCTATGTGCTCTTCTCTTATTTCCTCTTTAGGTTCTTCCTTTTTAATGTGCTGAATAAATTTAGGGTTTCTATGTTCATGACGCACTTTGAATCCATAATTAAAACCATCTCCAGAATCGGGTACTTCCAACATATCGTACCAAATTTGAGCTGGTCCATAACGCCAATCGGCAATTTTCGGTTTATTTTCGTTATTGTCGCCATTTTCAGGTTCCTGCTTGACATCTTCATCATTGAAAATACTTAAAAGTTTATCCTCATCATCTGATTGGCATTGAGAGGGAATTGGCTCAGGGCCGTAATGTAAGCCAAATCCTTTTTTGCGGGGTTCTTCAGAATCGCTGGTCGAATCTGACCCGGGATTATAAAGTTTATGATCACGTGACTGTTTACGCTTCCGTCTACGTTTCTTTACATGACGCCAAATCTGTGGAAGACTTGATGGTTTTCCCGGACCAAACAGCCGTGAAAACCTTAAAACTTTGTCAGGTCTAAAATCAGGAAATAATTCGCGCACATCTACATTAGCATACTTAGAGGGTAACATATCAGCCAAGGGTGTATCCAATTTACGTTCTGGAGCTAAATACATTGATCAAAATGTTTTAATCTAACATAATTGTATATAGGTATTTCCTAGAATTACCTTTATCTGTCTTTATATCAGAATCAATTCCTGTATCTGAACTGCTTTTACCTGAAGCTTCTGGTGCATTAGTTCTCACAGGTAAGCTAGGGGGAGGCATAAGTTCCTTATCATCTTTGTTAATATGGGCTGAACCTGTAGCAGCTTGAACAGTAGAAGCCGGTATAGCTTCTTCTAAATCTTGCATGCTATGTAAAGATTCCTCCTTGTTGTCATCCAATTTTTGCACTGGCGGAGTCTTAGGACAATCTTCTGACAACTCGGTTATATCCGAATAATCGACTGCATCATCATCTTTGATAATTTCCCCATTTTCATCTTCTTTATCATCTTTGGGATCTAAAAGACCTGACTTTAAAGCATCAAAATCACTCATTGGTTTTTTTACTTCTTCGACTTCCCTGTTTTTTTCTGAATCGTCCTCCATTTCATCCATATCTTCTTTTTCTATTACTTCGTTTAACATTGAGTGTAATCCCATTCTAACAAAAAAAAAAATATAATTGAAAAACAATATTTAAAGAGTTCTAGCAATACGCTTCGGCCTTATAGACTTTTTGTATTGTAAATAAATAAATAATAAATAAAACAATTTACATTAAAAAAATATACTTACTTTGCTAATGAGCTCAAATGCTCTCTAAATTCAGAATCAAAAGCTCCACCGCCACCATCATCGTCTATTAATTTACCATCCGAATCGATATTTCCAAAAAGAATGCCGGTTAAGTCAATACCAAAGCCGTCATCACCGCCCTGCTGACTACTTTGGCTACCACCGTCACCATTTCCAATAGAACCCTCCTCATCACTGTCGCTATCCATGTTTATTTTTTGTCTGTAAAGCGTTAAAACTTTGCACAATATACTTTAGGTAATTTAAAGTTTTAACCAAGTCTCTGGCCCATAATCGGTCACAAACTTATACTAAAACAATTTTACAATGCTTTTCACTTAAAAAATATATATTTACTAAAACACTTTAGAGTTTTGTTTTACATAATTGCATGTATTGCAACACAATATAACAAAATTGTCTACCACCGTTTTTATTAATATAAAAACATACTTTAAACCAAATTTTAATAATTTTTGTCCAAGTCAACAATATTGGATGTGTTAGACAATAAAAAAATTAAAAATTATTTTCATAGAATGTAGCCACATTGATTAAAAGAGACAATTATTGAGGCAGTGTCTCCACGTAGCAATTTTTATTACTGGACTTAAGCAATAACGTCGACAGAATAATGACACTTTATTGATAAAGTATGAAAGTATTCATTAGGTGAAGAACACGACAGAAGTAGTTTAAGTATTTATAAAATCTAATATTTTCATTTCACTCTAAATTATTATTATCATGAAAAATTCATAAAAAATTATTTTAATTTTCCTTTGTTTCTGCAAAAAAAAAAAAAATAAAATATTCATCGAAAAAGAAACGAAAATAATTGCTACATATGTCAGTTTGACGTCTATCAAATTTGACAATTACTGCAATAAATATTGCTACGTGGGTACCTTGGTTAACAATAATAAAATAATAAAAATGCAATTTTTGTCACATTGAAATCATGACAGTTTTAATTATAAGGTAGTATTTATTCGTTAGCTGATTATTTTTTCTTCATTTGATTTAAAATTTAGCTGTCGAAGTCCATCGATAAAAATCAATTCTTTCTCTTCTCTTATTTAATTCATATGTTAAACTTCACATATGTATGTATTATAGATATATATATATATACATAAAATAAAATTTTCTGAACTTTAATTACCTGTGAAATATAAATGCCTTTTTATCTGGCCAAAAGTTAATTACGAAAAATTTTAGATTAAAAATATTCAGTAAACCAATCTGGGTAGTACAATGTCGAACAGAATTTTGAAAAATTAAAATTGGTATATGAGAACAAGTATTTTATTTATTTAAAGTTTGGTAACCTAGCCTCTAGGTCATAATCAGCTACAAACTTCTACTAAAAATATTTTCAATAAAAAATAAATAAATTTTTAATAAGAACATAGTTTATTATCTTTTATTACAAATGAGTATGTCGAACTCCAATTATATGTTGCAGCAAAACAAGTATTGCACAATGTAAAAAAAATTTTCAGTATAATTTACTTAAAATAAAATTTCATGGAAAAAAATATTGCTTCTTATCAGGGACCGAACAGTTACGACTTTTTTAAAAAAAGTCAAAATATAATAGTTATTTTTTGACTTTTATTCTTTCGGTCAGAAATAAAAGTTAAAATTTGATTCCCCGGAATTCATTTTTCCCGCGAATAAAATTCCCCTATTCTAAACAGTCGGGGAAGGGAATAACAAGGGAGAGAATTTTACATTTTCGAAGTCAGCTGTGTGCTTTTGCTGTTTTGTTTTGACAAAATATTTGCTAAAAATTTTTAGCGTAAAAAGTTAATACTCGTAAATAATAAAAAAAAAAATTGTTAAAAGTGAAGAAAAATGTTTAGTGTAGCGTTGATAATAATAGCTGAAGCAGAAAACTCTGAAGCACAAGAATAAGCAAAGGGTAGAAAGGAAAATACTAAGTGACGCCAGCAACCCACTTGAGTTGCCGCACACTTTGTAAATTTTACTTTTGGAAGGTTAGAATCTGTTGGACGTGTTAAGGTATTCAGTCCAAACGTAAGTCCTTTGCAATTTCTCCAATCGTGAAATTAAGTGCGACTTTCCGCTTCTTTGCTAAAGGTTTGTAACAAACGGGTATTGGTTAAGATTACGGTGTGTCTGTGGCTCAGTGTAGTGTTAGCAAAGTTCTGGCAGAAGTTATTAATATATAAGGAACATTTACGCCAAATGTGAAGTATGGCATTCTAAACGTTATTGGATGTGTTGACGGAACTCAAAAAATTAAAGGTCTGTGATCATGAGCTGAGGATTCAGTACGTTGATGCCTCACATCCCGGAGCGTGTCACGATTCATTTATTTGGAATTCTGGCGAATTGCATGCTCACCTTGAGCAAGAATACCTTAGAGGTGGCAGCAATTAATGGCTTCTTGGTAAAGTTTTGAATGATAACAGACAATTCATAAATTAAACATGCATTTTTTCTAGGAGGCTTATAGATGCCCACAGGATGAGTCTGTTGAAATAAAATTCACTCCGAGTGTTGAAATATGGTTGAATGCATTAATGGTGTTTTAAAAAATAGATGAAGGTGCATTATTGAAGCTAGACAGCTGCACTACGCTCTAAAAAAGCCTGCTAAAATAACAAAATTTTGCTGTGCGTTGCATAATATCTGCATTCATTTTAAATGCAATGCTGAAGTAAACGATGTAGAAAATTTAGATTATTTGAGCGCTCAGGATAATGATGTGGTATCCTTAGACTCACCACAATATTTATCCATTGCCCAAGATATTAGAAAATATAATAGAAAAATATTAGAAAAAATATTGCGAATAATCTCTAATAAATTTCTGTAATAAAGCCATTTCTTATATACATATGTAGTATATACATTTTTTTAAATAAATATAACATTTTATTAAAAAAATTTAAAAACTTCAAAAATTAAAAAAAAAGATAAATAAAAATTATTTTAAAACTAAAAAACAATTCATTATTCTGCTTCCTGTTTGTTGTTTTTATCCTAAAAGTAACAATAAATTACAATATTTCACAATTTTTATAAAAAAATATTAAATACTTACATTTTTGTCACAACTCCCTTTGAATTTTTTGGCGGATTTTTTCCCAAAAATTGTTATTACATTCTCCCTTTAATTACCTCTTGTAATACCTACTTTCTTTCCCAGTTAACAATATCCCAATTTCGAAGTTCATTTAGAATAAGGGAAAAGGGAAAGGGAACAAATTTCCCCGGGAGAAATTATTTAGAATAGGGGAACAGGGAATAGGTGAACAATTCCCAGGGAATTGTTATTTAGAATTGGGGTGATATATTTTGATATTTTTTCCAAGCTCAAATGTTGTAATTATCAGGATAAGTGAATTTAATTGTTGTCTTAGGCACTTCCAACGCTGTATTGTCGATACACTTTGGCAATCCTTTTCTAGTTATTAAAAAATAAATAACAGCAATGTGGCAATATTATTAAAAAGTTTTATTGGCGTCAAATTTGAAGTAATTTATTAATCTAACAAAGTTTATATTTAGATAGAAAAGTTATTAATTTAAATCAAAATCATTATGAATAAATACGAATTTAGCAGACGTTTAAAGCGTATTTTCCATGAAGAATGTGAAATTGTTAAAACTGATGCGGCAATAGCACATAAGAGCGCTAAATATAACGAGGAAATGTGTAAGGATGACAAATATTTTAAGTATTAATATTGTTTTTAGTTTTATAAAGTCGTATTTCTAAAACCAAGTTATGGTTTTGGACAAAGCAGGTCGGCCTACACTATTGTATAGGTAGCTAAAAATATTAAATTTCAAGTTATCTTCATCGATTTCCTTGTAAATATCAACAGTAAGATACTAAAGTTTAAAATCATCTTTAAAAATATGCGGTGTTAAGCATAATGACAAACCGTATGCTATCTAACGAGCTGCTCTTTTTATGGTCAAATTTCCATAAGAGAAAGATAGCAGCTCATGAGTTAGCACACAATTTGTTATTATGCATAAAGCCGATGGAGTTTAAAGAAAATTAAACATGTGATAAAAATTTTGTGTACGCAGATTATTTAGACATGTACAACTAAAAACGAAAAAATATTTACTTAATTGCAAACTTAACGGTAAATCTCACAATAACAAAAATTGCATTGGGCGAAACTTTAAATACTATTTTTAAACCCGTCATTTTATGCTATTTTTAATTATTTTATGGGTTAAGTTATTGTGTTTTTGTATATATTACTTTGAATAAATAAATAAATATATTGTGATAAAATATGATAAATTTTTCCATTTCTTTATTTTGATTGATGAATTGTCATTTAAGTAAAGTTTTTACTATGTAATAATTTCTTTTGGCCTTTCTGACTTTATTACCAAATTGAATGAATAAAGTAAGATCTTCAAGACGCTTTGTTTGCATTGATCGGTGCCTTTCTATGTAAAATACTTCAAGAGATATAACGTATTTTTTATTTATCATTTTTTTTTGCCACAGGTACATATGTGTTAGACTTGGTTAATGATTCCTTATAGGTATGTAGGTTAGGTTAGGTAGAACAGGCAGCTGTTGTGCAGCTCACTTAGGTCCATTATATTGATCCCTTTGTGATACCTGAATAGAAAAGTAAAAATAGAATAGAAAGGAAGCAGACAAGTCCAAAGTCTCCGGCGGGAATCGAACCCGCAACCCCCAAACTAGCAGAACAGCACACTACTGACTAGTCCATCGGGGCACCCCTTATAGGTATGTAGGTATACCTTTTTTTCAAATACATGGTTTGTATGATGAAATGCAACGCCTTTATCTTCAAATATTAGAATATTTTATAAAGCCAACCTAGGTATGTTAATATAAATTTCAATAATCTGATTGATATTTGAATAAAAACAAGTAACAGTGCTATATTATATATATCTTATATACCCTTCACAACGTGAAGTCATGCAATAACAATTGTTTGTATCACCATTCATCTCATATAAAATACGTACATATGTATATACTGGTTAGAATAAATGTGGCATCGAATACCAGCTGAGCTAAAAAAAATTTATTTTATTTTATTTAATATATCCCAGCAAAAAAATCTATGACAAAAAAGTGATTTTGCAGGGGTTCAACTGGTGACGAAGTGATTAAATTTAGGTGAAAACACTAATGATTTTAACATTAGCGTGTCATTGGAGATCATGTGTTTACATGAATATTTTAATGAACTGCACTCCATTCTAATAAGTGCATGGAACTCATGCATATTTGGTGACAAGTATTGGATATTTCATGTGTTAAAATTGTTTGTTTACATGAATTCTTTAAGATATTTTGCATGATGTTGCATTCATTTTTAAGCACATCATTTATGACAAATTATTTTGCAGTTAAGAAGTCATTTAGAATTAATGCTTTTACACAATTGATTTAGAAGTCTTGTAAATGTAATTCGCTTTGCACTACTTCTAATTTTTTTTTTTGCTGGGAATTGTCTAAGATCTTTAGCATGATGTTACATTAATTTTTAAGCACATCAATTATAACAAATTATTTCACATTTAGGAAGTCATTTAGAATGAATGCTTCAACACAATTTATTTAGAACTCTTGAAAATGTAATTCGCTTTGCACTACTTCTAATTTTTTTTTGCTGGGATTATTTATATTTTGTTATTTTTTTTTTAATTTTTTTTTTTGTGATTTTTTTTAATTTTTTTTTTATTTTTAATATATTTTTTTTGTAATTTTTTTTTTGGTATGTTTTTTACATGTATTTATGTATGTATGTTGTTGTTGTAATTGAGTAAAAAAACGAGGTAGTCGTGGTTTTTTGCTCATATCTAAGAAAGTTATGGGGCGATTGTGCTGAATTTCAATAGCGATTCATTCTTGGATATTTCCAAGTGATTGATACCTTATACAGATCTGTGGAATATATAGTTGCTTCTAAAAGTTGATTTCAACCAACACACGGACAGACGGTCAGGGCTTA
Source organism: Phyto melanocephala (assembly GCA_941918925.1). NCBI lineage: Eukaryota > Metazoa > Arthropoda > Insecta > Diptera > Rhinophoridae > Phyto > Phyto melanocephala. Next base: position 128,357,229 of record OW799233.1, on the reverse strand, counting down.
ATCGACTCCTCTATTCATAAGGGTCGGAAATGAAAATTGTAGAAATTACAAACGGAATGACAAAGCTATAAATACCCTTGTGCACCACAGGTGAAGGGTATAATAAACAAGTAAGATCGCTATATTCGGCCGTGCCAAATCTTATATACCCTTCACAACGTGTAGTCATGCAATAACAGTAGTTTGTGTCACCATTCATCCCATATGCAATTGTACATACATATAAAAACATACATATATAAAATTATAAATTCAAGTATGTATGTTAAAGAAACAAACAAAAAAATATTATATACTAGCCAAACCCGGCGCGCGTTGCTACGCCCCTTAATGAATCGAAATGCATTCTGAATTTTAATTGAATATCAAGTGCAAAAGCCTAAAAATTATAATTTTTTTATGGGCGTGGCATTACCCACTTTACTAATCACAAAATTGTAAAGTCATAAAAGCTCAATATGTGTGCAAAGTTTCAGAAGAATCAGTCTAGTGCAAGTACCACAAAATGATACCTTTTTTTATGGGCGTGGCAGTGCCCACTTTTCTAATCACGAAATTATTAAGTCATGACAGCTCGATATGTGTGTAAGGTTTCAGAAAAATCGGTCTGGTGCAAGTACCTCAAAATTATAACCTTTTTTTATGGGCGTGGCCCTGCCCACTTTTTTAATCACAAAATTGTAAAGTCATAACAGATCAATATGTGTGCAAAGTTTCAGAATAATCGGTTTAGTGCAAGTACCTCAAAATTATACCTTTTTTTATGGGCGTGGCATTGCCCACTTTTTTCCACCCATAAACACTCTCTGGTATGTGTACAACAACTTGCCAAAGTTTGAGTCCGATCGGTTTTACAGTTTCGGAGTCTATAGCTAACACACACACACACAGAGTTTCACTTTTATATATATACATATGTAGATATAATATATATAAAACAAAAAAAAATTAAAAAAAAATTAAAAAAAAATTTAAAAAAAATAATAAAAATATAAATAATATATTAAATAAAAAATAAAAAAAAAATTAAAAAAAAATAATAAAAATATAAATAATATATTAAATAAAAAATAAAAAAAAAATAAAAAAAAAATTTTGTTTTTTGTTGTTTTTGTAAAAAAAACCTAGGTGGTCGTGGGTTTTTGCTCATATCTCAGTTGTTTATGTACCGATGTTTCTGTTTTTTCAATACCGATCTACTCCCGAATATTTCTGATATTTTAATACCTTACCCGGGTCCAACCTATGTCGGGGGGCTTCAAAAAGTTAATTTCAACATACACACGGACAGACTGACAGAGCTTAATCGACTCCCCTATTCATAAGCTTTCAGAAAATATATACTTTATGGGGTCGGAAATGAAAATTGTAGAAATTTCACACGGAATGACAAACCTATATATACCCTTTTTCAATGTGTGAAGGGTATAAAAAGTGATAATTTTTTTCCTAAGTACCTACCTATCTGGTGATTAAATATTTAAAGAAATGTTTGATGTCAATAACTATTGGTCTCCTTGAGGCAAAAATATCGATATACCAGACTTTAAGATCCGACTGTAAATTAAGAAGATATAACAAAAAATGTATTTTGGCAGCCCCTATGTTCGGTAAAAAATATTTTTTTTAAACTGCCTTGCAACAATACTCTATATTTGGTGGTGTACAGTGAATTTTTTTCAATACACCCTAATACGTATGTGTATACTAAAACAATATTGAATTATACATCCTAAAAATATGCCACATAATGCAATTGTTGATTCATGTTCATACATGTTTGACAATGACATGTATGAAGTTACTGTTGACTTAATTGAAATTTAACCTGTGCATAGTTTTTGCGGTGATTTCGCATACAATATAGAAAATGAGCAAATCAACACATGTGACATGCAGAACATGTTCTTAATAATTCATTCTAATCATTTGTATAGCTCATAAAGTATTTCAAACCGATTTTGGCAAGAAAAATATCTTTCAAGTACGAGTTATGAAATGTTGGAACCCTAGCACGATCTCTGAGATACTTTCTTTCACCTTAACCCAACTGCGTTCAGAAGTAAGCATGTAGAATATGCATCCGTCCAGAACATTTAATTACAAATATTAACTTTTCTTTCTAAATTGTAATAGATCTACATACTTTATAACGCAGTGTACATTTGTATTTTATTTTTATTCATTTTAAATCTTCATTTTATATCCTTAATTGGTAATTATTTTTATGTTTTTTTTTAATTATTGTTTACACATGTAAATATATAATTATGTAGATGAAATTATAACTTCTAGTCTGTCAATTGTAATGGCCTTATATTATTTTATTTATTTATTTTATTTATTAGTAACAAAATAATCAATCGAGCCTATAAGGCCGTATACAATTGATAGACTAGCAACTATAATTTCATCTGCATTGTACATGTGTAATCAATAATTCAAAGATATAAAAAATTAAAAATAAAGGATATGAATAAAAATAAAAAAAAAATAAAATACATACATATGTACATATGTACATTGCGCTATAAAATATGTAGAACTTTTATAATTTGGAAAGAAAAAAATAAAAACCTTTTCGCAATTAAATGTTACAGACGGATGCATAATTTATAAGCTTACTCTTGTCTTATCGGCGCAATTGATTATTTTGTTGCCAATAAATAGAAATTCTTTTTAGACGGTTTGGACATTAAAACTAATTTTTAATGAAAATTTAATTTATTTTTTTCTAAGTGATAAAATATTTGTATTTTGTATATTCCTACGGTTTAGACAAATGCTTATTTAACCTTTTGCCAATGAAGAAATAAATGATTTATTTATTTTATGATTATATATTTTTTTTGTTAAATAGGAGGATTTGTGGGACATCATATGGAGGCACTTACCTGAGTTAGCAGGTAAAGGGTAGTTAAATTTTAAGGGCAAATGTTGAATGTGAACCTCACCTTAACGTCAAGTTGTTTTTTCTGTATTTCATTTGACGTTTCTCAATTTGAACCATGGAAAGATACACAATCGAGCAACGCGTAAAAGTAATTCAGACTTATTTTGAAAATGGACGTTCAAATCAAAATGCATCTCGTGCACTTCGTTATTTTTTTGGTCAATATAATCGTTCAAATTCGTCCACAATCGGGGGAATTGTGAAAAATATTTAAATTTCAGCAAAACAGGTTTGTATGAAATGTGAAAACATCTGTGAATGCCTTCTTAGTTCGTTTAATGGAAACAACATCGTGCCCAACAATTGAACATCAACATTTTCATTAAAAACTGGAACCATCGGATGTAGGTGTGCTGCCGAGGTCGCGGCGGCCATTTGACCGATATTTTGTTTATACATAATTGAACCATACCAATATTATCATAATAAAAAGAAATGACAATAATATCCTAAATAATTTGTGTTTTATTCAAAATCAACATCGGCCCTTAAAATTTAACCGCCCTTTATAATTAAAAAATTAAAACAACCTATCTGTACACCTTTTTTTCAAAAACTTTTTTATCTAATGTTTATAAAGTTTTAATTATTAGTTATTAAAATCAATTATGGTAAAGTTAGCTAAAATCTTAATTAAAACACTTCTTCTAGTTGGGGGCGGGTGGGAATAGATTTTTTTTTTTTTTTTTTTTTTCATTCATTATCTTTTATTTTCATTCTATTCCATACAAATAATTGCCTCGCGCCTTAAAGGCATTGTAGAGGCGAGTTGGCCAATAAAACAAAAGAAATAAAAATAAAAAATTTACATGAAATATATATGTATACATATTATGTATATGAAAATACTAAGAGTTATTATGTTATATGTAGGCAATTTATAATAATAATAAAAAAAAGAAAAGATTTTTTAATTATTTTAAATAAATGTTCATTAATATTATGCAAAATATATTCTTTTAACAATTTTTTAAAAACTGATATTCTTGACTCATTTTTTAAGTTTTGTGGCAAGTTATTGTACTCGCGACTACCCATAAATTCAATCCGCTGTTTAGTTAGTTCCAATCTGCACAACACTATTCTTAAATTTCCATTATTTCTCGTACTTATATAATGGTGACTCCTTGGAAATCGTAATGTGTGATGTCCAATATTATTCATACACTTAAAAACATACAATAAGAGTTGTAATTTATAAACGCCATGTATAGGCAAAATTGTTTGACATATATCAGTATATAAAGAAATCGTTGGATAAAATACCGGAAGATTATACACTACTTTAAGAGCTTTGTTTTGCATTCGTTGGAGAGACTTTAAACTACTACTTTTCTTATGACCATAAGCAATTGCCAAATAATTAAGGTGACTTTGAATTGTAGCATTGTAAATTAAAAGTTTTGTTACCACATCAAATTTATTTTTAAATTTGTATAAAACACCAGTAGTTTGAGCAATTTTCATTTTCAAATATTGTATATGATTATCCCAAGAAAGATTGTTTTGAATATTTATTCCCAAGTATTTTAACGAACTTACTTCAAAAATTTCTTTACCATCTACAAAAATGGAAAAGATATCATTAGAACGACTCGGCCTAAATCTAATTAATTGTGTTTTATTAGCATTTAATATGAGTTTATTAATTCGAGCAAACTCACATATTAAGGCAGCATCACGTTCCATATAAGCTTTGACAACTTTCTCATGCTTGTATGGATAGAACAAGCAAATATCATCAGCATACATAAAAATTTTCCCAGCAAGACCAAGATTATGCAAATCATTAATAAAAATTGTAAATAATAATGGACCAATAACACTACCTTGAGGCACTCCAAATAAAACAGGACATAGAGAGCTTTTATTACTACCAATCTGCACAAACTGTTTCCTGTTTGTTAAATAACTTCCTAACAGATCATTACTTTTTCCAAGAATACCATAGAACTTCAGCTTACTTAGCAAAATATCTTGATCTATAAGATCAAACGCCTTACTCAAATCATAAAACATAGCAGCCACACCACTGTGTCCATCATCTAAACTTTTACAAATAAAATTTATAACATTAACTATAGCTTCTTCAGTACCACAACCTTTTCTAAAACCATATTGAAAATCACTAAGCATCTTGTTTGAAAACATATACGATGAAATTTGATTATAAATTATTCTTTCAAAAACATCAATTATTGACAATACGGCAATAGGTCTATACATATCAATGGTTGATGCATTTTTCACTTTAGGAATTGGAGTAATCTTATGAATCTGGATAAGAGCCTATATTAATCATATTGTTAAAGATTTTCACAAAATATGGTGACAATTCAGTTACACATCGCCGAAGCATATTTGACGAAACATTGTCATGACCAGAGCTTTTATTTAATTCCAAATTTAAAATAACATCTTTCATTTCCTCCTGTGTAGTATAATTGAAATTAAAAATCGTATGACATTGAGTTAAAGTTCCAAACGAGTTAAAAAAATCTGTTTGCAAATATTGGATTTGTGATCTTAAATTTACTATTGATTGAATAAAATAGCTATTTAAAACTTCAGCTTTTTGTAAGTCATTAGAAATCTCAATACCGTTAGCATCTCTTACTTTTATAAGTTTATCAGAAGTTTTGCATAATGTTTCATTAATAAATTTCCACGTCTTCCTTCGATCATGCTTAACATTTTCTAAATTATTTTTAAAGTAGTCGTTCATACACAATTTACAAATTTTTTAATTATACGACTAATACCTTTTAATCTTTCTTTAATCTCAGCATCACAAGGTTTTCTTTTTCTTAACTTTAAAAGCTTCTTTTTATACACAATTAACTTTTGTAAATTACCATTAATCCAAGGTGCAATTTTCTTCTTGTAACTCCCTTTAATAATCTTCTTATCTGTAAAATTTTCAATAGCGTTACGCAAACAGGAAACTAAAGCAAAAGTATCATTAGATGGATCACCAGATTCACATAATAGCGGCAATTGAACTTGTATACAATTTTTAACACGGTCAAAATCACAATAATAAAAAATGTTTTCGAAGTAATATTCGTGATGCATGAAGGCTTAAAACAAATGTATAAAAATCTTTTGCATTTTACATTAAATGAGGTTTTTATTAAATATTATCGATAATAATTATTAATTTCGACTTTAAAAAATAAAATACTTCTTTTATTTTCTATTTGTTTTTTAATCAATAATTAAACTACGGGGTTTTTTTTTGGCTGGAATTACCCAAGACATAAAGGTTATTGTTTTAAAATTATACAAATGTCACCAGAAATGTTTGTTAACATAAAGTGTCAAAAATTCATAACTTTACAAAATTGTAGGTTCCTTGAAAACTATGCTCGCAAAGCAGGAACAAGAATTAATCCAATGTCGCAGAGTTGTGGATAAATTTAGAAGTGAAAACGAGAGGTTGGAAAAATTTACACAAATAGAGGAAGAACGTCTATGCACCATTATACAGAAAGTGGAACAAATGCAGGCCGAATACCAACAAATGCTGCAAAAACAAATTGAAAATAGAAAAACGGCGTTATTTCAAATGGATTGGTAAATTTTTCTTTTAAATATTTTCTAAATTGTGCAATTTTAATTTATACGTTTTATATATATATAATAGCACACGGAGCATTAAACAAGCTACACAAATCTATATAAATTTAAAGGCCTTACCTCATATAACACAGGGTGTGACTATATGCGAAAAAGAATCGTTTAGTGAGTGGAAACCTTTTCGTATTGATTCTTCAAAGTATACACAGGAAGTACAAAATATGATTTGGTATGATACACAAATTGGATCTATTTACGAAAAAACTTGGCAGAAGTTGATACTGGGTAACATTTTAAGTGAAACAAGCAAAACAGGAGCAGAATTGGAAACTGAAACCGAAATTGCTATTAAGATGATGTAAAAATAATTTTTTGATCAGTTAAATATTTTTATTCTTCATTTATTTAACCGAGAGCTAGATATAAATAATAAAGTAATATACATATGTACAATAAAAACTGAAATAAAAATGTTTATATTATATGTTATAAAAACGCATACGACTACCATAAACTTAGAGATAAAAGATATTTATTATTTTTTTGTGACTTCCTAGAATGCCAGCTCTTCATCTTTGGGTCGCGTATGGTATCCACACGCAATATCTTCCTTTGTTGCCTTTTTTGAAGCTTAATAAACAAAAATCGAAAGTCTCCTCATCACTAAATTATCAACTCAAACGTAGCTACGCTTGTAAAGTAGATTACACACAATCGTAAAAAATGTTGAAACGAAACGGAGAACAGAATATTAAAAATGCCAAATGAAAAAAATTTCAATGTAAGTTTAAATGTAGCGAATAGTTTATCAAGGTACCTTTTATCTAAATTCATCCAAAAGTATATACACGGAAATTCTAAAAAGTTTAAAATGTCTCGCAAAATCGTCAACATAGACGAAACAAAGGGAAAAGTAAATATTACCATCCAAAGATCGATAATAGAAAAAATCTCTTTTTGGATGGATTTTTAGTCTTCTAACAGAATATAGAAAACTAGCAAATACTTAGGGTGGTAATAAATGCATATACGGACACGACATACGAAGGAATATACATAAATAAAAAAATATATTTACAGCAATATCAGAATTTATTTTGAAATGTGTATATAAAATACAAAAATATTGTTAGGGCCAGCAATACAGCCCGGATTTTACAAGTAGAAAATAAAATATATAAGTTTAAATAATTCTTTCTTCCAATTGCACCCAAAAATCTGTAGGTGATATAATACCTCCACTGATATTAGTACTTGGATCGGGAAGTTTATCTGTAGGCCCTAATACGAAATTAAAATTTTGGCACAAAGCTGTCGTCATGAGAAATAACATATTTCTAGCAAATGTTTCTCCGGCACATAAACGTTTTCCTGCAGAATTGGAAATATTAAATTTTAAATGATTTTATTCGGGTTTTTTTATTTGCGCTTTATACTAACCGGCTCCAAAGGGAAAAGAAACATCTTTCTTTAGACACAATTTACCCTGTTCATCTAGAAAACGTTCTGGTCTAAAAATTTCAGGATCACCCCAAACACGTTTATCGTTATGATATGCGTATAAGCTGGGAACAACTAATGTATCCTAGAAAAAAAAAACAAAGGTGTTTCTTTAAAAATTTAAGTGATTTTATATCATATTTACCAAACTTAACAGCTTGTTAACAAAAAGAAAAATACAAAAAATCAAATTCACAAAAATCCGAAATTTTTGCAAAAATATCACTTTATTAAATTAATTAAAAATTCTCACCTTTGGCATTTTATAGCCCAATAACTTTGTATCGCACATAGCCTTGTGCAGCACATCTGACGGTACTAAAGTTTCAATTCTTAGAATTTCTCTAATACACGCTTCGGTAAAATTACAGGATTTTCGGTCTTCCAGAGTTGGCAAACGACCGCTGCCGACAACGTCGTCAATTTCTTTTTGTATTCTCGTCTGAACATCTGGACTTAGAAGTAAATATTGTACTAAAAAGGACAGCTGTGTGCCAACCGCAGTGAAGGCTGGAAATGAAAAATCAATCATACTCAATATAAATTGATTTTTCCTAAATGTTGTCGTCTCAGCATTTCCCTCCATTTCGGCTTTTTTCATTTCTTTTATATATAAATCCAAGAAGTTACGTTCTGATGACTCGTCATAGGTTTTAATGTGACTATCAATGAATTCTTCAAAATATTTGTACATAAATATATTTGATTCCATTAGGTGCTTATAGCCGCTCCATTCGGGAAATATATGTCTTATCCACGGTATTATGCTAACTAATTTGCCATAAGCATCAGAACGGCGTTGAAATTGCATACCTAAACGTACGAGTTCCCATAATTCAAATTGATCACTGCGCGGTTTCCTTTCGTTGTACATAATGTGGAAAAGACTATTGATTGAAAATGGATTAAAAAAATATGGCAGTAATATGCGTAGACCGCCATCTTTGACATAGGCTTTCTCATGTTCATATTTTGGTCCATTACGTATTAAATTCAACATGTCAGTAATCTCTTCTTGTATAACTATTTCTAATTCCTGGAAACGACGACCGAAACCAAAATCCCTTAGATAACGCAAAATAAAACGTCTTTGTTCTTTCCATATAGCGCCATCTTCAAAGAATATTCCTGTAAAGTAATTATATAAGTCTAACATATGTAAAGGGTGTTTTTTTAAGCCCGATAGAACTTTAAATTGTAAAAAATAACACAAAAAATTAAATTGTAATCAAAATTTTTTTTTTATTCGAAAGATCAATACGTGACATTAACATTTGAAAATGATTTCGGGCATATGGGCACCGCGGCTGTTCTTGACGAAGCGCATTATGGACGTCCAATTTTGGGCCTTTTTTTCGAGCACTGCTGGCCGTATGTCACGAATAACACGAACAATGCTGGCCTCCAAGGCGTCAATTGTTGCTGGTTTATCAGCATAAACCAGTGACTTTACGTAGCCCCACAGGAAATAATCGAGAGGTGTCAAATCGCACGACCTTGGAGGCCAATTGACAGGTCCATTTCTCGAAATCAACTTATCGCCAAATTTTGATTTCAATAAGTCGATGGTTGCGTTCGCCGTATGGCGCCGTAGCGCTATCCTGTTGAAACCACATCTCCTTCGGATCAATGTCATCCATATTTTCAAACAAAAAATCACTGATCATGGTGCGGTAACGATCTCCATTGACCGTAACGCGAGCTCCGGCCTCATTTTTGAAGAAATAAGGTCCGATGATGCCACCAGCGTGAAAACCGCACCAAACGGTGCATTTTTCTGGATGTAATGGAGTCTGTAGGGTCTCTTGTGGATTGGTCTCGCTCCTTATGCGGCAATTTTGCTTATTAACAAACCCGTTAAGCCAAAAATGCGCCTCATCGCTGAACACAATTTTGCGATAAAATTGGACGTCCAGAATGCGCTTCGTCAAGAACAGCCGCGGTGCCCATATGCCCGAAATCATTTTCAAATGTTAATGTCACGTATTGATCTTTCGAATAAAAAAAAAATTTTGATTACAATTTAATTTTTTGTGTTATTTTTTACAATTTCAAGTTCTATCGGGCTTAAAAAAACACCCTTTACATACATACATATATGCATTTGTAAAAAAATAATGGCTTTGTCTAAAAATTAAATAGAAATTGAGCATGTTCTGGCGTAACAAAACCTGTATTCTTATTAGCTCATTAGTCAACTCTCACATAATACATACATTTTTGAGGGACGAATAGAATTGTTTTTTGTCTTAGGACTTTGAAAGCTAAAGTTTGAAATAAATTAAGAGAATTAAATAATCATCTGACGAATCAAGACTATCTGATGAATAAATATGCCAATAAACCAATGAAAATTAGTAAGTTTTTTCTTTTACCTTTATAAAATTTAAGTTAAAATTTCGTATATCGGGTTTAATATTTTTTTTAGAAAATTAAAACTTAAATAAAAATTCAATTTATAATATCGTTTGAACACTATTAATAAAATAAATTTTTAGGCTTTTTATTCAAACAATTAAGAAAAAAATTTCACAAATATATAAAAATAATTTCAATAAATATTGAAGACATATTTATTCATCAGATAATTACAGTTCGGAGAGAATTTTTTTCACAGTGAGTAAGGGTATTACGATTTTTTATATCTCGGATACATCCCCCTAATGACCAATTTTCTTAAGTTATAATATAGTACTCTTACTTAGCGTAAGAGTAGAGCGCTTAAGATTTCGTTGCAACTTCTTGATACGTTTGTTATGTATTACAGAAAATATTGGTTCCGTGAGTCAATTACCGACAAAATATTGGCAAAAAAAAATTACAAAAGTTAAGATTATCAATTTCCTTAAAAAGTTTAATACAAGTTGCACCACATAATTCTGTGTTTTTCATGGGCAACCACGTATATCTTTAAATAAAATTTTTTAGGAGAACCGTTTTATATAAGACAACGGGTAAGGTTTTGAACTTTTTAAACTTTTTTTTACCATTCATGCCATTAAAAGATCTTAAAATTTTTTTATAAAAATTTCAGATAAAAAAAATTTCAAATGATATATCATTTAGAAAATTAGATCATAACGAATACCAAAACAAACAAAGTGGTACGAAGACTAAAAGTGTGTGCAGATAAAGCAGCGTAAGTCTACATAGGTAGTACACACTGCTAGTCAACTGAAAAATTATCAGAAAATAACTTTCAAATGTGTTCAGAAATAACAACGTATGTATGTGGTTGTGTGTTTTTCTAAAAAATTAAATAATTTGCCATTAAGCACACTTAAGTCAACATACCGCGTTAGTGCTGAACGCTTTTTGAATATAAATAGAAGTCAGATTGGGTCCATTTTTTAGAAATTTTTTAAACTAAGTAAAGGGCGTTAGAAACCAAGCAATATAGTATTATTAACTCAAAATCGTAAAAAATGAACACATGCGGTTGCCCATAAAAACCACAGAATTGTCAGTTATGGGATTGAAACTGTCATTATTGAAAAGTAACAAAATTACCAAAATTCTGAGAAATAAGCAAAAACCACTAGTGTTTTATTACCTAATTTTTTACACAAAAACCTTAATTTGCCCAAATAAATTTTTGATTTTTTTTTGTACATATAACATGTGAAAAACATATCCTTCGAGAAAATATTTAGTTCAATAGGTCCATAAATCTTAAAGATATAGGCAAAAAATATTTTTTAATCAAATAAGTTACATTTAGAAAACAAATAACTTTGTGTAGGGTATATAAGATTCGGCATATCGGAATATAGCGCTTTTACTTTTTAATAAAAAACAATTTGAAAAATTTTATATAAATAAAGCATTATTTCATTAAAAGCTACTTGAATAAACTAAAAAAAAAATCTTTTCTGCTGCAAGAACACAAACAAGGCACATTTATTCACCAGGTAGTCTTGTTTCGTCAGCTGATTATTTTTTTTTCACTTATCTTAAATTTTAGCTGTCAAAGTCTATAGATAAAAAACAATTTTCTCTACTCTCTCATTTATTTTAAATGTCAAATTTTATATATAAAACATATAAACAAAATAATTCTCTCCGAACTGCAATTATCTGATGAATCAATATGCCTTGGATCACAAATTTAAAAACTATGACAAAAAAGTGATTTTGCAGGGATTCAATTGATGAAAACACTAATGTACAGCAAAAAATCTATGATAAAAAAGTGTTAAAAAAGACTGCAGTTCATTAAAATATTCATGTAAACACATGATCTCCAATGGCACGCTAATGTTAAAATCATTAGCGTTTTCACCAAAATTTAATCACTTCGTCACCAGTTGAACCCCTGAAAATTAACTTTTTATACCCTTCACACAGTGAAAAAGGGTATATATAGGTTTGTCACTTCGTGTGAAATTTCTACAATTTTCATTTCCGACCCCATAAAGTATATATTTTCTGAAAGCTTATGAATAGGGGAGTCGATTAAGCTCTGTCAGTCTGTCCGTGTGTATGTTGAAATCAACTTTTTGAAGCCCCCCGACATCGCCTGGACCCGGGTGAGGTATTAAAATATCAGAAATATTCGGGAGTAGATCCGTATTGAAAATCAGAAACATTGGTACATAAACAACTGACATATGAGTAAAAACCCACGGCCACCTCGTTTTTTTTAACACAAAAACAGCATACAACAACAACATACATACATACATACAAACGTGGTATACTGGTTAGAGTAAACGTGGCGTCGAAGCCCAGCTGAGCCCAAAAAAATTTAATTTTATTTTTGTTTTATTTATTTATTATTAATTATTTATATTTTTATTATTTTTTTTTTATATTTTTTTTTTTTTTTTTTTTAATATTTATTATTTATATTTTTATTATTTTTTTTGTAATTTTTTTTATATCATTTTTTTTTGTTTTATTTTTTTTACCCTTACACGTTGTGAAGGGTATATAAGATTCGGCATGGCCGAATATAGCACTTTTACTTGTTTGCCATAGATTTTTTTACTGGGATATTTTTAAGCACATTATTTATGACAAATTATATCGCATTTAGGGAGTCATTTAGAATGAATGCTTTTACACTATTGACTAAAAAGTCTTGTAAATGTAATTCACTTTGCACTACTTCAAAATGTTTTGCTGGGTACTTATTGAATTAATAAATATTAAATAAATGGTAGAAATATGTTGTTTTATTTTTTTGAGCTAAAGATCACTTTTTAAATAAAAATTATTTTTATTGGGTAGCTTCTTTAGGGAAAGTTTTTACAATTAACAACAATTAACAATAAAAAAGTTATCTTTAGCTCAAAAACAACATATTAATATAAAAAGATCGAAGAAATTTACATACTGCCTGTTCAACGATGTCGAAAGAAAACCCAAGCGAAATTTCATTCGTACAAATACGTTGAAAACAAAAACAAAGTTGTTGTTTTCAATATATTTTTACGAATGAAATTTCGCTTGGGTTTTCTTTCGACATCGTTGAACAGGCAGATAATATTTTAAATGGTAGAAATTTATCTATGTATTTTGCCAAGTTTTTGATTTGTAAAATATTAAAAATCAATTTTTACTTTTTTGTTTAATTTAAACTAATAAACTAAAAAAATTCTTTTTGCTTAATACTGTGAACAGTTTTTAAATATTTGCAACACTGTTCTGAGCAAAATTCATTTAAATTTCAACAAAATACACTTTTAAAGAATGTGTTACCTGCTGATTGTAAATTTGGTTCACGTATAAGAGACAAGTAGATTTTAGGACGTCCATCGAAATCGGAATTATATAAAATTTCACGAATTCCTTCGGCACTATGCACGGCGACAATAGGAGTTGATCCCACATAAAATCCAACAATATCCGAATTATACCATTTTGAAAATTTTAAAACAGCTTTATGTAAATATACAAAATCTGTTAACATCATGAACAAATAACTTCCGAATAAGGGAATACGAGGTGGTCCTAATTTAAATAGTAATTTTTAATATAATTAACATTTAGTTTTTTAATATCTGTAACTACGGACCAGGTGGATATCCTTTTGGCCTATATGTGCAGAATTTGTAAAAGGTATATATAGAAATTATTACACAAATGCCCAGTAATAAAATAATCATTTTTATATTGTTTTCAAATACGATATAAAATTATTATATGTTTATGTGCACAATTTATTAATTTTGTAGTGTGAATACTTCCCTGGACAATAACTGACTGAAATTTAAAAAAAATGTGGTATTAGATTTGACTGACATCTTATTTTTCTACATTACACAAATGTAAGTATATTTTTTGAATTTGTATTGACCGTTAAAATAAATACAATGTAATATTAGTTGTATGTATGTCTATTTATGTCTATTTATTTATCAGTAAATCCAAACACTTAAAACTGACTGACATACATGCATGAATAGTTACATACATTTATGTTTATACTAAAAACCACGATTACAACATCGCAGCAATATAAAAAGGAATTTAAAAAATAAGCTTTATACTATAAATAGAAAATATCATATTGTCATAGTTTCTAAAATTAAAAATGTATATATTCCGCCGTGCAGAATCTGATAAAACCCTTCACCGTCATCACATAATTAAAAATACCATATCGTAGCTAAGTTGAGATTTTAGATTTAATGTAATACGCCATTTTATTCATTATTTCCGACGCCATCTTTGATTTTGAATTTTTACATAGATACTAATTCTACTAGTCAAGCCCTTTCATTTGATACCCATATTGCTGGAGTTAAAAAAATGTTTCAGACACCACCTTGGACTTTACACATTATTAATAGTTTACTACATTGTAATGGTTATGCCCTTTTATTTGATACTAGAAAAGCCCGGCGCGCGTTGCTACGCCCTTAATGAATAAAAATGCATTCTGAATTTTCATTGAATATCAAGTGCAAGAAGCTAAAAACTATAACTAACTAACTGCCCACTTTTCTAATATGTGTGCAAAGTTTCAGAAAAATCGGTCAAGTGATAACAAATTTTTTATGGCGTGGCCCCGCCCACTTTTTACCACCCTGGAATATGTACAACAACTTGCCAAAGTTTTAGTCTGATCGGTTTTACAGTTTCGGAGTCTATAGATAACACACACAGACAGACAGAGGTTAACTTTTATATATATAGACTAATACTGTGGTCGTTAAAGGGGACAAAGCCGTAATTACTATATTTGACTCATATATTCACTATTTAATCTAGGACGACATCTTGGATTTTTTTATAGCTAACTATATTTTAATATTCAAACCCTTTCATTTAATCCCATATTTGCTCTTTCGGTTGTGAAGAAACTGAAAAATATCGATTTCCGTTTGTAAATTTTAGAAAAAACACCAAAGCAGTTGTACTCTGGTGCTTATATCTCAGTTGGTTGTATGATTGTGTATTTATTTTAGTCTATAAATTTTTAAATTCTTACAGACTAAACATTAAAATACATAATCAATTCATTAAACATTTAAATATAAAATTAGTTTTCTTTTCAAGACACTACTACTTTCAGAAAAATCTATGAGAGTATGTTAAAATTTGTCAAAATTCTTTTGTATATGGTGAAAGAAGTCATTGTTAGCATAAACAGAAGTATAATATTGTAGACAGTTGAAGCTAATTTTACTAAGAAGGAATTCAGAGCCAACGCCACCATTAATTAGTCAGAGAAAAAATAAAACATGAATTCCATAAAAAGTCTCGTATACAAAAAATTAACCTGATTTTGGACTGAGACAATGCTGTTTATGTGAATATAGTGTGGATTCAATATACATACATAAATAATATACATACACAAATATAATAATAATGAATAAGCATTTTAGAAATTTTTTTATATAAGCCTTTTATAAAAATCAAACATCGCTGTCAAAATTTTCGTTGTGTGTCGAATTTTCTATCGAACATAATTTTTGTTTTTGCAATTTTTTCTTCTCTTTTTAGTTGTGTTGTTTTGAGAGTTAAGTTATGTCCCCTTTTTTATACCTAACTAGCCAAACCCGGCGCGCGTTGCTACGCCCCTTAATGAATCGAAATGCATTCTGAACTTTAATTGAATATCAAGTGCAAAAGCCTAAATATTATAATTTTTTTTATGGGCGTGGCATAGCCCACTTTTCTAATCACGAAATTGTAAAGTCATAACAGCTCAATATGTGTGCAAAGTTTCAGAATAATCGGTCCAGTGCAAGTACCTGAAAATGATACCTATTTCTTATGGGCGTGGCACTGCCCACTTTTCTAATGACGAAAGTGTAAAGTCGTGACAGCTCAGTATGTTTGCAAAGTTTCAGAAAATGCCGTCCAGTGCAAGTAGCTAAAACTGATAACTAATTTTTTATGGGCGTGGCCCCGCCCACTTTTTCAATCACGAAATTATAAAGCCATGACAGCTCAATATGTGTGCAAAGTTTCAGAAAAATCGGTCCATTGCAAGTACCTCAGAATTAAAACTTTTTTAGGGTCGTGGCCCCGCCCACTTTTTTTATCACGAAATTATTTAGTCATGAGAGCTCGATATGTGTGCAAAGTTTCAGAAAAATCGGTCAAGTGCAAGTAGCTAAAACTGATAACTAATTTTTTATGGGCGTGGCTCCGCCCACTTTTTTTCACCCATAAACACTCCCTGGTATGTGTACAACAACTTACCAAAGTTTGAGCCCGATCGGTTTTACAGTTTCGGAGTCTATAGCTAACACACACACACACACAGAGTTTCACTTTTATATATATAGATAGATAGTCTAAAGTAGTTATTCGTTAGTTATAACTTTTTTTTTGCCGTATTCAAATAAAATCTATATACATACATATCAAGGCATATTTATTCATCAGGTACTCTTGATTCGCCAGCTGGTTATTTTTTTCAACACTTATTTTAAATTTCAGCTGTCAAAATGCATAATTAAAAAATAATTTTCTCTCTTTTCTAATTTATTTCATATGTCAAACTTCATATATAAAAAATATAAACAAAAAATTCTCTCCGAACTGCAATTACCTGATGAATAAATATGCCTTGATACATACATATCAAGGCATATTTATTCATCAGGTCAACGATTTAAAAAAAAATTGTTTCTGGTCTGTTTGTCTTTCTGAACTCGATTTTACTGAAATTTGATATAGAGGTACCTTGATATTTGCGTAAAAAAATACTTTTTATCGCGAGATAATATCTCATTTCAGGGGCCAACAACGTGGCCTGCGTTTAATTTTTTCACGTAATTAAATTCAAGGCTATTAATTCAAGGTCTCCATTTATCGGTTTTTGATTAAAAACGAAAACAAACAAAATTCTATACTATATTATCATATTTTGTTTATAGCAAAGATTTAATCTATTTTTTGTATTTGTTTATTTAATTCTAAAATTTTTTAAAGAAAATTATAAATTTAGCACAATAAAGGTGTATTGAATTTCAAGAGGTTTTAACGTGATCATTTCTGTCTGCCTCTTTTAAAAACATTGGTTTTATGAAGCAAAGCTCTTTAAATAGTAATAAAACATAGAACATTTATTTATGTGTTAAATAAAATATTTTTTAAATAATTTTATGACCCTTATGTTACAAACTAATTTTGGGAATTGGACACCTAGCTTTCAGCGAACTTCGCTGCAAATTTCGCAGTATTTGCCCTTTTCGGCGTTGACAATAACATTTCAAAAGCTAACCTTTTCTTAAATAAAACCCCTTTTCTATAGAATTTGACAATATTAAACTTTAATCCACACTGAACGTTTTTTATATTCAGTAATTAATACATTTCAGTGTTATTTATATTTCGTTATCCAAAATAATAGCAAATTCTAAATATTAACAAATTGATTTCATGCTTGTACACACATACATATTTACATATATAATAGTACGTATCGATGGCTTAATATAAAAAGGACATTTTCTATTTTGTAAAAATCATGTTTGCCAGTTATTGAAATTACCCAAATTTACCCAATAAAATGGCCTATTTATTTTCTGCTGATCAATTTATAGGTCTTGGGCGAATTAATTGTGACAAATACACTGTTGCGCTTTTATGAAAAAATTACTAAAATTTTAGCTGTTTTACACCAAATAAAATTGACAAAATGCTATTTAGAGATAATAGAGAATATTTAATTAATTTTGGAAATGTCTAAATTTATTCTAAACTAAAAAAATCGATTGTACTAAAATGGGTCAGAAAAACTGAAAGTTGTTTCAGAAAACAAAAAGGCATAAGCGTTCACAGCTTACGACCGCTCTTCGTACTGATGAAAAACTTTCTTGTATGCTTGCTTCTGATTTGAGTTTTGATACTAAGATGATTAAATTTGACGAAATTCTTTAAAGTTTTCTTATTTCCGTTCCTTTGTAGTTTTCTGAAAAATTTCTTTGAGCATTCCCTTTGTAGTTTCGTACAATTTTTTTAGCAATTGCACATCAGGAAAAATTTAAGGGCAAATATATATCGATTTCGAATCTCTACGCATCACTTAAAATTTTATTTTAAGTCATTTACACTGATTACACTGGTCTGAAAAAAAATTTCATACTTTTGAACAAAAATATATGGACTATAGCGATTTTACGCGCTTAAATCAAATCCTTTTTCAGTTTTTTTTTCTATCGGACTCAGATTTGTTTATGGGCATGGCGGTTATGTTGATACATTTAATCATAACTTTAGAATTATTAGTCCGATTTTGATAAAAATACCAGCAAATGTTTAATAATAAAATTTTCTTTAGGCCGGCTAAATAATGTTTTTTTTTTTATATATTTTAAAGTGTTTAAGAGTTATTCAGAAATAAGTAGCGATACAATTTTTTTACCCACCACCAATTTGATGTACTTTTATAGCACAAAATTTATTATTTTGTTATTACCAGTAATCGCTATGGAATAATCTCTTTATTACTAAAATATGTATCACTTTCTTTGTATAACTTCGATATGCAAGTAAAATGTTTTCAGAATTTAAGTATTTCAATGAAAGTAGGCGTTAAAGTTGGCGTGTCAATATAGTTTCTGCTTATAAATACAACTTAGATATTTTAATATAGTCCTTTATTCTTCCATAGAGATATTATATGAATTTAAGATAAAGCGTTATATGATAGGTAGGCGTTAAAGTGGGTACGGCCGAATAAAGTACTCTTGTTTGTTTTCAGAAGGTCAATGTAGAAATATTGTAAAATCATAAAAATATGTAAATTATAAAAATTGGTTAATAAAGTTTGTTAATAATTTGACTAAAGTCAATCGGACTTTAATGTTCCTATAACCATCAACAATTGGATACTAAAATCTGGGGAAAAAATCAGTCTAATATTTTTCGAAAAAAGTGCTTACACACGAACAGGGAGATTTTACATAATAAATTATTCGACTACAGCTACTCAATGTAATATTTTCTTTTTTGATGGACGTCAAAGCTGCCTAAGTTATGAGTATAAATCGTTTAATTTCACAAATATAAAATGTGTTAATAATTTGATTACAGTGTCACCTGGGCCGTTTAAAACAAACTAGAAATTAAAAAAATTAAACGCCCTTTACTTTGTTTTAAAATGTTTTGAAATAAGATGGACCCATTCCGATTATTTTAATGGCATAACAACGTAACTTTTATATATATTTAAAAATCGTTCAGCACTAACGGTTTTGTAGCTCTCCTGAAAAAGTTGAGTTTTTAAGACATATGTTTTTGCCCATGAAATAGAAGTTTTAAATTACATATGAGTGTACCGATAAAGAGTGCTGATGAAAAAATCGTAGCTGGTTTCAAAAATATATTCCGCTCGGCTAATATCGGAATAGTTTTTTAATATTAATATTCTTAAATCATTTCAATTTAATTTAAAAATGTATTAGGAATTTTTATAATAAGAAACTGAACTTTAGCCATAATAAATGATTTGCAATTAATTTAAAATAAAAAGATCGTATTAATAATAATTTATGGTTTTAAAAATGTTAACTTTTCTTGTTCAATATTCCAATTAGTTTTCTTCTATTCGCGTCTTACTGCAAGTTTAAGATTAAGAGATATCACAAAAAAGAAGAATAAAATTTAATGTACATACATACATACATATGTAATTATTATTCAGATTTGTTGTTTGTTTTTTTTTTACTGTCCTGAAATATTTGAAAATTTGAAATAAGCCAAAAAAAGTCAAAACTATTGTAGAAAAATTGAAGGTATTTTCATTCTCTCTTTTTCTTTTTTTTATTTTTGACTCTGAAATTGATTGGCAGAGGTACGTGACCAAATAGCCAGGGTATTCCACGTAGGTTCCGGCTCCGTAACTCGACCTATACCTTTGTATAGGAAGTCGGAGACACTTGAACAATAATTGAAGCTTGAATTTTATGGTTCTCCTCCAGTTAAAAAAACGTTAGTTCAGTCACCGCAAGTCGACCTATATCATTGTATAGGAAGTCGGAGACATCTGCACAAATAATTATACTGAGTTTTATGAAACTCCTCCAGTTAGCATTGAGTTTAATTGGTACACCTCCAGTTACGAAAATGAGTTTGGTTAATCCAATTAAAATATATGCACGTGGTTAATTGTAGAATAGTTTGGAAACTGTATCCAAAGCACAGTTGCGCGACGCCACACAATGAACCACGCGAGAGTGAGACGTAAAACTCTCTAAGACGGATGAAAAAGACGGCCTGATTACCCTTAAGAGATAATGGCAATGACGCGCTAGCTCTTGACCCAACCAGAGCTGTAATACGACTGTGACTCTCTTTTTCTTTGACTTTAAACATCTGACAAACATAAGGATACTGACAAGCTCTTTAAAATTGAGTTTATTTATTAAATATATCCCTCATAGTTCTACAATTTTTTTTTTTCCAAAATAAAATAATTTTAAAGGTAAATAGCCAACAGCAATTTCATAAATGAGTATGGGTAAAAAATAAATAGAAAATGAATCGGAATCTGTTTGGTTTAGGCAGCAAAGGGAAAGATTTGGACGTTTAAGTGGCAAACTTTCGCCAAAGTATCAGTTGATTTGGGTAAAAAATACGCATATGCAACAACAGTACACCAATCTTTAGGTGATAATGAGATATCTGCTCAAAAACAGGGTAACAATCTTGGTAAATTGTGTCGTATGATAAAAAAAAAACTTTTTTTAATTAAATGGTTTTATAATAATAATAAGTGGTATTCTAATCTCTCTATATCCCAATTGGGTTTATAATACCCTTCACACAGTGAAAAAGGGTATATATAGGTTTGTCATTCCGTGTGAAATTTCTACAATTTTCATTTCCGACCCCATAAAGTATATATTTTCTGAAAGCTTATGAATAGGGGAGTCGATTAACCTCTGTCAGTCTGACCGTCTGTCCGTGTGTATGTTGAAATCAACTTTTTGAAGCCCCCCGAAATCGCTTGGACCCGGGTGAAATATTAAAATATCAGAAATATTCGGGAGTAGATCGGTATTGAAAATCAGAAACATCGGTTCATAAACAACTGAGATGTGAGCAAAAACCCACGACCACCTCGATTTTTTTTCACAAAAACAACATTGCAACAACAACATACATACATACAAACTGAGCTGAGAAAAAAAAAAAAAATTTTTATTTTTTTTTCATTTTTTTAAATTATTTTTTTATATATTTTTTTTTTATTTAATATACTATTTATATTTTTATTATTTTTTTTTAAATTTTTTTTTATTTTTTTTTTACTTTTTTTTTGGTTTTATATTTATTATATATATATTAATTTTTTTTTTTAATTTTTTTTTAAATTTATTTTTTAATTTTTTTTTAAATTTTTTTTTTATTTTTTTTTTAACATACATACGTAAAGTTATAATTTTACAATTGGTTGTTTTTATATATGTATGTTTTTTATATGTATGTACGTATTTCATATGGGATGAATGGTGATACAAACTAATGTTATTGCATGACTACACGTTGTGAAGGGTATATAAGATTCGCCACGGCCGAATATAGCGCTCTTACTTGTTTTATTTTCTTTCTTCCAATTGAACCCAAAAATCTTTAGGTGATGTAATTAGTCCACTCAAATTCGTACTAGGATCGGGAAGTTTATCTGTAGGCCCTAATACGAAATTGAAATTTTGGCACATAGCTGTCGTCATGAGAAATAACATATTTCTAGCAAATGTTTCTCCGGCACATAAACGTTTTCCTGCAGAATTGGAAATATTGAATTTTAAATGATTTTGTTGGGGTTTTTTATTTGCGCTTTATACTAACCGGCTCCAAAGGGAAAAGAAACATCCTTCTTTAAACACAATTTACCCTGATCATCTAGAAAACGTTCTGGTCTAAAAATTTCAGGATCACCCCAAACACGTTTATCGTTATGATATGCGTATAAGCTGGGAACAACAACTGTATCCTAGAAAAAAAATGGTAAAATATCATACATTTTCTCAAGGCATATTTATTCATCATGTAATCGCAGTTCGGAGAGATTTATTTGTGTTTATGTATATTTTTTTTAATATGAATTTTGACTTTTGAAATAAAAGAGGAGAAAAACTTATTTTTCATTTATAGACTTTGACCGCCGAAGTTTAAAATAAGGGAAGAAAAAATTAATCAGCTAATGAATCAAGACTACCTGATGAATAAATATGCCTTGATATTTTCTCTACTCTTCCATAATATCTAACTATCAAACTTCATGTTAAAAAAAATCTTTCCGAAATGCAACCACCTTATATAATTGCACCATGATTATGCCATAATAACATTGAGCTAACATTAGGTTCGTTCGAGTACTTTTAATGCAGTTTGTAGTAAATGAGTAATTATTTAGTAAATTGAAAATTTTACTCTCAAAAAGAGAATTTGTCCAAAAAAGTACTCGAACAGACATTTGTAAAAATTCGTAAGATTGAAGCAACAGCTGATGGCAAATAAATATTAATGGGAACTATGTACATACATATGTGCAAATATGTATTTAAGTATGTATACCTGCGCCAGATTCAGGCAGTTCCATTCTTTCATCTGTAGGCATTGTTAACTAACTTTATTTCACAAACAATTTAAATTGAATAATATTTTGTACTTTTGTTTGGATTTTCCTTTTTTTTTAATATTTTTTTCACAAACTGTATACTTTTTGTTTGCTTACTTTTGTTTGTTTACCTTTTGAATCATATGTTTTTTGGTTTTGCTAAATCTTACTGCAAGAAATTTCTGTAGTAAAAATTTGCAAATACTCAGTCAAGAACTGTCACTTTTCGCTTTCTATTTGTGCTCTCATTTACTACAAATTTGTGTAAACGAACGCAATTTCGTAAAATGCAGAAAAAATTTGTACAAATTCGTACAAATTTGTGAGTTCTCGAACGAACTTTTTATTACCTCAATTTCTGTTAGAACTTATTCTCACCTTTGGTATTTTATAGCCCAATAACTTTGTATCGCACATAGCCTTGTGCAGCACATCTGACGGTACTAAAGTTTCAATTCTTAGAATTTCTCTAATACATGCTTCGGTAAAATTACAGGATTTTCGGTCTTCCAGAGTTGGCAAACGACCGCTGCCGACAATGTCGTCAATTTCTTGTTGTATTCTCGTTTGAACGTCTGGATTTAAAAGTAAATATTGTACTAAAAAGGACAGCTGTGTCCCGACCGCAGTGAAGGCTGGAAATGAGAAATCAATCATACTCAATATAAATTGATTTTTCCTAAATGTTGTCGTCTCAGCATTTCCCTCCATTTCGGCTTTTTTCATTTCTTTTATATATAAATCCAAGAAGTTACGTTCTGATGACTCGTCATAGGTTTTAATGTGACTGTCAATGAATTCTTCAAAATATTTATACATAAAGACATTCGATTCCATTAGGTGTTTATAGCCGCTCCATTCGGGAAATATATATCTTATCCACGGTATCAAGCTTAATAATTTACCATAATCATCAGCATAACGTTGAAATTGCATACCTAAACGTACGAGTTCCCATACTTCAAATTGTTCGCTGCGCGGTTTCCTTTCATTGTACATAATGTGGAAAAGGCTATTTATCGAAAATGGATTAAAAAAATATGGCAGTAATATGCGTAGACCGCCATCTTTGGCATAGGCTTTCTCATGTTCATATTTTGGTCCACAACGTATTAAGTTCATCATATCAGTAATTTCTTCTTGAATAACCATCTCCAATTCCTGGAAACGACGACCGAAACCAAAATCCCTTAGATAACGCAAAATAAAACGTCTTTGTTCTTTCCATAGAGGGCCCTCTTCAAAAAATATTCCTGCAAAAATGTTAATATTTAAAATCATTGCCATTTTTATAAATAAAGATTATCGTAAATTGTCGGTAAATTATTTATGGCAAGTTAATCAATTAATAGAAATTATAATTAATTTTTTTTAAAGCAAAGAATTTACCAAAAATTTTCTAAATTCCTATTAACAGTAGTGAGTTTATCAAAAATCTTTTTACACAATAAAAAATACTTTTTATCATAGTTTTTCTATAAATAGAAAAAAACTCACTAAAACTGTTTTATAAATACG
The DNA here is from genome assembly GCA_941918925.1 of Phyto melanocephala. NCBI lineage: Eukaryota > Metazoa > Arthropoda > Insecta > Diptera > Rhinophoridae > Phyto > Phyto melanocephala. The sequence goes on along the minus strand of OW799233.1, from coordinate 128,332,645 downwards.
TAATAAAAAGTTTCGTATATTTAAGTATATGTTTATCGATAGCTTAATAAAAAAAAGGATTATCTCGATTTTCTGTTACTTTACACGAAATGAAAAAACTGGATTAAGGGTTAAAACAATGAAAAGAGAATGAACTGTTTTATCTAGCTATAAATTTGTTGTTTTCAATCATAGTTCACTAAATTGTTTAGGTCGCCAATCTAGTCTGGTTAATAGCTCGCGCGTCATTTTCATTTTCGTTATCGAATAAGGACAATCAGGCTAGGACGTCCTTTTTATCTGGCTTCGAGATTTTTGCGTCTCACATTCGCATTGGTTTATTGCGTGGCGTAGGTTAGCTGTACCTACGAAGGTATAGGTCGGATTGGCAGTTACTGGTGGAGGCTCTGAAAAACAATTAAAAATTTAATCAAGAATAATGGGTGATGGCAGTTTTGTCTTTTGACTGCCAAATAATTGTCTAGTATTTACTAGTAAACTGGAACCTCCATCTTTTTTTTCGTGTTATCGAAATGAGATTGGAGTAATTGTAAACACAAAAAAAAAATTAGACATGATGTATTTGCATGTGGACTACCAAAAAACGTTAAAAACACAATTTAGTAAAAAATCGAGACGCCTCCTTTATACAAAGTCCAAAAATAAGAAATTTTACAAACTTTATACAATAAATAAACAGATTTACAAAAATTGTTTAAATATTTTAAATTAATGAAAAACATTAATATATTTAGGCAATCCCTTGCAATATTCATGAGTTTTTTTCCTTGACCTACATATTTTCAAAATTTTTTGCAAAAAACAATATAATGAAATAAAAGGAAAGAATATTAAAGTAAATAAGCAGCGCATGTTGCCAATTTCAATTGCTAAGATAACATAATTTATTAGACATGTATAAGTATGAAAAGTTATAAACTTTAAGTGTTTTATTACACCCTTTGCACTAGAGAGTAAAAAAGTATACATATATGTATGTATGTATGTATGTATAATAGGAGTACAACCAAAATAAGGCCCTGTAGACACTGTAGCCGATGTTGTGCTGAAACCGAAAAATGTTTCCTCAGGTCATTTCGGAACAAAATCGTTCCGCGTCGAAGCCGATTTCTGAAAGCCCTTTAAAATTTTTTTTTTAGTTTTTCAGAATTTTTTATTTTTTCAAAATTTTTTATTTTATAATTATTTAACTATTTACATTTTTTAATGTATTTATATGATTATAATCAAAATCACAATCTAAAAACTATGTTTGTTAAGTGAAATTACTTAATTTTTTAAAACTTACTGATCCCAAACTTAATTGCACTTGACGTGGAACCTTTTTTAACGATATCGAAATACTAAAGATGCAGTTCTTATTGTTTTTTATGCACTACATGGTATGGATAGGGCCATTTTGATATTTTCAAAAATTGTAAAAAGTTGTTTCCCTAATGTATAAGTTTGTCATTCCATTTGTAATTTCTACAGTATTCATTTGCGACTCCATTAAATGAATAAATTCTGAATTATTTTAGTAAGGAAAGTCGATTAAGCTATTTACCAGAAATGCTTTCGAAAATTTTGGTATTGTAATGCAGGAATGTCTATAGTGAAACAGTACTGATTCACTATTGACTCTGTTCCGGTACTACTGACCAATTATACCCCAGACATTAAACATGTGCTTGTTACTGAAAATCAACAAGTGATGTTAGAACTACTAAATAGGGAGTTCTTTTGGGACCATATGGCGACATTGGAACCAGGTATTCATTAGTGTATTTTTAGTAACTTGGTACTTTTAAATAAAAACATTATTTTTAAATATTAAACTAACCTACAGTTTATCGTCTAAAATAATTTTACTGAAAAAGTTTCGCAATTTATCTGTTTATAATTTAAGAGCATAAAAAGTGTAGATCAAGGCGAATTCAATAAGGTGAACTTATTAGGTCAGCTGATTACCAGCTGTTGACTACTTCTAGGGACCACTTGTAAAATTTTTGTGTATTTTTGACATATCGTTTTGTTTTACACTAACAAAATACACGTTTGTATTTTTTCACTTTGTAGTTGTTTTAGGGACGAGTTCACCTTATTGAATTCGCCTTGGTGTAGATGTTTTGTTGACAATATCACCAAAAGCCCATGACTGACTATCAGATTTAGTCGTTCGATATGTCAAAAATTGTATGTGTGTTCAGAAAGTGAGATAGTGTGGACAAAAAGTGCACATGTGTGACAGATTTTTTGACAAGTGTATCCGATTTGATAATCTTTTAAAAATTTTCAAAAAATAGTAGTTTCTGTGCGATCAGAGTTGCTTTTTGTAAGCAAGTATGACAGTGTGGCATCCAATCACACATTTTGTTGCGATTTTTTTATGTAGGACAGAAAACTATCAGATTTTTATTTGACATAATCGCACGACTTTGTATGATAGTCAGTCATGGCCTAAAGTGGTGACTTGGCGGCACTTAACCCCAGGCTTCCTGCATGGTTAAGCAAGCAAGCGAGTGTAAATCTGTTTCACAAACAATTTTATGTATATGGCTTATAGTTACGTGTCTACATTTTTCTAAGGGTATATAAGATTTGGCACAGCTGAATATCGGAGTAGGAGGCGTGGAACCGTCTATGTAAAGAAAATTCATTATAATATAATACTAATATAATAAATGTGATTGTCTGTACGTTTGTATGTGTGGTTTGTTACTTAATTATTAGAAAAACAGCTGAACGGATGTAATGAAATTTGTTATATTTGGCCCAAATATTTTATTCGTGATTCCGACAGCTACAACCCCGATTGTGTAAAATAAATCATTGTAATAAACAAAAAAAAAATACGAAAAGACTTTTTTTGTGATTTACAAATAGTTTTGTGTTAAAAAAAAATTATTAGCATTTTTAATACATTTAATATTCATTTAAACATTCCTATGAACGGAAAACTATTTATTACTTACAACCGCTAATAATAAAACCTTTTGAAACCTAAAATTTTTGAAAGAAAACATTTTGTTACCTGCTGATTGTAGATTCGGTTCACGCATAAGCGATAAAAAGATTTTAGGACGTCCATCGAAATCAGAATTATTTAGAATCTCACGCACTCCTTCGGCACAATGCACAGCGACAACCGGAAATGAGCCTACATAAAATCCAATAATATCCGATTTATACCATTTTGAAATTTTTAAAACAGCTTTATGTAAATATACAAAATCCGTTAACATCATAAACAAATAACTTCCGAATAATGGAATACGAGGTGGTCCTAAATTTAATAGGAATTTTTCATTAAATCCATAAAGATTAATATTTTCAATATTTTTAAGTACGGACCAGGTGGATATCCTTCTGGCCTATATGTACAGAATTTATACAAGAAGTATATTAAAATTACTACACATGTGCTTGATAATATTAAAGTTAACATTTTATATACATATATTGTGTATGTGTTTCTCTATATTAATTAAAAATTAAAATTTTTTAATTTATTATTTAATCTTGTATTTATACTTCACTGAACAAAAAGTAACTGAAATTTAAAACTCTTGTGCTAACGAAATTGTTGTCTGCTTATTTTTCTATTTCTATATGGACATACATACATACATACAGATGTACGTACATACATATAAAATATTTTATTATCCGTTTGAATAAGAAATTAAGTAAATTTAATACTAGCATGTATTTATACATATGTACCTACTTATCAGTTAAACAAAAGATTTTAAGCATATGCATTTAAATACTGTATATAAGAATTTTAAAATACTTTTGAAAAAAAAAGAAATTGTAAAAAATATATGCTTTTATCGGTTCAATCAATGTATGGGTCACAATAAAAATGTCCTATTGTTCCTTGACAAAATGTATGATGGTAGTTCGGAGAGCATTTTAGGCTCTCTCTTTATCTTTATCTACATATATGTATGTATATACACACACATATACATATATAATATAAAATTTAACATACTTTTATATGCAAAATAATAATCAACTGGATTGTCGACACGATATATTAACATACCTTGCTATGCATTAAGTACAGGAAATAATATTTAAAAATTTCTTTCCATAATTTTTATACCCTCCATCTGTAAGGCCAAGCTTAGTCATTCTTAGTCTACAATAATAATTTCCGATCCCATAAAGTATATACTTTCAGACTGTCCGTGTGTTGGTCCACAAGTTGCACAGATCCGTATGTAGTATTAATCTTTTGGAAATGTCTGGGAATGAATCGCAATTCACTCCATAACTTTCTGAGATAGAATTATTTATAGGTAACTTTGCTATTATTTGTATTTATATATGATATACACTCCAGAGCTATTCATACAAAATTTTGTCACTAAATTGCGAAGTTATAGGTAAAAATAATTTTTTATGTATATCTAATTACTAAAGCTCCTTATTAATTTTTAAATACGCTTAAGACACTAAAATACCAGACATTCTCGAAAATTATTGCTGAAAAAAACTTAAAATTTGGTTCAAAACTAATTGTTATCAAACGAAAGGGCTTGACCAGGAGAATACGGTAGTAAACTAATATAAAATGTAAAATCCAAGATCGCGTTTAAATCAACATGGCAGATCATTTTTTTCTTAGCGTAAAAATTCAAAATCAAAGATGGTTTTGGAAATAATAAAGCAAAATGATCTTAAATCAAGGTGAGTTGGTTTTCAGATTCGGCTAGGTGGAGTAAAGCAATCTCATTTGTTATACCCTTCACCTGTGGTGCACAAGGGTATATATACATAGCTTTGTCGTTCCGTTTGTAATTTTTACAATTTTCATTTCCGACCCCATAAAGTATATATTTTTTGAAAGCTTATAAATAGAGGAGTCGATTAAGCCCTGACCGTCTGCCCGTCTATCCGTGTTGGTTAAAATCATCTTTTAGAAGCGTATGGTATCAATCTTTTGGAAATATCCGGGAATGAATCCACAATCGCCCCATAACTTTCTGAGATATGAGCAAATAAACACGACACACGAAACCAAAATTTAAATTTTTCAGCCATAGAATAATGTATAGGTACTTTGCTACTATTTGAAGATATATAGAGATATTCATGAAAATTTTTGGATAAAGCGGACTCTAAGCGGTAAAGTTATAGGCAAACATTTTTTGCTATATATATATTCCAAAAATTTACAAACGAAAATCGATTTATTTCAGCTTCTAGAGAACCGAGAGAGTCAATATTGGTATCATCTCAAAGGACTTGACTAGCGTAATATAAGCACTATAAGAAAATTAAAATTCATGTTGGCCGCCACTACAAAATGGCGGACAATAAATTTATATATGGGTCAAATCTGGTATTTTAAAATGTAACTTAGAACCCCCTTAATATTGGTATCAAATGAAAGGGCCTGACCAGTAGAATACAGTAAATTATTAAAAAAATTAAAATCAAAGATGGCGTCTAAAACAAAATGGCGGATCAAATTTTTTGAGCCCCATCAATATGGGTATCTAATTAAAGGGCTTGACTAGAAAAATACAGTTAACTACGTAAAAAATCAAAATCAACGATGGCGTCCAAAATAATAAAGAAAAATAGCGTATAACATGAAATAAAGGTTAAGCTGCGATGTGGAATTATACCTACATATGTACATGATGGTGAAGGGTATTATCAGATTCGGCACGGCCGAATATAGCACTCTTACTTGTTTTATATAGTTTTTCACATATTTTTATATGTACCTATATAAAAAACTGATTTTTTTTTTATTTAAAACTGATCTATCTAAAATAATTGAACAATCAAGAAGTAGCACCAATTCAACATCATGTTTTGGATCTATGTATGTTATTTTGTAACACGTTAACTGTTTTATAAATAATATTAAAATCATGGGTGGTAATTGACGTGTAAAAATTAATAGTGCTCTGATATTGGGAAACCTATCTTTATAATCATACTAGCTAATACCCGGTGTGCTTCGCCACCCCAAATTTTAGTATTTAATTTATATGGCAGGTGACACGCCCACTATTGTTAATGCACCCATTTTTTCCATAAATGTTTATTTGAATATCAAAGTTGCTCTTGCAAAATTTTACTACTCTAATCGATATCGTTTTCCAAATATACGAATTTTAGTATTTAATTCATGTGGCCATGCCTACTATTGCAAGTACGCCCATTTTTTACTCAAATGTTCGTGTGGATGTCAAAGTTTACCTTACTTAATTTGAAGACTCTAGCTGCATTAACTTTCGTGATATATAATATTTAATACTTATTCTTTAAATGGGCACCCCGCCCACTTACAATTTCAAACCAAAGTATTGCCTATAGTTCCTTCCAGACATACAGAAAGATTCTGTGAAAATTTCAAGGAAATCGGTCCAGCCGTTTAACCGTCTATAAAGCACAAACAAACATATAAACATACAAACACACATTGATTTTTATATATATAGATATAAATGGTCAACGGTTGCCACCATGAAAATGTGATGCTTAACGATTTATCCATAGTGCTAATGATGTTTTCCATCATTTTCCATTTGGAAAATAAATACTATTAGTAACTTGTTATCTTCCTCTAGCTTTGGATATTATTATTGTTATTAAACATTAATACATACTTATATCGATAGTCACATTTAGAAAGGCCTTAACTCAAATAATTGTAACTTTTTAGAAGAGGGTAATATATCGTAATAGAAACTGTACTATTATAATATAACTTTTTGTTAAATTGCTTGTAAAACTATTAATTGTTATACTATTGCATTAAATTTTTGTGTCGAGGTGCATTTGTTTGAAATATATTGGAATCACTGAAAAATTCAATATAGTAAAAAATACGAGTTAGGGCCTTTTTATTTGTGACTAACGATATGTAAATGCATATGTTCATAAGAAAATATAATATGATTAGAAAAGTAGTCAGTGACACGCTTATATCCAAACTTATAATAATCTATATCTTAACTTTTAATAGGATTAAAAAAAACTGTATCTGTACTAGGGTGATCGATTATTTGACTTTTTTTAAGAAACCGGGTTTCAAATAGTTTGAAATTTAGAATTTCAAAAAAACCGGTTGCTATTTTCAAAATTAAGAAAAAAACCGGTTAACCGTTTCGAATATATAAAATACAATATTTAAAGAATAAATTAAAAAATATTGTTCAAAAAGATTATAATAAAAATTATATCTATATATCTTCTATTGTAATATTTATTAAAATCTTTATAAAATCTGTTATAATTTATTTTTTTTTTTTTTTTATAAAAAAACTTTTTTAATATGTAAATATGTAAATATTTAAATTATTATAAGTACACGTAAATTTGCCAACTTGCCTCAACAATGCCTTCATGGCGCTGAGGCCAAAAATAATTTTGAATTATATTGTACATGAATTGTTAATAAAATAAAAAAAAATAAAAAAAAAATAATATGAAATTTTTACATTTTATATACGTATGGATGCACAATAACGCAATAACTGACATGAATGCAGTTGACTAATTTGGTTTTAATTAGATGAATTTAAGGATAAAAGGTACAAGGTTAAATAAATAAATAAATACAATAAATTAATACACAAATAAAACAGACTTTTTATAAGGCTGTTATAAATTTTTGTATCTCTTTCTGTACATTTTTTAAATGTTAAATAGATCTTTTAAACTAATATGCACTAACGTATTTTGTTTGAAATGATTTCTGTAATTTGAAATACGTTTTAAAGGCTAGGGAGAAAAAGTTTTAAATTTAATTTTAAAAATTCTTTCTTATACCCCTGATAGACACAGACATACAAATATAGGCATAAACTAGTTTGTTCAATGCTTTAATTGAAATTTAAGACACTCAATGTCATTAATTAAAATTAGGATCTGGAAAAAGAGATTATTAGTTTTTCTTTATTGTAACTACATTTTTCACCTGAAAGTGATCGATCAGCTTAGTTTATGCTTCAATTACCTTTAACTTTTAACGTTAGGTTTATATCCTATAAAAAAAATCATATTTAAGCTTAATTATTTTTCTAATTTGGCATTTGTTTTTTAAACAACAAATAGATTTCTTACAATATTATAGAAGAATATTTAATAGTTTTTATTTTCTGATTTTTGGAAACTACTCACTCAATATACTATGGTACGATTGGTTACAAAGATATATGAAAATAAACTTAAAAATATAAAAAACCAGCTTTTTCGGAAAAAAAAAACCGGTGTATTCGATATTTGAAAAATCAACATTTAGAAAAAACCGCCAGCAAAAAGAGGAAAAAACCGGGTTTTTCACCGGTTGTAAAACCGAGTCGATCACCCTAATCTGTACATAAAATATGTTTTTAAATTTTGGGTGGCTGTGTAAATACATTGCAGTTAAATTTTTAACAAGTTACATTTCGGGACAGTCATATTACTAGTTGCAACGAGAATGTAATAAAAGTGATAGTTTCATACTGTTTCCAAATATAATAGAAATAAAAAAAATTATTAAATATCGACTGCACTAAGTGAGTGCTCTTCTTAAATTGCATGTTATTCTCCCTCTTAAATAAAATATATAAAAAATACTAGTAAAAAACTAAAAATAAAAAAATAGTAATCAATCTAGTTAAATATGACTTGTATTCATACTAGTATATAACTATAAACAAATGAATTAGTTGGGTTCATATGACAATATAATGTTAAAATCAACAGATTGATATATACAAAAAGAACAGATAGGATACTAGTATATTTCTAACCACGTACTAGTTATTTTGTCTGCATGGTAACGATCTAGAATACAAAACACCAATTTTTAAAATTTCATTCTGAACTCGATTGACTTAAAAACTACTGGATAATTTTTGGTATGGAGGTTTCTGATAACTAATATATATGATACTTTTTATCGCGAGACAATATCCCATTTCATGGGCCACCAATGTGGCCCGGGTTTAACTAATAAAATTAATATTATTTTTCAGCTACTTTTACTTAACCGATTTTCATAAAACTTCGCATACACATGAGACTACAATTAAATGATTAAATTAGGCTATAAAATAATTCTATTTTTATGTTCAATAATTCTTTCTATTCAAGCACTTAATCGTTTTAATTTTGATAAAAATTGCAAATACCGGCAAATCCCGCTATAACGAACTGTATAATTTCAAGCAATTTTTACATTAAAAAGTTCGATAAATCGCGAAGTAATTTTTTCATTAAAGCAAGACTTTATATCGAGCTTTGCCTGTAATTATAATTTTTTATAGATTTTTATTTAAAATTTATTGTAAATCAATAACTTAAATTTTCATGAATTGTTATAACATCCTAAAACATATAAATAATGTTTTAATCATTTAAGGATTCTGAAAAATTAATCAAATTTTAGCCGAGTTGAATGCATTTTCGAAATCAGCTACGATTTTTGGATTACTTGTGAATTTTTACGTCGAAAAGACAAATGCAATAGCTGACGTATTTGCTAGTTCACATACCATTACTATTGACAATCCATTGACACCCATGGACTCGGTTGTATCAAGATACATTAATAACCTTCATAAGATCTTACCGACAAGGCAAGTTTTGAACTTAAAAATATGACTGAAATCACATCATTTGTTAAAACATAATAAATCCTCTGGTTTAGATGGTATAAACAGCACAATATGTACTTACAAATTTTTTTGAACAACGTGAACTTCCCATCTGTGTTTAGAATGGCTAAGGTAATTCCAACCCACAAATCTGGGTAAGATTCTAAATTACCCCTAGCTTCAGGACAATTAGCATTCTAAGCTTGTTGGATAAGGTGTTCGAGAAAATTATTCACAATTATTCATTAATATCATAAATCGGAAACAATTTGGTGTCCGAAAAGAGCACTCTACTGTACATCAACTTTAAGAGTTATAAACTTTCAATGACGATAAAACTCAAGCGTTTTTATTTCTATTCAGCAAATCGCGAAAACGCATTCCTACTAGATATTTATGTTCTAGGGGAGCTATTATCCCATTGAAGGACGAATTAAATATTAAGGAGTTATCGTTGACAAAAAACTTTTATTTAAACAGCATGTTAATTACATTTGTGAGAAGGCAATTAAGTGTAGCCGTGCCTTATACCCCTTAATTAGCCGAAGATCTAAACTTAATATAAAGAACAAGGTACTTATTTACAAAATGTGTATTTGTCCGATTATGATGATGGCCAAGTCTGGTCTCAAAAGGCTACTAAAACTCCATACAAAAAATTGCAAATTATTCAAAACAAAAATTTGAAAATAATACACAATCTACCCTTTCAATATCCCACTTATCTTCTACATAGAAACTTTAACTTCAAGTTGTTTTCATTGACAAGGGAACTGACTCTGTCATTTAATGAAAAATTCTTAACGTCAAATTTTGAAATAAAAAAAAAAATCTGAACAATCACGGAGGGTCTTTAAATTTTTTTATTAATTTCTTTATAACTGTAATCGCTGTAGAACAAACTCTTTATACTGAAACTTTATTTTCTTGCCTGTAGTGCCATTTGCTATTAAATTTAAAAATATCATTTTTACTTAATTGTTATCACACTTGATCACAAGTGTTTTATTTGTTTTTAATTTACTTTTTTAATTTCTTCATATCGATGGTCAAAGGTTGATATCGCTTAACTAGCAAATTTCCTCGACATAACCCAGCAAAAAAAGATATGACACAGATCTAGTATATAATTATGAATGTTGTTGTTATATTCGATTCGAAATTATAATTTTTCAAATTTGTATGCTTTATGCAAATACAAAATATGAATCGAATTACGGAGTTTAAATCTTTAGCAATCAGAATTAAATTTGAAAACAACAAGAGCAAAAAACTTTTGTACAGAAATATCGAATTCATGCCACGAATAAATGTAAATAACTAAGGGGGCAAATTAAAGCGTTCAAACGTGATCAAAATTCTAAAATTATTAATTTAATATCTATAGAAATTTCGAACTTTCAAGTAATATTTCAAAAACATTCTAAAAGCATAATTGGCCACTGATTCCCAACTACTAAATGAAAAAAAAAGCAAGTAAGAGCACTATATTCGGCTGTGCCGAATCTTTTATACCCACCACCAATTTTGTGTACATTTAAAGCACAATATTTATTATTTTGTTAATCGCTATGGAATAATCTCTTTATAATAAAATATGTATCACAGAGGGTGGTTAAATTTTCAGGGCCCATGTTGAAGGTGAACTACACCTAGTGTTTAAATTTGTTTTCTGAATTTCATTTGACATTTCTCAATCTCAAACTTACTCAATTTGATCCGTGGAAAGATAAGCAAATGAGCAACGCTTTAAAGTTATTCAGGTTTTTTTGTATAAAAATGGGCGTTCAAATTAAAATGGATTTTGTGCACTTCGTAATTCTTTTGATCAACATAATCGTTAAAATTCGTCCACAATCGGGAGAATTGTAAAAAATATTTAAATTTCTGCAAAACAGGTCTGTATAAAATGTTAGAAAATCTGTGAATGCCTTCTTAGTTCGTTGAATGGGAATCATTGCTGTTTTTTGCGATAGTGTGGCAAAAGAGCAGTCAACCACGACTCATCATCGTGCCCAACAATTGAACATCAACATTGTCATTGAAAATTCGGGCGATCAGATAGAGGAGTGGCGCCAAGATTGGGGGTGGGGCCATTTGGCCGATATTTTGTTAAATACATAATTGAACCATACAAATATTATTATTATAAAAAGAAATGATAATAATTTCTTAAATAATTTGTGTTTTATTTAAAATCAACATCGGCCCTTAAAATTTAAACAAACTTAATAACTTCGATATGATAGTAACATTTTTTCGTAAATTTAGTCTTTTAGTGAAAGTGGGCGTTAAAGTAGGCGTGTCAATAAAGTTTCTGCTAATAAATACAACTTAGATATTTCAATATAGTCCTTTATTATTCCAAAATCTTTATTCATTGAGAAATTATATGAATTTGAGATAAAGCATTATATGGTAGGTGGGCGTAAAAGTGAGCGTGTCACCTTAATTTTCTGTTACAACAAAGCCTCTCACCAAAAAGCAAAGTGTGCAAAATTTCAGAATCGTACATCTAATTTTGTCCGTTTTATTAGGTTTTAAATTTTAAATATACTGAAAAATACACTGCGCGGTTTAAATTTTCGTACATTTTGATCTATAATTCATCTCCTAATGTATCAATTCAAGAAATTTTTAGAGAGAAATATTGGTTTGACTCGAGAAATATATATTCGAAGTTTCATGACTGTACGTTAATGTGTTTGGACACAATTGCATTTTATACGATGTTCGAAGGACACGGTTTTTTCGACCTACTCTTGCATTACGCGCTATAACTCTCTTCCTAATATTTCGATTTAGCCCATTTTCAATACCAAACAAACCTTGTCTATAAGAAAGATTCTGGCAAAATTTGAGCCTACTAGCTTTTTCGATGCGATCTCTATCGTGCTTTCAACAGACGGACGGACATAGCTAGATTGTCATCAAATCAAACCCCGATTCAGAATATATATGCTTTATGGAGTCTAAAATTGATATTTCGATGTGTTACAAACCCCCACCATTTTTTTGGGGGTGGTAAAATATTACCTCTATTAGAAAATAATTTTGTTAGCGAATACTTTTGGAAATGAAAGAAAAATAACATAAAAATATAGTTTTAATTATGTAGAAATCGCAGAAAAAAAGACGTTTAACCGTGGCTTTTTGATTTTTTTTTAGAATTCGATTTTTTTGGACCTTGTTAAGTTCAATTAGAAAATCTTATCTTTTCTTTTGATTGAGAAATTTATGTAGGCTTTGAGATTTTATTTAAATTACGGAAAATTCGGAAAAAACATTTTAAAATAAGTAAGAAGGCATGTTTTTTTCTGCTACTCTCCATATGTATCTGATGTTAATTGACTGCGTATAGCTCGTGTAGTTTGAAAACGATCGCCATGCATAATTCAAAATAGGTTTTTTGCAAATCGATTTCAATTTGGGTACATATTTTTTATTTTTTTTATTTCAAATTTTAATATGTATGTATGTATATTTTTGTGTGAATTATTTCATGTTACAATAAACCATTGTTATCATATTTAATTATTATATGGGTCAACATTGATTATACGTTATTAAATTGTTTTTAATATGAAGGATTTAATGCAAATACTTGAATTTTAATAATTATTGTTCGAACAAAAGGTTTCTTTTTTTTAATATTTTATTGAATAAAATTTCATACAACTTTTAAACCTCTTTATTTTTTTGGCAATAGAAATAAAACACAACATGTAGCAATCTTTATTGTTTTATTAAGTTTATATTTTTAATATTAAGTACAAAAAGTTTTGTTTAAATTATTTGACACATTATACGAATTAAATATTTTGACTTTCTTCTATAAAAATTCTCTTATTTTAAAAAGTAAACTAATAATGTATGTAATTTGTTGTAATATAATTATAATTTCTTTGAAAAAGGAACTAAAAGAGGAAAATAAATAATAATTTGTATTTAAAGATAATACAATTTCTTCTTAATTTATAATGACATATAAAATAATAGAACGTATGTCTACTTATCACATACGTTAGTTAAAAAGTTAAATAAAAAAATTATGTATAAATGTTTACATACATATGTATGTATTTATGTATGACAACACATGCATAAACACTTGATTATTTAAACGAATATTCTTTAGATGTTAATAATACTGGAAACATATATTTAAAGTTAATTTAAGTAAATGATCCATTAAAGATAAAAATTAATTTTACTTTAAAAAACAATAAAATAACTTCTGACAACTAATTATGACATTCGATTACTATTGAAATTTTAATAGAACGTGCAGGTTTCTTTGCTTTTTTTCTCTTTATATTAAAAGTCAAAAAATACATATATGGGTATCCCAAGAACTGACACTTATTTTTAATTACAATTCGAATTTGCGGCATATATAAAAATTCCTTGCATTCAATACGTATGATACGTTCTTACTTTTAATAGAAATTTTTCAACAAACTCCCTATTTTTATGTATTAAAAGCTTAAAATACATAATATACCAATAAATTGATCGCTTAAAGTAATTTATAAATTTTTTATTTTGAAAATTGTAATATTAAGAGTAAAATTATGCACACGTCGGCTTAATATGCAAATCTGTTAAATCCACTTTTTAAGTAAATTAAGATTTGGATGCTGTGTGGTAGAAAAAGATACGCCTTTTCGACCAGCATGTAGTTTTTTTTTCAATTTAAGTCTTGAAATGTGTAAAAATGTTTGATAAGAAAAACTGCTAAATCCAGTACATTATAAGTTCAGTGTTTATTACTAACTCCAATTTGTTTTTTATTTTTGTAGATTGTAGCTGTGTACACTTATACAAGGTGCCGGTGCCAGCCCAGCTATTTTTTCTTTTGTTCTGGAGTATGTCAAAATATATATTTAAAAAAATGATTTCAACTCCGGAAATTGTCATTTCCATACATAAAAAAAGAGAGCAAAAATATGCTCTCCTTTACGCTATCAACTTATGTAATTACACAATGGATTGTAGTCATACATGACGAATACCATAAAATAAGCCATAAATGGTTTTCCTCTCAAGCTACAAATATGAAATGTAAGAAGTTTTTTGTCTCTCCTGTAAAATTTATTGAAAGGGAGTTAGCAGGTTTGCATATTAAGCCGACGATATATCTATGGTAAGTCAATCTTACTTATTCTAAAAGGAATTTATTAAATCGGTGTTCTATGGAAACTAAATTTATAAATATTTTATAATTAAAAAAGTGACTCGTTAGTTTTTATAGAATTTGTTAAATTTTTTTGAAAATAGTTCTTCAATTTGTATGGAGCATCAAAAGATACACATATACATATATGTTTTCTTTAACCTTCCCTGACTTTAATATCAATATTTTTTATATATCTACATATATTTAAAATTTAATAAACCGTTTTCTGTTTCGTTAAAAATATACTTTTGCAAGGAGGCACACAAAATTTAGAAGGTTTTAATAGTTTTTAATAATGTTGATTAATATTAATATCATTATTTTTATATATTTTTTTATATTGTTGTAACAAAAACTTGAAAAACTGATAAAGAAAGGGTAAAATGATTGAGTTATAACGTAAATTTTGATGACGAATCTTTTAATTGCATGTGTTCGACAAGGACTGTTTGCTACCAAGCTGAATTTTATAAACGGCATTCAATAAAAAAAGTTAGTGAAAGCAATTTGGGGTTTCGCTTTGGTCAATTAAACAAATTATTAATGTATTCCTAATGTTCCCTTATAAAGGCGAATTCTTTAAATAAAACATAGATGTTAATTGAAATCCGCTTTCGCCGGATTTAACCGATTATGATAACAAACATTAAAAAAAGTCACAGACCATGCTAAAATAACAAACAAAAATATTCCGACGAGGCTTTTTATGAACAACTTTTCCTTAACACTGTAATATTAGTAGTTTTATTTTAATTTAATTAATCACTGTTAATTGTTTTAATACTATTTGTATATTTTCATGATTGAGTTAATAATATTGGTAAAAATAATTTGGAATAAATAAAAATATTATAAACAAAATCTGTTATGTGGTTAATTAAAGACTATTAAAACCCCTTCGTTTTTTTGCGCTACGGTGTATAACTGTCATTATAATTATAAACATTATTTTTTGAAATTTTTACTTGGTAGATATTACGGTGTACTGCTATAATCCAAGACACATATACTTATGTTTTATCTATAAAACTACAGGCTAATTATTTTTCTTTTTCGGTTTTTTGGGATTGCGAGAACGCGATTTGGCTTTACATAATGGACAAATTGGAGCATTGCGATGAATTTGTTGATGACATGAGAGGCAGGACTTCATGGGCGGCGGTTGTTGTCTTAAGTTAACATTAAAATCAGAACGGAAGGTTGGATGATGACCTAAACCTATAGAGGGAGCCTGTTGCATGCGTCCGGAGGGAGGTGGCGGTGGAGGAGGAGCTGAAAAATCACCTTTACTTAAGCGTACAGCGGCAGAAGCATTTGTTCCAGACCCTGGTGGAGCTGGAGGCATAAAGGCATGACCGCCAGTTGGTTGAGTTCCAGGATTAGCACCAACACTATTAGGGGCAGAAGGTGGTAATGCAGTAACAGTCGCTTCGGGCATTAAAGGGTGTCTGGGATGAGGTCTAGCCAGAGAAGATGCTTGTGTAGAAGCAACGGCAGCAGCGGCAGCACTTTGAGCTGCAACTTTTAAAAAGTTCGTCGGAAAACGATCTTTTGAAATTGGACTTCCTTCCTCCTCGTGTAAATCTCTTAGTGGACTTAGTCCTAAATAATCACGACGCATATGATCTATTTGATATTTTAGAGCTAAATATTCTTCATAGTGCCGATTAGCCATATCCACCGAACGCGTCTGATTCTCTTTTGTTTGCTTGATTATATTCTCCATGTCATTAATGTCTGCATGTATTTGTCGCAACTCTTCGACATGCGACATTTTCTCTTCTAGCAAATGTTCCAATTCCTTGCGATACTCATCGAGACATTTGTCTTCATCATCACTTAATTTTACCTCTTTTATAATTCTTACTTTTAGTTTTTCCAATGCAACGGTTTTGTCGCGTATATCTTTAATAGCCTCTAATTTGGCATAGTAGTGTCGCTCGTTGGAGCTTGATAAATCAGCAGTGGTGGCCATTTTACCGATTTTTTATATTTTTTCTTAGTTAACTTCGCTTTGGTCCTTTTCGATTAGTCCACTTTATTAATTTATTTCCTTTTTTTAAATAAAATGTATTGTTAAACTGTACACTTAGTATAATTATTAAATGAAAAAAATCTTGTTGATTATTTATTTTGGAAAAAATATATTTCTTCTTTAATTGTCTGAATTTCACTGTTTTTTTCAATATATCTTTTTACTTGGCTTTTATTGTGTACTTTTGTATACATATACTTTCAATGCCGTATGTTCAGTGAATGTTAAAAAGATTATTGATTTTTTGTGATGCCAGAATATGGCACTGTTGCGACATAAAAAATAATATAAATATTAAAGGAACGTTCAAATCTGTATGTAATTATGAAAAAATTTAATATACATATTTTTGTGCCTTTTCTGTGTTCCGAGTGGAATTAAATTGTCGTTATTTTAAAAAAGGAATTTTTTTCATTTTCTCTTTGTTATATTAGTGTAGAAGTTAAGAAAACAAGTTTAATTATGTGAGATATGAATGTTGTCAACTGATTTGTAACAAGGCGATATAAATGTTCTATCTTTTTCATTAGATATATATAACCACTTTTCTTAAGCCGGCTCCACTTTTTGGCCACAAATTTGCAGCGGAGGTTTTATGCAAAAGTTTACCTGCTGCGATTAGGCGTTTGTTTTTAATCGTTCGACTTGGTTGTCTCCGAATTTAATAATTTTGATTTTCCTGTAAAACTCAAGTTTTAATAGTAAATAATTCACTAAAAAGAAAAAAAATAAATTTTGTGTTTTTTATGTTCAAAAGTATTTTTAAAGAATTACATAGCTTAAAAAAGATGAGTAGTGAGAAAAAAGTTAAAGAAACGTTAGCAAAGAAATTGAGCGGCAAAAAGCTTCCCAGAGAAAAACAACTAAAACATGAAGTGGCGGTAAGTTTTTCTTTTCGATTTAAAATATGAATGTACCTATTTTAAATTAACGCATTTAATTTAAAGGACAATAAATCTCAGTTTTTCAATGAAATTGAAAATAAACCAAATAGAATCAAAAATATTAAAAGCAATAAAAACCAAGAAACAACATTTTTAAGTGATGATCATATTAACACTACTCATAAGAAGACCGGTACAGTAAAACGTAGTACACGAAAGATTAAAACTGAACAAGCGGATGGTAAAAAACCAACTTTAGAGGTAGAATTGTCAAGGAATCAATTTAAAAACAAAGAAACACACAACACAGCAGTATCAAAAATTGAACAAACCCAGAGGATAAAATTGTCAAAAACTGCTAAAACTTCTACAAAAAACAAAAATGTAATAGATGAGGATGGAGAGCCTTGTTGTAGTAAAAAACTTAAGCAGGAATCATTAGATATAAAATGGGAGCCAAATAATTGGCAAATAATGTTGGAGAATATTCGCAAAATGCGTTCTAGTGACAAAGCTCCAGTAGATACAATGGGATGTCATAAATGCGCTGATGAAAATGCCGATAAAAAAGTACTTATCTATTATATTTCTATAATAAAGTGTTTTTGTAATATTCTTAAATAATTTTAGACTCAACGTTTTCACAAACTTGTAGCTCTCATGTTATCAAGCCAAACTAAAGATGAGACTACTTATCATGCCATGTTACGTTTAAGGGAAAACATTCTTATTCCAGAAGTCATATGTAATATGAAAGTTCACGTATTGGAAAACTTATTACATCCGGTATCATTTTACAAAGTAGGTATTAAAGAACAAAAAAATCTTTTAAAATTAATTCAAGTTTCCTTCCTTTAGAACAAAGCTAAATACCTTCAACAAACTTCTAAAATTTTAATTGAAAAATATAATTCCGATATACCTAAAAATATAAAAGAATTAGTGGCCTTACCGGGTGTTGGCCCTAAAATGGCACATATTTGCATGTCTACAGCTTGGAACGAAGTAACAGGTATAGGCGTCGATGTGCATGTTCATCGCATTTCTAATCGTTTAGGTTGGGTACCGAAACCTACTAAAGAACCTGAACATACTCGTGTAGCTTTGGAAACTTGGTTGCCTCAGCATTTATGGCGTGATGTTAATCATTTGTTAGTAGGTTTTGGCCAGGCTACATGTACCCCAGTGAAACCTAGGTGCAGTGAGTGTTTAAATTGCGAAATATGTCCTTCAGCTTCGAAAGCTGTTAAAAAGATGTAACTGAATTAAATACCTTCTGAAATTTAAAAGGTTAATTTAAAGCACACAGAAAAATTACTTTAATCATGGAATCATTATTTGTTTAAAAATAAAGGTATGTATAAAATTTTATCCAAATAGCGTATTTAGACTTGTTTTTTTTTTTAATTTGAATACCTTTTTTAACGGCAGTGTTTTTATTTTAAATTGAAATTTGTGTTTTTTAAATCTGATAAAAGTAGGTTTTTTATGTTTGTGATAAATTTTTCTTTATTGAATCCAGCAAAGTTTTACTTGTTATAATTTTAAATCAAATTTCTCCTATCACACATCAGACTGAAACAATTTTTATACCCTTCACACAGTGAAAAAGGGTATATCGTTAACTTAATACGAAAAGGCCCTAACTCATGTTTTTCATAGTTTGCAGGAGGAGGAAAAAACTAAATAAAAAAAGATGCAATATTGATACAAAATTTTTTTAAACGCAATTTTTATTAAAAACACTTTACAAATTTAGTGTTATATTATTTTTTTTATTTTCTTTTTATTTTTTATTTATTAATATGAGTAAGGTCTTTTTGTTGTTGTATATTCTGAAAAAAAAAAATGAGTTGGGGCTTTTTTTAACGAACACAAAAATTAATTTAAAAGAAATTCATGTTTTAGGCAAAGAAACAAGGAATTTAAAAAAAAATTTAATCATATTACATTGAAAAGTAATAAAATCTTCATAATATATTAGTTTTTATATGGTAAATTTTCATAAAAGTGGTGGCAGTCTTTGGGCAGCAACTTTTTTAAATCTTGTAAGTGATGCCACTTCTTTTTTGAGATTTCTAATTTTGAAGTATAAAGAGGGTTTATTAGCAGACTTTGTTTTTTGGGGTAGAAACTCGTATTCGCCACATATATCTGTTTTAAAATAAATTAATCCTGAGTTGTCGTATCCTAATGCCCGTAGCACGTTTACAGTAGGGTCGCCACTACTTCGACCTGAAGTTGAATCAACGTTTTGAATATGAAACTTTTATATCATCGCATTCATCTTTTTTAAGGCTTAAAAATTGAATAATTTGACTGTTTTATTATATCTGCGAAAATTGGTTACGACAATTTTCGCACATCACTTTTTTTGTGTGATGCACATTTATCCACATAAAGCTTATAAATCTCTTGGTAGGTCGAAAAATTGGATTCGAAATATAATTTTGTTTGTTTGTTTTCTGCAGTAATGTGATTCCATCTTTGGTAACTCATCTAGCTATTTTTGTAGAAACGCGCGTCTTTCCTTATTGCGTTAATTAGTCTCTTTTCTTGATTGTATGTCAGCGCTTGAATATTTTTCGGGACTGAGTACTGTGCCATGCCCTCCCCCGAAGTTAATCCAATTTCGAACAGTTTTTTTAATCCTAATGTTGAAAGAAACATCTGGCGGCAAACTTGCATTCGGTTTAAATTTTGTCTTAAAAAATATGCTTTAGACTGAACTCGTGTTGAATTTTCACAAAATATTTGTTTGTTCTCTTCTAAGGACACTAGACCTATGACATATTGATGCCTCTGATTCCATGACATTTCCCAAAACATAGTAAATATTTCTTTTCGGCTTGGCTCACTGAACTCAGAACAATGTCTTAGTGCACTTTTTTTGCAATAATTTGATTTGCAGGCCTCACCTTGTTGTCTTGGCGGCTTTAGGCTAACTCTATTGTCTGATAATCCAGAATATTCTTCACCTTTCATTCGTTTCATTTGATTAATGTTTCGCTGCCATTC
Organism: Phyto melanocephala; assembly: GCA_941918925.1. NCBI lineage: Eukaryota > Metazoa > Arthropoda > Insecta > Diptera > Rhinophoridae > Phyto > Phyto melanocephala. Next base: position 128,311,933 of record OW799233.1, on the reverse strand, counting down.
TAGTTGCTTCGGAATAATTCTTCTAATCCGTTCAGTATTTTTAGTTTTTCCTGCATCAGTATCAGTATTTTCTTTCACAAAATCCATAGTTTTTCAGCTTTTTATATTTTTTATTTTGCACACTTTTACTCTAAAATTTAGAGTATAAATTTATAACGGCATTTAATTAAAACTCATTACCACACATAAATGCCAAGGCGTAATTAACAGGTGGGAGCATTAAAACAGCTGAAGGCCATTTAATGCTCTATGCACAATCAAAGTAAACAAATAATATAAAAGCAGTACATTGCGCAAAGCAAACACTAAACAACAACAAAGATTATAAAAATTGATGCTTAGTTGCTGTTTTCTCAGCAAAAATGAGTTAGGGCTTTTTTCTTTAGAAAGTTTTTACAGATGAGTTAGGGCTATTCGTTTTTAGGCCATAACTTCGGTATTTTTTTCCAAATTTATCTGACTTTTTTGGAGGAGGTGTATCTAGTAATGGTCTATCGAAATATGTAAGAATATTGATTTCGAAAAATTATGAGTTGGGGCCTTTTCGTATTAAGTTAACGATATATAAGTTTGTCATTCCGTGTGAAATTTCTACAATTTTCATTTCCGACCCCATAAAGTATATATTTTCTGAAAGCTTATGAATAGGGGAGTCGATTAAGCTCTGTCAGTCCGTCCGTGTGTATGTTGAAATCAACTTTTTGAAGTCCCCCGACATCGCTTGGACCCGGTGAGGTATTAAAATATCAGAAATATTCGGAAGTAGATCGGTATTGAAAATCAGAAATATCGGTACATAAACAACAGATATGAGCAAAAACCCACAACCACCTCGATTTTTCTTTTCACAAAAACAACATAACAACAACAACATACATACATACAAACGTGTATACTGGTTAGAGAAAACGTGGCATCGAATCCCAGCTGAGCCCAAAAAAAATTTTTTTTTTTATACTTTTTTTTTTAATTTTTTTTTTGTTATTTAATATAAAATATATATTATTATTATTTTTTTTTTGTTTTATATTTATTATATATACATATTTTAATTATTTTTTTTTAATTTTTTTTTTAATTTGTTTTTAAATTTTTTTTTTATTTTTTTTTTAAACATACATACGTAAATTTATTATTTTACAATGGGATGTTTTTATACATGTATGTTTTTTATATGTATGTACGTATTTCATATGAGATGAATGGTGATACAAACTACTGTTATTGCATGACTACACGTTGTGAAGGGTATATAAGATTCGGCACGGCCGAATATAGCGCTCTTACTTGTTTTATTTACTTTTTTAATTTTTTTTTTGCTCCATATTTATTTATTCGTTCTATTTTGTAATAAAAAGCTTAAAAATCTAATACAATTTATTACATAATTTAAAAACAACCAGTAAAAGCACTATATTCGGCTGTATCGAAACTTTTATACCCACCACCAATTTGATGTACTTTTGTGGCACAGAATTTATTATTTTGTTATTAACAGTAATCGCTATGCAATAATCTCTTTATACTAAAATATGTATCACTGTCTTTGTATAACTTCAAAATGCAAGTAAAATGTTTTCAAAATTTTAGTCTTTCACTGAAAGTGGGCATTAAAGTAGGCGTGTTAATAAATTTTCTGCTAATAAATATAACTTAGATATATCTATATAGTCCTTTATTCTTCCAAAATATTTTTTCATAGAGAAATTATATGAATTTGAGGTAAAACGTTATATGGGAAGTGGGCGTAAATGTGGGCGTGTCACATTTATTTTCCGTTAGAACAAAGCCTTTGACTAAAAAGCAATGGTTGCAAAATTTCAGAATCATACATCTAATTTTGCTACTTTTATTTCATTTTAAATTTTGAAAATACTGAAAAATACACTGCGCTGTATAAATTTTCGTACGTTTTGATCTATAACTCCTTTCCTAATGTATAGATTTATGCAATTTTCGGGGAAAAATATTGTTTTTACCCAGGAAATATATATTCGAAGTTTCATGACTCTACGTTAATGCGTTTGGACACAATTCCATTTTATTCGATGTTGGAAGGACACGGTTTTTTCGACCTACTCTTGCATTACGCGCTATAACTCTCTTCCTAATATTTCGATTTAGCCCATTTTCAGTACAAATCAAACCTTGTCTTTAAGAAAGATTCTGGCAAAATTTGAGCCACCTAGCTTTTTCGGTGCGACCTCTTTCGTGCTTTCAACAGACGGACATAACTAGATCGTCATAAAATAAAACCCCGATTTAGAGTATATATACTTTATGGTGTCTAAAAATTGATATTTCGATGTCTTACAAACGGAATGACAAAATGAATATACCTCAATAATTTTTTTGGCGGCGGGTATAAAAAGAAGGAATAAATATTAAAGATTTATTATAAATTGATTAGTTTTTTGGCTCCTTAGCCTTTAAAAAAAGTGTGAAAAATAAAAAAAACATGGTCCATCAAAAGCAGGAATCCCTATAAATTCGATAAATAATTAAACAATTTTATAGTATGCAAATTATATAAATACTAATGAATACAAACGAGAAATTTCATCGCGAAAAAATGTCCTTGATACGATAGAAAATAGCTAGGTCACACCGAAGTAGTTTAAGGACATATAGATTAAATAGACTATGTGATAAAAATAAATAAATAAAATAAAAAAATAAAATATGCACTTTAAATAACAAAATAGAACATGAAATTATGACGTTTTCTTTTTTTTTTTGAAATATGTTTTCTGCATTCTTTATGTGCAATTAATTTTTACCTTAAATAGGATACTTATTTTAAAAGACCTGTTCAATAGTGAAAATTAACGTTTTCAAAATTGCGTGAATATTGTGTGAGTTATCTAAATGTTGTCACTGTTGTTTTGGGTAAATCCCCTAAAACTTAGTTATTTATTTAATTAAACATGTACATATGTACATGTAAAAAACATACATTTAAAAAAATACCATTGTAAAATTATAAATTGAGTTTACGTATGTATGTTTCTAAAAAAAAAAACACAAAAAAAATATATTAAAAACAAAAAAAAAAAAAACAAAAAAAAAAACAACAAAAAAAATTACAAAAATAAAATTTAAAAAAAAATTAAAAATAAATATATAAAAAAAATTAAAAATAAATATATAAAAAAAAATTAAAAATAAATATATAAAAAAATATAAATAATATATAACATAAAAAAATTTTTTTTTAGCTCAGCTGGGATTCGGTGCCACATTTACTCTAACCAGTATATATGTATGTATGTTGTTGTTGTAATTGTGAAAAAAAACGTGGTGGTCGTGGTTTTTTACTCATATCTCAGAAAGTTATGGGGCGATTGTGCTGAATTTCAGTAGCGATTCATTCCTGGATATTTCCAACAGATTGATACCATACACAGATCTGAGGAACATATAGTTGCTTCTAAAAGTTGATTTTAACCAACACACGGACAGACGGACAGACGGTCGGTCTTAATCGACTCCTCTATTCATAAGCTTTCAGAAAATATATACTTTATGGGGTCGGAAATGAAAATTGTAGAAATTACAAACGGAATGACAAAGCTATATATACCCTTGTGCACCACAGGGAAGGGTATAAAAACAAAAATCGACAATGAAATAAATAAACGGTAAATCATAGCAAAAACAACGAGTTCAATAGAACATATCCATGGTCATAAGCAAAAAGGCAATAACTCCTATTTTTACGAAATTGAGTTTTTCAGTGATTTCAATACATTTCACACAAATACACCACGACACAAAAATTTAATGCAATATTATCAAAAATAACAGTTTAACAAGCAATTTTACAAAAGAAGTTACATTATGATAATGCGTAACTGTTTAAGACAAAATTATTGATTTTTAAGTCTGAGAAATTCATGTTTTGTTTGGTATTAAACAAAAACTGCAGTTTTTGACTTTTCCTTTAAACTTCAAAGAAGCATCAGATCGAACAACAATAAAACGAAAATAAACCAAAATACTAATGAATTAATTTTATTATTTTTGTAATAAAATGGCACTTAAAAATATATTTAATACATGGTTAATTTATGTACTTATGTTTTTATATAAATAAAAATCTATTTACTGCAATCATTCTTATGAAATAGAAACAAATATATATGTATATACATACATATAAATTTACTTACATATTTCAAGAATTGAATTTTATTAAAATAATGCCAAATAAATTATAAATTTAGGTTTTCACCATTTTTAAATGATTCAAATGAACTAAAAACTTAAAGCATTTTTTATAATTATAAATTAATATTTATTCGAACCTTTTATTTAAATTTTATTGTCTATAATTTATTCTGGCTTAAGTTAATTTTTCTAAATTAGTAAACTTTCTAAAACATTTTTTAAAATTAAATTAAAATAAAATGAACTTAAGCCAGAATAAATGATTTACAATAAATATAAAACATTTTTTTCATAATTCGATTAGTATTCGATATTTTGTGTTTAATACAACTATTGAAAATCTTGTTAGTATGTTTTTCTTTAAATTTTTAACATCTAGTGGTAATATTTTTTTTTTGTTAAAATGTAAAACTTTAAAAATCTAACAATATTATGCGATACTTTTGCAACTTTTAAATAGTATTGATAAAAATTTAAATATGTTATTAACTACATATGTATAACTTATTATTCGACGATACGTTAACAATTAAAACTACATATTAATTATACTGGCTATTATTTAAAATATTTTGATTACGGTTACAGTTAGTTAAACTTTAAGTTAAAGGACAGATAAAAAACATGATGGTGATAGTACTTTCTTTCTTTTTTTTCTTGCTAATTTTCTTTAAAAAAACATAAATTTTACTTCGAAACATTTAAAAAAAGAATAACTTAACAAACTTTTTGCACACTTTTTTTTTTACTAAAAATTAGTTACATTTTTGAATTAGTTTACAAATAAGTGGAATTAAACACAAATTATAGAACAAAAAAAAAATCCATTTTTTATACGATCATTACCAATTTTCCGAATGTTATTAAACATGTATAAAAGTATTATTTAATTTTTGCAATAAACTCGTTGCATTTGTCGTTATTTATTATTGTTCGCTTTTCTTTAAAAATCTGTTACTCGTACACTGCCTCGTCCTTGAGTCAGTTTTTTAGGTTTTTTTATGTTTTTATTTTTGAAATGTTTAAACTATAAATCCGTTATGGGTCCAGCTACACTTAATTTAACTGGCGAATTCGTATTTATGGTTGCTGTTGCAGATGATGAAGTATTTGTGCCACCATGTTGATAGTTTTGTTGCGCATGATGATGATTATTAAGTTGTTGTTGATGGTGTTTTGCCCATTTATGATTAGTCTTAGCTTTAGCAGTAGTAGATGCAGTAGGAGCAGTAGCAGTTGAACGTTTAGTATTTTTAATGCCCTCACCACTAGTAATACTACTACCAACACCGCCAGCATTACTACTACCACCAATTATTTTATTATTATTATTACTTCCACCATCACCATTTAATATATCTTGATGTTGTTGCTGTTGTAGTCGATTATTATCAGTGGTCCTTGAGGATGGGGGATATGATGTATTAACTTGTAGGGTTTTAACCAAATTCTCAAGTCTAAAATTGAGTTTAAAACAACACAAAAAGTAATACTATAATATTTTTTATAAATAAGGTGAGTGAGTTACATTCAAATAATATTCCCAGTTTCATTTATAATGGTGTACTTAGAATTAATGTTTTAAATCAATTTTGAAGCCCAAAAAATTCTATTAAGCGATCAAATAGCTAAATCTCATAGACAATTTTAAATGTGTTAAATGCTTTAAAATAACATGCTCGTCTAGTGATTGAAGTCAAAAGCTTTCAAGAATTTATTTAATAGTTTTCATAATGATATAAATGTCACCAATGAACATCTAAAATGAAAAGCGATTTGAAGTTTGGCTTGAACAATAAAACAGAGCTCGTCATTCATATTGCACAGATTACGAACTTGCTGGAGTATTTACATTTGCTGGGTAAAAAACATTTCTACAACCAACATGTCAGGAAAAATAATTTCAATTTAAATTACTAGCACACAAATTTTTTAACGTACTCAATACTTGCAACATTCGATAATTTACTTGCAACATTTTTTTCACATCACACAGATGAACTGAGCTAAACTACGTCAGTTTAGAGTTGAGTTGTGTGTCTGACAATCCATAGGCTTAGAGGCAGCGCAGTACTGAATAAGCAAGTCTTGCACAAAGCAAACGCGTATCAAAAATTTCTTAAATATTAATTTAAAAAAACCTTAAATGTTTTCAAGTGTACTGAACGAAGCTATGAATCAAAACAAGTTGTGCTAAAAATACCTATGGAAATCCTTTTTAATTGTATAAACAACCTTAAAACTTGCACTTTATTGCTTATTGCTCTCAACTTGTAACAGAGAGGTGTATGGTGCATGTTTTTATGTTTTAATGATTTGCAAGCACACTGAGAAGTTATTTTGTATTTTTATTGCAATTATTCAAAATTAAATATTCGAGCTTATGAGTGAGAAAATCCTTTTTTTATTTTCTAATTTTATCTATTCATTTATAACTTTTTGCCTTTAAGGCAAAAATTGTGCGACATATGTAAATATGCATGTCTGTCAAAATTGTACTTTTACAGACAACCGTCGATGACTGCAGAGATTTCTGCCAACGGCTGATGTCATATCAACCACTGTGCGCGAAAACATCGTATGTTACAAAAACAAAATTTTACAGGAGAGCGCTTTTCTTGCTTTTAAATAAATAAAAACGTAAATAACACTGCTACATACGATTAAATGTACACACTGTTATCTCCATAACTAAAACAGTTTTCTCTACAATATTTTATCAGCAGATGGATTAATGGACGTGGAATCAATTCGCATAAAAAAGTCGATTTCTAAAACAACGTAACATACGATAATTTCGCGCACAGGGGTCGATATGTTTCGACAAAAGAAAATAGAGCGCACTCTAATTGAAATTATGTCAGATGTCTCAACACATGTTTTTTACAGAAGTAATGTTTTACAGGTAACACACGACATGTTCGTATTTATCAGTCTGGAATTTATCAAGTCAGATGTCAAAAACATGCCGTGTATTAGCTGCTTTAATAAACAACACACAAATGTTTCAAGTTCTTTAAGTGCAATCAAACAATTAATTTCTGAATTATTTTCTATTTTTGTCATGCCCTGCTTTAAAACAAGCAATTTCTTTTGTAATAAAAAAATTTTTAAATTATGTTTGAATTTTCGAAAACTTCAAAATATCGAAAATCTGATATACATATGTATTTATATTTTATTGAAAAATGGTGTTTGACTTCTAGATTTTTGTTCAAAATATTACAAAGCAATTTAAAATAAAAGTTTTTTTTTTTTTAATTTTTAGAGAAAATATTGTATATTATTTAACGCTATTTGAAAAGCTTTGAGTACATACATTTCCCGCTTTTTAACAACAGAAATTTTATAACAACATGGTTTTAAATATATAGTATGTATGTGATATGTATGTATATTTATTAAAATAATATTATTCAATGCCACCATTAAAAGTGAAACTTGGTTATTATACTTGTGAATAGTTTGAGGTTTATTGGGTTAGTAAAAAGTGTTGCTTGCAGTGTGATTAGTTAACTAGTGCTAACAAACATGGAGATTTTTTTTTATTTTTTTTTTTAATTGTGTTAATTATGTTCTTGTCAAATATAATAATGAATTAACAATTATTTATAAAATTATAAATTAACTTTTATGTTTGTTCCAATGAAATATTTGATCTTATTATGAGTGGCGTTGTCGAAAACGAAAGAAATACGACAATTTCTCATTAATTTTACATTATGTTCGTTCGTTTACTCAAAAGTGTTGACTATTTTTTACTGGACTTTAATGGATTGCGTTCGTTTTAACAAATTTCCTTATATAACGTAAAAAATCCAGTAAAGTCCAGTAAAAACTTTTGGTAAACGAACGAACTTATTGTCGAAAATATTACACGGTAACAAAAAACATAACAAAGACACTCACATTTAGGCTGATAAGACTTAAATTAACTTTTGTTACAACTCTAGTTAAAACATGTTGCTCAGAGGTTTAAATAATTAAATTATACTTTTGGGTTGAACAGTTAAAGGTTTTACAATGCTTATTAATATAGACTAGTCTACACATTTTTTCTTATGTACTCAATATTTATTTTATCTCAAAGTTTCACATTTGTTTAATATTTCAGAAACATAGATAGAGTATATCTTAATTACATAATTTTGAGTAAATAAATATTGAGGGTCAATAATTGTTCTGTGATAATAGGAGCGATCCCGTTCTTTCTAGGTAAATTTTGGAAAAATGAGAATAAACAAAAATTAATTTCTCAAAAAAAAAAAAAAATAATAATAATAAAATAAAAATGTATAAAAGTATGGAAACTTAAAAAACCAGTAAAAGGGCTTGCAGAGGCTAACTAGGTCATTCTGGGAAATTTGCTCATATCTCAGAAAGTTATGGGGCGATTGTGCTGGTTTGCAATACCGATCTGCTCGCGAATATTTCTGATATTTTGATACAACAAAACGGGTCATGTTGATGTCGGAGGGGCTTAAAAACTGATTTCAACATACATATAAGCATACATATAAGCTTTCAGAAAATATAAACTTTTCGGGATCGGAAATGACTTTTGTATTCTTTATGAAGGGTATAATAACAATCTCAGCTGGTTTCGAAAATACATTCCACTCAGCCAGTATCGGTAAAAAACGTACTTTTTCAGGGTATTCTTTTATTATCACAAACAAAATTTAATTCCTTCATAAGTAAAACCGTTTAAAAATTATATGAACTTGAAGCCAGTATTAAAAATCTAATAAATATTGTAATAAAAGTTTTAAAAAGAAGTTCGAATTAAAATATTAAAAACAAAGTTCCGATTACCTGATGAACAAGTGCCTTGTTAAGGAGTTTTATTTTCCGTCAGAAAATAAAATTTATTTTATTCTCTTCATTATTCAGTTTCGTGTTGTATTGTTGTTTATGCTTATTGATTAAATAAAAATAAATAAAAGTCTTCAAATTAGTTTTATTTTCTGACGGAAAATAAAACTCCTTAACAAGGCATATTTATTCAAAAGGTTATCGCAGTTCGGAGAGAAATTTTTTGTTTTTGTTTTTATACACAAAGTTAGACAATTAAATTAAATGAGAAAAGAGAGAGAATTGTTTTTTATCTATGGGCTTTGTTAGCTGAAGTTTAAAATAAGTGAAGAAAAAAATAATCTGCTGTTGAAATCAGACTACCTCAAGAATAAATTTGTCTTGACTCTTTAAATAAGTTTCTTTCTTTTTAAAAATTTCATTCGAACTTATATATTTACTTTGAAGAATAACTGATTAAGATGGATTTTTATTTTTAAAGTCATAAAATAACTATTACAAAATAACTTTTCTTAAATCACTTATAACCGTTACGGACCCTGACTTTATTTTGTTATTCGGGGATTTAATTCTCGACAATAATTATTTTCACATACACAATTGCAGATGACCTTAAGAATACATATTTTGTTCAATCTTGCTAAATTGAAAAAAAAAAACAAAAAACAAAAAAAAATTAATAAATTGTTTTCTAGATACAAAAAGCTTTTTGCAACTATTCATTGTGATTTGGTAAAGTATTCGAGAAAATTAAATGAGTTACTAACAACTCAGAAATTACAGTTGTAATAAATTTCAGAATGCACTGCAAAATTTGAGAGTTAAATTGACAGCAATGGAAAAGTTGTTGTCAAATGTATTTACTACCACGAAAAATGAGTTTACCACTCACACGATCATTGCACTGTATATCTTTATACGTATAGTTTAAAATATCTGTTATTAAAACGTTTGTATGTAAATGTGATAATGTTTAAAGTATTTAAAAAAATAATAAAAATAAGTTTAGTATTTAAATAATTTAATTAAACCCACGCTATAATACGTTCATCAGCATCTTTACGTGCGGCCACAGCTTCTTTAAGCTCTTTCCTCAAATCATGTGGAGTTATATTGGCAACTACTGGACTATCTACATTATCACCCTCATCTGAAGACATTTTCTTTATAGTTTGATCTCTTTTACGCTTAATTTCTTCAGCCGGTGAAGAGATCAAAGCGAAACTTGGTGGTGACATTACCGGCCCAACCTTATTCGTTGATCCACCATTACCACCACCACCGTTAATGCTGCCACAATCAGAACTAGAAAACGAGTTACGTAGTTCTGAAGGAGGTGGTCTCTGTTGTGCCGCCACAGAAGTTATATCGGCAGTCGAAGTAGTAGATGGTGTTTCTACTATATGTAAAGGCTCTTCCTCCTGTTCATCCAATGAGGATGTAGCTGGTTGATGATGTATAGTGCCATAATGTAGATTCATAGAGGCCTGTTGTGTGCGACGAGAGTGGGGAAAAGATTTGCGTGTTCTTAAAGTTTCATTTTCATAGATAATGTCGGGTACATTGCGATTGTTGTAAATAGCGGCTAACATTTGGCGCATATATTTATTTTCGGCCTCTAAATGATTAAGACGTTTATTGGTTTCTTTCCGATCGATACGTAAATTATGAACTTGTGACTGGAATTTATAAATAAATACAAAAAATGCTCTCATTTACCTTTTGTTCTTATAAAAAGCAATGTTTATAAATGTATATTCAAAACAACAAAATTGTTTTTCATTTTATAAAAGCTTGTTCTGTGATACTGTAAAATTAAGAGTTTTTGTACAGAAAAAACACTATGTAATATCACACGCAAAAACTGTTCATTTCACAGCTTCACAGAATACAATAGACACCCAGGAGGTTAATAGCAAATTTCAAAACGTTACCTTTAATTCCTCTATATCCCGCATCATGCGTAAATTTGATTCATTCATCGACCATTGTCTCTCCTCGACCATCGCCTTTACTCGATTCAATAAAGCATCCTCTCTTACCCGCGCCGCATCTTTTACTTCTCGCACAACGTCAGTCATCATACCGGGTGTATAGGCACCTACAAATACATAAAAGTATAAAATTAGTCTTCAGCTTTAGAAAGAAAATTTTAACTGTACCATTAGCTTTTTTTTTTGTAATTTCGAAACGCACCTGAATGATATGATGGCGCTGGACTTTGTGTACCAAATGCACTGCCAAACACCATCGGTTGACTATGGGTACTTAATCCACTTATGCTATCTCTACGGTGCCTCATACCCAAATTGGGAGCGTGCTTTAAAACTTCAATACAAACTAAAATTTGTAACACCAACAAAACAATTTACAGGAATAAGGAGGACAATACAAAAACATATAAATAAAAATAGAAGAAAGTCGAAAAATAAAAATAAAAAATTAACAAAATACAACAAAAATTTATGAATTACAGTTACAATTATACATACATTGGCAAATTTTGTTAGTTGAATAGTTCATAGTTTAATTACAGTTAGATAGAAAGAAAAAAAGAGTATTTAGTAAGTATGAAGATAGTTTTTACAAAGATAGAGAATATATTAAGGGTATTCATGTAATCAAATATTTGTCATTTTTTTTTAATGTTACTAAAACAGTTTACACTATATGTAATTTTAATTTATAAACCACATTGTAAAGGTTTTGCTTTTTTTCTTTGTCATATCCGACTCTATAAAGTATATAAATATTTTCTGAAAGTTAAAAACTAGGGGAGCCGATTGAGCACTGTCCGTCGTTATGTGTGTGTGTTGTAATTAGTTTTTGAAGCCCCCGGTGAGATACAGATACAAAATAGTAATGGCCTGTCATTAGAGGCGTGAGGGCCATTTGACGGATATTTTAATCGGAACATGTCGTTTATACAATTTTTTTTAAAACAAGTAAGATCGCTATATTCGGCCGTGCCGAATCTTATATACCCTTCATAACGTGTAGTCATGCAATTACAGTAGTTTGTATCACCATTCATCCCATATGAAATACGTACATACATATAAAAAACATACATATATAAAAACTACCCATTGTAAAATTATAACTTTATGTATGTATGTTAAAAGAAAAAATAAAAAAATAAATAAAAAAAAATAATTAAAATATATATAATAAATATAAAACAAAAAAAAAAAAAAATAAAAAAAAATAAAGAAAAAATTAAAAAAAAAATTATAAAAATTTAAATAATATATTAAATAAAAAATAAAAAAAAATTTTTTTTTGGCTCAGCTGGGATTCGATGCCACGTTTTCTCTAACCAGTATACACGTTTGTATGTATGTATGTTGTTTTTGTAATGTTGTTTTTGTGAATAAAAAATCGAGGTGGTCGTGGGTTTTTGCTCATATCTCAGTTGTTTATGTACTGATGTTTCTGATTTTCAATACCGATCTACTCCCGAATATTTCTGATATTTTAATACCTTACCCGGGTCCAAGCGATGTCGGGGGGCTTCAAAAAACTGATTTCAACATACACACGGACAGACGGACAGACTGACAGAGCTTAATCGACTCCCCTATTCATAAGCTTTCAGTAAATATGTACTTTATGGGGTCAGAAATGAAAATTGTAAAAATTTTACACGGAATGACAAACCTATATATACCCTTTTTATACCCTTCACACAGTGAAAAAGGGTATATATAGGTTTGTCATTCCGTGTGAAATTTCTACAATTTTCATTTCCAACCCCATAAAGTATATATTATCTGAAAGCTTATGAATAGAGGAGTCGATTAAGCCCTGACCGTCTGCCCGTCTGTCCGTGTGTTGGTTGAAATCAACTTTTAGAAGCAACTATATGTTCCCCAGATCTGTGTATGGTATCAATCTCTTGGAAATATCCGGGAATGAATCGCTAAATTCAGCACAATCGCCCCATAACTTTTTGATATATGAGCAAAAAATCACGACCGGCTCGTTTTTTTTCACAATTACAACAACAACATACTTATATACTGGTTAGAGTAAACGTGGCATCGAATCCCAGCTGAGCCAAAAAAACATTTTTTTTATTTTATATATTATTTATATTTTTTTTTTTAATTTTAAAAAATTTTTTTTTTAATTTTTTTAAAAAATTTTTTAAAAAAATTTTTTTAATTTTTTTTATTTGTTTTAAATACATATTTTTTTTTTTGGAAACACGTAAACTCAATTTATAATTCTGCAATGGGATGTTTTTATATATGTATGTTTTTTACATGCATGTACATACGTATTTCATATGAGATGAATGGTAATACAAACTATTGTTATTGCATGACTACACGTTGTGAAGGCTATAAAAGATTCGGCACGGCCGAATAAAGCACTCTTATTTGTTTTTAAATGTTCTTGCGGATTTTTAACTGATTTGTCCAAAACTTTCTAAGAATAAAATTAAAAACCATATTATGTTTACAAATATGTTTGTGAATTGTTGAAAAGCTAAAAATATTAATTTTTGTGGTATAAATATGATAAAAAACAAAGATTGATACCAAATACACGTCTGTGCGACAAATACATATGGACAGATAGACAGCACTCAATTAACTTTCCTACTTATAAGCTTTTAGAAAATTATATACTATAATATTGTAGAAATTACAAATAGAATGATAAAGCTATATATGTACGTACATACATATATATATGTATATGCACATCCTAATAAGTATTTAAAATTTTCTATTTTTTCTTTTTTTATAACGTTTACTCGTAAAGGCATACGAAAGTGAATGAAATTTTTGACATTTAATGTTAATGGATAACTGAAAAATAAATTTATATTCCAAAAATTTTGACGTTTCGTATTTTTGTGTATTTAAAAAAGGTATTTTTAATACTGGCCCTTACAATACAAAAATACAAACGATACAAAAAAAACTATACTGTAATAGACGCTACAAAATACAAAGGAGAATTTTTATTGAAACGAAAACCACATTCAATCAATTCAGATTATGTGCTATCAATGGACAGCAAATTATAGAGACAATTCTCTCTAAAGAATTTATGTATAAAGATTTTTATTACATTTTTAAAAATTGTATGTATGTATATCATATTTTTTATGATAAAGTAACGTTATATACATATAAGGTGATTCATCGTAAGGTCTGAATTTCAATAGTGACAGATCACGCATGACACATCAAATTGCTTTGTCAGTTTTGTTCAATATTGTTTTGCAAGTCATCATGGAAAGACATCATGAGCATCATGAGCAACCCGGTAGAGTTCATTTAACACAACGGTGCGGTTTAAACAAGACGGCCCTACGAGCCATACAGTGCGTGAAACAATGGAACAATAAACTTAGTGAGAAAACATTTTGATGAGTACTTTTACCTTCACGTTTTGCTAATGAAAATTGCTCATCTATATCGTGCGATATCACACCTTTGGGCTATTTTCTCTGTTGATAAGTAAAATTGACGCTTTGGAAGTCAATATTGCGATAAATCAGTCGCTTTGTTCGAACAAGCCACCAAAAATTAGACCACTTCTGACGTAGTCGTGGCCAACATTTACACGACATCATTTTCAATAAATTAAATGTTTTAATAATTCTTTTAATAAATACAAAAAATTTTAAGTTCACTTTCAAATTAATATGTTTTATTTTACATTTTAAGAACAAACCTAACGATGAATCAATCACCCATTATATGAAAGCCATTTTATTTAAAAACTTAAGAAGAATAATGAAAAGAAACTGTGATGAGGAAAGAAACTTAAAACGAGTCATGACAGGTCGAAAAAAATAATTAAAGATGATAAAGAAAGAAAATAAAAAACGAGGTATGATAAACCAAGAGATTTGATATTCATAATAATTTGTACCCAACTTTAAAGGAAATAAATCGAAAATTTTTCTAATTTTGTGTAAACACGACAATTATTGAACTTTTATAATTAATTCAAAATATTTAAATCGCTAGAAAGTTTTTCTTTTCCCTCAACCGCAAATAACTTACCCTTTGCTTCGTGTAAATCTCGACATATTTTTGTATTGGTTTCATGCAGCAGTTGTATTTGTTCCATTAAAATATTAAAAAATTTATTATTCTGATCCATGTCATTGGGCACATTATTGCGGCGGTCTGGAGTATTTTGGCCACTCAATTTTGAATCATTATCCGAGGGATTTAGCAAACAAGGATCACTAAATCTAAAACTGTAATAAAAATGAAATTTTTATTTCAAATGTAATAACTGTGAGAAAGATTATATATTACCCTCTACTGATATTGGGAATACTACCACTGCCATCTAAAACATCGGTTGAATTGTTCTCATGTTCCGACGAAGTACCACCACTACCACCCATTATATTAACCATGGGTGGTAAACTGGCAAAATCTTGTGACCCATCATTTTGAGGATAAAAAGTGCTGCCAACGGGTGGAAACATCATGGAGTAGCGATTATTAAAGGAATTGGAAGAACTCTTCATAATATTTGGCATGTTCTAAAAACAGAAAGGAAAATTTTATTTTTTTTTAATCTTTAAATCTATTTAACATATTCTATATATTCATAAACATAAACTGGGAGTTTTTCAATAATTTTTCTAACAAATTTTAAAAATTTTTGCAAAAATTTCGTATAAAAATGAAATTTATTGCTAATTTTTACTTTGTTTACTTTGAAATTAGAATAAGAACTTTTTGGCATGTTGGCAAAATTTTAGTTAGAAACAGTAATTTTGGCAACCCTGCTCGAGAAAAAAAAGATTTTAATAAGTCCTACTTACTTTTTGAAAACCTTGACTGAAGGGAAGATTATTAAAACTATTGTTATTTGGCATGTTGTTATTGTTGCTACCGCTATTCATAAGATTTGTTCTCATTGCAAATTGCTGTTGATGTTGTTGTTGCTGCGACTGTTGGTGTTGATTTAAATTGGCCATATTAAAAAGAGCTGGAGGTTGTTGCGGCTGCTGTTGCATTGAAAACATATTTTTGTGATTCAAATTATTAACGGCTACTGCTGCGGCTGCTGAAGTGGCAACTGTTGTCGACATCATATTGTTGGTAGTGGGATTATAATCAAGAAATTCCGACGATGAGGACAATTGTGCTGTGGAGGCATCCTTCAAACATGTTTCTAGCCAGGCATCTAAATGATCTTTTGAATAGCCGGTATTACCACCTCCAATTGAGGTTGGAGGCAAAATTGTTGCTGGTAGTGCAGTTGCTGTTGTTGCATTAGTATTGCGTGATTTTAATTTTTTACGTTTTCCCACTTCACTGATCGTGGCTAAAATAATATAAGAAACAAAAAAAAAAAAAACAAAAATAAATAAATAAACAATGAACAATAGGAATAAAAATAAATATTTAAGTAGTTTTAATTAACATGTACTAAATTAACAAAATAATTATAAGGTTTAGATTTTATAATTTTTTTTTGTGGAAATAATTAATAGTATATTACAGCTACATAGTGACCTTGATGATTTCGATATCCGCTTCACTTGTTATGATTGCGGCAAATCGTTGAACAATATCTTTTCTTTGAAATTGTTTAAGAATTAAGTTATTTTTACTTTGGAATACAATACATTTTATTTGAATTTATTTGTTTTCCTTTTTGTACCATTTGTAGTTTGCTTACAGTTTGTCTTTGACTGGCTGTTTCATTTGTTGCACTGGCATTATCCAAATACCATTTTTAGTTCGTTTTAGATCTAAATAAGTATGTACATATGCATGTAAATATTGTATTTTTAAAATGTTCTATTTCCGTTTTAATCGCACCACATTGTTTACGGTTGACTGAATAAAAGGTCTATTTTGATTTAGTATTATTTTTATAAATACAAACGTTTAACAGTTTGAATTGAATAAAACAATTAATTTGCTTTCATAAAGAATCATTTGTTTGGTGTAGGCAAGGTGTAGTCAACACTCTTTTAAGGCAATGATGTCAGACTTTAAAAATAATTGAATAAAAAAATAAAAATCAAATTATTTAATACATTTTATTACATATTAATTTAACTATGTCTCGAAACTTTTGAATTTTCCGCAGTTAAAGTTAAAAACAAACCATTTAAAAGTGCTACAATAAGTCAGTATTTCATCACTTTCACTAACAGATTAAGTATGATTACCGTAATCATACCACTGGGTTAAGTTTTCGACGGTTAATCGTCGCCCAAGTGATAAAGTTGCGCTACTGAACATGTCGCAGATGGAAATCTTACCTACATTAATTCTAAATGCTATGGAGCTCGAGCTATTTCTATATTATTAATTGTTTTTCTCTACAAGTCTATGTAATTAATGAGCGACAGAATATGATGAGCGGTCCGAAAAAAGCCGAATAATTTAATTTACCAAGTAACTACTTCTATTAAAAGGCAACAGATCTGCAGGTGAGTGACGTCTGCAAGCATCAGTCATTAAAACTTCATTCGTTGTTTCTGTTGATGCGACAACAGCACCCGAGATATATCAGTGGTTGCCCAAGGTCTAACCAAGGTCGAGAAGCCATTAAACCTCCGCCTAGTCTTTTTTTCCGCTAACCAATAACCAGTGTAGAACAATTTTTATGGGTTTACTAATTTCCGCGGTACTAGATGGAGAGCCTCTGACTAGATTTTTGACCAGTGTTTTAGTTCTCCCAAATTATAGCTTTACTTCGTACTGAGAATACAACTTGGCCTGACACTAGCCAAGGAGACACGCCCCGGTAGATAAAACGTATGCAAGTTCTAAAAACCTTCTTTACTTTTCCTATTTATAAAACATTTCGGGTAAAAATAAAAGCACAACAGAACTGCCTGTAATTATGTATGTATGATGGGCCAAAAGTCACCATTGAGTTTAAAAATTTAATAACTTTTTTGTTTATATGTATATATTTTATATGGAATTTTTTTCACACTAAAAATGGAACTTTTTGTACACTAAGAGTTTTTTATGTAAAGCTGATCGGCTCGTTTTAGAGCATTTTCCATAATTTGTGGCCTTAAGCGCCAAAGAAAATAGTAGGTTCTGATAAATTTGACAAATACGTTTGGGCAGTTATTTCTGAATATCTGGAAATTATTCGCTCTCATGAAATTTGATTTATAAGTGCCAGTTTGTCTCGGGAAGTGTGGGCAGTGATTTCATTCCGCTAAAACCACATCTCAGGGCTGCTTAAGAGAGCAGGGGCCAAATTACGACATTCGATCACGATCTAAATTTTACTCGAACGATCGAGTTCGCTGTGCTTTAGGTATAGAGAATCTAATAAGAATTTTCAAATTTCGATCACATTCGAATGCCGTAATTTTCCTCCAGGACGTAAAAGCCGTTCTATCATAAACCGATACCGCTTTCGAAGAAGTAAGGCTCAATGACATTTTCAGATGTAATGTCACACCCTACTGTACACTTAATTGGCGTTGATGAATGGCTCTTTGATTTTTAGAACCTGAAGTTGTGCTTATTTAAAAAATTATATTAAAATGAAAGTGAGCTTTATGACTCATAATTCATTTCTAGCCAACTGTTTGACTTAAGCTGCAAAATTAAGAGATTTCCAAAGATCTGCGGATTTTTTAATTCTGGCACCAATTGAACCTTGTATGAGGATAGAAGTAAACTTTTTTTAATGCGCCGTAGTGACGTACGAGTCATTAATAGCTGAGCAGAAAGCCTTCTGGTATATGTTTCTGGTATTTCTCTGCTCTACACATTCAATATTTTGCGCAGTGCTAGTTAAACGAAGATTACCGGCTCGGGGAAAATCCTTACGGTGCCATATTGGTGGTAATGCTGAACTTAGCAACAAACCATTGCTTCAGAGGTCAAAATTCTGACTTCAAACAATTGATCGCTGATTCAAGTAATAAAATTCTATTATTCTCGTTCTTTGTTCAGTTGCAAATCTCTCCATTATGTATCTTCCTGGTTATATTTATATAATAATAAAAAATAAATCATAAAACAAGTATGAGAGCTATATTCGGCTATGCTGAATCTTATACCCTTTGGACTATCTGTGATCAAAACTTATTTAAGAAATTGATCATTTGAAGTTTTAGTTGACATACAAAATTTTTTTTTCGCCTATATCTTTGTCGGTAATTGCGCCACTGAAGGAAATTTTCTGTAAATGTTGGTAAAGGTACATATTTTTTGCAAAGCAAGATTTTTTGTTGTTGTATACGTTAGGGTTAAAAAAAGTTGATTTAAATATACACAAGAGCAACCTTCGTGTGAAGGGTAACAATAATCAAAATATATAAAAAAAAATTTTAAATTTTTTAACCCCATGGTGACTTTTGGTTTACCTGGTATTTACATACATATTTTAATACATACATACATACCCTGCAGATAATATTGGACTACGTGGTCCATTTTAGCTAAATGGACTACTTAATGTATGGTTCTATGTAATGCAGTCATGGACCATATCATTTTTAAACAAGATATTGTAGTTAAACGACAAGTTTTCGTGTTTTAACGATTACATAAATTGTTGCTAAGACTTGTATAATGGTCGTGTATGTGCTCCATCGAGTGGTGACAAAGAGTAGTTTTGAGACTTCTGGGTTATATGGTCCAGCCCTAGGACATCGTAAAGTTAAATCGACCACGTTTTCTCTATACATTTGGGTGATTTTTGCATTAGTCCTAGTCTATTACGGAGTATACTTTACATGCGTGTATGGACTAGTCGCGTTATCTGAAGGGTACATACAAGTATTAACAAGTAACAAGATCAAATCAACGCTTTTCAGTTATCGTTTGGTACATATTTCAGCTGTCAGCTGTACCAACCTACTTAACAATATTTGAATAATTGTTAAGCTTCATTCGTACTTGTGGAATATTTGCCAAAATAAGCGTTACCACTGTTATTATGGTTACGTCCATTTCGTTAAATATTTGCGTTACATACCTTTTTAACAAATTGATTTAAATATTTACTTGTCATTAATGATTCATAAGAGTACATTATATACATTTATTTCCATTGGTTGGCAAGAAAATGAAGGCAGTGACAGTTACTACAACAACACCATTTAGGTATATCGAAAATGAACTGTTTATAATTATGCATACTCGTATGAGTGAGAGGTTTGTAATTATTAGACTGTCCATGTGAAAATTTTTCTTTTAAAGGTTCATATTTTTTAAGAGTTATTTAAAAAAATGAAAGAAGGCTATTTTAAATTAAACATTGTTACTGTTAAATATTTTAAAATTCAATAAAATTATTCAAACCTATGTGCCTATCAGTTAACTCTGTATTTATACATTCTTACAAGTATGTATGTACGTATCAGCAATAAACATGTTGAAGAAATAATCGAAAGTCTTGTTCAAGCAAAATGAAAAAAAGAGTGAAAAACTGAGCTGTATGAACGAGAAAAATGCCACTGGGCCTTAACGTAGAGTAATAAAATTGCATATTTTAGGATACAAAAATTCCTAAAATATATTTAAATACTTTTTTAAGAAAAAAAGCCACATTTTGTTATTGACAGTTCTTACACGTACAAATTAAATTATGCAAACTCAAAAGTTGGCGGAATATAGGATTAGATCACTACTATTTCGGCTCCCTTTTCGACAACCTTTGCTCCTTAGTAGTTTTTTTGACTAATAACACTGCTCTGCAAAAAAAAAGCCATAAACCATAAAAATCAGTTAAAAATTTGGATTTTATTGTAAATTTACCGCAGGTACCCAATACTGACCAAATATGTGTAATGCAGCAAACAACGTCAGAGTGGGAGCACTAAAGCGCCTTTTAGCATCAATGAATGGCAACTTTTTACTTCTATCTATTTTCGTACAACAAAAACAAGCAAAAAAATTTGCCAGATTGTAATTTTGTAGCAACGCCTCGCTTAAAGCACCCACCCTGTCGTCACCCGTAGATAACTTCAAATTACAATAAAAAATTAAAATATTTACAGGCTATTTTACTTAAAATAACACAAAAATTTGGTTAATAATTATTAATTTTTATTTAGGAAACATTGTTAAAATAAAAAAGTAGCTTAAGCTGTTCATGTTTTTTTGTCCACATCATTCAATTTCGTTCTGAAGACCTCGTCCTTCATAAGCTGTCGTATTTGTGGACCTACAAATATGCCTTCTTTTACTTTAGCATCTCTGATTCTAGGAAATTTGCTCTTAATGTATAAAAAGGCTTCACCATCCTTGTTCATTGCTTTGACAAAATTTTTCATTAGGCCTAGCTTTATATGAAGAGAAGAGTTTGTTGCTTTTGTTTTAAAGGCACCTCTGCTACATTTTTTTCTCCTGGAATAAAATTTACTCTTTTCGGCCAAATTTTAACATTGTACTGTTTTTCTTTCGCGCGGCTATCACATTCACATAAGAAGCAACAAAACTTGGTATATCCACTTTGCAATCCATTTAACATTGCTACGACTTTCAAATCTGCACTTACGTTCCATGAGTAATGGAAATATAAACATTGTTTGTAGTACCATCTTCATGCTACAATAGTTTTCTTTCATATTTCTTGCATACGCGAATGGGACCGATGGAAATTTGTTGCCATTGCGAAGTAAAAAGTCTTTCAAGCTTGTCTTGGATGAAAAAGCCGCCAATCCTCAAATTTATGACTGAAACACAGTTGTCGCAAAAGTCCATCAGCATTATCGCAAAATATTAAACCTTCCTCTCTGCTGAAATATATTAAAAAAGGTTGATCTTTATTTCGAAAGTAAGAGACGTTAACGTCCGTTTCCACCAAACTACATTCTTTTCATTGAGATGCAAGAAGCTCAGACTTGTTTTTTTAAAAGCCCTAATTTACGAACTAAGTTATTCATATCAGTTTAATTCGGAAAATAAGGTGTAATTGTTGGACTTCCAAATGAAAGGGAAGAAACACCCAAGCTGGCGTAAGTGGATTCAGTTGCTGCAGAAAGCCCATCTTCTTCATCGTCTGTAGGAGGCAATGGAGGTAAAAATTTACTTGTAAACTGGAAAACTGGTAATTTGACGCATAAAGTATTTGGATATGTAACTTTATTTTTTGTTTTTTTCGTAAACCCACGTATTTTATAAAGGCAAAAGTAGCAATCATTTTGATGATTTTGTGGTTCACTTCAAATGGCTGGCTTCATAAACGGCTTCATAAAGACTTATGACTTCCTTTTAACCAACCTCTTAAAGACTTATCACAGCTACTACAACATATTTGCGGTAGCCAATTTTTATCTCTATCATCGATAGGAAACCCAAAATAACGGCAATAAGCATCTTTAAGTTTGGAAGATATTGTCTCCCGTTGAGAACTTAAAGTTAGATTGCCACAAACTTAACAAAATAAATTTGGAGATTTGTTACAAATCCTTGACATTTTGTAATATGAAAGCGTTTGTGGATTCTTTAATTGCTTTCTTTCTTTACACAATAACGAAGAACACTATAAGATCTATTTACTGTTGCCGCACGATATTCAAATTAAAAGTGACTTACTTATTGCCCATTAGCTTCTATTTATGCAATAAATACCAGAATCTACCCTAATGTTCTTAATTTGAAATCACAGGTAATTGAAAAATACTTTTCTAAATTTTAATTCCAAGAACTATGCAAAATACCGTTGTACTTTAGTTGCTTTACTTGATCACCTAACGAAATGTTACATACATCATATGCAAGGCTGGTTGCATTACAATATCGGGTACCTGCGGTAAATTGACAATAAAATCGACATTTTTTAACCGATTTTTATGGTTTATGGCTTTTTTTATTCTCAAAAAAAGTTTAAAATGTTGAATATTTGCTTTATATTTTTTTTAATTCCATTTTTAAATTGAAAAATATTACAAATTTTGCACGAAAAAATTGTTTTTTCTCCATTAATTTCTAAATAACTCCAAAACGATAAGAGATAGAGAAAAATTGTATTCCACTGAAATAAATACAATTTTGTTACACATTTTTTGGTGTTTTATTTTTGACTGGTTCTCGAGTTAGGATTAAATATGTGTCCGTACCTGTTTAATTTAGGGGGAAAAATTTGCCACGCCCATAAAAAAAATCCCGATCTGATGGAAAAAAATCGACAACGGATTTGAGTTCAGCGCGTCAAAATCCATATAGTCCACATAATTTTATTAAATGGAAGATTTTGCTGCAGAGCAGTGTAATCGGCATCTCTTTCTTCACAGAGTGCCTCGCGGCTATGGGTGTGTTCTCTGGATTTTAAAAACGATTTAACATTGCTACTGGTGATTGCCTACAAATCCTAATGACACAGTCCTTTGTAATCGTCAGCATATTCGTCATATTGAGTTCCCTCGTAACATTTACACTTAATTTGTGCCTACCGGTGATCTTTAGTCCACCGCGATCTGAGTCTCTCTAACCTTTTTAAGTAAGTGGTCTAGGATTAAACTATCCCAACATGCCAAATGACTTGTGAATAATATTATAATAAGCTTACCAACACAAGCCGCAAGCTTGTAAAAGAGTTGTGAATCGATTGTAAAATGTTTGTGTAACAATTATAGAATAATCGAAACGGAACCCTTATTCATAAGCTTAAATGTACACGATTACAATAAGCTATTGCTTGTAATAGTAGAATAAGCTTACGAAAATAATATTGTTTTAAGATTATCCTTGTAATTATTTTTTGGTTTTTTGTTATTAAAAAGAAGTTCAATTACTTCTTTTGTTTCTGTTCTAACCCTTTTTTTATATTTGTAAGGCATTTCTAATTATTTTATTATAAATAATATTACAAACCATTAATTTTTTCGCACAACACAATTATAACTTTTATTCACTTTGAAATTTGAACACTAAATGCAAAACACAAAAGAAATTTGTCAACAAATAAAACTGCACTTGTTGGCAAATTTCCCGTACATATGTATGTACTTAAGAAGCATAGTTTTTGTGTGCATACATACGAACTGATCAGAAACAGTTGTGAATCCACTATTGTCATAATATTATTCACAAGTGGTATTACAGTTTTATTTCTATTTGGTATGTTGGGATGCTTCATTAGTAAATATAGCATCCAATGCAACCTCTCTACTCATGCATTCTATCGACATCTAAGTCTCCCTATTATATTTTTGTACGAGGTCCACTATTCATCTATGCCCCAGTCAGAGGTGTTGGTAGCACCAATATACGCCAGACTAACAATAAGACCAGGACGTGGACACTTCGCCAAGGTGATATGCTTGCCCTTGGTCAGACTGGTTTGAAAAAAAAAAATATTTTAAAATCAACAAAATAAATACGTTGACTGTCGTATTAATAAAATATATTTTAGGTTCATTGTAGACTTAATTGAAAAATTTCTGTACAACATCTGTCAAATAAGCCTTCAATAAACCTTAAATATTTTTTGTGAATGCGGCAGTTAATGTATAAACAAATTTAATTCTTAATCTTTCCCAATTTGTTTGTTGGGTATACTTTAAAGTTTTATGTTTGTATCAGTAGCAACTTTAAATGCCTTTGATTTTTAAAATACTGAGGTCGAATAAATTTAATCTTTCTGCACTGCTTCTTTATAATGTCACCTACTAAATGCAAACGGCAACTTACTACAATTTTTGAGTTATAAATCGACTTATTTTAAAAATTCATTAAAAAAAAAAACTACAGAAATAAAGATTGAAGTCTAAAATATTTTTAATTTTAGTATGTATTTTCAAGTCTAATGTCAAAATTTCTAAGCATTAGTTAGGGTGGTTTGATATTTAAGTAACTTGAACTCTGCAAAATCTTATACTACCTCATGCACCAAAAGTGCTTAAAGGTGAACTAGATTTACTTTCTCTTTTTTAAGCGACATAAGCGGAAAGACAAGTCTACTAATTTTAAATTCTAGAGATGACAAATTATGTTTAATTTTTAATGTTATCGCTTATTTTATTTGTAACTAGAAAAGCCCGGCGGGCGTTGCTACGCCCCTTCATGAATTTTAATCGCATTCTAAATTTTAATCGAATATCAAGTGCAAGGGTAAAAACTATAACTTTTTCTTTATGAGCGTGGCACTGCCCACTTTTCTAATTACGAAACTGTATAGTCATGACAGCTCAATAAGTGTGCAAAGTTTCAGAAAAGTCGGTCCAGTGAAAGTACCTTAAAATTAAAACTTTTTTAATGGGCCAAGTCCTGCCCACTTTTCTAATCACGAAATTATATAGTCATGACAGCTCAATATGTGTGCAAAGTGTCAGAAAAATCGGTCTAGTGCAAGTAACTCAAAATAATACCTTTTTTTATGGGCGTGGCACTGCCCACTTTTCTAAATACGAAACTGTATAGTCATGACAACTCAATATGTGTGCAAAGTTTCTGAAAAATCGGTCCAGTGCAAGTACCTCAAATAGATACCTTTTTTTAATGGGCGTGGCACTGCCCACTTTTCTAATGGCGAAAGTGTAAAGTCATGATAGCTCAGTATGTTTGCAAAGTTTCAGAAAATTCGGTCCAGTGCAAGTAGCTAAAACTAATAACTAATTTTTTATGGGCGTGGCCCGTCCACTTTTTTAATCACGAAATTATAAAGTCATGACAGTTCAATATGTGTGCAAAGTTTCAGAAAAATTGGTCCAGTGCAAGTACCTCAAAATTATAACTTTTTTAGGGGCGTGGCCCCGCCCACTTTTCTTATCACGAAATTATTCAGTAATGACAGCTCGATATGTGTGCAAAGTTTCAGAAAAATCGGTCAAGTGCAAGTAGCTAAAACTGATAACTAATTTTTTATGGGCGTGGCCCCGCCCACTTTTTTTTTACCCATAAACACTCCCTGGTATGTGTACAACAACTTACCAAAGTTTGAGCCCGATCGGTTTTACAGTTTCAGAGTCTATAGCTAACACACACACACACACAGAGTTTCACTTTTATATATATAGATGTATATTAATTTGCGTATTTTTTTATAGAAAACAAGTTAAAAAAAATGAAAAGCTTTTAAGCTAATAAAGGTAAAATATGCGTAGAATGCGCTGATACAAATGCGTGTGGTGTGGAATTTCAGCTTGTTTACGTTCGGCTTTAGAGATAAAATTTATTTTGTTTGAACAATGATGTTAAAAAAAATTTTTTTGTCCACTAATTTAAATTTTTTCGGATAAAGTTGAATTAAGTTGCGCAAAGATTTATTTTAAAAAACCTGGAGGAGAGTGCACTTCGGATGTTTAATATGGAAACTTTGATTTTCTAGAAAATTTTTTTCAAAAAATTAAAAGTGCTAAAGAAAAATTAAAAAAAAATCCGAAGCGAAAAGATTCACCATAAATATATTAAAAGCAAAAATACATCCAAGATTTTGAGTCATAATTAAAATTTATTCTTAAAATTATTCAAAATAAAAAAACCGAATAATTTGAATACCCTTGCAAACGTTTGTATGCTCACTGTTTGTATGTTGTTAAGCCTTTTCAAAAGAGTACTTATTGTTTGAACAAGTCATTAAGTGAGATATTTAAAGCCTACATTGACATGATTTTATAAATACATTTTTTGTTATTGTTGTACTTCGTTTTCTATATACCAGAATTTCATTTGAGTCATCATTAATTGAACACTTAATTTTTTATCAATTTGTTTTGATTTTCTGCAATGTCCGGCAAATATTTTTGGTATACGAGTATAATTTATTCTCAGCCACAATAATCAAATATGGTAATTGAAAGATATTATTATTATTATTTGATTAGATGTGTGTATAAAAAATTGTCCGTGTAACAGTATAGCAGTGTAATATAAAAGCCCCTTTCAAAAAAATTTATATATTTAACGATGTTAACTGAAGTACAATTAAACAAAATTATTAATACAAAACAATGTAATTTAATTTGTTAGTACATACATAGATATATTGTAACATTAAGATTTTTTATTTGTATTTATTAAATAATTTGATTAACTAATACAACAAGACATAACATCTTATAAATAACCGTATTAGAATCAGACTAGTAAAGTTGGACATTGCTAACAAACCCTACATACATATATTCTGAATGAACTACATAAATTTTATGTGACGTATTCATAAAAAATTATTTTATGTTTATTAAAGTCCTTATAAAAGATGTATAGAAATTTGTCAAATAAGCCTTCAATAAACCTAAAATATTTTTTATGAATACGGCAGTATATAGATAAAAATAAAACGTTTAAGGTATATAATATACAATAAGCTACAATTAAAATTTACGTCAAAATTATAAAAATGTTTGCGAAAAATATGTCTTGAATAAATTTCTAAACCTTATAGCGTTGCTAGTAATTTGCAAATTATTTGGTGGTAGTTGATTTCGGAGACGTATGCTTAAAATTGTATATAGTATTGACATTCAGAGGCATGGTCACGATGACGAAATTGTTTTAAACTTTTTCGCAGCATCTAGAAAACTGTAAACGGTCATAAAGATATTTTTCTCTCTCTAGTCACAATTATTGTATGAAGTAAAATTAAGTTTTTATACCCTTCACACAGTGAAAAAGGGTATATATAGGTTTGTCATTCCGTGTGAAATTTCTACAATTTTCATTTCCGACCCCATAAAGTATATATTTTCTGAAAGCTTATGAATAGGGGAGTCGATTAAGCCCTGTCAGTCTGTCCGTCTGACCGTCTGTCCGTGTGTATGTTGAAATCAACTTTTTGAAGCCCCCCGACATAGGTTGGACCCGGGTAAGGTATTAAAATATCAGAAATATTCGGGAGTAGATCGGTATTGAAAATCAGAAACATCGGTACATAAACAACTGAGATATGAGCAAAAACCCACGACCACCTCGATTTTTTTTCACAAAAACAACATTACAACAACAACATACATACATACAAACGTGTATACTGGTTAGAGAAAACGTGGCATCGAATCCCAACTGAGCCAAAAAAAAATTTTTTTTAATTTTTTAAAAAATTTTTTTTTAATTTTTTTTTTTATTTTTTATTTAATATATTATTTATATTTTTATTATTATTTTTTTTTTTAATTTTTTTTTTTATTTTTTTTTTTTTATTTTTTTTTGTTTTATATATGTATATTATATATATAATAATTTTTTTTTTTAATTTTTTTTTTAAATTTTTTTTTTAATTTTTTTTTTAAATTTTTTTTTTAATTTTTTTTTTTCGTTTGTTTAACATACATACGTGTACGTATTTCATATGGGATGAATGGTGATACAAGCAACTGTTATTGCATGACTACACGTTGTGAAGGGTATATAAGATTCGGCATGGCCGAATATAGCACTCTTACTTGTTAAACTATAGGTAGTTTGTTAATGACATCTTTTTGATCGCATAGGAATATTGCGATCAAATATTTCAAAGAGAAGATGTAGCGAATGACATTGTTGCACGTTACGATTAGTTTTCTCATATCGTTTTTGTTACAACAAGTGAAAATTTCAAACGAATAAAAAAGTGTTGGCAATAGATATGTTTTAGCAAGTAATATTTTCAGCTGCAGAGCTTCTAAAACCAGATTGATGATCAGTTAACAGGTTGATGTCATTAGCATGCCTATAAATTTGACCATATAATAATTTAAAAAAAAATGGGAGAGTATCGCAATCGGGCGATATTCATTTCGTGCTATCGGGGCTGGAACAATTTTAGCTTGTTTCCATTGTACCGACAAGGTACAGATCATAATTATTGTGTTAAAAAGGTGTGTAACGTATCGAATTATACAATCCAATTAAATTTGAATTAATTGCATTAAAAGCGCAAACTACATCGAATTCTTCTAGAGATTCAAAATAAATTCATTACATGAAATTAGCGGTAAAATTTCATCATAAAAGAACAGTCGGAAGAGGAAGTTTTTTTAAATTTTCATTAAGCAAATTAACATCAACTTCTAATAAGCTGTCATTTGACTTATATCTCTTATATTACATTTATTATTTTTTTAGTTTTACATTCAACTGCCGCTTTAATTTTTTTTATAATAATATAAAGATTTAACATATTTTATGCTCAAAACGACAATTTTCTTACCAATCGATATTCACGTTGTAGTTCAGGTGTTCTGCTGGTCTCATTGTTAAATTAACAATTTAATTTCATTCGTAAACCGCGATTTAATTTTATTTTTGACAGTTCTAGTTATCAGCTCTGTTCCACATGCATAACGAAACAGTCCGAACTTGCCCAAAGTTACCCCAAAGCGTTCCACATAACAATTTTTGTTCAATTATGAGAGTAATTGAGAGAGTAATTTTTTTCATTTCCTGTACAAATTTGCACGAACTTTTTCTTTGGGTAAGTTCGGACAAGAATTTAACAATCAGCTGTTTTTTGTTTACATATGAAACTGAAAATTAATCAAAAAATTTGCAAGCAAAAAAAAAGTTTAGTTTTTGTTAAAAATAATATTAACAAGTAACAGTGCTATATTCGGCCATGCCGAATCTTATATACCCTTCACACCGTGTAGTCATGCAACAACAGTAGTTTGTATCACCATTCATCCCATATAAAATACGTGCATACGTACACGTTAGAATAAATGTGGCATCGAATCCCAGCTGAGCCAAAAAAATTTTATATATTTTATTTAATATATTATTTATATTTTATTATTTTTTTTTATATTTTTTTTAAATTTTTTTAAAAAATTTTTTTAGAAAAATTTTTGAAAATTTTTTTTAAATTTTTTTTTAAATTTTTATAAAATTTTTTTTTGTAGTTTTTTTTTATTATTTTTTTCTTATTTTTAATATTTTTTTTTTTTAATTTTTTTTGTTTGGTATGTTTTTTACATGTATCTATGTATGTATGTTGTTGTTGTAATTGTGAAAAAAAACGAGGTGGTCGTGGTTTTTTGCTCATATCTCAGAAAGTTATGGGGCGATTGTGCTGAATTTCAATAGCGATTCATTCCTGGATATTTCCAAGAGATTGATACCATATACAGATCTGAGGAACATATAGTTGCTTCTAA
The DNA here is from genome assembly GCA_941918925.1 of Phyto melanocephala. NCBI lineage: Eukaryota > Metazoa > Arthropoda > Insecta > Diptera > Rhinophoridae > Phyto > Phyto melanocephala. Next base: position 128,281,947 of record OW799233.1, on the reverse strand, counting down.
AAGTTGATTTCAACCAACACACGGACAGACGGGCAGACGGACAGACGGATAGACGGACAGACGGACAGACGGTCAGGGCTTAATCGACTCCTCTATTCATAAGCTTTCAGAAAATATATACTTTATGGGGTCGGAAATGAAAATTGTAGAAATTACAAACGGAATGACAAAGCTATATATACCCTTGTGCACCACAGGTGAAGGGTATAACAAAATGGAAGGTTTTAATGAAAAAGTTAAAGTGGTAAATACATTAGTGAATAGATATCTCCCTTGTTCTTTAAAATAAATACTTTTAAAAAATTTACACTGGCTCAGCTTTTCTTTCAGTTCTTTTTAAATTATTTTTAACATCTGTTGGCAATGATGCAAATGTTTTGTTTTTATAATGTTATTGCTTTTAAGCGTCTAAAATCACTTAAATAGATTTTAATTTAAAAAGTAAGCACCATTAGTATTACAAGAAGTGCAAAAATGGTTTTTTGCGTTCCAGCAATTTTGGGTAGTTTTGGCAAATTTAGAGAGTAGTTTTTATTTTACTCTCATTAGTCCGAACTTGTCCGAGATCTTGTGGAACACACCTATTATTGGCACGTTTTAGTCATAAAGGTGTAGTATGTATTGAGTTATAAAGAAAAGTAAGCTTTTCATCAACAGTTTGCAAATAAAAAAGATTTTTATCCCAATTGACGTTATTAAGTGTGAATTATTATTTATTTATTTAATTATTTATTATTTATTCAATTACGAGCTTGTGCCCGCGACTTCGTCTGCGTAGTTATCGGGATAAAAGGTAGACTTAGTATTTACTTAGGTTGTTATTTATATGTTTATCAAATTCAATTAATTTCATTCAGCCATTTTTGCGTGATTGAGTTTTAGATTCGCTTAGAAAATATAAATAATACCACATTCATTTAGTTTCGTTTAGCCGTTTTTGAGTGATTGAGTAACAAATATCCAAACATAAGTACAAACATTCACGTTTATTATATTAGTAGGATTTATTTATTTAAAGGGTGATTTTTTATGAATTAAGTTTTTTGGGCTGGCAGCACTGGTTGGTAATTGTGTCCAAACTACATCTGTGAAAGTGAAAAGTGTTCAGTACACTCTGCCATTTCACCAAGGAGAAACTCACAAGCGAGCAACAACTGCAAATCGTTGAAATTTATTATCAAAATTCGTGCTCTGTGGAAATCCACTGTTTTATCGAAAAATTGTGTTCAGATGAGGTGCATTTCTGGCTAAATGGAAACGTAAACAAGCAAAACTGTCGCATCTGGGGTGAAGAACAGCCACATCCGTACAAGAGTTACCGATTCATGCCGAAAAACGACAGTTTAGTGTGATTTATGGGCTGGTGGCATCATCAGTCCATTTTTCTTTAGAGACGACCGTGGAAGAAATGTTACCGTCAACGGCGAACGATATCGAGCCATTATACGCGACTTTTTTTTTGCCCCAATTGGCTGAGTTGGACTTGGTTGATATGTGGTTTCAACAAGACGGTGCCACATGCCACACAGCCCGTGAAACAATGGACATATTGAAGGATGAATTTGGTGAGCAGTTTATCTATCGCAATGGCCCTGTGAGTTGGCCGCCAAGATCATTTGACTTGACGCCTCTTGACTATTTCTTGTGGCGTTATGTGAAGTCGTTGGTCTATGTGGACGAGCCAAACACGATTGAAGTCTTAGAGTATAACATAACACGTGTTATCCATGGAATACAGTCCGAAATGCTCGAAAAAGTGGTGAAAAATTGGACCTTAAGAATGGACCATTTGAACCGGAGCCGCGGGCAACATTTACCTAAAGTTATTTTTAAAAAGTAAATGGCAGAGACCAATTTATCGATTCTAAAAAAAATTTTGAATATTTGATGCAAATTTAAGTGTTTTATTAGATTAAAAAAAAAACTACGCTAAAAAAAATCACGCTTTATTATTTAATAAAATCTCGAAAGCTTTACATTTAAACTTTTGCAGCTTAATATTCATAAAGTAAGAAATTCTGCCCGTTACTAACGAAAGTCAGATCAAGTAATGTGGTTAAGAAGTTTGTATGCCTAGAAGTGTTTACAGCCAATAAATTAAAGAAAGACATAGAAGCCGTGAGATTTTCATTATCAAACAAATTGCAATTAATATTACCGGTTTTAATGACTTCCGAGTGCGTTTTCTGTTTATAATCTAGACAAGATCTTTTTTTCTATTCGAAATATTTAATAATATTTATTTTTTTAGTGTACAGTAAAATACAAAAACTTAACAATTTAAATATGTACATACATACAAACGTACGTATGAATATACGAGTACATATATACAATACAAAACAAATATGTATTATATTACCTGCTGTATAATTTGATTAAAGGTGGAAATGTGTAATTTTCTGCTCAATTTGATTTGAAAATTTGCATTAAGTTTGTAAAATTGTTAGCCAAGGTAATAAAATACACATATGAGAAAAATATACGTTTGTCATATCTTATTGTTTTCTTTTTTGCCGATGAAAAAAAAAATCGTTCGCTTTAAAGTATTGAATTTCTCACGCTATAAAATGTATAATTATGTTTACAAAAAATATACTATAATATTAAAGTTCGAAAAAGGAAATATTAAAACTAAATGCGATAATATAATTGATAAATAATTAAAATTTGTGTTTTCTTGGATTTAAGGAGAAATGGGAAATTAAAAATTTTTTTAGATAAAAACAAATTTTTTTTTAGCATTTTTCACTCTTAAAAAAAAGAAAAAGAAATTTTTTAACTCAAATGATTTGTTGATTTTTTTAACTTTATTTAAAATTATAACTAATTTAATTTTTTGTTTTTAATTTTTTCTATCTTTGCAAAATTAAGATTTTATTAATTTTTCCATTCCTGGCGGTAAATCACGGCATTCGATCACGATTTGGTATAGAGATTCTAGTCAAAAATTTAAAATTTCGATCACGTTCGAATGTCGTAATTTGCCCCTGATTTTTATTTGCTTTACGTTTAACAATACAACATACAACTGCTACAACAAAACTCTTGTTCACAGCTAAATGAAACAAAACTTTTCTTTAATAGACGATACAAAAACAATTAAGGATTCTAAATTGAACAATTGTAATGCTTATTTATACCCTTCACACAGTGAAAAAGGGTATATATAGGTTTGTCATTCCGTGTGAAATTTCTACAATTTTCATTTCCGACCCCATAAAGTATATATTTTCTGAAAGCTTATGAATAGAGGAGTCGATTAAGCCCTGACCGTCTGTCCGTCTGACCGTCTGTCCGTGTGTATGTTGAAATCAACTTTTTGAAGCCCCCCGACATAGGTTGGACCCGGGTAAGGTATTAAAATATCAGAAATATTCGGGAGTAGATCGGTATTGAAAATCAGAAACATCGGTACATAAACAACTGAGATATGAGCAAAAACCCACGACCACCTCGATTTTCTTTTCATAAAAACAACATTACAACAACAACATACATACATACAAACGTGTATACTGGTTAGAGAAAACATGGCATCGAATCCCAGCTGAGGCAAAAAAATTTTTTTTTTAAGTTTTTTAAAAATTTTTTTTTTAATTTTTTTTTTATTTTTTTTTTATTTTTTATTTAATATATTATATATATTTTTATTTTTTTTTTTTAATTTTTTTTTATTTTTTTTTTGTTTTATATATATTATATATGTATATAATAATTTTTTTTTTTTTAATTTTTTTTTTAAATTTTTTTTTTTTAAATTTTTTTTTTATTTTTTATTTTTTTTTTGTTTTTTTTTAACATACATACGTGAATTTACTGTTATTGCATGACTACACGTTGTGAAGGGTATATAAGATTCGGCACGGCCGAATATAGCGCTTTTACTTGTTTTAAGTTAAAATTGTATATTTTAAACTTAATAAATGGCTGCTTTCGTGTTATAAATATAAATTCTATTAACAGTTTTATACTAATGTAAAAGTGAAAAATTCAATAAAAGATTTTATCGAATGTTTTTTTTATAAATGAGGTTTTCATACCCGCCAAAAATAGTGGGGGTATATTCATTTTGTCATTCCGTTTGTAACACATCGAAATATCCATTTTAGACCCCATAAAGTATATATATTCTAAATCAGGGTTTGATTTGATGACGATATAGCTATGTCCGTCCGTCTGTTGAAAGCACGATAGAGGTCGCACCGAAAAAGCTAAGGGGCTCAAATTTTGCCAGAATCTTTCTTATAGGTGAAAATGGGCTAAATCGGAATATTAGGAAGTGAGTTATAGCTCGTAATGCAAGAGTAGGTCGAAAAAACCGTGTCTTTCGAACATCGAATAAAATGGAATTGTGTCTAAACACATTAACGTACAGTCATGAAACTTCGAATATATATTTCTCGAGTCGAAACAATATCTCTGCATTAGGAGAGGAGTTATAGATAAAAATGTACGAAAATTTATACCGCGCAGTGTATTTTTCAGTATATTTTAAATTTAAAACCTAATAAAACGGACAAAATTAGATGTACGTTTCTGAAATTTCGCACACTTTGTTTTTTGGTGAGAGCCTTTCTTGTAACGGAAAATCAATGTGCCACGCCCACTTTTACGCCCACCTCCCATATAACGTTTTAACTAAAATTCATATAATTTTGTATTAATAAAGATTTTGGAATAATAAAGGACAGTATTGAAACATATAAGTTGTACTCATTAGCAAAAACAACTTTGACACGCCTACTATAACGCCCACTTTTCACGTTATCTACCGTTAATGAAATTTAAAAGCTCATAAAACCGCCAAAATTAGAGGTATGATGATCAAATATGCTACGTATATCCTTCTAGGCAATGCCATTACTGTGCCAGAAATTTAAGGTGCCACGCCCACTTTTGCGCCCACCTTCCATATAACGGTTTATCTTAAATTCATGTAATTTCTCTATTAATAAAGATTTTGGAATAATAAAGGAATATGTTGAAACATCTAAGTTGTACTCATTAGCAAAAAAACTGTGACACGCCCACTTTTTACTTTATCTACCGTTAATGAAATTTAAAAGCTCATAAAACCGCCAAAATTAGAGGTAAGATGATGAAATTTGCTACATATATCCTTATAATCAATGTAATTGTTGTGCCAAAAAGTTTAGGTGACACGCCCACTTTAACGCCTACCTCCCATATTACGGTTTATCTTAAATTCATGTAATTTTCTATTGACAAAGTTTTTGGGAAAATAAAGCTATATTGAAATATCTAAGTTGTATTTATTAGCAGAAACTTTATTGACACGCCTACTTTAACGCCCACTTTCACTAAAGGTTTAAATTTACGAAAACACTTTACTATCATATCGAAGTTATTAAGGGTGGTGAAATTTTAAGGGCCGATGTTGATCTATATATATAAAAGTGAAACTCTGTGTGTGTGTGTGTGTTAGCTATAGACTCCGAAACTGTAAAACCGATCGGACTCAAACTTTGGCAAGTTGTTGTACACATACCAGGGAGTGTTTATGGGTGAAAAAAAGGGGGCGGGGTCACGCCCATAAAAATTAGTTATCAGTTTTAGCTACTTGCACTTGACCGATTTTTCTGAAACTTTGCACACATATCGAGCTGTTATGACTAAATCATTTCGTGATTAGAAAAGTGGGCAGTGCCACGCCCATAAAAAAAAGTTATCATTTTCAGCTACTTAAACTTCACCGATTTTTCTAAAAATTTTCACACACATATTGAAGTCTCATGGTTATACAATTTCGAGATTAAAAAAGTGGGCAGGGCCACGCCCATAAAAAAAGATATAATTTTGCGGTACTTGCTCTGGACCGATTTTTGGGAAACTTTGCACACATATTGAGCTGTCATGACTATACAATTTCGTGATTAGAAAAGTGGGCAGTGTCACACCCATTCAAAAAAAGTTATAATTTTTAGCTTTTTGCAATTGATATTCAATTAAAATTGAGAACGCATTTTTATTCATTAAGGGGCGTAGCAACGCGCGCCGGGCTTTTCTAGTTTTAAATAAAACACAAATTATTTAAGAAATTATTATCATTTCTTTTTATAATTATATATTTATATTTTATTCGAACTTTTTCTATATATTTAATTTTAATGTGAACCATTTTTTATTTTGGCTTAAGTTCATTTATTTATTTTTATTTAATTTTATAATTCAAATTTAATTAAATTGTAACCATTATTAGGAATATTCTTTCTAAAATTATTTCCGATATTAGCCGAGTGGAATGCATTTTCGAAATCAGCTACGATTTCATCATCAGCACTCTATCGGTATACTACTATGTAATTTAAAACTCCTATTTATGTTTAATTCAAATTTCATTGAATTGTAACATAAATAGGAATTTTAAATTACATAGTAGTATACCGATAAAGAGTGCTGATGATGAAATCGTAGCTGATTTCGAAAATGCATTCACTCGGCTAATATCGGAAATAATTAAAAAAAAAAATATTCCTAATAATCGTTACAATTTAATTAAATTTGAATTATAAAATTAAATAAAAAAGAATAAATGAACTTAAGCCAAAATAAAAAATGGTTCACATTCTTTTTATAATGTTAAAATTTGTATGGTTCAATTATGTATTTAACAAAATATCGGCCAAATGCCCCCCATCCTTGGCGCCACTCCTCTATCTGATGGTCCAAATTTTCAATGACAATGTTGATGCTCAATTGTTAGGCATGATGATGAGTCGAGGTTGACTGCTCTTTTGCCAGACTATCGCAAAAAACAGCAATGGTTCCCATTCAACGAACTAAGAAGGCATTCACAGATTTTCTAACATTTTATACAGACCTGTTTTGCAGAAATTTAAATATTTTTTACAATTCTCCCGATTGTGGACGAATTTGATCAAAAGAATTACGAAGTGCACAAAATGCATTTTGATTTGAACGCCCATTTTTATTAAAAACCTGAATAACTTTAAAGCGACTCTCATTTGCGTATCTTTCCACGGATCAAATTGAGTAAGTTTGAGATTGAGAAATGTCAAATGAAATGCAGAAAACAAATTTAAAGACTAGGTGTAGTTCACCTTCAACATGGGCCCTTAAATTTGAACCACCCTCTACAAAGAAAGTGATACATATTTTATTATAAAGAGATTATTCCATAGCGATTAAAAAAATAATAAATATTGTGCTTTAAATGTACACAAAATTGGTGGTGGGTATAAAAGATTCGGCACAGCCGAATATAGTCCTCTTACTTGTTTGTTATTTAAAAAGTTTTTTGAGAATTATTAAAAAAATAGGGCATTTATTAAAGTATTTTTCTTTAAATCATAATTTATTGAAATATTAATTTATATTTTTGTTTCTATAAATTTAAAATCATTTTCTTCTATTTTTTATTATAAAATTTCCCTATTCTTATAATGTTGCTCACAGGAGAAGGTAAAAATGTAACAGCAACTGCATTATCATAATGTAACTTTTTTTTGTAAAATTACTTGTAAAACTGTGATTTTTGAGGTACTATTGCCTTAAATATTTGTGACGAGGTGTATTTGTGTGAAATGTATTGGAAACACTGAAAAACTCAATTTCGTAAAAAATTCAAGTTAGGGGTTTCTACTTGTGGCCATCGATAACATATTTAGATAATTTTTCTATAAAAAATTATTAATGATAATTTGAATCACTGTTAATATTATTTTTAATCATTGATTTAATCACTACATTGACAATTAACCCAAAATTGCAGTTGTGTTTAAAGTAATGAACTTTTGGTTTTTTTTTTAACAAAATGTTTAGATTTATTTTTTATTTTGTTTATGTAATGAATACAATTAAATTTTGATTACTTTCTAATCACTGTAGTATATTATTTTTAATTGTAATAAAAAGACAGTTTTAAAATTTATAAATTCTATATTGATTCATTATTGAAATTCAGAAAAGTATTTCATATAAAGTAAAATACTTTTTAATTAAAAATATCAAAACTTGCAATGAATTGTTATTAAACAGTATGTAGGGACTTTCAATTACGTAATAAGAAATAACATTTGGGGAGTTTAATTATTACCTGACCCAGATGCTAACAGGACACGGATACTTCAGGAAGTATCTACACACGGTGGGCAAATGTAGAAGCCTGTACACTCAAAAAACAAAACAAGTAATCCGTACTTAAATCAATCCGTAGCGGTGTCAGAAGTACGGTAAGTACGGATTTTCTTAAACAAAATAAAAAACAAAAATTCTTGATTTAAGAATGAATGTGTCAAATACGAATTTCTTAATTTTTGGAATAGTTAAGCCGAAAAAAGTTTGATTTTAAAAATTTTTAGCTTGTTTTAAGCCCGGAACCGTACTTGACGTAAGCTTAAAAAAAAATTAATTCAAATATAAATAAGATTGAATTAATCGAAAGATGCGCTTGTTTCAAGAATTCGTAACTTGGTTTGATCGTTATATACACTTAGTACAATATCTTCACTACTAACCCTTTGACATTTTCTTAGCGATACGTTTCATTAAAACTAAAAAAGAAAACTAACGGACAAATCATGAAATCTAAGTTAACTCGGAAACTGCTACAGCTTTGTTGTAAATAAGTATTATGACTTGTAGCTAAAGTATGATAAACAAAATGAGAATTATAAAATCATACTTGAAATTTTAAAAAGTGTATTTATCTAAGCAAATGTCTTAAAAATATAAGTTTGTTTTTAATTTGAGAGAAATAAGACTTAACTTAAGAAGTTAATTCTTATTTTAACAATCCCGTTTTGTACTTGTTTTAAGAAAACCAGAAATAAATCGTACTTGAACTTTTAAGCACGATTTTGGCTTAAATTAAGAATTTAATTCTTGGATTAAGAACATCATGTTTCTTTCTCTGTAATGTCTGTACGACGAATACAATTAAAAGGACGACGCTAAACATACTTTATTTAAGTGCTCTAGATAGACTTGGAAACGAAAGATACTCGAGAATCTAACGGGTGCAATAACCGTGGAAAACTTAGTTCCCACAATGATGGATAGCGAAGACGGCTGGCAAACAGTCAGACGATACTGCAAGCACATACAGCGGTCGAAAAAGATTGATCTAGATGCTGCGTACTAGGTCTGTGACACGGACGAGACTGGCTTAGACAACTGAAAGCCACCCTGAAGTAATGCTGAAAACGCTTTCGGGGTGGGTCGATTTCGAAGGACAAAGAACAATAGGGTTAAGTTCGACATAACGTAAAGGCGACGTCCTTTGGTGTATGCAGAAATGCATTTACCTAATCAGTATTTATTTCACTTCTTAAACTTTAACTTTTGAAAGTCCGAAAATTATATTCTTTTAAATATCGAACAAACTATAAAAAAACATCTAAAGTTATACTTTTAGGAGCAAATTGTATTAGTTTTTTTTTTTTAATTTATAAGCCTATTTTGTGTATTTTTTGTTTAAGAAAAACATAATTGGAAAGTCCAAAAATTATATTCTTTTAAATATCGAACAAACTATAAAAAAACATCTAAAGTTATACTTTTAGGAGCAAATTGTATTAGTTTTTTTTTTTTTAATTTATAAGCCTATTTTGTGTATTTTTTGTTAAGGAAAAACATAATTGGGACCCCCTTTACAAGAGAAAGTAAAAATCAATTTAATTTTCTTATTTCTAATTCTTTAATACATAAATAATTCAGTTTGTAACAGTTGCATTTCAGTTTAAGAGAACGTCTCTATGACCTTTCATGACTTTTATAAAACAAAGACTTTTATAAAAATCAAATAAAATCGTAAATCATCCAATAAAAACTAACATAATTCAAACATACTAACTGTTCTACTTGTGGTATAGTGTATGTACAAATGTATGGATGTACAATGTACATTGTACATATCGATGGCCACAGGTAGAAAGGCCCTAACTCGTATTTTTACGAAATTGAGTTTTTCAGTGATTTCAATACGTTTTACACAAATACATCTTGACGCAAAAATTTAACGCAACAGTACCAAAAATTACAGTTTTACAAGCAAACTGAAACTGTATTAACATAGTGTAATTTCTCTTGCAAAATTGATTTTTAATCTGTTATTTTTGGTACTATTGCTTTTAAATTTTTGTGTGGAGCTGTATTTGTGTAAAATTTATTGGAATCAATAAAAAACCCAACTTCGTAAAAAATACGAGTTAGGGCCTTTCTACTTATAACCAACGATATGCAATTATGAATAAGAAAGTAAAATTGTTCTACAAATAATCTCTAAAAGATATCTTACTGACATGTAAGAGAATAATAAGTTTTTTAGAAACAGAGTAAAAAATATTTTTGCCTTAAAATTGAAGAGAGGCAGTAGTTTTAATTTGCTTATAATTATTAATGGTTCGATTTTGCTGTTTTTTTAAAGCAACACTTTTTTAAAACTACATTCATTTTAATTTTTATTAAGATTTAATTTTATCTAAATATATTTTTTGCTTATATCTTTTTAGCTTATATCTTTTTAGCTTATTTATTAGATCGGTTGCACATTGTGCAATTTACTTGCGCAAGTCTCTAGCTCAGTTTTTGTTACCAGAGGTAAGGTCGAGTAAGCGAAAATTATTTTTTTATATTTGTTTTTTTTTTTTTAGCCGTAGCCGTATTTTATTTTTCTAATCCATTTCACATTTGGTTATCCGTTGGTTAACACTAAATGTGTATAAATGGCAAACGAAAAATAAAATTTTTCATTTATAAATAATAATAAAATAAAATACTTTAAAAAAATGTTGGTTGGGTTTTTGGGGAAGTTTTTTTTTATAGTTTTATGTTTAATTTTTGAATTGTCATTTTAAACTTTTTAAAAAATTTGAATAAAAGGTCTACTGACGACGAGATACGTTCGTAAATGCAACAGTTGCGCATCACTGCAGCATATTAAAAGTAAAACGTTCATTAATGCAACCTTTGGCAGCACTTTTAAGCGTCAAAAGTTTTTTTTTGCAAACAGTTGGCAGTGCTGCCGCAAATTTTTGCAAATATGACAACAGTTAAGTTTCTGATGCAATAGTGATTGAGTATAAGTACATACAATGGAGAAATAAGTAGCATTAAAAAACAATTAATTCTTTAAATTAAATTCGTTTATATTTTTAGTTTTTTACTATATTTTGTTATTATTATTATTATATTTTTATTTTAGGAATCAACCTTCTCTAAAACTTTTAGTTCATTTCTTATAATCAAAAGTCGTTTCATCTTGTTCCTAATTATTTTTTTTATTATAATTTAAGAAATTTTGTCGCTTTTAACATCAACATTTTCAATAATATTTGCTATTAGTATTTTGAATAACATTTTATATTCTTTGCAGAACGTTCCAAAAAGCAAACTCTGCGTAGTTGTTAAGCAGCTGCAATGCATCTGCAACAGCTGATCGCGTATCAGCAACTACATTTGGCATTACTGCCGCAGTGATGCAAAAATTTGCAGCATTTACGAACGTATCGTAGCTTAAACCCAACAACCAAATAGAATATTGAAAAATTAAATCTAGTATTTAAAAAAATAAACCCCCTTCAACCCCTTTAATATTGGTATCAAATAGAAATTCTTGACCAGTAAAATACAGTCAACTTTGAAAAATGTAAAACCTAAAATTAATATGGCGGATATGTAGGGCAAATATAGAATACAGTTAACTATGTAAAAAGTTAAAGGCAGCGCCGAGAATAACGTTCGTCACGTTACTGTGAATGGCGATCGTTATCGCGCCATGACTACCGATTATTTTTGGCCTGAATTGTAAAACATGGATTTGGAAGACATGTGGTTTTAACAGAATGGTGCCACAAGCCACACAGCACACGTTACAAACTTTATTCAAGAGTAAGTTTGGTAAGCGTGTTATCTCAAGAAATGGACCAGTCAATTGGCCATCTCGTTCGTGAGATTTAACGCCGGTAGACTTTTTTCTTTGGGGCTACGTCAAATCATTGGTTTATGCCAACAAGCCGATGACGTTGGAAGAACTCAGAGCCAATATTAAACGCGAAATAGCGGTCGCTACGGGCGAAATGTGTGACCGAGTCATTGAAAATTGTTTCCAAAGAATCAACTGCTGCCGACGCAACCGCGATGGCCATTTGAACAAAGTCCAGTTCCATTCATAATGTTTTGATTGTATTTAAAGTCGATTATAAAGTTTTGGAAATATTTTAAGTCGATCGAATAGAGCACTTTCACTTGGCTTAAATAATACAATTTATTAATTTAATAAGTAGTATTTTGTTTGATGATTTGAACAAAATCAAACAAAAGTTTAATACTTACACAGTATTAATAATATTAGTTTCGTTATTAGATTTTTTTGTATTTTTTATGGGCATAAAAATATTTTATAGATTACTAAAGCACCTTATACACGTAATGTTTTTTACATCTGACTTTAAAATTTGTGAGACATGAAAATCTACATGTCTGTTAGAATTGTACTTTTACAGGCAACCGTCGCTGACTGCTTTGCAGCAGCAGAGATTTCTGCCGACGGCCGATGTCATATGTTTTGACTGAAGAAAATAGAGCGCGCTCTAATTGAAATTTTGTCAGATGTATTAACACATGTTTTTTACGGAAGTAACGTTTTAAAGATAACACACGACATGCTCGTATCTATCACTGTGGAATTTATCAAGTCAGATGTAAAAAACATGCCGTGTATTAGCTGCTTAACTGAGTACCCTTTTCTCACTAATCCAAGAAGTGCAGAAGCATACAAATATGTCAAATAACATACATATAGTGATAATTTTATTATAAAAAATAAAAGTCTTTTGCTTTGAATTCCAAATAAATAAACATATTTGTTTGCTTCATTCGGTTTCATTTAAAATAGAATTGAACCATGTTGTTATAATGATGATTGTGGATTCCAGAATTACTATTTTTAATGTTGTATGATTTATTTTATATATTCCCCATTCAAAGTTGTTGTTTTAACTAGTGCATATGTATGTATATCCATACATAAATGCATATGTATGTACATATGTCCGTTTTGTGCTCTCTAAGAAGGAGACAAACTTATGACCGAATGGCGGCAAAAGCAAAACCAAAAAAAATTATACCCACACATTTTATATTTTAATGAATTAATGTAACAGAGATGAGGGATATTTCCATTGAATCTATTACAGATAAATCGCAAAGATTTTTTATAAATGTACATACATATATTTTTTATGTATGAAAGTACAGGGTAAGCCAAATTAGACCTACCAACATTAAACACGTACGACTTTTGTAATTCTCATTTGTTTTAATTATTTTTTTTACATACAAGGTCAATGTGGGGTTTAAAAATTATGTTTTTATTTTGTTTATTTATGTTTTTATTTTGTTTATATTTATTCTCGCGTTGACTCTTCAAGAGTACGGACGTGTTCGCTGCGCGAGTGATATACATAGTGAAATTTGTAATAAGTTGCAAAATTTGTAATAGGTAAAAAAAAAAAAAAAAAAAAAAAAAAAATTTTTTATTTGTGAATGAGTGAAAACTCCAAAAATGTAACTGAGCACAGCGGTCGAAATGCTCATATTGTATTAAGCTCCGACAGTGCCTGTTTTGAAAACATTAGAGATCCGGAATTTAATAGAAATTATTTAACCGTGAAACCTAAAATTACTCCAGCTATAAAATTAAGTGCTAGTGCGCCAAACTTAAATAAGTGTATTGAGCAAGGTGGAAACTTAGCTAAATCTGACTTGAATATACCATTAAGAAGTTCGGAACGTTTGTCCTCATCCCGGTGTTCGCTGTCCAGTGCTGGAGGAGTGACAACTGCTGCAAAAGCCACGCCAAGTCCAAAAAGCATAATAGTTGCAGTAGAAAAACCCAAAACACAGGTAGGAATGGACCGTTACATTACAGTTTTGAAAAGAGGCAGAAGCCCAAAATCTGCGGAAATCGCATCAGCTGCAAAAATTACAAAAGACAGTGAAAAACCCAGATCCCAAAATCGTTTTGCTATACTCCAAGAAGAAATTGACGCCCCAAATGCATTGCACAAATCTATTAAGCCGCCTCCAATTTATTTAAGAGAAAAGAACTCAAATAATCTAGTTAAGATGTTAATTTCTTTGATTGGAGAAAACTCTTTTTATGTGACGCCATTGAAACGTGGGAACATCAGCGAGACAAAAATTCAAGTTAATTGTGAAGGCGATTATCGCAAAACAGTTTCCGAGCTGGAGAGGCATAAAAAGAACTTTTATACTTACCAACTTAAAAGTGCAAAAGGCCTCCAAGTCGTTATCAAGGGTATCGATTCTGATGTTGATCCTCAGGAGTTAAAACTGTGTTTAATCAACAAGGGCTTTAATGTCAAAGCGGTATCCAACATTAGGAACAGGGAAAGGATCCCACAACCACTTTTCCGAGTGGAATTGGAGCCTAATGACATGAAGCTAAAGAAAAGTGAAACGCACCCCATTTACGAACTAAAATACATCATGCACCGTAGAGTTACTGTGGAAGAGCCACATAAACGAACTGGTCCGGTACAGTGCTTAAACTGCCAAGAATATGGTCATACCAAAACTTACTGTAAATTGCCTACTGTTTGTGTTGTGTGTGGAGATTTGCATGAGACATCTAAGTGCAACAAAGCCAGGAACGACCCTAAGGTTAAAAAATGCAGCAATTGCGGTGGTAATCATACTGCCAACTATAGAGGATGCCCTGTTTTTGAGGTCGTCAAACGTTCTTTGACCAACAAAAGTGTTTCTGTTGCTGGACAGTCACAAAAACCACCTATTACAAATATACCCGTCTTGACACACGCAGCCTCAAATCAAATGTCATATGCCTCTATTCTTAAAACTAACCAACCGACAATGCAAAAAGAGATGCCGACCACTGAACAATCAAGTTCCATTTTTAGTCGACTAGAAGGTATGTTGGAGAAACTGATCAATTCAATGAATCTTTTTATGACGAATACGACCAGCATGATGCAGGAGATGCAAAAAATGCAGTGCACGCTACTGCAGGCTATACTAAATAGGCCATGAACTGTCTAAAAATATGTTTCTGGAACGCAAACGGCATACGCCAACATAAAAACGAACTTGAGTGTTTCCTTGTGAACAACAAAATTGATATAATGCTGATCTCCGAGACTCACATGACATCAAGAAGTACTTTCAAAATAAATGGATACACTTTTTACGACACCAAGGACCCCAGAGATAGATCTTGTGGTGGGTCAGCAATCTTGATCAAATCCAGAATAAAACACCATTTATTGGCTGGTCTTTCTGAAAGTCATCTACAGGCAACAAACATCTGTGTAGTTGACTTTGGCCAAAATCTAATAATATCGTCAGTGTATTCTCCTCCAAGGTTAGCAATAACGAAAAGTCAATATATAGAGTTTTATAAGTCACTCGGTGCTCGGTTCATAGCAGCTGGCGATTACAACGCAAAGCATACTTTTTGGGGTTCACGACTTATTAGTCCCAGAGGCCGCAATTTATATGATTCCATTTCTGAATTGAGACTTAACGTTATTTCAACCGGACAGCCTACTTATTGGCCTACTGATGCTCGTAAAGTCCCTGACCTTATTGATTTCGGCGTTATGAAAGGAATAAACTCTGAACTTATTGAGGCGGAAGCATCGCTGGAGCTTTCGTCGGATCACTCACCAACCATTGTCACTATCTGCAATCCTCACCAAAGGTTAACGGAGAAACTATTTTCCACACGAGTTAATTGGTTAAAATATAAAAAGTACATCAGCACACATTGTACAGAAAATTTGCTTCTAAGAACTACAGCAGACATCGACTCATGTATTGGCAACCTCAAAGAGCAAATGAAAAATGCCGCGGAACTTGCTTCCTATACTTTTCGTCAGCCCAGGTACACTCGTATTTATTCTTCAGATGTACAAGAACTTTTGTCTGAAAAGAGAAGAGTCAGAAGAGAATGGCAGCAACACAGATCGCCCCAACTTAAAATTACTTTAAGAGAATGTACAAAAAAGCTTAGGAAACTGCTAGAATCACAAAGAGAAGCTTCTCTTAATAATTATCTGAAAGGTCTAGATGCAACTACTCAGTCCAATTATTCGTTATGGCGCGCAGCTAGTAAACTCAGGGGACCCGTGACCTCAAAACCCCCACTTCGCAATTTAAATGGCAGTTGGGCGAGAAATGACGAAGAAAAATGTAACCTTTTCGCAAGTCATTTAAAGAATGTATTCACTCCCAATGTAAGTACTGACATCAGTGAACTACCACCTGTTGTTGAAAGACCACCTGTAGAAATAAAATTTCAATACGTAGAGGTTGTTAAGGCTATTGACAACTTAAATATCAGAAAAGCTCCTGGCATTGACAAAATCAGTAATAAAATGCTTTTGCAGTTGCCTCGCACCGCAAAAAGAATTATTCTCTTTCTTTTTAACGCTATCGTTCGCCTTGATTACTACCCGTCAGAATGGAAAGTTGCATTGGTCAAGATGATCCCTAAGCCGGGTAAAGATCCCTCAAAAGTTGAGTCGTATAGGCCAATTAGTCTATTGCCAACAATGTCAAAATTGTTCGAAAAGATGATAATAGCGAAATTGATACCGATATTGAATGTTAACAACTGCATTCCAGATCACCAGTTTGGCTTCAGAAAACAACATAGTACTATCGAACAAACTCACCGACTGGTACAAGTTATAAGAAAAGCCTTTGAAGAAAAGAAGTACTGTTCGGGTCTATTTATTGATGTTTCTCAAGCCTTCGACAAAGTTTGGCATGAAGGCCTCTTACATAAATTGAAGCATAACTTCCCAGTTAATGTTCTCAATCTTCTACAAACATACACTATCGGTCGCCAGTTTCTTATAAAAGAAGGAGACGTTGTTAGCTGCCCCCAACCAATCCTGGCTGGAGTACCGCAGGGGAGTATTTTAGGTCCAATGTTATATTTAATATATTCAGCAGACATGCCAACAAGCAGTTTAACCCATACTTCAACATTCGCTGACGACACGGCTTTTCTCAGCACTCATAAAGATCCAAAAGATGCCTCAAGCCAACTACAGCACCATATAACCGATGTGGAGAAGTGGGCTAAAAAATGGGGAATAAAAATAAATGAACTTAAATGTTCACATATAACATTCACTTTACGTCGGGAATCTTGTCCCCCCATTTTTATTAATAACCAGGTGGTGCCACAACACTCTCACGTTAAATACCTTGGTATTCACTTGGATCGCCGTCTCACATGGAAAAATCATATAGATGCAAAGTTGACCCAATTGAAATTAAGGACTGCTCAAATACATTGGCTTATAGGTCGAAATTCGATATTAAGGCTCGATTGCAAACTTTTGCTCTACAACTCAATTTTGAAGCCAATTTGGTGTTACGGTATTCAATTATGGGGAACTGCATCCTCCTCCAACATAGAAAAAATTCAACGACGTCAAAATAAAATACTACGAATGATAACCGTTGCCCCTTGGTACATAAAAAACAGCAATTTACATAAAGATCTTGATGTTCCGTTGATAAAAAGCGAAATCACTAGACACGTTGGCCGCTACTTAAAAAAGCTGGAAACTCATCCCAACCCACTTGGCCGAAACATCTTACAATATCGCGGACATGTTCGTTTGAGAAGAAGGGACACCATCTCTCTTAGATGAACTAAATAATCGCAATCTCTACAATTTATTTTAATTTCGAAAACCAGATTTGGTCTGGCATTGGCTGGACTTTCATCTACTAATTATAGATTTAAGATTTGATTACTTATTGTTAGTTCATAAACATATATGAAGATACAATAAATATTAGTTTGAAAAAAAAAAAAAAAAAAAAAATTATTGAAAATAATAAATTTTAATAAATAAAATAAAAAAAACATTTAAACCCCATGGTGATTTTGACCAACCCAGTATATTATGCAATATGACATCAGACAAATGTCCACCATTTACTGTTTTAAGTACATTTTGCATTACACGGCGTAATGACTCTGTTTCCGGATACCTTATTTCATCTTAAATATTTTGATTTAGCTGGCTAAAGCTTAGTCTAGACGGTATGTTGTATCAGCATATGTGTGCTTATACTCATTTGATTAAAAATAAGAACAAATGTACCCGTTTGCGTATCATCTGCATGATATGCTGAAAGTACCAAATAGTATGTTTTATTCAACTTATGTCTGCAAATTAAATCTCAACATATGAGTTAGCATACTTCTTTGTTTATACACGATATGTTGAATTTCGTGTGATTATTGTATGCTGAGTCGTATGGACTCAAGGGCTTGACCAATAGAATACAGTAAATTATTAAAAAATGTAAAATCCAAGATGGCGTCTAAAACAAAATGGCGGCTCAAATTTTTTAACCCCATCAATATGGGTATCAAATGAAAGGGTTTGACTAGTAGAATGCAGTAAACTACGTACAAATTCAAATCAAGGCTGTCTTCGGAAATAATAAGGGAAAATGGCGTATGACATGAAATATAGGTTAAGCTACGATGTGGGAATATTCCTATGTACATGATGGTGAAGGGTATTATCAGATTCGGCACGGCCGAATATAGCATTCTTACAAAAAAGGTCAGTCTGCAGTTCTGACACGAAAAAATAAATTATGTAAAAAAAGGAGAATTAATATACAAAAGTTCATAAAGTATGCGATTTGTGCAAAAAATACGAAACGTCAAAAATCAAGTTTTTTGTCCGTTGACTGAAAAAATTCTCCGCTGAGTGTAATAGCGTCACTATATTAGGTAACACATTTTAAAAATTCCGTTTAAATTTATTTAAAGCTGTGCACTAGCAAATCAGAATTTCAGGTTGTTCAGGGTCCCAACCCTGATCACTACGTACGCACCTACAACATTTTACACATTAATTTATTAAAATTAAAAACAGTCCAACAATGACATGCTTTGGTTCTAAACTTTTATCAACCTTTTCTAATTTTTTTTTTTAATAATGCAGTATATTTTTTTCATGACTTCTTATAGCAGCCTGAAATATAACTTTCTCAGTATTTTCACTTAAATTTAGAAAAGAAAATTAAGGTTTCAACTTCAAGACAACTGATTAGGGCTTGACTAGTAGAATAGAGTACATAAATTTTTAATATCCAAAATGGCGTCCAAAACAAAACAAAATATATTCAAGACAGCAAATATATAAATTCTGAAATCTAGGATACGATATCTTTTTTAGAGTTTTATTATAGTTATCGACATGATGGAGAAGGGTGTATATAGCAGTCCTGTTTTATATTTCATTCATTTTTTTTAAAACAATAGTTTTTTTTAATAAAAAGCTAACATTAAACGTTTTGCTTTAATTTGTAATGCCGTATAATTTGCCATATTTAACGACAAATATTGCAAATTATTTAGGCAACTCTGTAACGATTCAATATAAGTATATGCTATCAAACTTGCCATATAATAAAAAGCTTGCATACTCTTTTCAACGAATAACATATCTGTCAGCATACTTAAAAATATGGTAGAAACAAAAAATGTGTTTTCACGGTATGCTTATAATACCAACATACGTTAGTTGGGACCGTTAATAAATGGCCAGCATATGTGCTTAAATATACGCATGTTTGAAAATAAATTTTGCGTCCGCATAATATCTTGGCATTTGCAACATTTTTTTTCCATATAAATATGCTGATTCAATATACCGTCTAGACTAAGATTTGGATTGTTAACATAAACTTTTTATTTTAAATATCCCCATAAAAAAGAGGTCGGATTAGTTAAATTTGGTGTACAAGGTAGAAGGTAGACAAGAGAAAACTTTTTTAAAATCAAACGTTCGACAAAAGTTTTGCATATCCAAAAGTAGATTCTGTAGCAGTGTGCGCAGTCGCTCTATATTATTGGAATTAAAAATTAAGATACTGATCTACCGCTGGTCGCAAAAAGTTGTCGACCATTGGTCTGAAAGAAGTCCCGGAAATAGTGTGTGTCGTTCCAAATTCCACGTTGTTTTCAGTGCAAATATTTCGAAGAGCACCTCTTTCAAAACGGTCCATCACTGGATACCGTTCTTTCAAACGACGTATCAAGTTCCTAATCATGAAGTCTTTAGGAGTTGATCTTGAATTAAAATATTAACTATAACTTCCCTGCGTCATAACAATTGGTCGTTGACAAGGATAGAAAAATTCGACAATTTTAACGCGTTGTTGTGTACTGAGTGCATCCAATTTTATTTTCCAAGAATCCAATAATTATGTTCAGAAAGAAAAAAAAACAATTATATTTCAAAATAAAAAGTTATACGTGTCTTACATTGGTAAGTCGATTTTGGGACACTCAGTACATATGCACACACATAGGTACATACATATGTCTTTAGAAAAATATTATGACATGAGAAATAAGCATTTATTTGCTTAATAAATTTAGAATAAATAAAAAGTAAACATAATAATTTGGATCTATAAATAAAGAAATGTTTTCTTTGAAGTTTCGGTGTAATGTAATTGTAGGGCTGTTGGTATTTTATATTAAAGGCTTTAAAAGAATATTCATTTGTACATACATATGTTTTTTCACTACAGGGGATCAGTTCTCCTTCTGAAAAAACTTTAAGACAAAAAGTTTTTGCATGTCATATCATATGGTATGACCATAATTTTAACTGTGCAAAAACGTTTTATTTATCAGTTTAACCAGAACGAGAATTAACGTCTAAATATACTTTTAACTGCCTAAAATTTTAATCAATTTGTCTTTGTTTTAAAATAGATATATGTACCTTAAAAACTTTCCACAAATATTTTGAAAATACAAAAATAGCTAAAAATAAAAAATTGGTGATTTCATGTCGTACTGTAATAATTTTTTCAAATTTGAAAATTGTTAAAATATGTTGCGTTTCTATTGTACTGTTTACGGTACACCGTATTTGTTTTTATCTTTTTTTTATGTTAATGAATGACTGAATGAATAAATATAAAATGCCAACATGAGTAATTTTAATATGCTAATGGAGCAATGGAGCCGCTTTTTTAGTATAAAATATGAGCAAGTTAAAAACGAAAAACAATTTTTTTTCATTCATTTATGTGATGGCTACAAAATTAAAAATCTAGCGGTTAGATAGATGAAAGAATATATAGATTAAAACGCAGTGGCATGCTAAGAACACCAACAATGTTAACAAAATAGTATTTACAAAAAAAAATTTATTATTGAATACACAACACCAAAAAGTAAGAATGTTATAGGCGGTCGAGCTTGGTCGTACTATACACGAAATAAGACAATTGTTTAATTCACACAACCCCCTATTACAGTGCTATTCAATCTTTTTGGCTCGTGTACCACTAAATTCACGACAAACTTTTCGCGTACCACCTAAAAAAATATAATGTAAACAATTTTAAAATTTTTAATCTATTTTATTTATTAATAATAAAAAACAATAAAATTAAAAAAAAATAATAAAAATTACAAAAAACATAAGAACATGTACATTAAAGGTATACTTTTAGGATGATTTTTCTTTTTGTTTCCAATTGCAAAATAGAAATCGTTAAAATTTTAAAAGAATTCGCGTACCAACTGGAAATTTTTCGCGTACCACCAAGTGGTACGCGTACCATAGGTTGAATAGCACTGCCCTATTGTATTTTGTATCGTCTATTAAAACACAATTTTGGTTCATTTACTTTTAAACACAATTTTTGTTGTATATGTTGGATTGTTAAACTTCAAACAGTATTAACGTCAGCAAATAAAAATCAGAAATTGAAAGGGTATCAAATCTTTATTATACAAAGTTACAAAACATATTTAAATTTGTCTTTTTTTCTTTATCCTATCAAATGACATTTTTCTACATGTTCATATACTTTTATATTCGTAATATAAATTTGAAAGTAAGTACTATGATTCCCTAATTCTAATTTCATTGAGTTGTAACATAAATACTAAATGCAAATTACATATGAGTATACCGATAAAGAGTGCTGATTATGAAACCGTAGCTGGTTTTGAAAATGCATTCCTCTCAGCTCATATCGAAATAATTTTTAAATATTCTAAAAATGTGAACAATTTAATTTAATTAAGAAAAATGTTTTAGAAATTCGATTAACTACACTAGTGTGTTGGTGCAGTGGTTAGATTGTAAAACTTCAAACCTGGTTTAAAACCCGCTTAAACAAGGAACATTTTATAGCGCTTGATGCTAAAATTACCGTGTTAAATGCATATTAAATTTGTTCAGTATGGCTGACTTCCAAAACATCAATTGCTTTGTGTTTGAACAACACATCATATATCATAACGCCGCAGTACAATAATTATACAATGTATACCATTTCAAAACGCCGCCGCCAAGTATTTTTAACGCAGCAAGAAAGCAAACAATGCATTTGTGACAGCGCATAGAGAAAGGGACCTTAATGGTAAAAAAAACAATTTTCACTTTTTTTTTATGTGGACAACATCTGAGCATCGAATGAGACCGATCCCATGCCCCAAAAGTGTTCCCTCCCAGAGATATGCGCGTTTTATAAAAGTGAAGTCGACGATTCTAAGCGCGTTGAAAAAGACCTAACGGTAAAATTTATTTATTTTCATTTTTACCCCTACTAAATTTACAAAATAACTTGATTTTACGAAACTACTAAATATTAATATTTTCCTTATGAACAATTTAAAAAAATAGAAAAATCATTTAATCTTTAAAATGGCTCTCCTGAACAAAACCTGTATTTACCCTTAGGTCCCTTTTTCTATGCGCTGTCACATATGTATGTGATTTAAATACAGTAGCAATACTGTATACAAACGTTTTGGAAGTCAGCCTATGTGTAAGGTAGGTAGTAGTAGAAACTAGTGTATTTCTAACCGCATACTATTTACTTTATCTGCAGGGTCGTTAGCTCCGTTCAAAACTTGAAACTTATTAACATTAATTTGAACTTAATTCAATTATCTTTTAGTGAAAGTAAAAATGATAAGTATGTATTTTAAAATAACTGCTTCAATTAAAATGTGAATGATATTGCTTGTTTAACAGGTGGTCAATACATATTTAAAAAAAAAACGACAAATTATGTTTGTATGTATATTTATTTATGTATGTATGTATGTATGCATGCAAGGCCAATTTTTTCATCGGGTAGTTTTGAGTCGTCAGCTGATTTTTTTTCTTCACTTATTTTAAGCTTCAGCTGTCAAAGTCCATAGATAAAAAACAATTTACTCCCTTCTCTTATTTATGTAAATCAAATGCCAATTTTCATATATAAAAAGAATTGTTCTCCGAACTGTAATTGCCTGTTCAATAAATATGCCTTGATATGTATGCATTAAGAGCTAAGCTTTAAATTAAAATAATAATATTAAGATTGCTTAGCAAACTGACAGTTGTTAACAGCAGCAAAAGCTTTTTCGGCACACACCGTATGACGTCTTTGCGGATGCATATTATCATTTAGAGCAGCGGTCACCAACTACTTTCATTCGGGGTCAGTTTTTAAAAAAATCACGACCGTCACGGTCCGAAAGGTTATAAACTGAACTATTTAAAGAATATGTTTAGATACTGAATCAATGGACAAATAAAACGAATGGGTTTTGATGCATTATTTTATTAAATAATAAACAAATGCTTTGAATAAAAAGAAGTAAATACTAAGGCTTTTTACAATATTAAGGAGAAAATTTTTTTTTGTCTTGACTATCCGTCTGAAGTTTGAAGTGAAGCTTGTGCAGGCTATTCTCATTAAATCTTGGAGATATTCATCGGCAAGTCTTTTCCGTAATTTATTTTTATTGAAGTTCATCTTAGAAAATGCTGCTTTACAAACAGCAACCCATGTTGGTGTTTTAAAATTGTATTTTCTTGGAAATCGATTATTTTCATCTGGAGAGAAGCTTTATTACTCCCGAAAATATTTCAGAGAGTAAATGTTACTGATGATATCGACGACATTCCCAATTTTCTTAAAATCTGCAAATCCTATTTTAGATCCGCAATGAACGTCTTGCAGATTTTTTTTTTATTTAGGGAAGTGCAGGCATTTATTTTACATGTATATTACTAATGAAATTGTTTGTGTTATCGCACCAAAATATCCTTTTTTTAATATTTTTCCC
The DNA here is from genome assembly GCA_941918925.1 of Phyto melanocephala. Taxonomy (NCBI): domain Eukaryota; kingdom Metazoa; phylum Arthropoda; class Insecta; order Diptera; family Rhinophoridae; genus Phyto; species Phyto melanocephala. The sequence continues at coordinate 128,257,784 of OW799233.1, read as the reverse complement.
TATTACTTGTTAGTTAAATAACTAAAGGCTGATGTCGAGACGAAAATAATTCTCATGAATTTGTTACATAATGTAAAATATATTGTATTGTTAACAAAACGTCCGCATAAAATAGGTCTACGGTCCAGATCCAGACCTCGGTCCGCCAGTTGGTAACCCCTAATTAACAGTATACGAGAATAGACGAATCGCACGTCTATCTAACTGAACAATTAAAAAAAAAAAAATTCAAGAATTTACAAGCGTTAAAGTGAAATGTTAACTAAACTGTTAGAAAATGAACCCTTAAAAAAGCACCCGTTATATGCTTTATAACAAACAAACGTTAATTGTGGATAAATTAAATAGAAAAATGCAATACATTTTTTTTTAATTTGTGATAAATCGATCATGTGATATTATTTCTTTTTATTTTTTGTTAGTAAAAAATACAAATACATTACAAATGAATAGTAAATAAAAAATTATTTTTATTAGAGTTTTTAATATTCATTTAACAGTATAAGTGTGCGCTGCTTTATTTTTAATTTCAAAACAAATTTTGCCTGCTATAAGTTGATAATAAAATAAATGGATTATCTAATTCAAAGTTTTTGAGAAAATTAAATGCCACCAATTATTTTGTTTATTATTTATTTGTTTGCTTAAGGAGAAACTTTACAAATGAAAAAATTGATACTTTTAATACTAATGATATGCACACACATACATACATATATGTAAGTACGTGCTTTTTTAATATTATAAAAATATAATTAAATAAATTACCAGACAGTAATAAAATAATTGTTTAACAATTATTAAAGTAAATTAAAAAAAAACTTATTAATGTACTTAATTATGTTCTTTAATTTTAACACAAATTATTCATTAAAATTATGTTTATTTAATTGTATTTTCTAATATTTTACTACTCTGTTGTGCAGCGTTATTAGAAAACTAAGTTTTGTTTTAATTAATATTATATGGATGTTTAAATAAAACTATTAAAATTTAAATAATTTGTGTTAATATAGAAATTTTGAAAAAGTTCGAAAAACCTATTTAATTATTATAATCTTATTTATTATTGACAAAATGAAGAAGAAACCAACGGTTAAAGATACAAGTTAAAATTTAAATGAATTTAATTAAAATCGAATTATGTATTTATTCGAAAGCGTAAAAGTAAACCTTAAAAACAAAGTTTTCTACGAATTACTTTTTCCCAAACATGACTTAATATTTGAATAATTTAAATGAGAAGAGGAAAAAAAGCAATTCTAAATATAAAAATAAAAATTTGGTTTGGAATTATAAAATTTATTCTTGAAAAATTTTTCTCTAAATCGTTAAATTTTTTCATAAATTATCAAAAAGGCTTTAATGAATGGAAAATAATTATTTGTATTTAAATTCAATTTAATAATTTTATAAAAATATAAAATTTTAAAATAAATTTAATGTTTTAAAGATCATTTACACAAAAGATCTATTAAATTTTTATAAAAAAGAATTTTTAAAAAAAATATTCGGCTATGCCGAATTTTAGATACCCACTTTTATAGCACAAAATTTATTAGTTTGTTATTAACAGTAATTGCTATGGAATAATCCATTTATACTTAACCCTTAAATGCATGAGGTCAGCTCCTTGCATGGATACTAACCTACTTTAATATAAAATCGGTCGCTAATCACGAATTCATCATTATTTTTTTTTTGAGAAATGTACACTTTTTTTGGAAAATTGGAAAAATATAAATTTTTTATCTGTACCATATATGGTACATCATGCATTCTTGCCATTGTTAGGTACACACAACACTTCATCATCACCATCATGAAGCATATCAGCAACCTCATTTGCATTGTACTTTTTCCATCAATCATAAGGCCATCCATATCTTAATAAATAATAATAATAATAATAAATAATATTAAAAAATAACTGACATCTAACACAATAAAAATTCATGCGCTGGTGCATGGTGTACCATATAAGGTACCTAGAAAAATTAAGAAAAAAAACTATTATAAAGTACAAAATATGGGCAAGATTTATTATAATTAGTTAAATAAGCCTATAATTTATACACAAACACTTACCTACGGACGAATAAATAAATTTTTTATTTTGTTATTCACCACTGAAATTTGATTTTAAAATTATGTGCAAAAAAACATGTGACCACTTTAGAATATTATTTTTAAGTAAATTAAATGGTGAGAGAGTTATAACGGTATTTTTATGAAGAGTAATATTGTTAGCATTGCTTTAAACTGTACTAAATTGCTTTTATATTCACATGGTTGGAATATTGTACGATAAAAGAGATGTACCATATATGATACGATATGCATTTAAGGGTTAAATATGTTTTACTTTATTTGTGTAACTTTGATCTTATATTTATTTACTTCCTTAAATTATTCAATATTATTCAAATATTAAGTCATGTATCATGTATTTTTACGCATTCTGAAGAGTATAACGTGGTACCCAGAAGTTACTAAAAAAATAATATTAGCTTTGTGTGGGCATGCCAGTTCAGTTGCATTCGAAAAGGTTTATTTAGCTGACTGGCCGGTCTTTACATACGATCTATTACGCTTCGGGTTATCGTAACCAACAAACAAATTTCGTTAAAAAATAAAATAATATTAGCTTTTTGTGGGCATGCCATCCCCTACTTTAAAATTTATATAATTAATGTTTAAATTCAACTCAGATAATCCATTACAGACTTCTTTTTTAATTTTGTCCATATAAAAATAATAAGAATTTAAGATAAAGTGTTATATGGGAGGTGGGCGTTAAAGTGGGAATCTCACCCTAATTTTTTGGAATTATACTTATATTGAAGAGAAATGTATATATTTACAATTTCATCATCATACATCTAATTCTGTCGGTTTTATGAGCTTTTTAATTTCATTAACAGTAAATTATGTGGTAAATGGTCGTTAAAGTAGGCGTGTCAAAATAGTTTCTACTAATAAAATTAATTTGAATATTTCTTCAATCCTTATTCTTTCCAAATCGTTGTCCATTGAGAAATCATATGGATTTGAGATAAAGCGTTATATGGGAAGTGGTCGTTAAAGTGGGCGTGTCACCTTAATTTTCCGTTGTTGCAAGTCTTTTTATTAAAAAACAATGTTTACAAATTTTCTGAATTAGACATATATTTTTTCAGTCCTATTACGTTTTTAACATACCGAAAAAGACACTGTGCAGTAAAAATATTCGTACATTTTGAACTCCAACCCTTTTCGTAATGCATAGATTTAAGCAATTTTTAGGGAAAGATATTTTTTACTCACGAAATACACATTCGAAATTTCATCGCTTTACGTTAATGCGTTAAGACACAATTGCATTTTTTTCGATGTTGGAAGGACATGGTTTTTTTGACGTACTCTTACGACTTTCTTCTAATAAATGGATTTAACAAACCTTGTGTATAAGAAATATTGTGGCAAAATTTGAGCCCCCTAGCTTTTTCGGTCCGACCTCTATCGTGCTTTTCACAGACGGACGGACATAGCTAGATCGTCTTAAGTAAAATAAAACCTCGATTCAGAAAATATATACTTTATGAGGTCTAAAATGGATATTTCGATGTGTTACAAACGGAATGGCAAAATGATAAATGGGTATACAAATTTTGGATTTTTAAAAATGTTTAGCTTTTGTTTTGAAACTTTTGTACAGAACTGTTTATCTTTTGAGGCCAAGAATAAATCATGCACAATTTGGGATTACCTGTTTTGATGTGAGACATAACGCAGAGATAGCTTTCTGCATCCATCGAAACAAATAGTAATCTAATGGGGCATGGTCTGAACTATAATACAGGTGATGTTAAACTGCCCAACCGTTCATTTTTATGATGGGATATTACGGTTTTATGTCTGATCGCACTCTCTTGGCGTTTTCGACCAATACCCGAATCAGTTACATTCGGTAAAGGTTTCTTGTGATAATCTGGCTAAATTTTAAAACCCTTTTGATGTCATGCAATACAGAATATTTACTTAGCGTCATGGGTATTTGGTTTTGGTGTCCATTTAGCTCACTGGTCGGTCTTTACATACGATCTATTACGCTTACGGTTATCGTAACCAACAAAAATTTTTTTTGGAATTTTGTAAGTGTAGTGCAGACTTTGTTTCCTTACCGTATTGCATCGATGGAAATGCTAAAATATTGAAATACGAAAGCACAAAAAAAGAAGGAAAAATGTAAAAATTAATTAATTAAAAGTGCATTTATCCTTTACTACGAAGCGGATTTTTAATTGAGAAAATTAGAAACACTTTATTCGTAAGCCTTTAATTTGCATACTATAGTATTAAGCCTTTCAAAAACGCGCATTTTGTGCTAAAAAAGTAATACTTTAGGCCGAAACTCGCCATACAAATTTGTTGGCTTCCGTAAGCTAGGTTGTAAGTAAAACTTAAATTTCTCTCTTGCAAACATGCTTTGTCTGAATTTTTAAATTAACTTATAATTAATTAGCATTTAATCGTAGTGCAAAGTCTCTCAACTTAAATTCGCATGATGCCCAATTTCCTTGCTTTTCGCCAACGCTTGCGTGTGTTGCAGTAAAAATACATAAAAGTTATTAGAGACAAAAACCGAGTTCAAAAGATACACCATCTTTAGTGAATCCCATATTTTTTAGTTATGCAGTCAATATTTAGCACTTTTGTTCTGTTAACTTGCTGAACTAAACTCAGTCAAACCTTAAGACGACGTCCACATTATGAAACATTTGTTGCGAAACTTTTAAGTTTGTTGATAAAGGAGGAAAAACGAATGGCAAGGGGTACAATGTTTTATATATGTACATGTAATTTTCTTTTGTTGTTCTCATTCGCTAAGAAGTTTGCTATACAAAGGTATGTAAAAAAACTTTATGTTTCGTAAGCCCAATCTCACTGTCTGGAAACGAATGCAATTTCAAAAGAAAATTTGCAAAAGTTTTGCAAAGTTTGTTTTATTATATGCACGAGGACTATAAATATAATATAATATAACTACAATGTCTTAACACCCTGTATTCTAAATATGTTTGTACATGTGTACATAAATATTATGTAAGTGCATTTGTAAGTAATATATAATACCTATTGTGCCTTTATAAATTTGAAATTTAAAAAAGTGTAAACCGTGATACTTTTACACACTATTCAAAGCTATTTAATATTCTAGCACCGTAAAGACGACATAATGTTTGTTTAAAGAAAATTATTGGCCTCTAGGGAACTTAATAAACTGCATACAATTTCTTTGTTTATATAGTTTCAGTCAAATGTGCATACATTTTCTCTGTATAAAAACAACTCTAGCTTAAGAGCAACTAAATTCCAGACAGGAAAACATAATAGACAAATAAAAGAAAGAAAACCCAACACCGATCAACAAAAAAGGTGTGTGTTTGTGCGCCAACCAATTGGTTCAATAACATGAACTGAAAGGTTACGATATGCATGTGTATCTACAATGTATTTATATACAAGGTTTTCCATTAAGAGAGATACATTTTGAACATTAAACACATAAATTCATCAAATGTATTTAACCAATAATACATTCAATGTTGGATTACACTCAATTTGCTTCTTTGAATTTATCAACTGATTCTAGTTAATTTGGGTGCGCTGAAAAATCATGCAAATGCAAATCCGTAATCAGTTTGTCTCTATCAGCTCTAGTTTTCATGATATAGATTTGAATTCAGCGCACCCAAATTAACTAGAATCATTTGATAAATTCAAAGAAGCAAAAATTTTTTTAATTTTGTCGGGCTGTGTTATCAGCATATACCGATGACTTAACATATCCACAAAGAAATAAATCGCAAGGTGTTAAATCCTGAATCAATTTAATTTTATAAAGATGCAAATCCAAAGTTGGATTATCTTTTACACTTGCCGCTACTGCATCAATATTCTTTTGTCTACATGCTTTTCTTTGTCGTACTGGTACTCTTGTATTGTACAGATATATACAAAGTTAGGGGGAGTATCGAAGCAGACCACTACTATCCCGGTTCCCATTTTGACCCCCTTTGCTCATCAGTAATTTTTTGATAACATATTTTTATCCCTTCCTCCGCTGAGTACCGCGCCACAACTGGCGTTTGCTCTAGACTAGAAAAACGCTTTCACACTGCCGACTAGTGATTGTCGACAATCAAAAACGCACAGTCTTTTGTAATCGCCAGCATTTGCTTCAGACTGAGGTCCCCTATAGCATTCACACTTTAAGTGTGCTTGCCCGTGATCCTCAATCTTCCCCTTGCCAGTGCTGGACATTCGCTTACTACATGTAGTATAAACACATCCAGATTATCGTGATCCGATTAAAACTGAGATCTGAATTCTTGGCTCTAAAATCTATTTTTTATATATATAGTTTGACAAACATTGGCACCAAAAAAAGAAACAGCTGGGCTGGCATCGCCACCTGTATAAGTGTACCTTGGCAGTAATACCATTATAGCCATTTAAAATTGTATCATCTGAATAGGGAAACCCTATACATACATATAAATGATTGTAGTTTGTGTGTTAAAAAAAGGAGTCGATTTAAAGTTGAGCCAAGGAGTGCCGCAACAGCTGAATAAATACTTCATGGAAATACATAATAAAAACACATGCATGTGCCCCTGCGTGCTTTAGTTCAATAATATTTAATGTTGTGTTGTCAACACAACAACTACAAAACCAACATTTCATGATGTAGTTTTTGTTGTTTTTTATTACTTTTCATTATTCAGTTGTAAGTGGAGAAAACAAATTTACGCAATTCTTATTTCAAGCATTTCAATAAACGATTATTTCGATAACCGTTTTAAATTGAGATTACAAAGAAAAAATAATAATAAAAAGTGTGAAATGTTCATGTCATTTTGTTTTACTTAATTTTCGGATGTACATACATTCATCGTATACTTATACTGAAAATGCGAAAAATGTCACTAAAATTTCATCGTAAAATTCGATCTATACAAAATTTTGATTTCTTTTTTTATAAACTCCTATATTCCTAAAATTACAGAATTTTATTGGTTAATTTGGTTCAATTCACATTCTCTCGCAGAAATCATATGCTATACATACATATGTACATATGTAAATGTTGGCTACCAATCGACATCCCTTTACACAAATCTTTGTAATAGCCAGCATCTTCGTTGGACTGCGGTCCCCCATAGCATTCGCACCTAATGTCTGCCTACCTGTGATTCTTAGTTTACCACGAACTGAGTCTTCCAAATCTTTTTAAGGTCAAGTTACAGGATTATCGTATGCCCCATTAGTAAAGATATTGATGTCACTATCCATGCCCCCATTGTGCATGGATCCATCCGCTAAGAGCATGCGATGCAGTTCCTCAAACACATTTACTCGTCTCATGCACTCCATTGGGATCTAAGTCTCCATAACCTCTTTATGTACGAGGTTTAGAATTCTCCTATGCCCGGCCTAAGGCACTGATCCTTTCGGTTTTCAAAAGATTGCAAAAAATCGATTTTCATTTATAAATTTTATGAAAATCACTGAAGCAATTATGTTTTGTTGCTATAATCTCAAATATGTAGTTTCAAAACGATTTATTAGCTTTTCTCAGAAATATTTGTTTTAGGCTACGGCTTGCTATTAGATGCCACTAGCGTGTCAAAAAATTGTAAGGAGCTTGAGAAACTTGATATATTTATCTATTTATAAATGGTAACAATCTTGTCTGTAAATTATCCTAGCGCTAAAAAATTTTAATTTGTTTGTAAAAATATGCGAAAAACAGAGGCAGTCGTGTTTATTTGCTATGGGGTGATTGTGTTGGATTTAGCAAATGTTTCCAAAGATTGATACCACATACAGGTCTGTGCAATATGTGGGGGCTTCTAAAGTTTGATACACAGACATTGCTCAATCGACTCTGCTATTCATAAACTTTCAGAAAATATACACTTTATGAGGTCGGAAATGAATATCGAAAAGAATATACCCCTGCCATCATAGCGCAGAATACACCTTATTTGGAAGTATGGCGTTTAAGTTGGTGTGAAATAGTGAATTTTGTTAATGTATTCATAGAAAAAGACCTGTATGGGAAGTGGGCGTGTCATCTTCAGTTTTTATTAATATTAAACATATTTTTTAACCATTCATAATAAATTTTAAAAATAGCAAAATCAACATTTTAATTTCAATTTAATATATTTTTCTTTACATAAGAAAAGAATAATTTTTAAAAAATTTAGGAAAAAAAAAATTTTATAATTTTATGATTTTCCAACTATGGTTTCATTTGAACATGTAAGAAACGAGTAAGTACTTTTATGCGAAATCGTCAAATGTGATTAAACTATCATTTCATTAAAAAAAAATAGGAACAGCAAGGAAGATCAAACGGTTTGTATTTTACCGGTTTTAACCGTTTTTCTTAGATTTGATTATTTTAAAATATCTTTAAATATCGAACAAATGGGTTATTTTAGTGTAATATTTTGCATATTTTAAACCGGCTTAAGTAAACTTTTAATAAACCCTATTGTTTTTTAAGTGGTCCTGCAAGATTTTAAATTCAACGAAAATTTATTACAATTTAGATTAGATTTACATTTCTTTAAATAATTTAATTATTCACCGACTGCTTAAAAAAAAAAAAAAAAAAAAAAAAACAAGTAAGAGCGCTATATTCGGCCGTGCCGAATCTTATATACCCTTCACAACGTGTAGTCATGCAATAACAGTAGTTTGTATCACCATTCATCTCATATGAAATACGTACATACATATAAAAAATATACATATATAAAAAACATCCCATTGTAAAATTATAAATTTACGTATGTATGTTAAAAAAAAAATAAAAAAAAAATTTTAAAAAAAAAATTTAAAAAAAAATTTAAAAAAAAAAATTTAAAAAAAAAATTTAAAAAAAAATTAAAAAAAAAAATTTAAAAAAAAAAATTTAAAAAAGTAATTAAAATATATATAATTAATATAAAACAAAAAAAAAAAAAAAAAAAAAAATTAAAAAAAAAAATAATAAAAATATAAAAAATATATTAAATAAAAAATAAAAAAAAAATAAAAAAAAAAATTAAAAAAAAAAATTAAAAAAAAAATTTTTAAAATATAAAAAATTTTTTTTTTTGGCTCAGCTGGGATTCGATCCCACGTTTACTTTAGCCAATATACAAGTTTGTATGTATGTATGTTGTTGTTGTAATGTTGTTTTTGTGAAAAAAAAATCGAGGTGGTCGTGGGTTTTTGCTCATATCTCAGTTGTTTATGTACCGATGTTTCTGATTTTCAATAGCGATATACTCCCGAATATTTCTGATATTTTAATACCTCACCCGGGTCCAAGTGATGTCGGGGGGCTTCAAAAAGTTGATTTCAACATACACACGGACAGACGGTCAGACGGACAGACGGACAGACTGACAGAGCTTAATCGACTTCCCTATTCATAAGCTTTCAGAAAATATATACTTTATGGGGTCGGAAATGAAAATTGTAGAAATTTCACACGGAATGACAAACCTATATATACCCTTTTTCACTGTGTGAAGGGTATAAAAACAAAGAAAATACGTACGAGTGTAATCTTAACAAATAATAAATATTACTAATTATGATATTGTTTAAATATTTTAAATAAATAACTGAATGAATAAATAAACAAACAGCATGTAAACAACAGCGTAAAGTAAAGTTAATACTAAAAAAAAAATTACAAAATTAAAATGTTTAAAACAAAACAAAATTGGAAAAAAGAGTGAAAAAAAGTTAAAATTTCAACAGATTAACTGAGTATATTTATGGTTATTATAAATAACTGTTATGGTTTTGAAAAATGTAACAATTGCGTGTTGAAAATCTGCTACCTCTATAAAAGAGATGTAGTTTAAAACTTAACAACTCAAATTGAAACGATTATAAAGTCATAGAATAATCATTAATCACTACGTACAAAATGGTAAAAACGTTTTGATAAAAAAATCAAACTTAATTTCATAATTAAACTGAAAAAAAAGAAAACTAAATGCAGCGATTATGATGATGATTTTCAGTTAATTTTTGATATAAATTAAATCAAAACAAAAGTATGGAATTGTAAATTTGTTCTACAAGTTCAATCTATAAAAAATTACGTTAAAAGGGTCATATATGGCAACCCTATTAACACTGTGTTTATTTTAAACATCATTGTCAGCTTGAGAATATTTTTGTGAGAAATACTCGCAGCTTCCTATTCAGTGATGAGTAATTTTATTGAACAGGTTTTAAACTTTGTTGAATTTAAAATTATTTTATATTTATATTGGTTCTATTCACAACCTATCGTATGAGTTTTGTGACATCGGATTTTACATTATTTGTAAAAATTATGTTGATATTAATATTTTGTACGACACTTTAACAATTTTACTTACGTTTATAGAATGTACACCAAGAAGTATATTCATAAGGTAGATATATACATCGCGGCAACAATTAAAACAACTTAAAAACACATGCATTTTGCTTTTGTATTATGCTTTTAAAAATTTCAGAGTAAAAATTTTCTATTCTCGTTCAGTGAAACAAGTCAACCGGCTCAAAGCAGCAGAATGTCCACGCCGCCGCTGTTTTTATCGGCTTAAAACGGCTCAAGAATGCCGCCGTTTTGATTAGCTTCAGTCGACTCAAAAAGAAATTTTGTTCGTAACAGAGGTGCAAAATTTAGTAATATATTACCGTTAGATTTTTTTAAAAATTTTTTAATGATGTTACTTTGAACTTTTGAGCCGCCGAAAATTTTGTCTCGGCTTATTTCACTGTTCTCGTTCTTGTATTTTTTATAACGTGTGTTCTTTAGTTTTGATAATTTTATAAAAATTTCAATGTAAAAACTTTATATTCTCGATTTAGGAATTTTAAAAATGTTTTAAACCAACAGAAACTGCAAATTATTTATAGCAGACAACAAATAAAAAATAAATTTTGAAGGATGCAAACACGCTATTAAAAAGAAACTGGGCACTACTTGTGAATGCTTTAAAAAATAACAATCAGCTGATTGGATACGAGTAACCTTAATATACTTTGCATTTTGTTTTTGTATAAACTTATGTATGTCTGCATATGACTCAACTAACAGAAACTGCGAATTATTTATTGTGGAATAAAAATTAAAAAACCTAAATTTGACAAATGCAGAAAAATAATTAAAAAAGTTGGTTTGTATAAAAACAAACAATCCAATGATGTCTCTCTCTGCCATGTATGCCTAAATTCCTAAGGTATCAGTGATGTCGGTTTAGTAGTGCCAGCCCTCACATAACTCTGGATCAAATAATCTTAATCTCTAAACTGCATAATTTAAGTGATTTTTTTTTCTGCAGTAATCACTTTAATATTTTGAGGTCCCAAATAATTGCCAATTATAACTCTTAAGCCGCTTATCGAAGCCCTTTTGCCGGCTTCTTTTTTAAATCACTAACGACCAATTATTTCGTCAGCCCATTAAACGCACTAAACAGTGTTTTTTTTTGTTATCAGAGAATGTACAACGTGAGTTTATTTATCATCGATTTTCAAACAAAACTTACATATGTTTATCAAAATAACGCAAAACTCTCAAGTCAGCTGTCACAGAAAACAGTGTTGACAATTTTAAATTTTCTAAATATAAACAGTTTTTTCAACATAAAATTTTTTAAGACACACGGCTAGCAAGTTTTATAAGTCGTATTTAATCAGCTGATTGAAATTCTCTCTTATTTATTGATCTAATTTTATTAAGCGTACTTTCAGCTTCAAAAAGTTGATTTCAACATACACACGGACAGACTGACAGAGCTTAATCGACTCCCCTATTCATAAGCTTTCAGAAAATATATACTTTATGGGGTTGGAAATGAAAATTGTAGAAATTTCACACGGAATGATAAACCTATATATACCCTTTTTCACTGTGTGAAGGGTATAAAAACTATGGCATTCATTAGATCGTGCGTTTTGTCGACTAACAAAACTTAAATTTTTAACCCCTTTTAAATTTAAGCAAAACTAAGTTAAGAAAAAAATAAAGATTAACACAAATTCCAAAAAAAAAAAAACTTACCAATACTATAATGAGAACCATTATTGCTGTTAGCTGTTTTGGATGTAGTTACAACACTGCTATTGCCACCGCCACTGCCACCACCAAAAACAGTGGTACTACGTTCCACTCCGTTAATGTTATTGCCTCTTGTGTTATTGCTGATACTTGTAGAAGCAGCAGTTGTTGTTGTATTGTTTGAATTTGTGTTGATTTCAGTTTGTGACGTTGTCATATTTGTAGTTTTTGTTGTCTGTCTTTTTACCTTAATATTCGTAATTTTTCACAGTCACTGTAATAGTTGTAACTTATTTTATGTTTTTTTATTTTTAATTTTTGCAATCTAATAGAATTTCAGCTCATGTTGGCAAAAACAAGTTTTGTAATAATAAATATATGTAAGTACAAAAAACCGACGAGTCTCGATTAATTTGTAGGTCTGAGCGTGTGTACGTGTGCGTTAAAAAAAATTAAATGATTGTAGGAATGTATTTTTATTTTTTTATTTTGCAGTTTTAGCATTATTTTACCATAGCAGCTGCTTTGTTGGAGTTACATGGGCATATAAGTTATTGGTTGGTGTTATGGTAGCTGTTGCTTGGATGTCGTTGTTATGTCATATTCATACATACATACGTATGTATTGCACATTTTAAGTGTTACTTAAATAGATTCGTGCTTTTTTTTATCAACTAAGCCATTTTGTGGTGAATCTGGTTGTTCTTAATATGAAAATATCTGAAAAAATAAAAAATTTTAAATTTGCAGTAAAAGCTTAAAAATAAAACTATATTATATACCTATAGATATTTTTTTATGTATGTATGTACATACTTATATCTTTGAATGCAACATACATACATACATACATACATACATACATATTTACATACTATGTAGATCCCTACCTTGTATCTTTCTTCATTGACTATGCAAATATAAACTTAAATTTAAAATAAAAAACTATAAAAAATATACGCATTAATTATCTTATCAACAATGAAATAGTTTTCCTACGTTACATACATTTCAATGTTCTCATGTTGCCTTTTATGATACCCTTCACAGTGAGTGTTTGTCATTCCGTGTGAAATTTCTACAATATTCATTTTCGACCCCATAAAGTGTATATTTTCTGAAAGCTTATAATAAGGAGAGTCGATTAAGCATTATTCGTCAGTCCATGTGTATGGTGAAAGTTTCTGAAGCCCCCCCGACATCGGCAAAACTCGTGTAAGGTATCAAAATATCAGAAAAATTGTGGAGCAGATCGGTATTGGAAATCAATATAATCCTATAAAACTTTCTGAGATATGAGCAAACAAGCACGACTGCCTCTGTTTTTTCGCTTATTTTTAGCATCAAAAATTAAAATTTTCCAGCCTGTGTTTAGTAAAAACTTTTCTCCATAAATTCAACTAAATAAGATCTAAATTAGGCAATTTTTTTCAAGTCAGTTACTTTATTTGACATACATATCAGCTGGCAAAAATCCATATTTAGATAAAATTTAGATAAATTTTTCATTAAAGAACATATTTTGTGGTATAGATCATTTAAATAAAAAAAGGTTATCCAATTTCATCCAAAATTTCATTAAAGCAGGAGGATTCCGTAAAAGCAACCGGTTTTCATCAAAGTCTACTTTTTTGAACTATTAGAAAACCCGTTTCTTGAGAAAGTTGAATAATTTTTTTCTGTGCTTTAAATTTGACGACTGCTTTAACTTCTAATAAGTTATCGTGATATTACAACGTTATAACATTTTCAAGCGGATTGGAAAAGTATAAGTCGTACTTTCTATACAAGAAGTACATAATTCATTACATTTGTATTTGCCAAGGTCACATTGCCACGCCCATAAATTTTTATTGCAGAAAATCTTTAAAATTGTAATAGTGAAAACATTAATATTTTAAATGATAATGATGATAAGCGTAACCACAATTCTGTGGCTTGGAGCTAAAAGGGCCAATTTCAAAATATTTACTTTTGAGAAAATTGGAATTGAACTTTAACTTTTATAGATGCTTTCATAGTGACATTGGCCTGCATTTTTTTTATGAAGCTGTTCTGGGTTAAGTATGACTTTAGCTGTTTTACCATAATGAAATAGAGCAAGAAACAAATCTAATTCAATGATTATCTCAAAATAGCAAAAAAGTGACATTGCCCTTTTAGCTCCAAACCACAGAATTATTGATACATATTTATTACATTTTATGTGATTTGCCTTACACCAAATATAGTCAATACATATTACAATGAATTGATATTGATATTTGGTTTATATTGAAACCATTTTTTAAGAAACATTTACTTTTTAAGGCAGAGCTAATTGATTTTAGTGATTACGTCTACTTCGTCAAATATTTGCGTAATTTGAACATTTCTTAAGTCAGTATTTTCCTCAAGCCTATAGTTAACGAAATGTAAAAAGCCACATGCACATGTGGGTCTGATGTCACTTAAATTTTCAGCACTTTGGTTTGGTATTTTTTAAAATAGTCGTAGTGGCTGCATGCGGTAAAATTTTGATATTACACAAAATTTACTTTAGTTCAAAAATGCAAATGAAAAACACGTGGCCAAAGCGGATACATTTATGCTTTATGATGACGTCAAAATTACGTCACAGCCACATGCGTATGCGTATGTGGCTTTCGTTTACTACAGGCTTAAGTAAAATATGAAATATAGGAAATAGGAAAAACGTGGCGCTTCCCATACAAAGTAAATCCTTATCATTTTATGTCTATTTTACTGTGTGGATTAATGCAAACGAATAGGAAAACTGAAGCTTTTGACAAAAAGTTTTTATTAAGCTTTCACATTTTTAAGGAAAGCAAGAAAACGAATAGGAGTTAAAAAAAAGATAATAAATTTAATTTGTTTCCTTTCTTACGTGATATCTCTAAAGGTAGTATACGTATAAAGATGCTGATTAGTGTAAAGAAATCGTCTTGAAGATTTGATCTTTATGATTCAAAAACCGAGAAAAACAGAGGCCCGAAATATTTTTTTATTATAGTAAAGATACATATCGAGCCCTGTGCGCAAAATTATCGTATGTTACGTTTTTTTAGAAATCGATTTTTTTTTATCCAAATTGGTTCTACATCCCTTAATCCTTCTGCTGTTAAAATATTATAGCCATAACTGTTTTAGTTATGGAGATAACACTGTGTACATTTTATCGTATGTAGCAGTGTTATTTACGTTTTTATTTATTTAAAAGTAATGAAAAGGCTCTGCTGTAAAATTTGGTTTTTGTAACATACGATAATTTAGCGCACAGGGGATGATATCTTGGGAACTGTTACAGTTAATCTTAAATGTAATACAGTGATGTTGACACACAAAAACGACAAGGACAACGGCACCGACAACTAGAATAAGGCGATTTTTCAATTGTTTAAAGTATATGGTTCAAATCTTCTCGTATAAACCGTGAATAGATTTACAAAATTTAAATGCACTCATATTACCGGTTTGATCGAACAAACAAAAAAATGTTGTTTTTATTAATACAAAAATAATATAAAAAAATTGTTTTTGCACAACAAATTATATAAAATTAGAGATTTAATTTAAATTTGTTACGCTTTAGAGTTTTTTTGTAAACATTTTTTGCTGCTTAAAAAAATTTTTTCTTTAAACAAAACCACTTTTTATAAAAGTTCCATTTAAAGTGAAAAAATACTCATAAATAAATTCACTTTCAATTGCTTGAAAGAAAATCCACCAAAAATAAAACGATTTTTTTTGTTAAACGAAAAATGTTTTAAAATGTTGAAATCTAGATACATTTTTTATGTGATGTATTTTTACGATGTTGTTTTTGTATTTGTTCTAAAAATAGTGCATGTACGAATGTGGCATGTAGTTCAATTTAAACCTATTGTGAACATGGCGCCAAATTAAAACATATTCAACAGACGAGTGAATTTTGTATGAATTACAACATGATTTGATATGTTCTGTGTCATTAATTTCGAAATTATTATTTTTATTAGTTTATGATTTATGGCCACTTTAGCGAGAGGGAAAATAAAAATTGCCGTACTTAGAAATTTGTTGGAAAATGTTTTATCGCTTATTAAGCTGGATATACTTCAAAATGCACTATTCTCAATTTGTAAATTGTGATTTTCTAAAAAAATATATGTATAAAAAATTTATTCTTTTAAATATGTAATTTGTTTTACAAAATCAAAGGACAACACTTTAAGAAAAAAAGTGTTATAAAGATGTCAAAATTATTTCTTTAAAATTTTATGTTGAATGCTGAATTAGCCATTTAATGCTAATGGCGGTCTGTCCGTATAAAATTGGCTAAGCTCATATAACGCATGATTTGTACGCTTTTTTTTTTTAATTGTGACATACAATTGTGAATACTGTATCTGCGAGTCAAGCATTTTTATTTGATATCCATATTAATGGGGTTAGGAAAAAAATTCTTCGCCATTTTATTTAGGGCACCATTTGGATTTTAACTTTTTCATATTTTACTGTATTTCATTTTCTGCAATTGTACTATAATATAACGTACTGAGATCAGGTTGGTGCAGTTATAGAACACTTAAAAACGTGACATAATCATACATATATAACAGCAATTTAAAAATATTTTTCAAACTAGCTTGTGTTAAATTAATTTAAAAATCAGTTAACTTAGAATTGTTTTAAAACAATTTACATAATTTTTGCCTTGTTATACCCTTAACCTGTGGTGCACAAGGGTATAAAGCCCTGACCTTCTGTCCGTGTGTTGGTTGAAATCAACTTTTAGAAGCAAACATATGTTCCTCAGATCTGTGTATGGTATTAATCTTTTGGAATCGCCCCATAACTTTCTGAGATATGAGCAAATAAACACGACTGCCTCTGTTTGTTCCCATTATTTTACCACCAAAATTAAAATTTTTCAGCCATAGAATTATTGATAAGTATCTTTGCTACTATTTGTAGATATAATATGCCTCTAGAGATATTCGTGGATAAAGCGGGTTCTAATCAGTAAAGTTATAGGCAAAATTTTTTTTTTTTAATATACATATATTCCAAAAATTAACAAACGAAAATCAAATTTTTTTCAGCTTTTAGATAACCAAGAGAGTCAATATTAGTATCATCTTATATTACGCTAGTCAAGCAATATAAGCATTATAAAAAAAATAAAATCAATCTTGGCCGCCACTACAAAATGGCGGACAATAAATTTATATATGGGTCAAATCTGGTATTTTTAAATGTAACTTATTGAACCCCATAAATATTGGTATCAAATTAAAAGGCTTAACAAGTAGAATACAGTAAATTATTAAAAAATGTAAAATTCAAAATGGCGTCTTAAAGAGAATGGCGGATTATTTTTTTGAGCCCCTTGATTATTTTTTTGGGCTTGACTAGTAGAACACAGTTAATTGCGTAAAAATTCAAAATAAAGGATGGCCTCGAAAATAATAAGGAAAAATGGCATGAAATATAGGTTAGGCTACGAGTATTATCAGATTTAGCACGGCCGAATATAGCACTCTTATTTGTTTTTATACCCTTCACCTATAAAGTATATATTTTCTGAAAGCTAATGAATAGAGGAGTCGATTAAGCCCTGACCGTCTGTCCGTGTGTTAGTTGAAATCAACTTTAAGAAGCAAATATATGTTCCTCGGATCTGTATATGGAAATATCCGGGAATGAATCGCTATTGAAATTCAGCACAATCGCCCCATAACTTTCTAAAATATGAGCAAAAAACCACGACTACTTCGTTTTTTTTCAACAACAACAACATGCAACAGATACATACAAACGTGGTATACTGGTTATACGTGGCATCGAATCCTAGCTGAGCCATATTTTTATTTTATATATTACTAGCTAAAACCCGGTGTGCTTCGCCACCCCCATCGTAATGAAATAAAAATTTTATAGTTCAAAAATATATTTATTTTGCAATTAAAATCTAAAATTTTTCTTACAGATTAGTATTACTCTAATATTGTGTGATATGCAATATATTTACGGCCTTATTCATAAACGACTTTTAAATTTATCAAATGCTTATAATGCAAAATTTTCGTATAGAATTTGATTCATAAACCTTTGATAAATTTTAAAATCGTTTATTAATAAGACCATTAGTCTACATCAACAATTTAAAAATAATAAATTAATTTACTTAGTTGCTAACATTACTGCAATAAAATAGAAATGTTTATAATATAAAAAATTTTTACTATTAATTAATTCTTATTCTAATGCCTTAGGATAAACGATGTTTTTGGTTTTTCCACCTGGTGCATACACAGAGAGATCTGCGGGTTTTCCAACTCGCGAACATGCAACGTAAAGCTGTCCATGTGAGAAACATGGATTTTCTAGGTGAAGACCACAAACTTGCAGGGACTGACCTTGAGCTTTGTTTATGGTCATTGCAAATGCTAGGCAAATAGGAAACTGCAAGCGCTTAAAATCGAATGGCATTTCCGATGTTGTCATGGGAATACGTGGCAACAATACATCAGTTCCCTTAAACTTTCCAGTAATAATGGTCGCCTCGATTAAATTGTTCATTAATTTTTTTACTGTAAGTCGAGTACCATTACAAAGTCGAGGCGGATCAATGTTCCTGAGTAAAATTATGGGAACACCAATTTTCAACCGTAAATCATTTGGTGGAAAACCCGGTAAATCTAGCGAATTTAAAAATTCAACTGGATAATTCACGACATCCTCAATATTTGTTACTGTGTCTATCGATTTATAAGTTTTCAGGTCACCATCGATTTTGTTCAAAATTTTGCTGTTGATGGAATTAACGTCAATATTTTTGGCTGCCAATAGCGCACGTTCACATAACCATTCATTGTTTTTAAAATTTTGTCCGATGTTGGGAAAAACACAATTTATTAACTCTTCTATAGATTGTGTCATCCTGCAAAAGTCAGATGGAAAACTTATATATTTCGTTGTAGGATCCATTGGAATTCTCCCGTTACCTAAATCAAGTAATTGTTTGGAAAAAGTTGTAGCTGAAGCATCACGTTGCAACTGAACACGCATATTAGTCGTAAGTTTTAAACTGTGAACATATTGCCAAAGGTGTGATGATTTCAGACACGCATTTAGCTCATCAGCTGGTGTTGATCCCGGTATAACAGGAAGTGTTTGGCGGAAATCGCCAGCCAGCAAAACTAAGGCACCTCCAAAAATTCTATTATTGCCTCTTAAATCCTGTAAGGTACGATTAAGGGCTTCCAAAGATTTCTTATGTGCCATTGTGCACTCATCCCACACTATGATTTCACATTGTTGCAGTACTTTACCCATTGAAGAATTTTTCTTTATGTTGCATGTGTAGTCTTCGGAAAATTGAGGCTTTAAGGGTAATTTAAGTGCAGAATGTGCTGTTCTACCACCGTCTAAGAGTGTTGCTGCAATACCGGATGATGCAATAGCTAATGCAATATTTTTTTCCGAACGAACTTTTGCTAATATTAATGAAATCAAAAACGTTTTTCCAGTTCCTCCAGGTGCGTCAATAAAATAGAGGCCTCCATGTTTGTTTGTTATTGCTGCCATTATAGTATTGTATACAATAATCTGCTCTTGTTGCAAATGTGGTAAATTTACTTCTAGTAAATTTTCCAAATTTTGGTGATCATAGTCTCTCTCACGTCGTAGTTCCTGATCGTTTGCATGGGTTCCTGATCTGATTGGGGCTATCATTCCTACTTCAATAAGTGTCACACTCTTTATCTCCAAACATTTGTCTTCCAGTAAAATTAATACCTCATTGTACATAGTTTCATTTAGTTCAAGCGTTGCATTATTGGTGATAACTCTCTCTCTGTGTAAAATATCTTCAGCCATATATGTTTTAAATTTGTGCCAAAGATCTTTTGGATTAGAAGGTGAGCACGATACCAATATTATCGAAAATAGCGATCGTATTTTCCATGGATGGTTTATTACTGAAGCATCTTCACGCATTGTTTCCCAATGACAATCGTTCTCTAATAACTGCAGTTTCTGACAGGCCTCACGATTTGTTGCACATACTTCCCCATCAACAGTACGCACGTTCTCGAAAGATATTGGCCCCCGAACATTAATAAGAAGCATTCTTAAATAGAAGCATTCTGCATTTTGAGGATGGACGGTATACACCCTGCCCAATGCATCGGTTGAATATAAATTTGGCCATCCTTCAACAGGTTTCCCTTGCTTACGACGTTGAAAATTCTTTGATGACGTGTTCCACGTATAATACCTTGGAATTTCGGAATACAACAATGTTTTAGCAAACAAATCATTTCTGCAAAGATTAAAAAAAGATGTTAATGTTGTAGCTGAGGGTGCTGTTGCCCTCTCCCGCGCATTTCTTTCTGTAAAGTAAACACGTTGTCCATTTTCCAAGTGCACTGATAAATGAACAACAGTTGGATGGCGTTCATGAATTGTAAATCCCAAAATTCGCCATACTGCTTCATTGCTACTGATGTACCTGGCCATTTGATATTGCGTAATTTCATCGTTTGGATTTTGTAATGAAAATACAGCCATATCTGACCCTTTAGTAACATATTTGCAGATGTATTTGATAGACTTTACTGAATGACAATACTCTACATTAATATGCGCTTTAAATGTTCTTGAAAGCAATGGACAGTAAGGTACTATCCACCGATTATCAACATCAACATCATTTCCACGTACCTTAATTGAAATTGATCGTCCACTATTATCCACAGACCGTCGACGATAAAGTGGGTAGCCATCGTTTCCCGAGATTGTTTCTTGAATCAATTGCCGTGGATATTTCTTTGTGCATTTTCCATCCACCATGCATGGAGAATTCGCATTAATGGTTCCACATGGACCATGAATCATATTTTTGATAACAATTTCGTACAGGCTTGGATCAACATTTGGATCGGGTATCTCTGCAGAAATTATATCATCAATAAGATCTGGGGTAGTTTTTTCAACCAACCAAATGAGAATATGGGCATGTGGCAATCCACGTTTCTGCCACTCGACGGAATACATCCAGCACCGTGTTTCTCCAAATACATGAAATTTTACAATAAAATCCATAAGGGATTTTAATTTTTGTTTAAACACGCGTGCTGTTATATCGTGCCGATGTATTGGTGTTTGACCAGTGGACAATTCAGATAGTATTTCATCCCACTTTGGATTACAGGTAAATGTAATGACCAAATCTGGCCGTCCATATGATCGAATTTATAATTTTTTAAATCTTAGGTAAGAAATTTCTTACCAGGTCAGAAAATTTTCTTTAACAAAAAATTACGGATAATAAATGTTTAAAAATGATTTTTGAACCGATCACAGGTAAAAAAATTATTCACTTGCGTTGCAAAATTTAATGGGTTACAAATTTATATTTTTGGAATATTAGGTAACAAATTTTATTTCAGGTCAAATAATTTCTTATACCGAAAAAATTACAGGTAATAAAATGTAAAAACGTTTGCGGGGATCACAGATTTGGTAATTACGGATAATAAATCTTTAAAAATGATTTTTTGAACCGATCACAGGTCAAAAAATTATTCACCTGCGTTGCAAAATTTAATGGGTTACAAATTTATATTTTTGGAATATTGGGTAACAAATTTTATTTCAGGTCAAACAATTTCTTATACCGAAAAAATTACAGGTAATAAAATGTAAAAACGTTTCCGGGAATCACAGATTTGGTAATTACGGATAATAAATCTTTAAAAATGATTTTTTGAACCGATCACAGGTCAAAAAATTATTCACCTGCGTTGCAAAATTTAATGGGTTACAAATTTATATTTTTGGAATATTGGGTAACAAATTTTATTTCAGGTCAAACAATTTCTTATACCGAAAAAATTACAGGTAATAAAATGTAAAAACGTTTCCGGGAATCACAGATGTGGTAATTACAGATAATAGATCTTTAAAAATGATTTTTTGAACCGATCACAGGTCAAAAAATTATTCACCTGCGTTGCAAAATTTAATGGGTTACAAATTTATATTTTTGGAATATTGGGTAACAAATTTTATTTCAGGTCAAACAATTTCTTATACCGAAAAAATTACAGGTAATAAAATGTAAAAACGTTTCCGGGAATCACAGATTTGGTAATTACGGATAATAAATCTTTAAAAATGATTTTTTGAACCGATCACAGGTCAAAAAATTATTCACCTGCGTTGCAAAATTTAATGGGTTACAAATTTATATTTTTGGAATATTGGGTAACAAATTTTATTTCAGGTCAAACAATTTCTTATACCGAAAAAATTACAGGTAATAAAATGTAAAAACGTTTCCGGGAATCACAGATGTGGTAATTACAGATAATAGATCTTTAAAAATGATTTTTTGAACCGATCACAGGTCAAAAAATTATTCACCTGCGTTGCAAAATTTAATGGGTTACAAATTTATATTTTTGGAATATTGGGTAACAAATTTTATTTCAGGTCAAACAATTTCTTATACCGAAAAAATTACAGGTAATAAAATGTAAAAACGTTTCCGGGAATCACAGATTTGGTAATTACAGATAATAAATCTTTAAAAATGATTTTTTGGACCGATCACAGGTAAAAAAATTATTCACCTGCGTCGCAAAATTTAATGGGTTACAAATTTATATTTTTGGAATATTAGGTAACAAATTTTTTTTCAGGTCTAACAATTTCTTATACCGAAAAAATTACAGGTAATAAAATGTAAAAACGTTTCCGGGAATCACAGATTTGGTAATTACAGATAATAAATCTTTAAAAATGATTTTTGGAACCGATCACAGGTAAAAAAATTAATCACCTACGTTGCAAAATTTAATGGGTTACAAATTTATATTTTTGGAATATTAGGTAACAAATTTTTTTTCAGGTCAAACAATTTCTTATACCGAAAAAATTACAGGTGATAAAATTTAAAAACGTTTGCAGGGATCACAGATCTGGCAAGTGTCACGCCTACTATTATTAAATCAAACATTTCTTATTCAAATAATCATATAGACATAAAATTGTCTCTTGAAAAATTTGGGTACTTTAACTATTATCGCTTCCTTTATATACGATTTTTTGTATTTAATTCATATGAAAAGTGCCACGCCCACTATCACTAAAGCATTCGTTTCTTAACAAAATAGTCATATAGATGTCAAAGCTTTTCGTGCAAAAATTTGGGTACTCTAACTATTATCGCTTCCCGAATATACGAATTTTAGTATTCAATTGCTATGAGAGCTGCCACGCCCACTATTTCTAATGTACCCATTTTATTCCAGAAATGTTTATTTAGGTGTCAAAGTTGCACTGGCAAAATTTTAGTACTCTAATCGATATCGTTTTCCAGATATAAAAATTTTAGTATTTAATTCATATTGCAGGTGCCACGCCCACTATATCTAATGTACCCATTTTTTCCAAAAATGTTCACTTGGGTGTCAAAGTTGCATTTGTAAAATATTGGTACTCTAATCGATATCGTTTTCCAGATATACAAATTTTAGTATTTAATTCATATGGCAGGTGCCATGCCCACTACTGCTAATGTACCAATTTTTTACAGAAATGTTTATTTGCATGTCAAAGTTGCTCTTACAAAATTTTAGTACTCTAATCGATATCGTTTTCCAGATATACAAATTTTAGTATTTAATTCATATGGCAGGTGCCATGCCCACTACTGCTAATGTACCCATTTTTTACAGAAATGTTTATTTGCATGTCAAAGTTGCTCTTGCAAAATTTTACTACTCTAATCGATTTCGTTTTCCAAATATACGAATTTTAGTATATAATTCATATGTTGGTGCCACGCCCATTACTGATAATGCACCCATTTCTTGCCTAAATGTTCATTTGGGTGTCAAATTTGCTCTTGTAGAATTTTAGTACTCTAATCGATTTCGTTTTCCAGATATACAAATTTTAGTATTTAATTCATATGGCAGGTGCCACGCCCACTATTGCTAATGTACCCATTTTTTACAAAAATGTTTATTTGTATGTCAAAGTTGCCCTTGCACAATTTTAGTACTCTAATCGATATCGTTTTCCAGATATACAAATTTTAGTATTTAATTCATATTTTGGTGCCACGCCCACTATTGGTAATGTACCCATTTTTTCCAAAAATGTTTATTTGGATGTCAAAGTTGCCCTTGCAAAATTTTAGTACTCTAATCGATATCGTTTTCCAGATATACGAATTTTAGTATTTAATTCATATGGTGGGTGCCACGCCCACTACTGATAATGCACCCATTTTTTCCAAAAATGTTTATTTGGATGTCAAAATTGCTTTTGCAAAATTTTAGTATTCTAATCGATATCGTTTTCCAGATATAAAAATTTTAGTATTTAATTCATATGGCAGGTGCCACGCCCACTATATCTAACGTACCCTTTTTTTCCAAAAATGTTCATTTGGGTGTCAAAGTTGCTCTTGTAGAATATTGGTACTCTAATCGATATCGTTTTCCAGATATACAAATTTTAGTATTTAATTCATATGGCAGGTACCACGCCCAGTATTGCCAATGTACCCATTTTTTCCAGAAATGTTTATTTGGATGTCAAAGTTCCTCTTGCAAAATTTTAGTACTCTAATCGATATCGTTTTCCAGATATACAAATTTTAGTATTTAATTCATATGGCAGGTGCCACGCCCACTATTGCCAATGTACCCATTTTTTCCAGAAATGTTTATTTGGATGTCAAAGTTGCTCTTGCGAAATTTTACTACTCTAATCGATTTCGATTTCCAAATATACGAATTTTAGTATTCAATTCATGTGGCCACGCCTACTATTCCAAGTCCGCCCATTTTTTTACCCAAATGTTCGTGTGGATGTCAAAGCTTACCGTACTTAATTTGAAGACTCTACCTGCATTAACTTTCGTGATATATAATATTTAATACTTATTCTTTAATAGGGCGTGGCACCCCGCCCACTTACAATTTCAAACGAAAGTATAGCCTATAGTTCCTTCCAGACATACAGAAAGATTCTGTGAAAATTTCAAGGAAATCGGTCCAGCCGTCTATAAAGCACAAACAAACATACAAACACACATTGATTTTTATATATATAGACTAGCTAATACCCGGTGTGCTTCGCCACCCCAAATTATAGTTTTTAAGTCATATGGCAGGTGCCACGCCCACTATTGTTAATGCACTCATTTTTCCCATAAATGGTTATTTGAATATTAAAGTTGCTTTTGCAAAATTTTACTACTCTAATCGATATCATTTTCCAAATATACGAATTTTAGTAATTAATTCATATGGTAGGTGCCACGCCCACTATTGATAATGCACCCATTTCTTGCCTAAATGTTCATTTGGGTGTCAAAGTTGCTCTTGCAACATTTTAGTACTCTAATCGATATCGTTTTCCAGATATAAAAATTTTAGTATTTAATTCATATGGCAGGTGCCACGCCCACTATATCTAATGTACCCTTTTTTTTCCAAAAATGTTCATTTGGGTGTCAAAGTTGCTCTTGTAGAATATTGGTACTCTAATCGATATCATTTTCCAGATATACAAATTTTAGTATATAATTCATATGGCAGGTGCCACGCCCACTATTGCCAATGTACCCATTTTTTCCAGAAATGTTTATTTGGATGTCAAAGTTGCTCTTGCGAAATTTTACTACTCTAATCGATTTCGTTTTCCAAATATACGAATTTTAGTATTCAATTCATGTGGCCACGCCTACTATTCCAAGTCCGCCCATTTTTTATCCAAATGTTCGTGTGGATGTCAAAGCTTACCGTACTTAATTTGAAGACTCTACCTGCATTAACTTTCGTGATATATAATATTTAATACTTATTCTTTAATAGGGCGTGGCACCCCGCCCACTTACAATTTCAAACGAAAGTATAGCCTATAGTTCCTTCCAGACATACAGAAAGATTCTGTGAAAATTTCAAGGAAATCGGTCCAGCCGTTTAGCCGTCTATAAAGCACAAACAAACATACAAACATACAAACACACATTGATTTTTATATATATAGATTTATATTTTTGTTATTTTTTTTAATTTTTTTTTAAGCAACTGTTTACAACACAGTGATGGGAATTAGAATTTTTCAAATGGTCACTTTTGTAAAGAAAAAATGGCATGATTTATCTATTCCTAGTAGGGATGAAATTATCGCTTATACATTGCGAAAAAAAGAGACCTACGAAGTGGGATATCGCATATAAAAATCATCTGTTCTAGAAGCACCCTTGGATGCAGGAAAGTACTAAGTAAGTGATTCAAGAAGCGATTTTTCGAAATGAAGTTTTTTGGTGGGACGATTTACAAAAATTTTTTAAAATGAATGGCTAATGTAAAATTGTTAAAATTTTAAAAAAATGAAAACATGACAATACGATACTTAATACACCTTGTCAATTCTCCAATTGTTGTTGTTATTTGTAAATGTTAAACTTTAAAAAATTATAACGAAACGTTGTTTTACTTGTGTTATTATGTAAACTCTCCCTTAAAACTAACATCAGCTTGTATTTAAGCTATAATGCAGTTTAGAGCTAAAAGTGCATTTTTAATTATTTACATATGCATATGGCAAACAAAACATAAGCTGTTGAAAAAGTCATCTTTATAACTTTTTAAATGTATGTATGCATGTACTTTGCTTTTTGATTACTCTTTAAACCCAACTTTTAATATATCTCCCAGTTACAAAAAAAAATTAAAAGCTAAAGTACAACACAGGGTTAAATTAATGAAATAAAAAAAAGAAAATATTTTTGTTTTTCACAAACTTGGCATTGTTGTGTGAATGTTAAATTTTGTTGTTAACATTAAATTGAAGTACACAATACGACGAGTAAAAATATATTGTTCCGAAAAAAGAGGAAAAAAAACTATCTCAAACTAGTTTTGTACATTTTTAAAATAACTTTTGGCCAGAAGAAATAATACTTTCCTTTTACATAAAATACAAATAAAATACATACATGTAAATGTATGTATGCACACGAGTACATGTTTAATGTTGCAAAAAACATGCAAATATTTATCTTTATAAAAATCTTGAAACAGCAAACAAGATTTTTGTAAATATAGATAATCATCAATTATTAAGAGCAAACATTTTATTAAACGAAAAAGAAATCATACTTAACAAACGACACAGATCCATATTTTAATATTATTCTTATTTTATTTTTTTGTTTGATCTTTAATTTGTGGGAGTAAATATAATCGCAATTATAAGAAAATTAATATATTCGCACCATTTTTTTGGTGGCGGGTATAAAAAGAATATTTCAAATCTTATCACAAAAAAAAAATTAAAACAAAAAATACTCAGAACTGATTTGTAGTAATACATAAGATAAAAAATTTTATAAAAATACGCGAAACTATGAATTTGCTACTAATTCAATAAACGTGATACTGATAAGCACACAAAGAAATTTATTTGTTTACGTCTCACAACACTGTTGGTAAAACTGGCACAATAGTGCCATTTCTGGCACTATTAGTTCTTTAATGGCACCATGGCACGCTCAATAAAGTTTTGGCACTTTTTCAAAATATAAAAATATAATTTTAATTATTTTTGAATAAATATATTTTTAATTAAAAAGAAATAAATGCTATTTCTTCCTGTTGTAAATACTACTAAAAACTGCAACAATGACACAAAATACCCTTTCTGAAAGTATTACTTCAAAATAAATGACATCCTTCATGTTCAGGATGGTTTAAAGCAGCTGACTGCATAGGAAAAATAATTTTTAACTCTCTTTTTTATACCCGCCACCAAAAATATGGTCGGGGTAAATTCATTTTATCATGCCGTTTGTAACACATCGAAATATCCATTTTAGACCCCATAAAGTATATATATTCTGAATCGGGGCTTATGTCCGTTTGTTTCTCATTCTTAAAAAGCATTACACATTAAATACATACATATGTATGTAGTTAATAAATAATAATATTTATAAATAATTTATCTGTAAAAATTTTTTTAATATTGAAGTCTGAAATTTTTTTTTGTATATAATCAATTCATCTTAATATAATATTTCAATAAAAAAAACTGAATATATGGATATAATTTTTTTCAATATACATGTGTATATATTTGTTATGGCACTTTTTAATATATTTTGGCACTTTCTAGGAAAATTTTTGGCACAAGACCGAAATTATAATATACCATCACTGTCTCACAAGCTCTTTGTATCCCCTTTACAGAGAGTGAATGTGATGATCGCCGCTACTAAAAAATGGCGTAAAATAATACATATGTATATATGGGTCGTATTTGGTATTTCAAAATGAACCACCTTAATTTTAATATCCAAGAAAAGGGCTTGACCAGTAAAATACAAACAAAATGGCAGACAATTTTTTTAACCCCAATAATATGGGTATCATATGAAAGGCTTTTACTATCGGAATACAGACAACTATGTAAAAATAAAAATGGCGTTGGAAATAATAAAAAAGTGGCGTATAACATGAGATCTGAAATCTACGCTAAGCTACAATGCGCTCATTATACATATTGATGAAGTGTGTTATCAGATTCGGCATGGTCAAATATAGCACTCTTACATGTTGTTCATGACTTTACAAAGTATTAAATTTTGAATGGGTAAACTTTAACTAAGTTTCAGATTCATATTATTTTTAAAAATGCCAAACGGGAAATCCCTATTCCGAAAAGATAGATAGATAGATAGATATATATATATATAGATAGATAGATAGGTAGATAGAGACTTGTTAAAAGTACTTTAATATTATGTACACTATGTTAACTGCTTAAAAAAATAAATAAAAATATTTTCGGTTATAAATGCATTATAACATTATTTAATTATATGTATATCGAGATCTTGGTTCGGGCTTCAATCGAACTATTCCAAAGCTTGGAATTTTCTAAATCTTTTAATTTTTTATTAAGTCAACATAAGCTAAAATTGAGATGATTATGACATTGCAAGCCCGAAATTCAAAACTACCATCAAGCGAATTTTCAACTATGTATTTCGGACAACCTTATAGGAAGATGTAGCGTATCATAACTTATTGTCTATATTTTTTCAAGAAACAATATTTATGGAATAATTAATTTGAACTTATAATTTAACTTAATATACGAAAACCTATTAACTATTTAATAATAAATAATAATAAGAACCCATTTGTAAAAATCAAATTAAAAAATTGTTTGTGCTTACAGACATAAGCAGTTTTTCCCTATTGCCACACAACTATTGTAAACAATTTATATAAATTGAATTAAATTTCTGAAATTGTAGTGAAAACAACTTTTTAAATATTTATGTAGTATGTTTGTAACATGAACAATCATTAGATTAAAATTTATTGCATTAATCGAACCATATATGATCAGTAGCTCTTTTCAGGATGCCTTTTCATCATATAATCAATTATTTTATTGTAATAGTTATTTTTATATGGTTTTGTATCATACATATGGTTTGATAAGTTATTGGCTTTATTAAGAAAGAGTAATGGGCGTTTTCCCTTATCTGCTATTTTTTAGTGGGCGTAATTGTATTGTAAGAAGGTATACAATATTTATTTTTGCAGTTATTTGGTTAAGTTTTTGAGATTTTGGATTTTTTAATGCCATTAGTTTTTAGCCTGGCGAAATTTTTTAGTGTCAACATCTAAATAAGCTTAAATAGAAGAACTTATGAGTATAGTGTTTTACAATTGACAATCCAAAGACTTTTAAAAAATTGTTTTTAAATATTTTTTCTGTATCTGATGAAAAGGGAAAAATCTTTTTACATTGTAATATTCATATGAGTTAAATAAACACAAGCTTTTTTTCATAAAATTGTATGTTTTAGTTATAAATCTATATTTATATTAGTGAAACTCTGTGTGTGTATTAGCTATAGACTCCGAAACCGTAAAGCCGATCGGACTCAAATTTTGCAAATTGTTGTACAACTTTGCACACATATTGAACTCTCATGATTATACAATTTTGTGATTAGAAATGTGGGCAGTGTCACGCCCATAAAAAATAAGTTATCATTTTTAGCTTCTTTTACTAGATCGATTTTTCTGAAACTTTGTACACATATTGAGCTGTTATGACTATAAAATTTCGTGATTAGAAAAGTGGGCAGGGTCACGCCCTTAAAAAAAGTTCTAATTTTGAGGTATTTGTACTGGACCAATTTTTCTGAAGCTGTGCACACATATTGAGCTGTCATGGCTATATAATTTCGTAATGAGAAAAGTGGGAAGTGCCACCGCCATTAAAAATAGGTTATTATTTTCAGCTATTTCCACGCATTCCAATGGTTCCCACGGATTTGCCTTTCTACTTCAAGCGACTAAAGTTTCCAGTTCACCTTGCCTTTGCTATAACCATCAACAAAGCACAACGACAATATCTGCGTGTTGCAGGCTTAAATTTGGAAAATTCATGCTTTTCACATGGTCAGATGTACGTCGTATGCTCCAGAGTGGGAACACCAAAAAATTTTGATCATCTTTACAGCAAATGGAAAAACCAAAAATATTGTATATAAACTTCCATTACCATAAAAATCAATAAAATATTATTTTAATATATTCAATTAAAATTCAGAATGCATTTTTATTCATTAAGGGGCGTATCAACGCGCTCCGGGTTTGGCTAGTTAATAATAAAATCGTAATGTTTTAGATTGACAAATTAATCCAGTGTTGGATCGTGAATTTTCAACTTGGAAAGACTCTTCGAGAATATCTTCTATTGACTTGTCTGGGTAAATATTGGATAAAGGCACATCGACAGGAGTTGTTAGAATAGGTGCAATCGTGGACGACGTGGATGTGGTTTCCGTGATGCGAGATTATGACGATGACCCCATAAAATTTTCTGCATATTTTGTCGTTATCCAGTCTGAAGTTTCTATGGTCATCTCCTGCTCCAAATATATCGTGGACCACTCGCTGTTTAAGAGGATACTCACTAAAACTTTGAGTGAACACTTCCCTAATTCTTTTTTTCTGGAGAATTATTATTTTCTGTGCTGCTTAAAGGGAGTCCATCAATATATGTAGGAACTTCTTCGACTCGTATTGCTTCTCCTTCAAAGAGAGACAAATCAAAGTCTCTATAGTCGTATTGATCTCCAACAAAAATGCTTTCGTCCATATTATCAATATTAAAGACAGGAGAGAAATGTGTGTTACTTTGCCTATCATTATGCTTGCTTTCCTCATTTCCTCCTTTACATCGATTTTTTTCTTCTTGAGAGTTTCCATAGCTTGATCTTCTGTCTTCGTTTTCCTCTTCTTCTTGGTCTTCTCCATTACAGCTTTCTCTTTCTCTATTGCTGTTTCCACCATCTGTGTACTCGGAATGATATCGAGATTTTTTACTGGATCTTGACTCGGAAGATTGATAGCTTCCATCTCTGATCCACTTATTGAATCATCGCTTAACACTAACGGCTCTCTCATCGTTACTTTTTTCATCTTCTAATATACTTTGTGGTGAATATGTATATGAACACTGATCACTATTATCACTATGAATGTCTACAGACACTTAAAACATTTTTAAATATGCATCTATTTATATTGAAATTTTTTTTTAAAATGTTAAAAATTTTCCATTAGAAATCACGTGAAATATGCATAGTAAAAATAATAACACATTGTACCGATGACGACGACAACAAACGTCGGCAGAGGGGCAGCGCAGCAATTTTCCAATTCATGGCTAAGCTTAATCATGGCCTACGGCCGATAGCTGCCGACTACGTCAAGGTATGCACTGCGTTAAGAGTCATCATTTGAAAACTTTACAATATTTAATTGACTTAGACAGTCGCATGTGACACTAAAAATGTTCTCAAGTTAATTCTAAACATACATATGTATGTATGTAAGTATTCATAAATGTATGTACTTTCATTATTTATTTTTTTTTAATTTGGTGGTTATTTTCGACGCAATTTTTTCATCACAACGCAATTTAATAGAATACAGCAAGTGGATGTATGACTGTTCCAAAGTGAGTATCCTCAAAATTTCAGGTTATATTGGTGTTAATACCACTTTATATGTTGTCGTCTTTATGTATGTACATACGAGTATGTATGTATGTATGTATTTACCTACTTATAAGAATACTTTCTAACTACAAGTAAACTATGACAAATTTTAACGAGTTATTTATTGTAAGATTTAAAACATAAACAAGCAGTTGGTTATCTTTGTCTGTACATATAAATAAAAACAAATAAAACTAGTTTTGGAAACGAAATAACTTTTGACTTTGAACAGATACAAAAAACCACAAAAAATTTGTTCTTTGAAAAACAAAAAAATAAAAAAAGAGAGATTAACTATAGTTAAGTATACTTAATATAATTCTATTTTTGTGTGTTGTTTTTGTTGGATTTTTTTTTATCAGTTTGAAAGGGGAAAATGTTGATTTAGATATGAAAGTAACAGGTAGCAGTGACACATTAACAAAAATGAAATAGTAACACATATATTCTTTTACATACATACCTACATTAAATATTACAACACGAAAATAGTTTTTTACTAATCGGTTTATAAGCATGCAAAAAGGAATTACAAACCTACACAATTAAATACATAAGAATGCAAGGAGAGGAGAGTATACAGAGACGGAGAAAACTTTTTACATTACTTATAAACTTTTGAAGGTAGGATATAAACGAAACATGAAAACCGATTAATTCACATACAGGTAGCGCCCGTATAACACGTTAACTATGTTCCAGAAAAATGTCGTGTTAAACGAATTAGTGTTATACGAATCAAAGAATTGTTACGAAAAAAGGGGTTTTAATTTCAAAAATACGACGACCATGTTATAAAAAACGTACTAGTACTAGTTAGGTTCAAAAATAACCGTGTTGTACAAAGCAACGAACGAAGAAACTTTTTAATTGGATATATATATTGAACAAGTAAGAGTGCTATATTAAGCCATGCCGAATCTGATAATACCCTTATAGCCATGTACATTGGTATAATGACCACATTGTAGCTTAGACTAGATTTTATTTTATACGCCATTTTCTTTATTATTTCCGACGCCATCTTTGATTTTAAATTTTTACATAGTCATCTTTATTCTACTAAGTAATACAGCTCTTCTATTTGATACCCGTAATTAATTGGGTTATAAAAAATTCCTCTTTTTTGTTTCAGACGTTATCTTGGATTTAATACTTTTTTAATTGTTAACTGAATTTTACTGGGAAAGCCCTTTCATTATACCCGCCACCAAAAAAATGGTGGGGGTATATTCATTTTGTCATTCCGTTTGTAACACATCGAAATATCCATTTTAGACCCCATAAAGTATATATATTCTGAATCAGGGTTTGATTTGATGACGACCTAGCTATGTCCGTCCGTCTGTTAAAAGCACGATAGAGGTCGCACCGAAAAAGCAAGGGGGCTCAAATTTTGCCAGAATCTTTCTTATAGACAAGGTTTGTTTGGTATTGAAAATGGGCTAAATAGGAATATTAGGAAGAGAGTTATTGCTCGAAAAGCAAGAGTAGGTAGAAAAAACCGTGTCCTTCGAGCA
The DNA here is from genome assembly GCA_941918925.1 of Phyto melanocephala. NCBI lineage: Eukaryota > Metazoa > Arthropoda > Insecta > Diptera > Rhinophoridae > Phyto > Phyto melanocephala. The sequence continues at coordinate 128,224,048 of OW799233.1, read as the reverse complement.
TCGAATAAAATGGAATTGTGTCCAAACACATTAACGTAGACTCATAAAACTTCGAATATATATTTCCTGAGTAAAAACAATATTTTTCCCCGAAAATTATCTAAATCTATTTATTAGGAGAGGAGTTATCGATCAAAATGTACAAAAATTTATACCGCACAGTGTATTTTTCGGTATATTTAAAAACAAAAACGTCATAAAAGCAACAAAGCTGGATGTACGACTCTGAAATTTTGCACACTTTGCTTTTTGGTGAGAGGCTTTTTTGTAACGGAAAATCAATGTGCCACGCCCACTTTTACGCCCACCTCCCATATAACGTTTTACCCAAAATTCATATAATTTCTGTATTAATATAGATTTTGGAATAAGAAAGAACTATATTGAAACATCTAGGTTGTACTCATTAGAAAAAACAACTTTGACACGCCTACTATAACGCCCACTTTTTACGTTATCTACCGTTAATGAAATTTAAAAGTTCATAAAACCGACAAAATTAGAGGTATGATGATGAAATTTGCTACATATATCCTTCTAATCAATGTTATTGTTGTGCCAAAAAGTTTAGGTGACACGCCCACTTTACGCTTACCTCCCATATAACGGTTTATCTTAAATTCATGTAATTTCTCTATTGACAAAGTTTTTGAGAAAATAAAGGACTAAATTAAAATATTTTTTATTTTTTTTTTATTTTTATTTATAATTAATTACATAAATACAATTTTTGTAACTAATTTGGGAAAAATGGAGTACTAGCTACATAGGCTAAAATATTAGGCTGAAATATTTTAGTTGTATTTATTAGCAGAAACTTTATTGACACGCCTACTTTAACGCCCACTTTCATTGAAAGACTACATTTACAAAAGTATTTTACTGTCATATCAAAGTTATTAAGGGTCATTAAATTTTATGGGCCGATGTTGTTTTTAAATAAAACACAAATTATTTGAGAAATTTTTATCATTGCTTTTTGTTATGATAATATTTGTATGGTTCAATTATGTACTTAACAAAATATCGGCCAAATGGCCCCCCATCCTTGGCGCCACTCCTCTATCTGATGGTCCAAATTTTCAATGACAATGTTGATGCTCAATTGTTGGGCATGATGATGAGTCGAGGTTGACTGCTCTTTTGCCAGACTATCGCAAAAAACAGCAATGGTTCCCATTCAACGAACTAAGAAGGCGTTCACAGATTTTCTAACATTTTATACAGACCTGTTTTGCAGAAATTTAAATATTTTTTACAATTCTCCCGATTGTGGACGAATTTGAACGATTATGTTGATCAAAAGAATTACGAAGTGCACAAAATGCATTTTGATTTGAACGCCCATTTTTATAAAAAACCTGAATAACTTTAAAGCGTTGCTCATTTGCGTATCTTTCTACGGATCAAATTGAGTAAGTTTGAGATTGAGAAATGTCAAGTGAAGTGTAGAAGACAAATTTAAAGACTAGGTGTAGTTCACCTTCAACATGGGCCCTTAAAATTTAACCACCCTCTACAAAGAAAGTGATACATATTTTATTATTTATAAAGAGATTATTCCATAATGATTAACAAAATAATAAATATTGTGCTTTAAATGTACCCAAAATTGGTGGTGGGTATAAAAGATTCGGCACAGCCGAATATAGTGCTCTTACTTGTTTTATAATCATATTGGCTCTTTCGGTTGCATAGAAACTCGATTTTCGTTTGTAAATTTTAGGAAAAATACCGAAGCAGTTGTATTATGATGCTTTTGTCATAGGTTATTTCAAACCGATTTGTTAGTTTTTCTCAGAAATAATTTTCGAGATCACGGCTTATAATTTGATGTCCTTGTTGTGGCCAAAAATTATTTAGCAGCTTGAAAAATTATATATATTTTAAAAATATATGTTTTTCTAAATAATTATTGCCTTTAACTTTGCCGGTTAGTGACTGATTTTCCCTAATTTTTTACGATTATCTCTGGAGGTATACAATATCGACAAATAGTCACAAGCGTGTCTATGAATTATCCAAGTTCTAAAAAAAACTTCAATTTTTGTGTTAAAAATAAGGGATAAAACAGAGGCAGTTGTGTTTATTTGCATATATCTCAAAAAATGTTGGGCAATTGTTCTGATTTTCAATACCAATTTGCTCTCGAATGTTTTTAATATACCACTCACGCGTCTTTGCTATGCCCGAGGGCTTCAGAAACTGATTTTAACATACACGACATACGGACAATGCTCATTCGACTACCCTGTTCATAAAGTCTCAGAACAGGATACAAAAACAGTGTTTTGTATTTAAGTGCTTTAAATATATTTTACACATTTCTATTTATGTATATATTTTACATAAAAACCGTGTTATGCGGGGGTGGTTAAAATTCACAAATGATGTTAGAGTGAATCCGTGAATCAGCCTTAATGCTGAATTTCAGCCTGATGACTTATTGCGAATAGTTCACAATTGACTTCAAAGTTGCGTCAAGTTGAAATTTTCTTCAACTATTAATGCTTTAAAATTATCTGTTGAATAGTAGCCAATTTATTGAAAACTAAAAACTGTTTTCGATACATTTTAAATTTAATTTAAAATTCTCTGTTTTTTTAAATTTAATATTTAAATGATTTGTTTTATTATCTTACTAAACAATTTATATTTTTTAATAATAAAACATATTAGTAAATTTCTTTAATTATAACATCTAACTTTACCTACTAGTAACAGCGATGTGTACGTATATTTTTGTCCGCTTCTGTATATGTCAATATTATTATTTGGTAAAAATGAAACAGCATTTATTATTGATCATATCTGACCAACGTGAAAAGCTTTACCCCACGTATTTATAATTAATTCTTAAGTTTATCAAGGGCTGTCATATTAATTAATTAATTTTATTTTTTATTGAATACAAACTTTCTTGGGAAACTTCTCCTAAAACTTACATTTTTATTTTGAAAATAACTTTTTACAACTTCAAAAAATATTTTTTTTTATAATTTATTAAAATTTATATGTTAAAGACTCTATTATTTTATTACAGACTCAAATTCATTTTAAATTTCTCATTTCAATGAAGAAATTAAATTTGTATTTGTAATAATAAAAGAATATACTGAAAAAGTTTTCATCCCGACATGCATTTTCGAAACCAGTTACGGTTTCATCATCAGCACTTTTAAATCGAAATGTCTAAGTGTTGGATGTAAATATCATCTATTTAAGTCACAAGTTGTTATTCTTTTTACTTATCACACTTTCAAATGAACTTGAGCCACACTTATTCCACTCGGCTAATATCGGATACATTTTTAATAAAATATTTGCATTTAATCTAAATGTTTAAAGAAGTATAATTATTTCTGAGAATTAATTAAAGCCAGAATAATAGATTAACAATAAAATAAACAAGTAAGAGTGCTTTATTCGGCCGTGCCGAATTTGATAATACCCTTCACCATCATACCTATATTTCATGTTATACACCATTTTTTATTATTATTTCCGACGCCATCCTTGATTTTGAATTTTTACGTAGCTATCTTTATTCTACAAGTCAAGCCCTTTGATTTGATACCCATATTGATGGGGTTAAAAAAAATTTGATCCGCCATTTTGGATTTTACATTTTTTCATTTGATACCAATATTGAGGGTGTTCAAGAAGTTACATTTTAAAATACCAAATTTGACCCATATATAAATTTATTGTCCCCCATTTTGTAGTGGCGGCCAACATGAATTTTAATTTTGGTGGTAAAAATATGGGAAAAAACCGAAGCAGTCGTGTTATTTGCTTATATCTAAGAAAGTTATAGGGCGATTGTGCTGAATTTTAATACCGATTCATTCCCGGATATTTCCAAAAGATTGATACCATACACAGATCTGAGGAACATATGGTTGCTTCTAAAAGTTGATTTCAACCAACACACGGTCAGACAAACAGACGGTCAGGGCTTAATCGACTCCTCTATTCATAAGCTTTCAGAAAATATGTACTTTATGGGGTCGAAAATGAAAATTGTAGAAATTACAAATGGAATGAAAAAGCCATATAAGTATACCCTTGTGCACCACAGGTGAAGTGTATAAAAAAGTACAAATAAATTAAAAATTGATCATAACATTTAAATTTTCTTTTATAAGATTAACAAGGCAGCCGACCTAGTTTCACACGGATAAAATTTACTAATAACAAACAAAGACACAAATTTTCCCAAATATCCAAATATCATAAAAGAAATTAAAAAATATTTGTAATTATATCTATAATTCGATAATCTATAATTTATCTTTTCATGCAATAATAAGATTTATTTTATTTCTAGTATATGCAGCTTTGAGACTAAAACTGGTAATTATTATATGCAACAGTGAATTGATACAACAACGCAACTCTTCCGGGTGGTTTTATGTCAAGGCCAATTCGTATATCAAGAATGGAAAAGTTGTTATGATATGTTAGATATAAGAAAATTTTATTAAAAAAAGGATATGCATTTGTGAAACTCATTTTAAATGACGCAAACGCATTAAATGTACATAAATTTGGTACATAATTAACTAGTATTAAATAATTAGACTTAAGTTAAATGTTTTATACCGAAGCTAAAATCTCATATTCCATCCCTGCATTAATAAATGAAATCACGGCGAACTCAACCAATTTTGACAAAATGTTTCCCAAGGTGGATTGAATTGAATGGATATGCCTTGATGTTTCCCCATCAGCTGTGCTGATAATTTCATTTGTATGAATTCGCCTTGTTTCTATTTTTATGAATTTTTTTAATTCAAAAATTTTATTTTTTAATAAAAAAAATGTTTTTTTGTACTTTCACTCTATCGTGAATAAAACTTGAATTAATCCATGGGTTTTCATGCAACAAGATTTGTTTTATTTCTTATACATGCAGCTTTAAGATTAAGTAAGTATAAAAACTGGTAATTATTTGTGGCTTTCTATTTTTTATAAATTTTTTTAGTTCAAAAATGTTATTATTAAACCAAAAAACTGTTTTTTCGACTTATTCCTCAATAACTCCAAACCCGATGAATTGATCAGAAAATGATATTAGAAAGACTTTAAGCTAACGAAATTTAAAGTTTTTTTTACGGATTGTTTAACAAAATCAAAAATAGATTTGATATTTTTATCTTTAACATAATCTGGGCTAAGCTGTGATGTGGCCACTATATCTATGTACATTAGGGGTGCAACGAAAATAAGGCCCTATCACCACGCTGTAACCGATGTTGTGCTGAAACCGAAAAATGTTTCCTCAGGTCATTTCGGAACAAAAACGTTCCGCGTCGAAGCCGATTTTTGAAAGCCCTTTAAGATTTTTTTTTTATTTTTTTAGTTTTTCAAAATTTTTTATTTTATAATTATTTAACTACAGTCGTGTCTGGGTATAGTGAACACCCGATATAGTGAACATAAAAATTTTTACATGGAATACTCTAAATAGTGAAAAACTCTAACAGTGAACAAAATTTTGAAAACAACTTCAACAACAATTCTTTTATTAAACTTAAATACATATGTACACATATATTTTCTTTTTTGCACAAATTGTTTCTAATCAGCTATTGCATTTACATATATGTATTTTTAGTAAATAAAACGAGTTTTTGAACAAAAACTTCAACCTTGATATAGAGAACAACCTGGATACTTTGAATAAGCGTTGCAAAAATTAGTTCACTATATCCAGACACGACTGTATTTACATTTCTTAATGTAATTATATGATTATAATCAAAAACAAAATCTAAAAACTATCTTTGTTAAGTGAAATTTTATTTTTTTAGAACTTACTGATCCCAAACTTTATTGCATTTGACGCGGAACCTTTTTTAACGATATCGAAAATCTAAAGATGCAGTTCTTATTGTTTTTTTATGCACTACATGGTATGGATAGGGCCATTTTGATATTTTCAAAAATTGAAAAAAGTCTTATCCCTAATGTACATGATGGTGAAGGGTATAATCAAATTTGGAATGGCCGAATATAGCACTCTTGTTTGTTTTTTTTTTTTTAATTTTTATAAATATTCAAGTGATTTTTCTAATATACCGAATACTTGATTACTCTAATAACATTCTAAATATTTTTTGTTGTAATACAGCTTGATTTACTGCGAACAGTGTGTAAATGTTCGATCTCTAGACTGCCACATGACCTGGGATCATATTAAAAGGTTAATAACATTAAAAGTCATTTAAATATAAAACTTCGTGAATATAAAACAAGTAAGAGCACTATATTCGGCTGTGCCGAATATTTTATACCCACCACCAATTTTGTGTACATTTAAAGCACAATATTTATTATTTTGTTAATCATTATGGAATAATCTCTTTATAATAAAATATGTATCACTTTCTTTGTAGAGGGTAGTTAAATTTTAAGGGCCCATGTTGAAGGTGAACTACACCTAGACATCAAATTTGTTTTCTGCATTTCATTTGACATTTCTCAATCTCAAACTTACTCAATTTGATCCGTGGAAAGATACGCAAGTGAGCAACGCTTTAAAGTTATTCAGGTTAAAATTAATATTTAAATTTTTAATCAGGCTTGAGTTCATATTTTAATATTCTTTATTTTTACAAAGAATTTTTTAATTGTGACCACCCTTTATAACTTCGATATGCTACTAAAATGCTTTTGTAAATGTAGTCTTTCAATGAAAGTAGGCGTTAAAGTAGGCGTATCAATAAACACAACTTAGATATTTCAATATAGTCCTTTATTTTCCCAAAAACTTTGTCTATAGAGAAATTACATGAATTTAAGATAAACCGCTATAGATGAGGTAGGCGTTAAAGTGGGAGTGTCACCTAAACTTTTTCGCACAACAATTACATTGATTAGAAGGATATACGTAGCAAATTTGATCATCATACCTCTAATTTTGGCGGTTTTATGAGCTTTTAAATTTCATTAACGGTAGATAACGTGAAAAGTGGGCGTTATAGTAGGCGTGTCAAAGTTGTTTTTGCGAATGAGTACAACTTAGGTGTTTCAATATAGCCCTTTGTTATTCCAAAATCTTTATTAATAGAGAAATTATATGAATTTTAGGTAAAACGTTATATGGGAGGTGGGCGTGGCACCTTAATTTTCTGGCACAGTAATGACATTGCCTAGGGGGATATACCTAGCAAATTTGATCATCATACCTCTAATTTTGGCGGTTTTATGAGCTTTTAAATTTCATTAACGGTAAATAACGTGAAAGGTGGGCGTTATAGTAGGCGTGTCAAAGTTATTTTTGTGAATGAGTATAACTTAGGTATTTCAATAAAGCCCTTTATTATTCCAAAATCTTTATTAATAGAGAAATTATATGAATTTTAGGTAAAACGTTATATGGGAGGTGGGCGTAAAAGTTGGCGTGGCACCTTAATTTTCTGGCACAGAAATGACATTGCCTAGGGGTATATACCTAGCAAATTTGATCATCAGACATCTAATTTTGGCGGTTTTATGAGCTTTTAAATTTCATTAACGGTAGATAACGTGAAAAGTGGGCGTTATAGTAGGCGTGTCAAAGTTGTTTTTGCGAATGAGTACAACTTAGGTGTTTCAATATAGCCCTTTGTTTCGTTAAAGGTTGGGGCAGCAAACTTGATAGCAAGGCCATGCTTAGGATCATTGGCAAGCAAAATAGAGGTCTGGAAGTAGACAAATGGGAGGTTTTCCATCGTGAGGAAACTGACGATGGCACCCTGGTAGTTACAGGAGTGGATAAACCCTCCATGTCTTACCTCGAGGAGCAAAAAGGGAAGGTGTACTTCGCGAGTACAACTATTTTCTTCAAAGTTGGTAAGACGCCCATTGGTTGGACACATAATCCAACGGAGAAGAAAGACCCTGACGAAGAAGCAAAGGAGGCTAAAGAGGATGAAGGCCACCCCGTGCCAATGAAGAGGGAGGAGTTGGAGATAACTCAATCCCAAGAAGAATCTCTTTTAGCCGAACAACAATGATACTGCTCTTGCAGATCAATCTCCATCGAAGCAGAACGGCTACACAAGCTTTGATGGAAAATATAACTAAAGGTAAGGTACACATAGTTCTCATTCAGGAACCCTGGACTGTTAAAGACAGAGTTACTGGATTGAATGAGTGTGATTACCAATTATTTTATGCTAAAACTGGGTCTCGACCCAGAACATGTATACTTTGTCATAAGGGATTAAATTTTCTTTTTTCCCAGATTTATCTACAGCGGACGCCACTACCTTAATACATGGCTCACGCAATTTAATGCTGGCATCGGTGTACCAACCTTCTGATGCTCCGACACTACCACCAACGTCGGATTTAAGAAGTATGATAACATCGGCAAGGAGAACAGGTAGGAATATTTTAATAGGTTGTGATGCGAACTCGCATCACCTCTCTTGGGGCAGCACGAACTGTAACAGGAGAGGAGACGCCCTATGGGAATTCCTAAATGCTAATAACTTATTTACCCTTAACTCAGGTAATAAACCTACATTTATTAACAGAATTAAGGAAGAGGTAATTGATGTGACTATATGTTCAGAAAATTTAATTGATGAAATTTGCGATTGGCACGTATCTGATATGCACTCTTATTCGGACCATCGCTATATTTTTATGACCTTAACTCATCCGCCACCGGAACCGGTGACTTTTAGGAATAAGGCCAGGACGGACTGGCCAAATTTTAGGTTAAGTCTTCAACATAAACTCGAAAATTATCCAGAACCGGATGAAAATCTGGACACGATAGATTCGATGGTGGGAAGACTGACTGCCGATTTTAGGGAAACTTTTGAGGAGCATTGTCCACTCCGACAAAGGCGAACCCCAAGGGAAAAGCCCTGGATGACAGGTGAACTGATTAATCTCAGGAAAGAAACCCGAAGGCTATTTAACAGAGCCTATCGAAAGAAAAAATCAGTATACTGGGACGATTACAGTGAGAAGCTCAGAATATACAACAAAGCAATAAGAATCGCCAAACGCAGATCCTGGAGGCTTTTTTGCAATCAGGTGGACAGCGTGAATGACGCTTCTAGAATTAAGAAATTCCTATCGAAGACCCACACCCAACCGGAAACCCTCGTTGACTCGAACGGGAAAAGGTCGGAGACGATGGAGGAGACGCTAGGAATACTGATAGAGGCACACTTCCAAACGGAAATGGCGGATGACGGAGAAATTCCATACCCCCATGACGGTAGTGCCACGACGGACATAACTATAACCACAAAGATGGTAAGAGAGGCGGTAAATAGTTTCTTGCCATATAAGGCACCAGGGCCGGACGGTATTTTTCCGGCTCTCCTACAAAGAAGCATTGACCTAATCGACATAAGGCTGGCGAATATTTTTACTACTTGCCTGAAATATGCGTATACCCCTGTGGAATGGAGGGAGGCGAGAGTCGTTTTCATACCTAAACCAGGGAGGGAAAATTACGCAAATCCTAAAGCTTATAGACCCATAAGCTTAACATCATTCTTATTGAAAACCATGGAGCGTATCGTCGATGGAATGGTCAGAAGACGATTACCAGGCGATTCAATGAGATTTGGACAACACGCCTATATCAAGGGCAGATCTACTGAGACTGCTCTTCAGGAGGTTGTTTATCATATAGAGAGATCCTTCGACCTGGGTGTGTATACCATGGGCGTATTCATAGACATAGAAGGAGCTTTCAATAACGTAATGACCTCGAGTCTTATCGGTTCCTTGGAAAACTTAGGGTTAAGCCATGTCTTAATTGCATGGATTAGCAATATGTTAAGGAACAGATGGATAAATTGTGAGGCAAATGGAGTAAGAAGAAGGGACAAAGTATGTCGAGGAACCCCGCAGGGAGGTATTTTATCTCCATTAATATGGGTAACTACCATACATAGTCTACTGAAGATTCTATCGAACGAGGGATTCAAGCCTATCTGTTACGCAGATGATGTTGCGATACTGATCAGGGGGACGAATCCAAATTCTTTATGTATGAGAGCAATGGAGGCTTTGAATATATCATATAACTGGGCGAAGGAGCGAGGGCTCAATGTCAACCCGGAAAAGACTGAAATCTGTTTGTTTACGAGAAAGAGGAAGATACCGGTGCATAGCTATCCCATCTTTCGGAATAAGACAATTAAGATTGATAAAAAGGTCAAATACCTAGGAATAGTACTTGATTGGAGACTATCCTGGAAGGACCACATTCAATGTAAAGTGGAGAGGGCTCAAAGAATATGGGCCCTCTGCAGAAGAGTGATTGGCTCAAAATGGGGCTTAAGCCCAAGGATGACACATTGGCTATATACGAGTGTACTGCGGCCTACAATTACGTACGCTTCGTTAGTATGGTGGACATCCTTAGAGAAGAAGGTGAATATAAAACCTCTTCAAAAGATTCAGAGACAGTGCTGCATTAGTATTTGCGGCGCCATGAGGACCACATCGACAATGGCCATTGAGAATATATTATCCATTTGGCCTATTGAGATACAGGTAAAATATGAAGCGGCCTTAGCTGCCACAAGATTAATGGCAATAGATGAGTGGCTTATAAGAGAACATAAGACCAGATACCAAAGAATAACGGATATCTTACCGATAGGAAATATTACAGAATTAACATGTGATAAAATCCCGATGAGATATGAGAATATTAACTGCATCACCATTATACCGGAAGAGGGAGAATGGGATGAGATAATCAGGATGGGAAACACCCACGGAATCGATCTTTATACAGACGGTTCAAAGATTGGTGACCAAACTGGAATGGGCTTATACGACATAAGCCGAAATAGAGGCAAATACTTCCGTCTACCAGATCACAACACTATTTTTCAGGCTGAGATCATGGCGATTACGGAAGGAATTAAATGGATAAAGGAAACGAATAGCGAAACTCCGATTCGTATCTTTACGGATAGCCAATCAGTGATTAAGACATTGAGAAAGGAGAAAGTTGAATCCCGGAACGTTTTGCAATGCAAGAGTGAGATAAACTCATATGCAAATTGTGAACATCTGGAGATAATATGGATACCAAGCCATCACGGGCTGATCGGAAACGAGAAAGCCGACAAATTATCCAAAATGGGAGCTCTTTTGAGTACTATAACTTTGGAGAACGCAAAACCCCTTAAACGATTTAAAGATGAACTTAAACGTTGGGCAATGGAAGAACATGTCAGAAAATGGCAAAGCACTGATGTCGGTAAGGTGACAAGAACACTCTGGGGTGACCCAAATCTTGGGAAGTCAAAGGAGATTTTGAGACTAAGTAGACCTACACTTAGGAAATTAACCGGTGTAATTACAGGTCATACGGAGTTGAGAACTCATTTAGCACGCATGGGATTATCTGAGGAGACGACATGTAGGGCTTGTGAGGAAGAGGATGAGACCCTGGTACACTACCTCTGTCATTGTCCTGCGTTTGGGCATATTAGGCGCGAAAATTTTACAGTAGATAATATGCCGAACTTGGAATACCTGGGGAACTCGAACTGGAGATCCATAAGGCGTTACATTGAGGGGACTGGTTTCTTGGACTAGTCCGTTATTTATGGGAAATTATGTTTATGGTTTTTTGTTTGGGAATTCCGTTTTCCACATGGAGCGCACAACATGCCAACTGGGCATAGGTGTATACCTGTCATGGGTTTGGGCTTTTATACCCCTCCTTTTCAACCTAACCTAACCTAACCTAGCCCTTTGTTATTCCAAAATCTTTATTAATAGAGAAATTTTATGAATTTTAGGTAAAACGTTATATGGGAGGTGGGCGTAAAAGTGGGCGGGGCACATTGATTTTCCGTTACAAAAAAGCGTCTCCCCAAAAAGCAAAGTGTGCAAAATTTCAGAGTCGTACATCCAATTTTGTTGCTTTTATGACGTTTTTGTTTTTAAATATACCGAAAAATACACTGTGCGGTATAAATTTTCGTACATTTTGATTGCTAACTCCTCTCCTAATGCATAGATTTAGATAGTTTTCGGGGAGAAATATTGTTTTTACTCAGGAATTATATTTTCAGAGTTTCATGAGTCAACGTTAATGCGTTTGGACACAATTCCATTTTATTCGATGTTCGAAGGACACGGTTTTTTTCGACCTACTCTTGCATTACGAGCTATAAATCACTTCCTAATATTCCAATTTAGCCCATTTTCAATACCAAACAAACCTTGTCTATAAGAAAGATTCTGGCAAAATTTGAGCCCCCTAGCTTTTTCGGTGCGACCTCTATCGTGCTTTCAACAGACGGACGGACATAGCTAGATCGTCATAAAATCAAACCCCGATTCAGAATATATATACTTTATGGGGTCTAAAATGGATATTTCGATGTGTTACAAACGGAATGACAAAATGAATATACCCCCACCATTTTTTTGGTGGCGGGTATAAAAAATAATGGTTTATTTTAACTTCAAGCGTTTCGCCTCTAACAAGAAACAGTTGATAATAAAAAGATTTGAAGAAAACTTAATTTATTTTATAGAACTTTTCGATAAGATTAAAAATTAATGAAAAATATGATAAAGAATGGTTTAGTTGTATTATGATTTTAACAAAGAAAAATATTAATTAAAAATTTTCTTTTTATATAAAGTAAAAGTACTTGCACTTGTTGGCTGTGTAAACAGTAAAAACTTTTCTTTTTGTTTCCATCTCCTAAATGTGTGAATGAAAATTCATGCATATAATATAAACATTTACATATGCACATAAAAACACACAAATACTCGTACACGGTGTCTGGTGTTCAAGCAAGGGGAGAAAGAAAATATTTAGTAGATGTCTAAAAAGAAAATAAGGTATTATTGAAGTTATTAAGCGGAAATATCATGTATCTTTACAATATGTGATTATATTGTATGGGAAAATAATAAAAAAAATGGAAATAGAAATTTAAATGGAGAATAAACCCATTCAAATAATTTAAAGCTTTTCCATTTGTTTGTACTTATGTTTGAGTGAGTACGTACATCTGTATGTATAAACACACTTGAAGTTCAAATGCAATTAAAATTTTAGATTTTGTTGTTTGGATTTATTGTTTTAGAGAAATTTTTCAGTAAATAAAAAAATATAAATTTTATTTCACACAATTATACCTGCATTGTTGCTTCTCAAGGTTTTTAAAATTAAAACAGTACAAAAGATTCTACATAGTTTAAAATACGAGCGCATAACAGCAACTAAAAATGCGATGCTTGGTTAACTGTTTTTTTTATATTTAGACTTCTGAGCCCTCAGCAGTATATATTCGAACTTAAAACTAGCAGATTACGATAAAATTAATAACATACATAAGTTTTTTTTTTAATTGAAACATGCAGTACATAGGTTAGGGTTTTATTTATGAAAAGACATATCAGGCAAATGACCTTCACGGCTTTGCTGGCACATGCGCCCACTTTTATCGAAGTTTTTCATTATCATTTTTAATTAATGTGGATAAGTTTTTATTAAATAATGTTAAACCTGCTTTTTTAATGCACCGGTAAGTGTGGCCTTGTTGTCAACGACCTTTGACTTCAAATAACTTTAGAGAAAGCAATTGAGCAATTGAGTTGAATACTCGTAAGATGAATAATTAACATACAGTAATTAACAGTTAATTTATATGCAGTAATTTATATACAATATATGTATGTTTTACCATTCTGTTAAATCCATATCAATATTATTCAATTTCGATTGATAGAACTGTATTATGTCGCTGCTTTGACGGCTACATTTTAAATACGAAAAAGTAAAAAAGTTAAATTTTTATTATGGTAAAGACATTTTAAACGCGACAAACATATAATAACTGGGAATGGTTTTGTTAATCGCTGCTGAATTCGAGCAAATAAAAATTTCTCAAATGAAAATATTAAAATTAATAAATTTTGATCAACCAGAGTCGAACGTCCGTACGTCAAAGAAACATGATATTACTAACACACATCTTGATAGTTTATTGGATCGTCTCCAGAGTTCTTAAGCAGTGTCATTCCGTTTCATATATATTCATTTTACACCCTCTAAAATATATGCATTCTGAATTCTTATAGATAGAGAAATTATTTTAGTCCGTTTGTTCATGTGTATGTTAAAATTAACTTCTTAAAGCCCCAATGTATACTTCAGGCTCTTATATGGTATCAATTTATAAGATTTGCTTTCAAGAATTTTGCTGGGTTATGTGATATGTGGGCACAGAAAGAGCGAAAGAACACGATTACCTCAGTTGTTTACCTAAATATAGTCAGATTTTTCAGCTTCTTGAAACGTTTGTAACTTATAAAGGGTCCGCCAAATAACTTTTATTTTTTGAAATGCTATAAAAAAAGTGTAGCTTTGGCTGTGTGGCACGTAACGCCGTCCTGTTGAAACCAAATGTTTCCAATATCCTCCTCTTCAATTTTTTTGAACAAAATTCGTTCAACATGACCTAATAACGAACGCCATTGACTACGGCCACTCCTTACTCATTTTCGAAGAAAAATGGCCCAATTATGCCTCTGGACCAAAATCCGCACCAAACAGTGACTCGTTTTGGGTGTATCGGCTTTTGAATGTATGCGTGCGGGTTTTCTGTGTCCCAAATGCGACAATTTTGCTTGTTTACATACACGCCAAGATCAAAATGAGCTTCATCTGAAAAGATGATTTTTTTTTGGCAAAATCAGCCAAAGTAATGTAATATTTCTCTGCGTTGTTCAAGCGTATACACAACCATATTCGTTCAGCGGAAGGATAAAACTAATTATCTGTCAAATCAGACATGAGCTAAGTGTTACCATTCACGAAATAAGGACTAGTTGAAAAAAAAACGTTAGATGGCGGACCCTTTACAAAGAGAGAAAGTCTACCTACAAAGATTACGCAAAAAAAATTGCAATAAAAATTTCAAACTATGTTATAATGAGGATTATATTTATTTTATTTTTTTATTTAACTGCAAATATATTTAATTATTCCATGATGGTACAAACTGTGTGAAGAGTATTTAAGATTCGGCACAACCGAATATAGGTTTTTTATATATGATTTTTCTGAATAGGTACATTCATATTTTGTAAATGGCATTCTTTAATTATTTTCTTTTTTAGCAAATCGATTTTCCTTTAGAAACCATAAAACTAATTTTTAACTTCTAGTATAAATTTAATATAAAACCATTTCCTAATTAAATATATGGCCGCCCTTGACCATTTTATCATCCAACTGCATAATTTGCCGAATAAACTGCAGACCATTTAAAAAAACAACAAAGAGAAAATCCTAAACGTCAATAATGACTTTTAGAGAACAAAAAATAATAATAAAAAACATGCCATCCACACTTACCTTTTGCGAAACAACAACAAAAGACTCAATACAATATCCGCTATTAAAATTTGTTGATCTATGGTTTTTTATTTTTCACATTAATATTTTATATATGTACATACGTATGGATTTGTATGTATATTTTTTCACAATACATGTGCATTTCCTAACGATTTTTTAAAAACTTTTATTTTATTATTTCCTTTAATAAACATTTTTTATTACACTTCCTTTTTATTTTAAATTTCATCCATTAATTTATTTGTTTTATTTCAATTAAAATGGATTCAATAATTTTTTTTCCTTTATTTATATTTCGTTATTCTCTCTTCTTTCTCATTCTCTTAATTATAATTTTGCTCTTAATTAATTTCTTTTTGTAAACTTTACACCATTCGTTTGATAATAGCTAATAAATAGTAAAATATGCTGAAAACTTTTTTTGCAACTCTAAATACATACTTTTTTTAGATATTTGATTTTTTTATTGTAGCAACACTTTTCAGCACTAAAAATGTTGCTTATTCCTAGGTATTTGTTATATTTTTTATATACCCACATATTTTGTATTTGTATCTATGTACATGTCACATGCGGGTGGTATTCCGTATATATTTTGCACAAACAACCCGTGAAAACACAAAAAACATTAATGAAAGGGGAATTTCAAATTAAAAAACATAAAAATTAAATTAAAAATTTTAACAATATAATGAAATATATTTTTCTTTCCGCCTGCAAGTACAATTTAATGAACGACCGATAAGAGACTGTTTTGCTAGTCACTAGCATTTTATTAAATCATAAAAGAGAGAGAATATTTGTTTTTATTTTTTTTTATAGCAATTGTCAAGTTAGTGTTCACAGTTGCATGTGTGGACAAAAAGTACTATTACAAACAACTCAGGATAAGAGTATACATTGAAAAATAACTGTTAATATTTAAAAAAATAACTAAAATGTAAAAAATTGTGTTTTTTTATCTGTTTGAAATATAAAGAACTTCTATAAAATATTTATAGTTTTAAAATTATAAACATATATTTATTCGAACTTATTATTAAAATTTATTGTAAACCACTTTATTTTCTTTTTATTATTCTCTTTTTATATCTTAATTTTTCAATATTCTTAAATGTTTACAATTTAATTTAAAAATGTTTTAAGAAGCTTAATAAGAAAAAACTGAACTTAAGCCAGTAAATGATTTAAAATAAATATATGTATTTACATACATATATGAAATATTAATATTCCTGAAGAAACTACCTATTGTTTGGTAGCGAAATATTGTTAATAAAAAATATTTTTATAAAAACCACAAAGTTATCTCAAGCTGAACGAGAAAAACAAAATATTAGTATTGAGATCAAGAAAAATAGACGATACTTTTTTTTATAAAATATTTATATAATTTCCGAAATATTGCCTAAAAAAATGTTTAAAAGTTTCTTTGTTGTTTATAAGTTAACATTTTGATGAAAATATTTTAAAACCTTTGTGTATAGAAAATGTTTAATAGTCGTCTATTTACGAAAAGATTATACAGTTATACATACAGCCCAAAATCCAGATCAAACAGTGAACCACGATTTCATTGTTTTTAAAATATTGTTCAACAATTGTTTCTTTAGGATTGGCAACACTTTGCTGCATAAATGGCGACTATTTCATTATCGTTATGGTACCTTAAATTAATATTTCGATGTGTAGTAATCCTTTTAAAAGGGGTTTAGTATTTTAAAATTAAAAGCGTTTAATTTTGCTACAATAAAATAAGCAAATCACGTGTATATGTAACAAAACGAAAAAACGGTTATGCCTTAATACTAATTGGGCCAATTCAAAGTAGACTCTCATATTGTACTATGTCATATAATTCATATTAATATGACTAGTGACTTTGAACACCTTTTGTTAACAAATTATGTATTTAATACAAGAAAGAAGACAAAGAGATGACGCTGTTAAAAATTGTATGTATACAGGAAAGAAGAAAATAGAAAATATTCTCTTTGAGAGGTGAGAAGCGAAGAAATTCTCTCTGAGAGACAGTATGGTTAAAAGTATAACATAAACAATTTCTTATACATAGGAAACAAATGTGTAAAGTCATATTATTTTTTTTTGTATGGAAATTACTAACAAAAATTTTATGCATGCATAAAATAATATAAAATAGTACAAATATGACTGATATGCAACCACTTTGAATTGGCCCATTGTTTTTGTAAAAATTGCTTTATGTGTATGTACAGAGAAAGTGTAAGAATTTAAACTCCCGTTTAAACTATGTTTAGTTGTTATTTTTTATGTTTCAAATTAGGCGTTGACAATTTATTGGATTTACTTCCAATTTTAAAATTGGTTTTTCATAGATATTAAGGAATACAATAAAACTTTTTAATGGACCAGCAAAACGGTCCTGGTTCAGCTTATTACTACAAATATATGTAAGTAATAATGGCTCTCATGATGAAGATCATTTTACCCTATTGAGGTTCATAACTTTTATAATAAGTTTGTCGACTTAGATAAATTCGCATTGGTATTCTTAACTCAGCTGATACTTTCTTCTTTAATTTTCACAAAAAAGTATAAGCTTTTATGTAAAATTTGTTTTGCAAAACTAAAAAATATTTAGTTGTGCAGAAAATGTGTTAACTCTCATACAACTAAACTGCGTTGAGTTGACAACGACAGCTGTAGATATGCATGCGACCGAAAGTTCGAATATTTAATTACACCTCATTATAGCACAATCTGCCATATCTAAAGAGCTTTATATCCATCTTCTGGTATCAAATCTTACTTGGCTAGCCGTGCCATATACCCATTAATTAGCCGAATATAAAGAACAAGGTACTTAATTAAAAAATTTGTATTCGTCCAATTATGACCTCTGGTTGTCACGTCTGGTCACAAAAGGTTGCTAAAACGCATACAAAAAATTGCAAATCATTCAAAGTAAAAATTTGAAAATAATATACAATCTTTCTTTTGATATCCCGCTTATCTTCTATATAAAAACTTTAACTTCAAAATGTTGGATTTATTGACAAGAGAGTCAGTTCCCTATCATATAATGAAAAATTTAGCATGTCAAATTTTAAAATAAGAAATTTAATGAACAACCACTGAGGGTCTTTTGTTCAAAAGACACATTTTAGTGATTGTTTTTGTCTAAGTTGATATGAGGTTTTTTATGAACAGCTTTTCCTTAAGTCTGTGATATTAGTAGTTTCTTTATTTAATTAATCAGATGTTAATTGTTGTAATACTGTTTGCAAATTCTCATAACTGTTAAAAATATGTTTTAATAAATAAATAATATAATATACATCTAAATCTTACTTGGGATTGTATCAGGAGTTTTTTAACATCTGCTTCCTTAAAATATGTGTTCGGTTCAAATTTATTTAATTTGCTCTTTGACCCATACCTCAAACCAAGTCTTTAAAATTTATATTACTTTTATACTATATTTACCAAAATGTAGGCCTTAATCTTAACCCTAATTAAAACAAAGATCTTTAACATTTTTAAATTCAGGTCTTTATTTATAATATGTTTTTTTTTTCATTTTTATCAATCGTGATCAGCCTTATACTTTTTGTCGTCGTTAACACAAAATTTCGTAAATTGATATTTCCGTTGTCGTTACGGTATATTAACAGGTAAAGTATAAATGCTGCTCTCAATATTATTAGAAAGCAGAATTTTAGTATGAGTTCTATTTACACACCTGAAAAATCTGTTTTTTTTTTCAAACATTTTCTTTAACATCTGTCATTTTAACTGGTACAAAATTTAAATTCTAAGACATTCAGTATCAGGTTGAATACGTTTTCGATATTGCTTTAAATCTTAGTGCTACTGCTTACTTAATTATTTTTGAAACAAATATAGATTTTGTTTCGCTTTTGAAAACATATTCTATTGATACCAGTACATTGTTTAAATTTACTTTATTTAGTAAAAAGTAACTCTTAAAGAAATATCTATATATACACCCTGGAAACTTTTTATAATGCTACTAAATTTAGATCTAGTAAGTTGAAGATACATGACTTCTGTATGAGTCTAATTTTGCAAAATTTGATTTTGTTCTATTCAAATTAAAATACCGATATCGACCGACTACCACAGTCCACACGTCCACGACAACAATAAGAATAAGGGTGAATTATGCTTGAAAAATAATATAAATATCGGTTTTTTATTTGTAAACTTACAACTAAAAGGAATACAACAATTATTATACATTTATGATTTCGTTTAACAATTTTTTAAATACAATCGTATAAAATAAAATAAAAAATAATTCAATTCACTAAAAATATATGTTTTATGTATATATGTAACACACATGTATATTTTATAATTATATATTAATAATTTCTTATTTGTGTATATCAAAAAAGAAAAAAAATCGGTCGAAAATATTCAAATCTATAGCTTTTCTTTTCTAATAAAAATAAAATAAAATAATTAAGTATACATACATTGGCATATGTATGTACATACATATATAAATTATGTATTTACCGTCATGTATGTATATTTAAATAACAGAAGTTTCTATTACTTAATGTATTTCTTTTTGTAAATGTTTAAATATTTGTAATTTTTGTAATTTCATTATTATATTGTTAATTTCTTGTTTTAATAATTATTTATTGGCATTAAATGTACTAATTATTGTCTCGGAAGACTATTTAGAGAAAAAACGTTTCAACAAAACAATAATTTGTAAAAAGGAACAATTTCTATGATCTTTTCGGATTTTTGAATAACATTTCGTTTGATGCTTTAGTAAAGTAATACTAACAACAAATTGACTTATATTTTAATTGTTTTATTTTTTTGATTTTACCTTTCTTTTTTTATACAAAAATGTTAAATAATGTCGTTTCAAAAATAAAAATAAATGTATTGCACACACAAAAAAAACATATTGGAATGTTTTGACTTATTATCGTTTAACATTGTTTGTAGGTGGAATTTTTAAAAGTCCTTCTAGTAGTTTTTATAGTAGAAAATTTCGATTTATTTATGATAATCTGAAATGGATTCGGAAATATCCGAAGCTTCTTGTGATTCTTCACGAGCCCGTTTTTTGGCTCGCCATTCAACAATACAGAAACAGGCAGCTCCTATGGTCCCAGTAACGACCAAAATTCCCAATTGTGCTCTTAAGCCCAAATGTGATGAATAAAAGAAACTAATGGCAGCAGCCACCGACTAAAATTAAATAGAACAGTATATAGACAATTTTTAAAAATAAAGGTATTATATTCCAAGCCATACCTGGGTAAATTTGAACAAAGCAAATGCTCCCACGGAATTCTTAACAAACACTCCGCCCAACATTGAATATATCTGGGTGTTAAAACAGGCATCGCCAAAGCCCAATAACAAGGCACACACTAAAGCAATCCATACTTGTGGGGGATCAAAATACGATATATCATCGGTATTATTAAATGGAGCGGCATCAGGTAAGTTGAAAAATATCAAGAGAAAAGCAATCATGTGTATGATGTAGCCTGCTATAACTATGGGATCACGGCCAAAACGTGTAGTTTTTGAAGCCAAAATGCCAAAAAGACTGCCTCCAAAGACCTCGCCGACACCAATACAAATACCAGCCAAACCCATGATTTCTTTCGGGGTATCTGATATCTTTTGGGTAAAACCTATTGACGGACCATAAACGCCACTAAAGAAGGACAACTCAAAACCTAAAAAGTAATTTGATTAAAAAATTTATACAAATAAATTAATTACTTTCTCCCTCACCTGTATATAAAAAGGCCATGCTTAATAGCATCATATCACGGGTAAAAAACAATTTTCCGGCCGAAACTAAAGCTACTTTTGAACGATCATAGGGCGATTGTGGTTGTTCTAATTCTGTATCCAAATGTGAATTATCCGGCACCGAGCGTAAAGTAGCCAAAAATATAACTCCCAAAACGGCTACCGCAATTAGCACACCAATAACCAAACTGCGCGTCTGTTCATCAATATGATCCTTATTTTGAAATTGATAGTAGACAAAAAGGTTGCCAAAGAACATGCTACACTGTAGCAAAGCCCAAAAAATTCCTGAATTGCGTGAGATATTTCCCGAATCGCTGCAGCGTGCCAAAAATGTACCCTGACCAGTCCAGGTAATGGCGGCTCCGGCACCCAGTAAAGCACTCGATACATAAAGCAGCCAGGTGGTGGGAAACAAAAATGTTACCATAAAGAAACTAATAATGAAATAAAAAGAATGTATATAATTATTCCTTCTTATTTTATAAAACATATATAAATACTTACGTATAAGTTAATGCCCCCACCAGCATGGCTGTGCGTGGACCAGTAAATGCTATAAAGGAGGGCGCAAACCAATTGCACAAAGCGAACGAGGCATAAATGACGGCTAAACTTATATAACCGTCGCCTTTGAAGGTGGGATCATCTTCGTTGATACTTACTAGCAATGTTTTCTGTAAGTGTAAGAAAAATATTGAGTTAATATTTAAAGCATACTTTAGGGAGTTTTTTATTTATACAGTTTACATGGCGTTGTGTTATTATTGAGATATCTTAAATTACGTTTTCAAGTTATTGAACCCTTGTTATTGCACAAACATATTGATACTGTTTTAGTATTAATATGCCGAACATGCAGTAATTTCAAGTGTAATTTTAGCAATAGCTTTTTTGCTTCCTTGTCATATTTTGTTTTAAGAAAATCAACAAAAAATCACGTACAAAACTTTTGTTTCGTTAAAAATATAGGGAATAATTATTTTTTTGTTATTTATGTCATCATTAGAAGGTTCTTTACTCCAAAATTTAAAAAATTTATTTTTCATATTTTAAATACATTTTCTATTTAAAACAATAATTTTAAATTTTTACATATAACAAGTAAAAATATTTAATTCGCCCGTACGGAATCTGATAATACCCTTCACCATCAAATATATAAATATAGCGAGCACATCGTAGCTTAGTATAGATTTCAGATATAAAGTTACTAGCGGTTGACCCGTTCAACCACAATCTAGCTGTAAATGATTTTTTATTCTAACAATTTTTTTTTATCTATTTATTTTTTTCGACTTTCGAATTTCTTTCCCAAAACAAATCCAATTAACTGTGAACATCAAATCTAAAACAGAAAAAAGCAAGTTAAAGTGATATATTCGGTCGTGCCAAATTTGATAATGCCCTTCACTATCATGTACATAGGTATACGACGCTATTTTTCTTTATTATTTCGATTGCCATCTTTGATTTTGAATTTGTGCATAAAGCGTGATTTTTTAAGAGCTATAGGAAAGTTTAAAAAAAACACATAAAATTCAGAAAAATGCATGAAATATTTATTTGAATCGATCAATATAATTTAATGTTTGAAGATTATTTCATGCAAATGTTGACCGTGACTGCGCCTTAAATAGTCCATCCGCTTAGTCCAACTTTGGCATACTCTTTCCAACATTTCGGCCGGTATCTTATGAATAAATGCTTCAATTTCGTCTTCCAATGCGTCAATTGAAGCAGTCACGTGTGTATAGACATGAACTTTAAGCTTTAGCCCCACAAAAAATATTCTAAAGACGTTAAATCGCACGATCTAGGCGGCCAATTGACCGGTCCCGAACGTGAAATAAAATTTTCACCGAACTCGCCTCTCAATAAGTCCATTGTTAAGCGTGCTGTGTGGCATGTGGCACCGTCTTGTTGAAACCACATGTCATGCAAGTCAAGCTCTTGCATTTTAGGCAAAAAAAAGTTGGATATCATCTCACGGTAGCGCTCACCATTCACAGTTACGTTACGATTCGCATCATCTTTGAAGAAGTACGGTACAATGATGCCACCATCCCATAAACCGCACCAAACGGTGACTTTTTCTGGATGCATTGGTAGCTCTTGCAATGCTTCTGGCTGATCTTCACTCCAAAATCGACAATTCTGCTTATTAACGTACCCATTGAGTCAAAAATTTTTCGATAAGAAGCGCGCGATGAACTTTCTTAACAGAGCACGCATTTTGATAATAAAATTAAATAATTTGCAAGCGTTGTTCGTTTGTAAGACGATTCATGGTTAAATTATAGACCAAACTGAAGATTTTTGACAGTGAAACAAAACACGAAACGTGCGTCAGCTGTTTAAACTAGTGTTGGCAAAAAGATAATAGCTAAAAAATCACCCTTTAGTTAACTGTATTCTACAAGTCAGGCCCTTTCACTTGATACCCATATTGATAGGGTTAAAAAAAATAATTTTCCTCCATTTTTTTAGACGCCATCTTGCCTTTTGTATCTTTTTAATAATTTATTGAATTTTATTGATCATGCCCTTTCATTTGATACCAATATTGAGGAGATTCAAGGAGTTACAGTTTGAAATACCAGATGTGACTCATAAATAAATTTATAGTCCGCCATTTTGTAGTGGTGGCCTTAATGGATTTTTTTAAATGTATTATATTACGCTAGTCAATGGCTTTGAATTTTATTCCCATATCGACTCGAATCTTGATTATGTAGAAGCTGAAATTTCGAGAATATGTTGTCCAAAAAAATTTTGCCTATAACTTTGCCGATTAGTTATAAATTATTCTGGGACTGAAAAATTTTTTGCGGTAAAAATATGGTTTAAAAACAGAGGCAATCGTGTTTATTTGCTTATATCTCAGAAAGTTATTCGCCGATTGTACTGGATTTCAATTGCAATTCATTTCTGTTTTTTTTCCAAAATATTAATACGGTATACAGGTGTGATTGCTCTTAAAGTTGTTTTTAACCAACACACTGACAGATGGAAATAGCTCAATCGCCTACCCTACTCATAAGCTTTCAGAAAATATAATCTTTATGGGGCCTTAAATAATTTATTGTAGAAATTATAAACGGAATCACAAAGCTACTTACATATATATATACCATTGGGCACCACAGGTGAAGAGTATAAAAAAACAACAAAACATCTTTCAAATGGGAGTTTAAATTATTTCACTACACTCCTACACTGCAAAACAATTTTATCAACAATGTCGATTAATATGTTGTGATTCATGTTGGTTTGAGCATGTGTCAGTAGCAACTTTAATCGCTTACAACTCCTTAAATACTAATTTCAATTTTAAAAGAATTTAAATTGTGTACATCTTCCGTAAAATGCCTTTCAAATGGTTTATTATGAATCGGTTGTATAATGTGAGCATAAACTGCGTAGCAAAAAATCAACTTGTCTAATAATACAAAAGATATAAAAATTTGCTATTTCTTATTTAAGACGTCATCTTTGATTTTATATCTAGCTGTATTCTATTAGTCAGTTGATACGCATATTTATGGGGTTGAGAAAAATTTATTCGCCATTTTATTTAGGGCATTATCATGGATTTAAAATTTTTAATTTATTTCTATAATGTATTATATTCTGCTAGTCAAACTCTTTTTTTTGATAGCCATATCGTTCCTCTCCGTTGTCCAGGAGTTGAAAAAAATTTACCGAAAAACATCGAAGGATTTTTTATTTTGTGTTTATATCTCAATTAGTTTCTGAACTGGTTATTTGGTGTCTTTATAGAGTTCATAAATTAATTAGGAGTTTTAGTAATTTAATATATTCGAAAAATTTATTAATATCACATATTTACAAATTATTTTTGCCTATAACTTTGTCGACTTTTCCAAAATTTTGTACGAATATCCCTACAGGCATATCATATCTACAAATAGTAGCAAACGTGTCTATAAATTATCAAAGGGCTGAAAAGAATCGTGGCAGTCATGTTTATTTGCTCATATCTCAAAAAATTATAAGGCGATTATGCTGGGTTTCATTAGCGATTCATTCTTAAATATTTTTAAGAGATTGATACTACAAACAGGTCGGTGAAATATGTGGGAGCTTTTTAAAGTTAATTTCAATCAACACAGACAGTCGGACATAGCTTAATTGATTCCCCTTCTCATAAACTTTTAAAAAATATAATTTTAATAGGCTCGGTAATGATTGTTGTGGAATTGTTTAATAATTTTGTATATTTACAAGAGACAAAGACAAAATAGTTGTGACACATTGTGGATTGTTGGATGACATTCGATATTGTTGCAGTTGCATTTTGTTGCACAGACAGGAAATTACATTACATATTAAAACAAACCACAATTTCTTACGATCTCAATAAAAATATTTGTTGCTAAATGTTATGATTATTTTTTATTTTTTTAAGCATTAAATGCAATAAAATAAAAACTGTGACAAGTGAAAGTTTAGATAAAAACTAACTGCGTAAATAAGAAAACAAATGCATTAAAGTATACAAATATGTATGTATGGATGTATGTATGTATGTATATATGCGCGACTATAAACAAATATTGTTTAAATGATAATAATGTTTTTCAACGCATTTATGCGTTTTCTTATATGTCATATATTGTTAGCTAGAAAAGCCCGGCGCGCGTTGCTACGCCCCTTAATGAAGAAAAATGCATTCAAAATTTAAAATGAATATTAAGTGCAAAAAGCTTAAAATTATAACTTTTTTAATGGGCGTGGCACTGCCCACTTTTATAATCACGAAACTGTATAGTCATGACAGCTCAATATGTTTTCAAAGTTTCAGAAAAATCGGTGAAGTTCAAGTAGTTCAAAATAATAATTTTTTTTATGGGCGTGGCACTGCCCACTTTTCTAATCACGAAATTTTATAATCATGAGAGCTCAATATGTGTGTGCAAAGTTTCAGAGAAATCGGTGAAGTTCAAGTAGCAGAAAATAATAACTTATTTCTTATGGGCGTGGCACTGCCCACTTTTCTAATCACGAAATTGTATAATCATGAGAGCTCAATATGTGTGTGCAAAGTTTCAGAGTAATCGATGAAGTTTAAGTAGCTTAAAATGATAACTTACTTTTTATGGGCGTGGCACTGCCCACTTTTCTAATCACGAAATTGTATAATCATAATAGCTCAATATGTGTGCAAAGTTTCAGAAAAATCGGTCCAGTGCAAGTAGCTGAAAATGATAACTTATGCTTTATGGGCGTAGCCCCGCCCACTTTTTACCACCCATTAACACTCCCTGAAATGTGTACAACAACTTTCATTGGAGTCTATAGCTAACACACACACACACACAGAGTTTCACTTTTATATATATAGATTATACTCGTATATTGCTTACATTCGTACTTAATAAATATAAAATATTAAGTGTCCGCTGGAATTTCTTAAGGACAATAAACTGATAAGCGTACTTAACTGGCAATTCGTTACTATTTTAATATGTTTAGATTAGATTGCGTGTGATTTTTTGTCAATTTAATTTTTTAATAACATTGATTGATTGCATTAATAAATTAAGAACAACCACTTAATAGTTAATTAAACAAATATTAAAATTATCTGTAGCACAAAATTAATGACCTATTTTTTACATTTTATTAAAATTTACTAAGTAAGTAGTGAGTGAGTGACAACAGCATTTTCAATAACAATTATTAAATATTTTAATATTTCAGTATTAGAAAACATAACTCTCATTGTAAAGCATTGAAATTTAAATAATCGCATATTTATTGTACCAGTATACTTATTACCAGTTTACATCAATTACGCATTCCATAACTCTTAAAAAAACTTTAGCATGGAATGGAAAATTTTTAAAATATTTAAAATGTAGAGCACAGTGGTCAAGAAAAATATTGTTAACCAGTTTAACGTTGGGAATGTACCCAATTTTTGCCAGCTGTTTTAAAATCATATATTTATAAAAATAAGTTACGTTTGCGTTTGGCAAATAGTTGCACAAATAAATATGTCCATCATTTTTATACCCGCCAACAAAAAAATGGTGGGGGTATATTCATTTTGTCATTTCGCTTGTAACACATCGAAATATCCATTTTAGACCCCATAAAGTATATATATTCTGAATCGGGGTTTTATTTTATGACAAACTAGCAATATCCGTCAGTCTGTTGAAAGCACAATAGAGGTCGGACCGAAAAAGCTAGGGCGCTCAAATTTTGCCAGAATATTTCTTATAGACAATGTTTGTTTTTTTGTATTGAAAATGGGCTAAATCGGAATATTAGCAAGAGAGTTATAGCTCGTAATACAAGAGTGGGTCGAAAAAACCGTGTCCTTCTAACATCGAATAAAATGGAATTGTGTCCAAACGCATTAGCGTAGAGTCATGAAACTTTGAATATACATTTCCTGAGTAAAAACAATAATTTTTCCTGAAAATTGCTTAAATCTATGCATTAGGAAAGGAGTTATAGATCAAAATGTACGAAAATTTATACTGCACAGTGTATTTTTCGGTATATTTAAAATTTTAAACCTAATAAAACTGACAAAATTAAATTTACGATTCTCAAATTTCGCTTTCGGGTCAGAGGCTTTATTGTAATAGAAAATAAATGTGACACGCCCACTTTTACGCCCACCTCCCATATAACGATTTATCTAAATTTTATATAATTTCTCTATGAATAAAGATTTTGAAATAATAGTGGACTATATTGAAAAATATCTAGGTTGTATTCATTAGCAGAAACTTTATTGACACGCCTACTTTGACGTCCACTTTCATTGAAAGACTAAAATTACGAAAACATTTTACTAGCATATCGCAGTTATACAAAGAAAGTGATAAATAATTTAGTATAAAGATATTATTCCATGGCGATAACTGTTAATAACAAAATAAAAAATTCTGTGCTATAAAAGTACATCGGATTGGTGGTGGGTATAAAAGATTCAGCACAGCCGAATATAATGCTTTAACTTGTTGTTAAAAAATTTGTTTCAATTAATAACATTTTTATACCCTTTACAGCGTGTGTAACGTTCTGAGATATGAGCGACTGTCCATGGTGTAAGTATAAAAGGTGATTGCATTTCGGAGAGAATTTTTTGAAAATATTTTTTTTTTTAAATTGACAATCGGAAATTATGAGGGAAAGAAGCTTATTTTTTAGAAGATAACAATGCATTTTCAAGTATATCGACTTATATTTTTTTTTTAGTTTAGCAGATATAAGATTACCGATTATAATCATTTTTACCCCTTTAACATTTGAATCTAAAAAGACCTTATGAGAACAGAAACCCACTGTCCAAATTTCATATCTCTAGCTTTTTCCATTTCGGTTGTCCGATGATGAATCAGCCAGTCGCCTGTGTCAAATTAAACATAGTTCCATTCCAGTAACATTTATTATATTCCCAGCAAAAAAAAAGTCATGCAAAAGAAATAGTGAATGCATGGGTTTAACCCATGATAAAGTGGTTCGGTTTAGGAGAAACATGCATGATTTTAACATAACGTGTCATGGGGCAGCATAAGTTTATATGAAAATATTAATAAAATTCACTTCATTCTAATAAGTGTATAGAACGCATGCATATTAGGTGAAAATGAATATATCTTTCATGAGTTCATAATACTTGTGTTTACCAAAAATTTATATTTTGCATGAATTTGCAAGTATTTTAAAGCACATCATTTATGACCAGCTATTTTGAATTTAAAAAGGCATGAAAAATTCATTTTATTGCACTATTGATTTAGAAGTTATGAAAAATGTCAATTACTTTGAACTAGTGCAAACATTTTTTTGCTGGCTTACAAAATATGTAATCTATAAGTAGGATTGATATAATAACAATAATTATCATTGAAACCCATTTACAAAATAAATATTTTAAACAGTAATGCTCCTTAAATCAATAACTAATTTTTATAAAACTTTTTATGATTTTAAAATTTATAAAGAAAAGGTTGTTGGAAGTTGCAAAAAACCAAAATATATTCTTTAAGAAATTAATAAAAATTTTATTTCTCAATAAAACAATATTTTTACAAAAATTCTGAACTTGATTTTTTGCATTCTATTCGGGGGATCGTTCTCCTATTTTGTTTAGACTCTTTATTGGAACAACAAACTTGCTTAACTTTATTCTTTATGTTAATGCAAAAAGTCAAAAACAACAGATAAATTAAATTATAATAAAAATTGTTTGGTTGTTAGTATGTGTGAAACAAGTTTTATTATCGATAACCCACCTTCAACTCTTAAGGCCGTAATGCATTATAGCCTTCACAATCATGCGACTAATTTACGAACAAGTAATTCTGGCAGAAATATGTATGTGCCAACAAAAAAATTCAAAAAATCTGGGGCACATTACGTCATTTGAACGTGATCGAACTTTAAAATTTTTATAAGAATACCTATACAAAAAGAACAGTGAACTCTATAGCGTTCGATGTAAAATTTCGATCGTGATCGAATGCCATAATTTACCCCCCTTGTTATCCGGTGCCACGCTATCACAATAAAATGTAATCTGCAATCTGGTAAGAATCTTATAGAAATTATGGCTTAATGCAAATTTTCATAACATTTACTAACTCAGCCATGTGAAAAAAATTTGTCACACATAGGTAAACAATGAGCCATAAAAAACTTATACTTTTATAAAGTCACACAAAACTTAAACCGTTCAATATAAAAATTCTTAAAAATACAAATACTTATTAAAATATTAAACAAATTCATTAAACATTTAAATATTGACATATTACTCAGTGGCCTACTTACACTTAAGATCGAATATGATCTAGCCAGTGGCTGAAGTTCTAAACATTTGCCTTTCGTTATACAAAATTGACATTATTATTTGATAATCTTCTTCATGAGAAATTTCGCGTGGTTTTTGGCCCAGTATTGTTTTTGAACATTACCTCATTCATCGGCCACATAAAAATCTTGACCCGTAAGTTGTAAAAAGCCTTCCAGTAGATAAGTTCCATCATCCATCACTCAACAGGAGTATTTTTTTTATAAACTTTTACCTAGATCTTTTCGCTCGTTTTTTACCGCATTGTGGTTTGAAACTTTCTGACCTGTATACCAGTTAAATCTAGCATTTATCTTTACTAACAGCTTTTCTTATAAAAGTGTTTGCTGTTCTTGGAAAGAATTGTTTGACTCCCCTTGTCTTGATCCCAAAATTTTTTAATGTTCAATTCATCCTTGTAATGTTAAATGGCTTTTGAAACAATGAACCTTTAAATATTTTGCTATTTCTATATTAATTTTTAAAAAGTTTTATTTATTTTTGTACGTACTTTTTTGTCCACTGAAATATAATCGTTGAAAATAAATGACTTAGGAAAGATAATATCTGACATATTTTCAAAAGCTTGCGAGATTAAATATTTAATAACAGCAAAAATACTCAAATATTTTTTAATTTCAAGGAATTTTAAATAAATAATAAATAAATATTCATTAAAAAATGCAACATAAAAAAATTTATTTTGTACCACTGTCCTTATTATGTTCTGTCTGTCAAGATTACATTCAATACTTGGTATATTTTGCAGATAAAACTAAACTATGTTGTATGCATTCCACAATGTAAAGCAGTCTGTCGCAAAGTTTTTTACAACGATAACAATGGACAGGAAAAATATGGAATTTTTTCAATTACACATACACTCCACAGAATGTGTTTTGAATGTGAGTTTTTTGAATTATAAATAAATTAAATTTTTATCTTGTTTTGAGGTGGAGAATATGTACGTTGGACATAAATTTTCTTTGTAAATATTTCTGTTTGTATACAAACAAACATATAAAAATTGAGAGTGCATTCATTTGATTTTTTTAACTCAGAACCTGGATACACTTATACAGGTAGTGGTTCCAGCCTAGCTGATTACTTTTTTGTGTCCCAATGTTTGTCAAACTCCATATATAAAAAAGGGATTTCAGTCTCAAGAATTGTCAAACTCCATATATAAAAAAGAGAGGCTAAAAATAATCTCTCTTTGCTCTATCACCTTATGTGATTATACCATGCTCAGAACGAAAAGATTGCATACTTAGTTAAAAAACAAACGAATGTATTTAAATGGCTTTTCAGTACAGCCATGCAGGCGTCTAATGTGTACCTCTAAAAAACACATTCAATTGACATGCTTGCAGGTTAGTTTAGAGACCTATGTATATATCAGACTATATTCACAATTGTGTAAATATGCATTATTGAAATTGTTGGCAACAAGATAAATATATGAAATTGCTGATTTGAATACCCTTTATATGTATCTATGTAAGTGGAATTTAAAAAAATAATCAAAGACTTTAAATTGTATAAAAACCAGATACTATTATTTAGATAAAAAAAAAAAAATATTTTTTCATATGTCAATTATCAAAATATTATTGTACAAAGACAGTAAGCATTAAACGACATATTGGCAAAAAAGTCGAACAACTTGTTTATTTACGTAGTAATTTGCCAAGACAGCTAATAGAAATGTTAAACTGTGTGTATGTATCTATGAATGACGAAAAGTGGGCTCGTCTCGATTTTGGCATATAAACAATACAAATATAGATATGTACAGCAATTTGTACTTTTGTATGTACATACAATGCTTAAGATTATTTAATACATACATACATATGTATGTATGCACATTAACACACTTATAAATGTAGTTATGACATAATATATTTTTTTGAACAGCTTAAAAATAATGAATGTTTCTCTCAGGGTTGTATATTTCAATATTGTTTAATTTTATATATAGAACTACTGGAAATAGCATAACCCCCAGATTATCCATCTAGCACACTAATGACTTATTCAATTAAGTTATCCATATTTTTGTGTTCGTCTTAACTATGATGAGTTGTTAAATAAATAGGTAAGAGAACTGTACCGAGTTCTTTATACTCACCACCAATTTTATGTACTTTTATAGCACCAAATTTTTTATTTTGTTATTAGCAGTTATCGTCATGGAATAATATCATTATATCTAAGTATTTATCACTTTCTTTGTATAACTGCGATATGCTAGTAAAATGTTTTCGTAATTTTAGTCTTTCAATGAAAGTGGACGTTAAAGTAGGCGTGTCAATATAACTTTTTCTAATAAATAAAACTGGGCTATTTCAATATAGTCCTTAATTCTTCCAAAATCTTTATTCATAGAGAAATTATATGAATTTGAGAAAAAGCGTTACATGGGAGGTAGGCGTTAAAGTGGGCGTGTCAGCTAAATTTTTTGGCATAACAATGACGTTGACTAGAAAGATTTATGTAGCCAATTTCATCACCATAACTCTTATTTTGTCGGTTTTATGAGCTTTTACATTTCATTGATTACTTGAAAAGTGGGCGTTATAGTAGGCGTGTCGAAGTAGT
This sequence comes from Phyto melanocephala, assembly GCA_941918925.1. Classification (NCBI taxonomy): domain Eukaryota; kingdom Metazoa; phylum Arthropoda; class Insecta; order Diptera; family Rhinophoridae; genus Phyto; species Phyto melanocephala. The sequence goes on along the minus strand of OW799233.1, from coordinate 128,191,433 downwards.
TTCTGCTAATAAAATCAACTGAGGATATACATATGTATACATTCAAAATTTTATGGCTCTACATTGATGCGTTTGGACATAATTGCAATTTATTCGATGTTGGAAGGACATGGTTTTTTGATCATGAACTGTATCTCTCTTCCTAATATTCTGATTTAGCCCATTTTTAATACCAAACAAACCTTGTGTATTAGAAATATTCTTATTCCCATAACTTTTTCGATGCGAGCATATCGTGCTTTCAGCAGACGGACGGACACAGCTAGACCGTCATAAAACAAAACTAAGACTCAGAAAAAATATACTTTATGGGGTCTAACTTTGTTGTTTCAAAGTTCTCTAATACTCAAGATATAACACTATTCCCATCTCTGCTGTGCATTTGCAATATTTGTATGTGTTTTGTATGCACTATCCTGCTGTCATAAATTCATCAGTGTTGCCGATTTCTAGGTAATTATCTAAATTATTAAAATTATTAACAAAATTCCATTTTATAAATATTTGAAAATTTGAAATAAGTTGTTTTGTCAAAAGTCCACAGAATTGAGGAATTTATCAATTTTAGCCCTAAAAATCAATATTTTTTAAATTACCGATATATGGATGTAAATTATTTAAAAACAAAAAGAGTTATTTATTTCTACAACAAGCGTAAAAATTATTTAATAACATTAAGGTACTTCTTTTTTCAAGATTAAAAAAATAAAAGCAACTTATAAAACACATCACAAAAAACCCAAGGCATTGATTTTTATACGGACGGCTTGAAGCTTGGTGATCGAACTGAAATAGGCTTATAAAAGCCTAAGCAAAGGTAAATACCGTCTACAAATTCACAATACTTTTTTCCAGGCTGATATTATGGCACTTACAGAAGGCATATAATGAAGATGAAGGACACAGATAACGAAGCTCCGATTAGTATCTTTACGTATAGCCAATCAGTTATCAAGACCCTAATGAACGAAAAGGTTGAATCTATGAATATCCTGCAATGCAAGAGTGAGATAAACTCGCAAGCAAATTGTAAACGATATTATGGATACCAAGCTATCACGGCATAATCGGAAACAAATAAGCCAAAAATTTATTATTCAGTGGTTTAAACATGATGAAGGAATATGTTACAAAATGCAATGTACTGCTGTCGGTTAGGTAAAAACATACTATAGGGTGAACCAAATCTTGATAAAACGAAGGAGATTCTAAAACTGAGTAAAACAACACTTAAGAGATTAACTTGTGTAATTACAGCTCATAACGAGATGAGATCTTATCTAGCTCGGATAGAACTGTGGGATTAAACGATATTTAGAGCATGCATGGAAGGGGATGAGACATTAGAACATTACCTTTGCCAATGTCCTGCATTTGGACGAATTAGACACGAGAATTTTAAAGTGAACACTATGCTGAACTAGGAATTCAAATTGGTGATCCATAAGAAATAACATTGAGGGAACTGGGTTCTTACACTAGTCGATATTTTTAGGAAATTGGCATTATGGTTGTTTATTTAAGAAATTTCGTTTCCTTAGAGCGCACAAGATGCCAATTGGACATACGTGTATACCTGTCATGGGGTTTGGGTTTTTCATGCCTAACCTTACTCATTGATTGGATTTGCAAAAATAATTATTAATTATAAAATTAAATATTTTTTAGGCGATTTGTGTTCATTAAATATGCGGTCAAAATTAAAGATTGCTTTTCATTTTATCTTGTTGGTTTAAAAACTAAACTTTATTTTGAGTTCTTAAATTTATTCACTTTATTTTTAACAGATTTCTGGTGTTCCACTATTTTTAGAAAATTTAAAATATGTTTCTTGCTTTGATGTTTTTCTGCTTTTAAGCTTTTCAAATACCTTAAAAATTCAAATGTAGCATACTAATAACAATGATCACGTTTAAGGCTCTAGAGGTGCCAGATTTTTACAAATCCTATTTGTTTTCTTTTATATAAATATGCCGAAAATAAAAAAAATTTTGCCGGTATTGACTAACGCTTATAGTTAGTTTGTTATAAATAAGTTTAATTAATTATTTAAATGTTAAGGCAATTTGTTAAACACTTTGCTATAACTAGCGAATGTACAAAAATTTTCGATGAAAAAGTCATAACTAAAAGTATTTTCAAATTATTATTTATTTATTGACACATTTGTTAAAAGTAAAAAACTTTGTTTTGTTTTTTCTACCCGCCACCAAAAAAATGTTGGGGGTATATTCATTTTGTCATTTCTTTTGTAACACATCGAAATATCCATTTTAGACCCCATAAAGTAAAACTACATCAAATTGGTGGTGGGTATAAAAGAATATAGTGCTCTTACTTGTTTAAAAGATTATTTTTTATAAAGTGAATATATTGCACATTTTAAATGATCTCAAGCTCGGGCAACACTGATAACAATCCGTACATATGTATGTGTTTACACACAGTAAGTACTTTATACACCTACATAAGAGGGTAGGACGTCTACGTCACATATTTGTATTCATGGCAGCTCTGACCTTCTAATCATGCAACGACCATGGCTGTAAAACTTACAAACAAATGGTGTTCATGAATTTGGCGACTCTAAAATTGAAATGCAATCAGAAACAAAACAAAAATGAAAAATTCAAATAAAGATTTGTACATTTTGTATGTACCTACATTTTATTTTTATTATTTATTTCTTTTTTTATTTTCTTATTTACGAGTTTTCTTATTTTACGACTGTTGAGTTTTGTAGTATTAAAATTATTGGTCAAGGGGTTAGTAAAAAATATATAAAAAAAAGTAATTAACAAAAAAAAATATTTTTTTATTTTTAACTTTTTGTATGAAAAAATCCATAGTTAGAAGGCAGTTAGTTTTTTGTTTGTTTTGTTTGTTATAAGTTTATGCATTTACTTCCTATACTCTTTATCGATTCGAAATAAAAACAAAAATACACTATAAATTGGTTGGATTTTTTATTAGATAGCTGGCCTCAAAAATATTTTTGTATTGTATTAGTTTTAAAATAAATTCTGATATCATTATTAGTAAAAATAAATATTTATTAAATATTATATTTCTCATCCTGTCGTGTTTGTTTAAGCTTTTGTTTTGTACCAAATTTCTAGTGTATGCCCACAATGTCGTCCGTATGCTAAAAGGGATAAGAAAAATGTGTTGATTTTTAACTATGTATCAGTGCAGCCAATTTTGTTCACATACTTTCAGCAATCGCATTCACGTGAGATAATTTGACGTGAGGTCAAAATTTAAAAAGTTTTTTTTCCAATAGAATTTGTTGGTCAAACAGTGTTCTTGTTTGTAATCGTTTCATTATATCGTTGACCTTTTCTATGAGGGTTGCCTTTTATATGCAATCTGGCAACAGATGTTCCTATAGTAAAATTTGACATTTTTAACAATATACGTACTTATAATGTTTTGACGTACGAACTCTATTTGTGCTGTAACTTAAAAAATTCATGTCGGCAAGAAAATTGAAATGAATCGTAAACATTTTCGTGCGATTATTTTTTAAAACTTTTGACGTAGATTAAATCAGTGAATCAATTTCCTAAGTTCGATTTTTAACAATGAAGCACCTTCAAGGACCAGTGTTTATCAATGGCTTACTAATTTGAATCGTAACCGTAGTTCGCTTAACGACGAATTCCGTAAAGGTCGTTTAAAATCGGTTGTTGTTTCAAAAAACATTGATGGTATTCGTGAAATGATATTGCCAGATTGTCATGTCATGAATCCTTAAATATTAGCGGGACCAGCATACATTCAATCTTACATAAACATTTGGCTGTAAAAAAGATTTGTTCGCGTTGGATCCCACATAATATGACAATCGTTAAAAAGGCTCGTATCAATTGGTCACCAGAAATGCTCAAAAAATAAGATCGCACAACCAGAAAACAAAAACTCAAAATCATTGCCAAATCGATATTATTTCAAACGAATTTTTCTTTTTTGGTTATAAAATTTTTATTGAAATTATCATAATTTTATAGTGCCGACTATATATTGAAATTTCGAAACGAAATTTTGTAGATGCAACCGTAAAATTCTTCAATCACAACTAAACTTTGCGATTGGCAACAATTGTGGTACTCACAACCGATACTGTTTTCTCTGTGCAGTGCTTCAAAACAAGTGTATGACATTGTGACAGGTGACAAATCGTGGATTTACGCGTATGAGCCTAAAAGTAAACAGCAGTCGACTGTATGGGTATTTTAAGATGAGCAAAACTCTTCAAAAGTCAATCAAAATTCATGTTTGGTGGTACCTCAATCGAAATGGAAAAAGTGCTTCACATGTATGCAAAAGTGCATTGATCTTCATGCAGAATATCTTAAAAAACAATAGTAATTTTCTGATTTGTTTTCTCTAGACCCGAAATATTAAAGACACCCCTCGTACAAACGACTTGCCGTACTTTAAATTGCGTTTAGTTTGTGTAAATTTTAATTTGTTAAATGAGCAAAATAATATTTCATACACATTTTTGTTTTTAACAAAAAGTGTTTTTGGAAAACAAACTTTCTAAATTGTGTTTTTATGAATTGCAGATGTTGTCGCAATTGATAATAGAAAGAGTTGGGGATTAGGTAAGAGATTTTAAGGCGGATTACTAGTTGATAGACATTGAAGGCATGATAGGACTATTTGTTGCAGGTTTTTATTTCATTTCTTATATCTGTGGTTTTAATTTGCAACCGCGTGTGTTCACTTTTAACAATTTTGAGTTATTAATGCCATATTGCTAAAATTTAAACGCTCTTTACTTGGTTGTAAAAATTTCTGAATTAAGATGGACCTATTCCGATTTTTTATTGGAATAACAACGTAACTTCTATATGTATTTAAAATGCGTTCAGCAATAACACAGTATGTTGAAATATTTCTGTCTTTAAAAACACACAATCACATACATACATACGTTGTTATTTCTGTACGCATTTGAAAATTATTTTTTGGTCACTAGAACTTTATTGGATGGTTTCATTCACATATTTTTATTCAGTGTGAACCACATATGTTGACTAGGGCGACAGCAAAAAACCAATGTCGGAATTTCGTCTGGATCAAAAGATTTACCTTTCCAGATATTGAGATAGCCGAAATTTGAGCTGGATTAAACTACGTTAAACCGTGCTGCTTATCGCTCAAAGTTTGAAAAAATCAAAATTTTTTGCCAAAAAGCTGACATTTTGAGTCATAACTCCAGAACAGTAATTAATAAAAACACGCTTTATATTTCAAAAGAAAACGAATGTAATTCTTTAAAATTTTAATATTTTGTACATAATTGTTGTTGTTTTAAGTCAAACAGAGTTACAACAGCCTTTGATCCCTAAAACGTGACCTGATAACACTAAGTGCCACTCTAGTATTAAAAATATTCTAAGTGTTATGCAGGCCATTTCGGACATACCTGAATGGAGTAGATATATAGGGTGAAAGCTCTTGATGAGTAGATTACAGAATTAAAGTGGGTATATAAAGTTCTTTCTCAGGAGAAGAGCTACAGAGGGTGGAATGTTTTGAAATGCCCCTTTAGTAGTCACTCTAATGTTGGCATACGCTGCTTTATCTGCACACACCTTTACTCTTCGTACCACTTTGTTTATTTTGGTATTCGCTAAGATTTAATTTATAAATGATATTTGTCTGAAATTTTTACGAGAAAATTGTAAGATCTTTATTTACATGAATGGTAAAAATATGTTAATTTCATAGTTCATTTAAAATGCTTTTGTTGCTCACCCGAAAAATTTAAATTTAAGACATACGCGGTTGCCCATGAAAACCACTGATATATTCTCTCTTTCTTTTTAATTAACCCTACTTCTAATAACTGTTACAGTTTTTATTTTAATAATTTTTGGTAGTGTTTCTTAGCCTTCAGCACCTTTCCTTTACTTACTTACCAATCTATTTAATATTACAAATTTTATGAGGAAAATCTCTCTTCATTCATAAACAACGAAACTAATAACTTTCTATAAAGGAACTTTCTAATAACATTTTCAAAACTAATGGTTCGCTTAAAAAAGTTATATTATTAATAAATAAATAATTATCGAAGCATCAACCTAAATAAAAAACCGATAAGGCTTCCAACTTCCACAAACTGGCACAAAAATAAATGTTACACAAGACTTCGATTGACACACACAAGACTAACGCATCAATATTTGATTATAAAGAACCCCAAACCGCTGTGCACTTTCTGCAGAGAATCAATACTAACAACTACTCATCTCCTATTAGACTATATGAATATATTTTATATAATTTGTTTTACATATGTAACCTTCTCCGAGAAAAGGGACCTAGTGTGTCGAAAAACGGGTTTGGTATTAAGAGTGGATTCTGGTACCTAAAAGGGTGTAGAATAAAATGAAATAAGTTAGATTTCTGAAAAACATTTATTTACCCCATAAAAACGTACAAAATGAACTTGGGAAAATCGATTTTTTTTTTGGTATGACGTCACCAAAGTTATAACTAACCATACCAAATCGCATCTCCCAACTGAAGGTGTGTTCACAGTGATAATGCGTTATGAAACTTCAAATGCGTTTTTCTTAAAACTTTATTTTCACACACTAGGTCAATTTTCTCGGATAAGGTCACATATGTACATAGATTTAAGTTGCTAGTGCTTTATATATATACTAGCCTGTGCCCGCAACTTCTGAGTAGTTAGCGGCACGAAAGGTAGCCTCTTTATGTGATTATTAAGGTTGTATAAAGTATGTATCTGTGTGGCAAATTTCATTTAAAAAAAATTAATTTTCGTGTTACTTAAAACATTTAAGCATACAAACATTAATATTTTTTTATTAGTGGAATATAATTTAATGCAAATAATTAAGAAAAAATACTTCTTTATATGACGTTGGATGATTAATTTTGGGCACTCGAAACCCTTGAACAACCGACTAACTAAATACAAAAAAATATATCGCATATATCCGCAAATCCCCCTGAACATTGTGATAAAGGGTAGTCTATGTGTTAATCTTGGTTGTTGTCTATCTGTCAAATTTCATTTTGTTCCGTCTAGCCGTTTTTGCGTGATTGAGTATAAAGCATACAAGCATTCACATAAATTATATTAGTAAATTTTTTTTGATTGATTGATGATGGATTTTATTTTAATTATAATAAATATTTAATAATATAATAATTTCATATTAGAATTATTCTAAATTAGTTACTCTACGTTTCCATTATATACCCAGCAAAAAAAGACATGCAAAAGAAATAGTGAAGGCTCGAGTTCAACCCATGATGAAGTGGTTTAGTTTAGGTTGAGCATGCTTGATTTTTACATTTACGTGTCATTGAAGAACATGAGCAAAATTCATTTTATTCTAATGAGTGCGTAGAATGCATGCATAGTAGATGAAAAGAACGACATGTTTCATGAGTTAATAATGTTTGTTTACAAGTATTGTTTAAATTTTTTCGCATGTATTTGCATGTTATTTGAAGCACATCATTAAAGGCTATCTATTTTGGAATTGAAGAAGGCATTCTTCATGCCTTCTTTTGCACCTATGAATTAGAAGTCAAGAAAAATGTTATTCACATTGAACTGTTGCAAATTTTTTTTGCTGGGATAGAAATAAATAATACATTAAGTATAAGTATTATGCAAATTTAATGTTCACACTTTAACATCCTTGTATTTAAAAAAGGATTTAAAACAGTTAAATTAATTGACATATTAATAACCATAAAATGTAAATGGATTTAAAATTATATAACTTAACCCAATCACTTTTATCAGTTTTAAATAAAATACCTCTTATCATTTACGAAATAAGCTGTATAAATATAATCTGATTAAAGTTTTCTAACCGGTACACGTAAATAGTTTCATTTAATACTTCCGCATTATCATAAAAGAAATATGAAATAATAAAAAACCTATAAAAATGTCATTATCAAATTAAATATCAATGATTTTTTAAAACAAAGCAACTAAATCCTAATTAGTATAAACAAAGCCATTTAAAGTCCCAATTACTCAAACGTAAATGTTATGTTCATTGAATGTAGCGCAACCTATTTGTGTTTTTTTCATTTACATAAAAAATATCACATATTTTTGAATAAATGGATAAATCTTGAAGTAGTTTACGTATGTAATTTCAATTAAAAAATAATAACAATTTAAAGATTTCAAAACTTAACTGCATTATTTCGGGAAATATGTATTTTATTCTCAAAATGTTTCCTGTAGTAAATAAGACGATTGATTATTTGAAGAGATGTATGCATGTGCATAGGGCATTAGATATATTATCTTATTGAAGCCCTGAGTAATTCGCATTATAGTTCTATATATATATATATAAGATTCCATCGATTCATGATTCTTAATTCAAATGTGTCACATTTGACCACTGATCTAAAACATTAGCCTCATCACTGAACAGAACATTGTGATAAAACAGTGTATTAACACATGGACTTTTAAAAAAATAGCAAAAAATTTTAAAGTTGACCCTCGAACTGTTTCAAATGCCACTAAACGGTATAAGGAAAAGGTCCAGGGGATATTGGGAAGGTAAAAGAAGTCAAGGAACTGTTTCGAAGAGCACCTAACACTTCTATCAGAAAAGCAGCGCGTATGGTGAAATGATCTAATAGTTTTGTCCAAAGGGCCAAAGCTTATGCTGGGCTGAAGACATACAAAATTCAAAAAGTTCCAGATCTCAATACGAAAAAGAACTTAGAAGCAAAAAAAAGCGAAAAAGTAATGGAAGGATGGAAATGGAAGGACTTCTGAAAAAATCGATAATTTTATAAATACGAAATAATAAATTAAGATTTCAATGTTTAATAAATTTGTACAAAATGTCAATAAATTTGCGTATTTTAAAGAGTTTCTATATTGTACGATTAGAGTTTTATTGAACTTAATGCAACTACAAATTTTTTTCGATACACTCCTTAATTAAAAAATCAACCGGAAAGCTACTTTGCAAAATTTCAGCATCGTATATCTAATTGTGTTGCTTTTATGAGATTTGAGAAGTGGGCGTTAAAGTAGGCGTGTTAAAGAAATTTCTGATCATGAATTTAGCTTACAAATTGCATTATAGAGGCGTTTAAGTGGGTGTGTCGCTGTAATTTCCAACTGCTATTGACCAAAAAGTATCACTCGTAAAATTTCTGCATAGTTCATCAGTTGCTGTCGTTTTTATGCGCTTTTAAATTTCATTATTACGAGAGGTGTATGACCTAATTTTAGATTACAAACTATAACTCTCTTCATAATTTACCCATTTAGCTCATTTTCAATACTAAACATTTCTGATGTGCTGACAAAATTGCATCCCCTAGCTTTTTCTGTTCGAACTCTATCGTGCTTTCAAAAGACGGAAAGACGAACGGATATAGCTAGATCGTTTTAAATTGAAACCAGGACTCAGAAAATATATACTTTATGGGATCTAAAGTGAAGATTTCGATGTGTAACAAACGGAATGGCAAAATGAATATAAACACAAGCCATTTTTTTTTAAATTGTTTTGTTGATTTTTTTTTTTAACTTTTTGCTAAAATTTTTTACTAAAAATTGTTTTTAATTTCTTTTTTTTAGCTTATCAGAAGCAAAATTTTATAAATTTTTCCATTCGCGATTTTTTTTTACTTCGCGTTTAATATTATTTGACGTTTAACAAGACAACATAGACGATACATAATACAATGGTGGGTTATGAATTGAACAATTGTCTCACGGCAACAGCGTATCAGATATTTTTTTTGTAATAAAAATACATTTTCAAGACATTGTGTTACTTATCATACCTAATTAATTGAGAATTTTACTTTTAACACTTACATTACAAAAAAAAAATACTACTAAAACGCAATATTTATTACATTTGAAGGCTGCCAACTAAGTAAGTATCAATTTTTTGTAATAAAATGCGGCTAAAACCATTTAATTTAGAGCATGTCTGGTATGTCTTAAACAAATAAATGGTTTTGACTTATCAGTTTGCATGTAGCATAAACAGATAATAAATATTGATTAAAGTAGTTTCGGATACTATTTATTAGGGTGATCGATTCGGTTTTACAACCGGTGGAAAACCCGGTTTTTTTACTCTTTCAGCTGACGGTTTTTTCCAAATGTTAATTTTTCAAATGTCGAATACACCGGTTTTTTCACTCACAGAAGCCGGTTTTTTTCATTTTTAGTTTTATGTTCATTTACCTTTGTAACCAAACGTACCACACCATATTCATTACTCAAAAAATTTAAAAAAATCAGCAAATTTTTTAAATACTCTTCCATAATATTGTAAGAAATTTATTTGTTGTTTCAAAAACGACTTGTACTAAAGCCTACCCATAGCTTTACAAATATCTCTGATAACATAGTATGACTTGTATACTAGAATAGTTTGGCACACAAAGGGTCATTATTACAACTTGCCTACAAAGTTAATGTTAGTAAAAGGTAAATTTGACTACAGTGAGCAATTTTCAATATTTTTCATTATTACAACCTCCTTGTAACAAAGTTTTTTTTTAATATGGCAGTACCAGAGCAAAACCGATTACTTTAAACAAATTAATTTAGTTCTTAAAAAAATTTTACAAAACGAGATAAAATTTTTGATGATTTATTTACTGTTTTGTGTCACTAATATTAGAAAATTAAAACTTTAAATTAAACAAGTAAGAGCGCTATATTCGGCCGTGCCGAATCTTATATACCCTTCACAACGTGTAGTCATACAATAACAGTGGTTTGTGTCACCATTCGTCCCATATGAAATACGTACATACATATAAAAACATACATATATAAAAACGTCCCATTGTAAAATTATAAATTCACGTATGTATGTTAAAAAAACAAAAAAAAAAATTTAAAAAAAAATTAAAAAAAAAAATTTTAAAAAAATACAAAAAAAAAAATTTTTAAAAAAATTAAAAAAAAAAATTATTATGTATATAATATATACAAAACAAAAAAAAATTTAAAAAAAAATTAAAAAAAAAAATAATAAAAATATAAATAATATGTATATTAAATAAAAAATAAAAAAAAAAAAAATAAAAAAAAATTTAAAAAAAATTTTTTAAAATATTAAAAAATTTGTTTGGCTCAGCTGGGATTCGATGCCACGTTTTCTCTAACCAGTATACACGTTTGTATGTATGTATGTATGTTGTTGTTGTAATGTTGTTTTTGTGAAAAAAAATCGAGGTGGTCGTGGGTTTTTGCTCATATCTCAGTTGTTTATGTACCGATATTTCTGATTTTCAATACCGATCTACTCCCGAATATTTCTGATATTTTAATACCTTACCCGGGTCCAACCTATATCGGGGGGCTTCAAAAAGTTGATTTCAACATACAGACGGACAGACTGACAGAGCTTAATCGACTCCCCTATTCAGAAGCTTTCAAAAAATATATACTTTATGGGGTCGGAAATGAAAATTGTAGAAATTTCACACGGAATGACAAACCTATATATACCCTTTTTCACTGTGTGAAGGGTGTAAAAAAATAAAAAGGTCGAAGTAGAAAAAAATATGAATCAAAATTTAGTTACCATATCTTGTTTTATGTAGAGAAGCACTGGCATTTTTAAATTTATTAACCTAACCTTAAAAGTTCAAGGTAATTGAAGCATAAACTTATCTTTTCGATCACTTTTAGGTAAAAAGTGTCTGTCCTTTAACATCTTTATTTTATAAAACGGCATTTTATATTAATGCCATTGAATGTGTGTCAAATTAAAATGCAATTAAACCATAGAACAAACTAGTTTATACCTATATATGTATCTCTGTCATGGGTATAAGAAAGAATTATATTTAATGTATTCGACCGGTTAACCGGTTTTTTCTAAATTTTCAAAAAAGCAACCGGTTTTTTTTTAAATCAAATTTTCAAACTATTTGAAAACCGGTTTCTTAAAAATGTCGAATAATCGATCACCCTACTATTTATCCAAAAAAACGTTAAAAAATACATAATAATTACTACTAAGCTGGAACTCCCGGTCTGTAACATACTTGCCAAAACCTTAAATTACAACAAGATGTTTTATATGATTCTTTTTATCATATTATTATTATAATATTAAGCATTTGCTTGGTCTATACTCAAGAGGACAAGCCTCCATATTGCTCACATTTAAAATGTGATAAACTTTTTAACACGTATAACAATTTTTTGCATAACTAATTATAAAACAAAAGACTGCATTTATTAGGCAATAACAGCTCTAAGGTTTATTACGAAAATTCAAAAAAAAAAAAATTTAAAAAAAACCTATAATTTTGTGGTGAATGTTTGGTTTTTTACCTGCTAAACAATAACAGTTTTTATAAAATGTACTAGTTCAACACAAGGCTAATTTAAAGTGTTTAATTATTTATCGTTATTAATGATAGAAACTGTTATTATTGATTTGCTTAAACTAACCAACCAACTTTGTTATATAGTTAAGTTTTAAGAAAAAACTTAGTTAATACTCTTTACCAAAGCACACAAAACAAAAAATACAAATAATAGAAATAAAAATTGTAAAACAACACGCCCTGATTGGAATAAGCAATTAATATAAAAAGTAAAGCACATTTTTACACGATATACATATTGCTAGTAATAGTAATAATAAAAAGAAAAAAAATTTCAATGCATTTGAAATGTTGAAGTCGATTAATCAGGGAGCTATACAAAAGGAATTAAAGATTTGTGCAAAGCAAGTCAATTTAAACTACTGAATATGTTTCATTTAATGTCACTTTAGAATTAAATTAACATTGTGGCTCTTTTCAGACTTTAGCTTCCAGTGTGAACGCTTTGACTTGCTAACAGTTTCCGCAAAGCATAAAATAAAAGAGATAAAAAATGTCAAGTGACAAGTACGTAAACTATAGAGTGGGCCATTTAAAATTTGACCTACAAATAACTTTAACTTTGAAAGGTAGTATAACATTAATTTTTATTTTCAGGTTTAAACAATATCCCTATTTTAAAACAAAATGGTTCTCGGTACACCACCAACCAGGAAAGTGTGAAATTTTAGTTCAGACATTTGCTTCTATTTATTCCATTTCCTTCCATTTAGGCGACCCAATCACGACCTTTTTAGTAAATAATACTCTGGAATCGTATAGATCGTTAACAGTTAGTCCTCTAGATGTACATATATCTGTGGTTTTCATGGGCAACCACACATGTCTTTAAATCAAATTGTTCAGAAGAGCTACAAAACCGTGTTAATGCTGAACGATTTTTGAATATATATATAAGTTACGTTGTTATGCCATTAAATAAATCGGAATAGGTCCATCTTATTTCAAAAAGTTTTAAAACCAAGTAAAGGGCGCTTAAAACCAAACAATATGGCATTATTAACTCAAAATCGTATAAAATGAACATACGCGGTTGCCCATGAAAACCACAGATATTTAATAAATTGTTCACAGATTTCTGACATTGGAAAATAGAAAATCGCCTGGTATCGACGGTATTAATAAAAGAGATAGCCTGAAAGTGCTTCCTAAGAAAGGCATTAAATTTTTAACAATTATAATTAATTCCTGCCTAAAACTCTGCTATTTCCCCCCAAAAATGTAAGGAGGCTAAAGTTATTCCAATCAGAAAACCTGGAAAACAGTCCGAATGCCCATTTTCATACCGTCCTATCAGCTTATTATCGAGTTTAAGTAATATTTTGGAAAAAGTCATTACAAATAAATTGACTGATTTTACTAAAGCCAATAATATTATTTCACCTTAACAATTTGGGTTCCGCAGAGAGCATAACACAGTTCATCTGTTAGTAAGAATTAGAAACTTAGTAAAAACAAACTTTAACTTAATCAACTGGCATGATTCATTTGGATGTTAAAGCGGCCTTTGATTTAGTCTGGCACGAAGTACTCGTTTTCAAGATGATACGTTTAAATTTTCCAATAGTTTTAATAAGAATTATTTACAGCTTTCTCACTTCTCGTTCCATTAAAGTTCACATCAGCTCACAACATTCTAAAAGCCATTATATATCGGCAGGTTGCCGCCAAGGGTCATGTTTGTCCCCTGTCCTTTATAATGTACATATACATCTGATTTTCCTCAATTAGATTACTGCACTCTGTCAATATTCGCTGACGATACAGAAATCCTAAGCTCTGAGATTATGGCTACATATACATACATAGAGCATTATCTGACCTTTTATCTTATATTAATAAATGGAAAATAATGTTAAACTATGATAAAACACAGTCGATTTATTTTACAAGGAAACGAAAAGAATGTTATACGCCACCGACCGATATTGTAATAAATAATAATTCTATACAGTGGGAACAAAAAGTAAAATATCTTGGTATTATACTCGATCCGAAAATGAAATTTTAAGATCATATACCCTATATAATAAATATAATTAATATATTAAAACGTATCCTATATCCTTTTATAAATCAAAAATCTAGCCTTAACATTAACAATACAAAACTCATCTTAAAGTCAATTTTCCATGCTGTAATATTCTATGCAGTACTCGTCTGGTCTACTAGCGCTTCTTGCCATATTAAAAAACTGAAAATAGCTCAAAATAAGTTATTAAAACTTATATATAACGTACCTTGGTTTTTTTCTACGGCGCGCCTTCATGAAATTGCGGACTTGGAATTGGTCCCTGAAAGGATCAATAGACTTAAACAAAATTTTAATATCAGATGTCCGAATTCTGATTTTGTTCATATTAATCAGTTAGCTTCAGCTTAGATTTTATCTAGTCTATAGTTATGTGGTACAAGTAGTTTTAAATAAAATTAAATAAGTTTTTGCCTAATTTTCTCCTTCAAAAAAAAATTATTATATTGTATGTAAATAAGGATCTTTAAATATAGATATATGATTAAGCTGAAAAAGAAAATGCTTAAAAACTTAAATATGTAATTTTATGAATATTAAAATGTAAATATTATGGATAAATTATTAATTAAATTATTTGCGAAATGGGACGCTATACGCTCGAACATAATTGGTTGAGTCTTAAACGTAAACTGTAAGAAATCGACGTGGAAAATTTTCAAGAAGAGATCGGCCTTCAGTTCAGTTTGTTCGTTAATTTGTAAATCAAGTTCATGAAAATGGATAGTTATTGGACAAAGCAGCACGTGTACGTTTTCGACCAGTGCGTTTAATAGAAAACATTGATGCTGTGGCCACTGTTGCCATTTCAGCTATTTTCTCGTCAAATCTAGCGATTTTTAAACATTTTTTGCGGGGAAAAATATGATTTAGCTATTAGCGGGAAATCAAGCGATTTTTGCGATGTTAGTTTTTAACGTGTTTTAAATACATTTGTTGTATACAGTCTTAAAGAGTAGCTACCAATTCATTTGTAAGGCGAATGCTATTTTCAATACACTTTTTAATACAGATTATGGCATCTGAAAGGCAAAAACCACGTACATTAAAATTCAAAAACCAATTTTATCTTGCAAAACTTATAGCTCGAAAAATTTTAGTTCTGAGTTTGTGAATAATACAAAAAAAAAACTATTTAAAAATTGCTTGAAAGAAATTAGAAATATTGCAAAAAAAAAACTTATAAAATCAAAAACTTGTGCATGGTTAAGCCATTAAAAGTTTAAGTCCTGGGTAATGCAAGATTAAAAAGACAATACAAAATGATATTGATGCAGGTGCTCCTTGTCTGCAAAATTGTACAAACACAAGTCATCTGCATCGGTAAAAGGTTTATATTGGAAAAAAATTAAATTAAAAGAAGGCTTCATTTATATCTCAACATACGTCAATAATTTAATTGATCACCTGAGTGATTTATGTAAAAAAGATTGGCTGAAGTGGCCGATGCGACAGCTTCAATTACGATATATTTAAATCAACACTAAAGATACTAGATTATAATTTTACATGTGGAAGCAAGAATATAGAGTATTGGCTCAAGACTTTTAGTGAATTACTATACTTTTTTTTTCCTTCTGTCATTAAATAAGAAAAACTTAGCGATAAAACGCTAAATTTTCGCGCAATAAAAAAAATGGACAAACATTTGGCTATTTTTTTTTTAATTTATGCCAGAATTTGCAAAAAAAATAAATAATTAGCGATTTATCGCTAAAATTTTGATAATTTTTTATTTTTAGCTATTTTCTAGCTATTTTTCTACTTATTTTAGCGATATTCTATGGGAAAAAGTTGGCAACAGTGGCTGTGGCTGATAATTTGCAACAACAACATCAACTGGTTATCGTTCTCAGAAACTGAACATTTCTCGCACTTCTTTGTGAAGAATTTTGAATTTTGCCGAGTTGTGGTAGTTATATTAATAATATTGTATTCCATTCTTAAATTACAAGGTTCAACCTTTCGCATAAAAACAGGAATTTTAAAAAATAATTACTTCTTCTTTTATAGCCGTTTCGAGTTTAAAATTTTAAATGGCCCAGCCTGTACTTACATGATTTAATTAGGTTTTTTTTTTATAAAATACTTTAGTATGTAAAAGGAGATGAAATTTGTTTGTCTTTAAAGGACTCAAAAAAGACTTGTTACATACATAAGCCCGTATACAATAAAAAAATCATTTATTTCTTCAACCTTAACTTTGTTCCAAACGCAATAAAAGACCTAAACATAACACAAAAACGAATAAAAAGAAATAACGACTAAAGTTTATATGAAAATAAAAACAACTTTTTCTTGACGTCATGAGTTTTTTACATGTGTTTTGCATTAACTTCAATAACTTTACTTCTTGTACGATAAGTACACTTGTCTGTTCAATCTACTTATGTAGCTGGCATTTAAAGACATTCCGATATGTATTTGCGTCAAAATTTGTTTGATAATTCTCAATTTACTATCAAATGAACAATATATTTATGTATGCATTATATGAATAACTAAAGATAAGTGTGGTGGTCATTAAAAGGCATTTGTATGTTAAAGTGCAATAGAGGTCGAAATACCTTAGCCACGACTCTGAAAGTTTTGTATTAGGAAGGATACTCATATGCATTAAATTTAAGATCAAAAATCTCTAGAAACAAAACAAATATTTTATTTACAAGATGTGTTTTTATGTCGTATTATTATAGGGGCACAATTTTCTACAATTTAAAAATCATTAAAAAATATTTGCTCAATTCACAAGCCTTTGTAGGAATTGTACATCGTCGGATTAAACAACAGTTAATCATATTATGTTGGTAATTAAGAAATTATTTTCGTAGTTATTTTGAAAATAAAATTAATTTTTAAGGCAACTAAAGACAGGTTAAATCTATTACTATCTGCAAAAAAACTCTCTTTCTATAGAAAAAATAAAGAAATAAGGATTGCCTTTTACCATTTATTGACAACACTGTTTTATGTGACAACTTCTTTAAGAGAATTAATTATGGCCGAAGTAACGTATACAAATTATTTAAATTTATTTAGAAAAACATGGTTCAGTCAGAAACTCATGTAGCCGATATAATCTGAATCGACAGATAATCTGCACAAAGACCAATAGGGCCATTATGATTCTCCTATAAAATACAAAGAGAGATAAAAGTCAGTTGTAAGACGGGTACATAAAAAGGAATAAATCTACAGAGAAAAATAGGGGTATAAATACAAATAGGACATTCCTAGATTCTCTCTGCTGTGAACAATTTTAGACCCCTAGTAAAGGTCAATATTTCTCTTGGATCGTGCGTAGACAGACAGTCAATTACATATTTACCTAAGAACCGACGACTCCTCACAGTAGGTGCCGGGCAGTGACAAAGTAAATCTTTTACGGCAGAAGTTGATAGAGTTCGGTTGCCATTTCGGTTTAAACGATGTAAAGCCGCAGTGACCGGTTAAAATACCTGTTAGCAGCTTAAGATCTTCTTTCTCCAAGGATAGGATCAAGTTTTAGTTTGCTATATCTCTAACATGTTTGTCAATCAAAGAGTCAAAGAGTTTGCACAGTGTAGGGCACAATGAGACGACAGCAGAAGCAGTTTCCATCGCAGAGCCTACACGTGCCTCCGCTTAATTTCCAGAGTGACCCGGGTAAAACACACTTTTTTTAATCTAATTCCCGTGTGTTTTATCAAAATACTTTATCACAAAAAAATCTTCTAAGGCTATTCTTATTCTTAAATTTTGTTGGCGAAGTTTTTAGGCTCGAAAATTGTCAGGGTATCCCACGATGGTTCAGTATCCGTAAGTCGGCATATACCTTCATAAAAGAAGTTTTGCAGAGGTTAATTTAGACTCCAGGTAACTACCTCGGTACCGCTACCCGACGCCACGCAATTAACCAATGCGAGAGTGAGACGCAAAACTCTCGAAGTCAGATGAAAAGGAACGGATTGTCTTTATTTGACAACGTCCAGAGCTGAATTACGACTGTTTTTCTAAATTATGAAATTAAAAAAAAATGTCAACCAAGGTAGATATGTCAACAGTATTTCACCAATACATGTCTATCAGAATCAGTTACAATTACAATTACAATTTAGAAGTCAGTGTAAGTCGCTAAAATTTATTTTTTTTATTTGGGTAAATATTTTTGAAAGAAAACCTAAATCTAAAAGCAAGTGTAATTTTGTTAATGTATCACTAGTTTAGAGGATTTATTTTATTAATACTAACAGTTTCTAACAAAGTTCAAATTAAGTTTACAAAATGTCTAGTATATATAACAGATATGAATAATTAAAAATTTAAACTCGAAGCTGAATTATAACCGAATGTATTGCCAAGATTATTGAAAAAAGGATCTCCTGAAAACGTCATATAAGGAATTATTTTCAAAATATAAAATTATGTGTCAAATAAGGCCAACTAACTTCATTTCATATTTTATTTAAAGATTTATCGTTCATATTATTTTCAATAATTGAACAAATTGCTTTTTTTTTTAATTTACTTTTAATTGTTAATATTTATACCTTTTACATTGCAGTTGGATAAATGTTACACTTTTCTATTGTTTAATCTGCTTTAAATTTTCGTAATGATATGTCAGGCGTTAAAGGCTTTATTTAAAAAAAATTATTTTTACAAAATCGTTCATGTTTATTAATTTTAATTTTTTTAATCAGATGATTACTAATCCATGATGATTTTAGGTTCATTGTACTCTACCGGCAACAAAAACCAAAAGTTTACTTTTAACAATTAACTAAACTAATAAACTTTACAATGTGAACAAAATTTTGATAATTGTGCAAAAAAATAATTAACAATTATTACATAATATTTCTATACAACAAACAAATGTAAAATTATATTGTTTAAATTTCAAGAAATGCCAATAAAAAAATTTATTAAATTTGTATTTGTAGAACAGTTTTGATAAATTCTCTATCTTCTTCTATATATATACTCTGTGTGTGTGTGTGTGTGTGTGTGTTAGATATAGACTCCGAAACTGTAAAACCGATCGGACTCAAACTTTGGCAAGTTGTTGTACACATACCAGGGAGTGTTTATGGGTGAAAAAAAGTGGGCGGAGCCACGCCCATAAAAATTAGTTATCAGTTTTAGCTACTTGCACTTGACCGATTTTTCTGAAACTTTGCACACATATCGAGCTGTCATGACTAAATAATTTCGTGATAAAAAAAGTGGGCGGGGCCACGCCCCTAAAAAAGTTTTAATTTTGAGGTACTTGCACTGGACCGATTTTTCTGAAACTTTGCACACATATTGAGCTGTCATGGCTTTATAATTTCGTGATTGAAAAAGTGGGCGGGGCTGCGCCCATAAAAGATTAGTTATCAGTTTTAGCTACTTGCACTGGACCGAATTTTCTGAAACTTTGCAAACATACTAAGCTTTCATGACTTTACACTTTCGTCATTCGAAAAGTGGGCAGTGCCACGCCCATTAAAAAGGTATCATTTTGAGGTACTTGCACTGGACCGATTTTTCTGAAACTTTGCACACATATTGAGTTGTCATGACTATACAGTTTCGCAATTAGAAAAGTGGTCAGTGCCACGCCCATAAGAAAAGGTATCATTTTGAGGTACTTACACTGGACCGATTTTTCTGAAACTTTGCACACTTATTGAGCTGTCATGACTATACAGTTTTGCAATTAGAAAAGTGGGCAGTGCCACGCTCATATAGAAAAAGTTATAGTTTTTAGCCTTGCACTTGATATTCGATTAAAATTTAGAATGCTATTAAAATTCATGAAGGGGCGTAGCAACGCGCGCCGGGATTGGCTAGTTAAATATAAAAATTGTTTTATATGCAGAAAGGTGAGTTTATGTTTGTATTTTCAGCATTTACAGGCGCATTAAAATACTAATAATGGAGTGATTATTTAAAGGGTACACTTTATAAGGTAGTTTCAATTAAGAAGCTGATCGTCAGCTAAAAGAGC
Organism: Phyto melanocephala; assembly: GCA_941918925.1. NCBI lineage: Eukaryota > Metazoa > Arthropoda > Insecta > Diptera > Rhinophoridae > Phyto > Phyto melanocephala. Next base: position 128,171,013 of record OW799233.1, on the reverse strand, counting down.
AACACTTTCGCTCGTGGGACACCGAAAATCCACGAGTAATGCACGAGGAGCCATTGCACACTCTCAAGGTGACTGCTTGGTGCGCTGTTCACGTTGAAGGAGTCATCGGGCCATTTTTTTCGCTGGTCAAACGACAACAGTGGACGGTGCGCGCTATAGGGTCATGTTAGCCGAGTTTTTTCTGCCGCAATTGAACGAATTAGGACTGGAGGACATGTGGTTTCAACAGGACGCGAGCCACAACCAATATTCTGAAGCGGCGTTCCCAGGTCACCTCATATCTCGTTTTGGCGATTTACATTGGCTCTCAATATCGCCCGATTTAACCGTTCTAAAGGTGGGTCAAGAAGTCATTCGATGTTGTTTAGCTCTTATTTTTTTTAAATCAAAAACTTCGATTCTGTTTTTTAATTTGTATTTATATTTAAACCTTTAGAATTTTTTTGGTCAAGTTGAGAAGATGATATCGGCCAAATGGGCGCCGTCACACAGGTTATAAACCTTTTTTGTGGGGTTTTTTTAAGTTTCGTGTGACGGCGCCCATTTGGCCGATATCATCTTCTCAACTTGACCAATAAAATTCTAGAGGTTTAAATATACAAATTAAAAAACAGAATCGAAGTTTTTGATTTAAAAAAATAAGAGCTAAACAACATCGAATGACTTCTTGACCCACCTTGTATAAATACACCATGCAAAAACGAAATTATATTTTAATTTAAATTTTAGTTTCAGGCAACACTCAACATATGTTGCATTTTTAATACTTGGATTAAGGTCGGAACTTTGTGGAGACCACTGCATCAATTGAAAATTTTGCCCAGCCAACCATTTCTTAACGATTTTTGAGGCTTGCGTCACCGTTTGTTTAATATGGATTCTTTGAATGATTTCCTGCAGATGTCGCCAGTAATACTGTATACCATCAAACTGATATCAGTTGAATTTAGATTTTTCTGACCATATAACTTGCTTCTAGTTATCTTTTTTGTTTATTGCCAGGAAAGCTTCCTTTAGGGTCATATTTCTCATCCTATGGCTTGCGTTTCCATCAGTTAATAGTTTTCGAAGTTTTGATAAGCCATCCTTTGTCATTTTACATAAATTCGTAAAACATTTTTAAAAATTTACAATCAGCAAAGCAAAACATTATACATATTAAATAATACAATATATAGAACTTCTTGTGAATACATTAATTGCCAATTGTAAGCGTACTTTTAATTAGTTATCTGGTTATAAAAAATGTATTTTCTCTTAATTGAAAATATAAAATTTTTTCTATTTTATTTTTTTATATTTGTTTAAAAATATATGTATGTGGTGCAACTGTAACTCGTGTAATTAATTGACTTATACCTGCTTAAAAGTATCTTAATCTTAATCTGCATTCACATTTGGCAAATATTTGCTCAAATAAGCGTGACCACAATTTTGGAAGTTGATGCAATTTAGATCTAATCTAAGCTCCATGCAAAAGTCCCACCAGAATTGGACTTTGACGTTCATAGCTAAATTGTAAATACATATTTCTATTTTTTGAACGTCAGAAAATGTTTAGACTTACTCAAGGCACAAACTTCATACTTATATAAAAAATATGAACAAAAAAATAATCTCCGAACTGCAATTACCTGATGAATTAATATGCCTTGGTCTCACTTTTTCAAGTTGAGTTTTAAAAAAATATGGTGCTCTTCAATATAAAGACTTTTATATAAATTCTGCTAATTCTACAAATTCATTTTGTATATTAGCTAAATTTCAAGTTGAAATAAGTAATGATTCCAAATGATATTGTTCTTTGAAAAGATATAAGCAAAAAGTTTTTACACTAGAACTTCCTGTAAAGTTGTCCAAAATGGTTAAAAATTTGTCTGAGGGTAGTTTTGAATTCTGGGATTGCAATAATGTGATTGTCTCAATTTTAGCTTTTGTTGACTTAAACAGGTTTTCCTTTTTGGCACAGAATTTGAAAATTTATACAAAGATCTGACCGCCAAAAATGTCTGTGCAGCATCTGTCAAATAAGCCTTTAAGCAGACCGTTCGGTGACTTTGTATTATTTTTAATTTTTAAATTCAGTATTTCGCTATTAATAATCAAAAATAAATAAACAACCAACTTAACTTAATATTGCACTTAGCTTATTACAAGAAAAAGGTCGACGAAACTGCTAAATAATTTGTGGTACTTTATAAATACTCCCATGTACTAAAAAAATTACGTCTCGTTTTACAGTGCACTCGCGGTAGCATGAACTAATTAAAACCTAAGGAGTTCATGCTAGCGAAATTGTTTACGTTAGCGATTGACGAATTTCATAAAAAAAATCTTAAAATTTTTCAATATAAATCTATGTTTTACACTCTCGAATATGAATTTATTTTATCACTATTTGTATTACTAAAATATAAAACTAAATTATTAATTGAAGTTCGTTACAAAGATCATGAGATTTTTTTTTTTTTTGCAAACTATCTAAAATACCTGCCTTTTTCATTAATTCCAAACATTTAGGTCTCATGCCGATTGATTCAGAAAAATACTTCAAATTTCGTTGCCATACAAAAATACTAAACTTTGAAAATATAAATTAATATAAATATTTCAGTATTGTCCACATGCTTAAAAACACATGCAAATTGTTCAAGTTAAAGAACTTTTTGAGTTTGTTCACGTTACAGAGTGGTCAACGTTAACAAAAGATTATTCATGTTAGGCGGTGTTCACGTTAGACGGTTTTCACGTTATTGCGAGTGTACTGTATCTGTTTTTTTTTCTTCTTAATAATGCAATTGATGTTTAAAGTGTCGATTTAAATTTAAACCTGATTAAATACAATTTTTTCAAATGTTTCTTTTTCGCATAATTTTGTATTTTTAATCGTACGACATATATCTGTGCGTTGGTATGTATTTACGTATGTATTAAGGTAAGTAAGTACATACATGTGTGAGTATGTTCGCTTCAGACTTGATAATTGCATAGTTGTTGGTGAGTGACTTGATAGCCTTGGCGCATGCCAAGGACATTAATAATGCAATTCCAATGATACACAAACCAAAAGCAAAGGCAACAGAAAAAAAAAAGAAAAGTGAAAGATATTAAAATAAAAAAAGATTGTAAAGAAAAATAAGAACACGAATACAAAGTAATAAAATAGAATTTATATAAACATACATACGAGGATAAAGACAAAAATTTAAAAAATTTATTTTTAGAAAAATGTTGACAAATTTAAGATTAGAATTTTTTTTTTCGAATGTAAATATTTCTTTTTTTTATTTATTTATTAATTTTATTTGCATTAAAATATTCAATTTTTTTTTTGTCCTCAGCGCCCTAAGGGCATTTCTGATGAAACGTTGGGATGATTTATACACTTATTTTGTTAAAAATTAATTTAACAAAAAAAAGACAAATTTGAAGATTACGCTTGCTAGTGTACACTAGAAGAGTTTCAAGAGTTAAAAAAAAAAATTTGTTAATATAGGATTTGAACAGTGAAATCCTATTGATAGTGTTAAGTTCATTGGGTAGATTATTTTATAAAGTTGTTTAGATTTTTCTGATCTGCATCTTGGAACACGTAAATTAGAGTTATTATGAGTGGAAAAGTGTGTGATTGATTTTGTTGTAAATGAATGTCTCTGTGGCCAATATTATGAACAGATTTAAAAATACAATTAAATAATTGTTTTCTATATAACCCATAGATTGGTAAAATTGTCTAACATTTATCTCTATATCTCTTTATAATGCAATATTTGAATATGTAGCAGATAAGTTGTATCCAATCTTTAACACCTTTTTTTTTGCATACATTGAAGAAACCTTAACGAGCATTCCTCCTCTTACAACAGTAGCTAAATAGTTTAAGTGTGCTTGAATTAACAGGTGATATATCATTAATTTTGCCTTGATAGAGTTAACTCTAAAACAGTTATAACACTTTATGTCATATCTAAGCAAAATGTGAAACCCTTATTAAAAAATTCATTGTAAAAATTTATTCATTCCTTATCCATCCTCGTACATAAAAGCAAGGGGTGAGTAAAACTTCTAATATAACTCTTAGACATCCCTTAAAAGGATATAACTGTTTAGGTTGTAGAACATTACATACAAACATTATTGAACTGCTTATTGAGGCATAGGGAGCAAAGTGCCCTTGTGCAAACATCAAAAGGGGAGGTAGATTTTTTTTATATCAGTAATCAGTAATGAACTCAATTGTATACAAAATAATGTAAAAAAGCAACAATAATAATGAGTAATGTGTACAGTTACATTATGCTGTAACGAACTCTGTAAAGCAAAGAATAATGCTAGCGACACTGAACCCATAAACTACTTAAGTATGTACATATATCAAATTATTTTAATTAAAAAAGTGACTGATTTCTAAAATGGTTGATAAAAAATGTTTGACAACTGCTTTAAACAAAATGTAAATCAAATTTTATATATAAGGTCAAGGCATATTTACTCATCAGGTACTCTTGATTCGTCAGCTGATTATTTTGTTCATCACTTATTTCAAATTTCAGCTGTCAAAATGCATAAATAAAAAACAATTTTCTCTCTTTTCTAATTTATTTCAAATGTCAACTTCATATATAAAAAATATAAACAAAAAAATTCTCTCCGAACTGCAGTTACCTGATGAATAAATATGCCTTGATATAATGTATAAAATTATTTGTATTAAAGTGATAATTGTTTGTAAATTGTGTATTTGTTGAAATTCTATACAATTTTAAATAAATTATATATTAATACAAATCTTTTGTTGAATTCGGTGTTAATATTAAAATTGACGATAAATACTAATTTCCTGTCACTTTGCAGAAAATAACAAATTAACAGTGTAGGGTTAGTAAAAATGTAGCATTACAGGATAGAACAAAACGTTTTCATTGTTGACAACATTTTTAAAATAATAAGAGTTTGGCGGCTACAATTTATAAATTTGTATAAAATATGTTTAGGATTTGTTGTCTAATTTGAATGAATGAAAAAAAAAACGTAAATATTAAAATCACTGGTAATTCAAAATTTATAATCAGAATAGGTAGTGCATGAACAAGAAAAAATATTTAAAATTAAATCTTAAGGATATTTAACTTTTATTTCTTTTATATGTAGGTACCTGTATGAAGTTCTGTATTAAAAATTAGCAAGAAGAAAGAAACTTATTTTTATTTCTACTTAGTTTGACAGCTGAAGGTTATTATAAGAGACAAAGAGAACACAGATATGTACATAGGTGTCAATTCTCTATAGGTAGGTACCTACCTACCTACTTACTACCTGACGTATAAATATGCCTCGATATGGCCCTTATATTTTAAGAAAATTTAAATTAAATGAAATGTATTAAAACCACTTACCTCAATATTACCCATTGTTTGAAAAGAGGTGAAGACAAACATGAAACCGAAGCCCAAAATGAGCACATTTACAAATTTTATATCCATGATGAATATGAATTTGTATTGCAGTCAAAAAAAAATGTCGCAACACAAAATAATATTATTATTTATTCAATATTTAATTCAGTATTTGATTTAATTTTTGTGTATTTATTAAATGAAATAATAAATGCAGTTTTTTTTATAAAACGTAATAAAACTTTTGTTGATTTTGTTTTACTTTTAATTTAATAATAACTATCAGCTTTTGTGAGTAGAAGTGAGTTGAAAAAACACAACAACAAACTTCCGTAATTATTGTATTTCTTCTTTTCGCTTTAAAATTTGAACTAAAATAAAATCTGCTGTTATTCTCATCTAATAAGTAGTACAATTTAAATTAAAAAAACAATTTTTTATGTTTTGTTTGATTATCAACTAAAATTTTTATTTTTTTATTTATTGTTATAAAAAACACTTTTAGTAATAACAAAAGCAGCTCCACCCGTAAATAGGTATGCATATGATGTTCTTTTAATTTTTGCTTTGTGTATTTTTCATTTAAATCTCGTTTGTAAATTGATTTTTCATGCTATACAAAAAATGAAAAATTTTGCTTCATTTTATTAAAATGCAACTTAAATTGTATTTTTCTGTTAAGTAAATAAGTTTTTCTTAAATTTTATTTCGATGCGCAGCACAATAATAAAAATTTTAAATTAGTTTAGTAATAGGTACAAGCTAAAAGCAAATAAGACAGAATACACCGTCGACCGAACAACCGTTGGAACAACAAGCAAACGAACTACACTTAACACGTTAGGGTATTGAAAGCAAAATGAATGAAAATATAGCAAAAGCATCTAAATTATATATAATATACATATGTATGTATATACAAAATTTTTATATACATATATACAACACACACATAAATATTTATTGTAAATGCCAACAGAACAACAACAACACATGATAAAAACAAATCTGAGGGGGCTCATTGTTATTTTTTCTATATCCTTTTTCTGTTTTGTTTTGGTTTGTTTTAACGCAGATAGTTTTAAAGCATAAAATGTTAAAAATTAAAAGCAAAACAAAAACCACAAGCGCTAAGTTAAGACATAAAAGAACCAAGCCGATGAAAAACATTTGTCGACTGCGGTGTGTCTGTATTCATAACGGTGGTGTTTACAAGAAAGTAATGGCGGCGTCAAGGCATATTTATTCATCAGGTACTCTTGATTCGCCAGCTGATTATTTTTTTCAACACTTATTTTAAGATTCAGCTGTCAAAATGCATAAATAAAAAATAATTTTCTCTCTTTTCTAATTTATTTCAAATGCCTAACTTCATAAATAAAAAATGTAAACAAAAAATTCTCTCCGAACTGCAATTACCTGATGAATAAATATGCCTTGGGCGGCGTCTTAAATTTAATGGCAAACATACATATGTGAATTCAAAAGTATTTATTTTAACTTTTACATTTTGTGGGGCATTCACAAACAAGAAAACATATAACATCTTGTGTAAAAAAACAGTTAGGAGAGCTTTTTTTGTTTATATTTTTTATATATGAAGTTTGATATATGAAACAAAAGAGAGAAGAGAGAGAATCGCTTTTTATGCATGGAGTTTGGCAGCTTAAAAAAAAGTGAAAAAATAATAATATACAGCTGACGAATCAAGACCATTGACCATTTTGGAGTCCTTACTGTAAAAATTACTTATATGGGCATGGTACTGCCAACTTTTCTATTATCACGAAAATTGGTTAAAATTATGATTCAAGACTCAGTTACTTTTATACACACATATAAAGGCCATGGAATGTATCTCTCCATGGCTTGTTGACAATTAATTCTCTATATCTATATCAAATTTGTCAAAGCACATGCATGACAGGTAATTCAAATTATAACATTAGTAATCGAAAGTTGAAGTTAAAAGTGCTCGCGTTATATTATTTTTCTGTTATTGAGTTATTATTACATATAGGACTACTTATGTTTGACGGCACAGCGTAAAAAGAAGTAACAAAAGCAAATTATTTTTTATAGTTTAGAAAAATTTTGTGGTAATAAAATTTGATTAATAAATTTCATACCTTTTAACGGTAAAAATTATTTTATACATACGCAGTTACAAATGAATTGCAAAAGTGAAAAGTTATATGTAAAATACTTCCCGTCTGAAGGTAGCTTACATTTTTAAAATTTTAGTGTTGTTAAACGATATTATTATTTTAAAAGTGAGTTAAAAACCGCTATAAAATAGTATTACCACATTGCTGCAACAAAAAACACAAAAAATAAGTTGATCATTATAAGGTAAACCAAAAAATATCATTTTTACTCAGAGAAATTAGCAAATGACTGAAAAATATGCATATTAGTACTTTAAATGGCGAAAATACACCTTTGATCGTCCTACAGAAAAGCTAATGCAAAATGTTGTCTTTCGTAATCAAGAGTTTCCATACTACTGGACTTTCATTGAAAAAAAATATACTCTTTTATTTCTTGTAAGAGAGAAAGAACTGTCAAAACTAGCCTTAAATAGCAAAATAATGTAAATGAAAAGTTTTTTTTTTGTAATAGAAATGTTTATTCAACTATTTTTATTTAAAAATAAATATGCATATCTTCTTGAAGTGATATAAACTGAAATGAAACAAAAATTATTATGTATTAACATACATATTCTTAACATTTAAATATATCTCATAATTGTTTCCGTTTCCTATTTCAAAACCAAAAATATTTACTACTTGCGACGTTTACCAACACTGTATCGACAATCGCCCATAAGTATACAACAAACACACACGGTTCGATAATAACAAAAAAACACACAGGTTGCAGAACAAAAATCATTCTGTTGCCGATAGATACATAAACAAATAACAAAATACATAAAATTTTTTTATTTTACAAAATAAAAAAATAAACAAAAAAAAAAACGATTTAAACATAAAATACAAAGAATTGTAAGCCAAAAAAGATATTAAAAAAGAGTACCTATAAATAAAAAACAGTTACCTACATACATAAATTAACTATTTAATACACAGGTATATAAATACAAAATTCGGTTTTTACATTGTTAATTAAATTAAGTTTTTAATGTTGTTTTTCTACAATGCGTACATGGCTGTGTTTGCGTGTGTGTCTTGCCCTCTACTTTCAAATTAGCAAAAGTACAGGGTCATTTTAATTTACAATACCTGCAAATTTATAAATATGGATGACAGCTCCTCTCGTCATTTGTTAAGAAGCCTTATTAACGCTGCAGAAAAAGCAGCAAACATTGCTAGAATATGTCGCTCCAATGGGCAGCTGCTAGGACTGCTGGTGCAAGAGAAATCCGGTGAGGAGGCAAATGCCAGATTTGAACATGACTTTAAAACGTTGGCTGATGTTCTTATTCAGGAAACAATAAAGCATGATGTGGGTGCAGAGGTAAATTTGTAAAATTCAGACATTTATATAATTAATATGTAGTATATTATATCAAAGGTATTAGGACAGTGTTACCAATTCTGTGAATTTTATTAAACATTTCTTATGACAAAAAACAAAACTTTAATTTTTAAACGAAAACTTAGTACGAAAAGAAAATAGTAGACAGCTGTTAGCAAATACAAAATGTATCGAAGAACCCTACTGAGGTGTAATGACTTTGCGCTATAAACTTTTAAATATTTATAATAAAAAACCTTCGAAAATTTATAACTAAAAATTAAAACTTATATAACTTTCCATCGATAATTTTTATATAAAAAATTATGAAAATTTACTACAAAATATATATTGTTCAGATTTTTTTCATAAAAATAAAATTTATCAAAAAATTGATAGTATCTTTACAGTATTTTACATAATTTTTTTATATATGTATGTATGTATACTATGTACATATGTTTTTCTTCTCTGGTGCTGTTGTCCATTGTTTAGTTCCCGGAAATGAAAGACAACATCAAGGGCGAAGAATCTCCAACATTTAAAAATTCTCAAGATGAAAATGTTGCCATTGTGGTGGGAGATAGCCAAACAGAAACAGCTGAATGTCTCCTACAAATTCTTCAAACTCAAAATCAAGAAGCGTCTCAAATTTTAGCCGAAGAAGTTCATCGCAGTGTACAGTTTGATAAGGAATTACATGAAGAATTACCTGAGCTACCAGACAGTGTGGATTACACTCAATTGGGTATATGGATTGATCCCATAGGTGAGAATTCGAAAACAAAAAGTTTAAGTTATTTAATTTTTAACTTATTTCAGATGCTACTGCTGAGTACATATCAGGCGATACAATATTTACCAATTTTCCTGGTATAACCTCTACTGGTTTAGACTGTGTTACTGTCCTTATTGGTGTCTATGATTTGAGCAGTGGTCTGCCTGTAATAGGTGTGATTTCACAACCTTTTGGAAATAAAATCGAAGAAAATATGTATAACTCGGCCCTATATTGGGGCGTAGCATTGCCCGATTTTCAGGCTCACAGCAAAAAATTAGACATTGAAATAAATCGCTCACGTTTATTGGGCATCTTTTCTAGTTCCGAACGAGCTGATCTTCTACAGCAAATGTTAGAAATGGGTTATGAATTTGCCTTTTCAGCCGGTGCTGGGCACAAAGCTTTAAAAGTTATAACCGGCGAAGTAGATGCATACGTTCTTAGCAAAGCTTCTACCTATAAGTGGGACACTTGTGCACCCCAAGCTATATTACGTTCCTTAAATGGCAATATTATTGACTTTAAAAACAGTATAAAGGAAGGAAAGCCCATACCCTTAACATATACGATACCGAAAACAGATGAGCAACCAGAAGAGGTCGCAGATGCTGAATCGGCAAACAATATAATTTGTAAATGTAATAGCAATGGTTTAATAGCTGTTAGAGATTTAAAATTATTGGATAATTTATTAGAAAAATTGTCCGAATCTTAAAATCATTTCCAATTTACATACATACGTTTATCCAAATGGTCAGTCTATTTTAAGGCGTATTTTCTACGTTGTGATAAATTTAACTCGCAGTACATTAACTGTCTTATTCATAAAAATTATTAATGGCTAATTTACGGCTTATAAAACTGATTTTCTAAGGAATTTTAATTTATAATTCTCTTATACAGCTGTTTTTTAATTTTTATAATTAAGACCGTTAATGTGTTCAGTGTTAGTTTTAAATTCCTTTCGCAATACTACCAACAACAATACATCGCAAGAAGAACTCTTCGATCGAAAGTTCGATACACATTAAAAATTTCGACAGCTTTGCTTTGCTTACTTATAACATAAATATAACATTCGACGTTCAACGAAATACGGGATTATTTATTTCTAAATACATTGGTACATACTTTTAAACACAATTGTGTTCCTGATATCTATATACACGGATTGTATCTATTTTAATATCAAATAAAACTTTATTAAATAAGTGTGCGAACGGGTTGCTAGCATTGTGAAGATTGCTTGAAATTTAAATAAGGTATTGTAAAACGAGTCATCGGTATATACAATAACCATTTTTAATATGTATTTTATGTTGTAACTGTTAAATTATTGTATTTCTATTGGTATTTTTATTAAAACTGTTTACTAAATGAAGCTGTAAGTAATAAAAGATCTCTGGGTGCTGAGAATAAAGTTAATTGTTTATCCAGTTTATACTGTAGCTACGTTTGGCATATTGTTTGATTTTATTTTTTTATGAAAAATGTATACTTGACTTCTATGACAAGAATATTGCCGTTAACGAAAAATGACGATCGACCTTTTTAGCTGAGCAGAGCTGGCTTTAATATTCTAACATTTAACCAGAGTTCTTGTTAAAACCCACTTACAAATGCACAGGAAACTCTGACGTTCAAATAAAATTACGATTGCATTAGGTAACGATTACATGGCTCCTGTTTTACGACTCAAACATAGAAAGTTGTGGAATTTTCCAAACATTTCTAACGATTTTTCCCCCTAAAATTTTTAAACACAAAATCATCGCAGTTCATTGTGGTAAATGTGTAACCGATTGTTTAAAAAACATTTTGTGAGAATGTGTTAGATTTTAGATAAAAATATAAGATACGTAAGATGGCGTTGTTGTCAAAATTAATATATCTTTTCTACATTTCGTACATTGCATGTGTTACAACAATTGTTTAGCGGGGACCTTTTGCTTCACTCTTTTCACAAAGCGTTCTTATGTCTATGGACCAAACTTGTCATAGCAAATCTCTTTTAATATTCCTTTATTATAATAGCCACATTTTCATCCAACACTAGTACATCAACTGCACCAGTGGCTCAATTCCCCTTCTACCTTGATTCCTTTGTGATACCGGCAAAATGTTTAAAGAAAAATAAGAAAAGAAGTTAAAAGGAAAGATAGAAAGAAGAGAAGTCGTTATTTCGTTTGTCAACCGTTTCTTGTGAAATTGTGGGGCAATGGCATAGGAAGTGATATATAGTATCCTCTGCAACAAGACAACTTCTACAGAAGACTTATAAGATAGTCTCATTCCCATAGCCAAAACAACAGTGACTAGATGTTTTTCAGCCGCTTTATGTAAAATTTCAGAAGACGCTTTATGCGCTGAGAATTCATTCCAGAACATGTAATCCTCGCTGTATTACACATAAGTAGAATCATTCGACCATCTTTTCTTAGCAAACATATAAGCATCCATTATCCGAAATTGATGGACGAGTTGTGATGTCAAGTTGACATCGATCGGGGACCTGATGTCCTGATGACCTGATAGCGGTCATCACTTTTGATACTCTTGCCACCAAGATAGTTTGCTTTCCAAAATGACTCTGAAATTTTAAGATCAAGTCAGAGTAACTCCATTAAATATCGGGAATTAAAAGGGTGGGATCTTGCATTTTTCTGTACTTCAAGTTCCGTTTTAGAGGAATTTATATTCATGCCAGTTTTTGAGTTCATTCGCTGAGTGTTCCCAGAACGAGTCCAGTCCACTGCATTTAAGCTCATATTTATCATCTTTCTGAGTAACAAGGTAATGTCTAGAACCTTTTGTCCACAGACCCACTGTTGACTACCACCCGATTTTTATAAATTATAAAATCTTTTAAAAACTCACCCCTGACATTAGTATCAGAGCTACACCACATTAGTTGAAGTGCTTTTACATCGGCTCAAATATAACGGGAACCATTTTTTTTTTGCCGAATTAGCCGTTCTTCAGCAGTAATATTTGGCAGATAACAAAACCGTAATATATATTGCCTTGCCTCTATCGTACTGTCGCCAATGACTCCTTGTTTAAAACCACAACCAACTTTTAGGTTGTTCTTTTAGAAGCGTCAAAACTGACCACCTTCCAATCATGGGTCCGAAGGTCACATCATCTGTTGAAATGGCAGGGGCTGTGGCAATGTTGTGAGTATTTGCCATTACGGGCAGCGGTAAACCGGTGAAGGGAATCTTAGTAAAGTGGGAAAAGTAAATTGTTAGTCCGAGAGGTTTGCAGAAGACACAGAAAACAAGGGCCAAATTACGGTATTCAATCACGATCGAAATTTTACTCGAACAATCGAGTTCGCTGTGCTTTAGGTATATAGAACTTATTTTTAAATTCTAAAAAGAATTTTCAAATTTCGATCACGAAAGCACGAAAGCCTCCTGGTCTCACCGTACCATTCGATCATTTATCACGAAATAAACGAGTCATAACGGTACCTTAAGATTTAAGATCCAGACCAAGTAACCGTTTGTGTAACTTTCTCTCACAGTTATAAAGAGAGGTCTCATCAGGGAGTCAAAGCTCCATTGTAGATCAATGTCTCCCCTATCCGCCACCTGGGGACGCGTCCGATGGGAGACCAACAAAATCCACACTGATAAGTATTTCTTTCAAATTAATCGGATATAAAATTTTGGTTTCGATTTACTCACAAAAAGCTTTTGTTTAAAGAACAATTTTTATTTGTTTTTACTATTAAAGAACAATTATTTTTGTCGTGTGTATGTATTAAAGACAGTTTATTGTGTTGGCATATTAAAAAGAAATATGTATGTATTTATATTAATTAATAATAAAAATGACTCGAATTACAATAACAAAAAACCCTTAAAGTTAATTTAATATAAATTTAAAAAAATTTTTGAAAAGTTATAGCTGCTACAAATAAACTAGAGAAAAACACTGTTAGAATAACAACAAACAAATATTAAATTTGACAAAATGTATGTTAATTCGCCTGTTCTGTGTTTCAAGTGAAATCACAGTATATTCGAAATAGTTTTTATTACGAATGACTTGATTTCACTCGGAACACAGCACTGGAGGGGGACAGTATAGTTTTAATAAAAATAATTTAAATTTATAAATACTGTACAACATTTAAAGAACACATACATAAGTACACATAAAGGAGAATTAAACATTACAAAAACCATATAGTACAGGTGAATAAATTACTACAATTAAAAGGAAAATTATACGAAATTTAAAGCATGTAAAAATAAAGGGTGTTTTTTTTACAGGTTTGTTTTTCGAATAGAGATAAAACTGGCATTTTGTGGTCAAATCTGGCAACTCTAATGTCATTTATGTTCAGTTTGGTTTGCCATTTCATCATGAACAGGTTGACAAAAGAACAGCGCTTGCAAATCGTGCAAATTTATTTCGAAAATTGAGATTGATCTCGATGCTGATTTTCATCGCAAAATTTTGTTCAGTGATGAGGCTCATTTTTGGTTGAATGGCTACGTCAACAAGCAAAATTGCCGCATTTGGAGTGAAGAGAATCCACATGCGACCCTTGAGACGCCATTACATCCACAAAAACTGACTGTTTGGTGTGCTCTATGGGCTGGTGGAGTCATTGGGCCATACTTCTTCCGAAATAATGCTGGAGAGGCAGTTACCGTTAATGGAGACCGGTATAGAGCCATGATAACCGACTATTTTGTTCCCGAATTGGATGGCATGAATGTGGATGAGTTGTGGTTCCAACAAGACGGCGCTACATGCCACACAGCGCACGCCACAATCGATTTATTGAAGGAAACATTCGATGAGCGCATAATTTCGCGGAATGGACCTGTCAATTGGCCACCAAGATCGTGTGATTTGACACCATTGGATTATTTTCTTTGGGGATATGTGAAGTCGCTTGTCTACGCCAACAAACCAGAAACGTTAGGGGAATTGGAAGCCAACATTCGTGGCGTTATTGCCGACATACGGCCCCATATGCTCGAAAAAGTGGTTAAAAATTGGACCTGTAGAATTGGCTTTATTCGAACCAGCCGCGGCGGCCACATGCCTGAAATCATATTTAATGGCATAAAATTATCCTTCCAATAAAGCCAAATTGATCGTCATTAAAACGATTTTCTTGTGTTTTATTTCATTTCGAAGTTCTATACCACTGAAAAAAACACCCGGTATTAATAGAAATAAAATTTAGATAAAAATAAATAGACAGTGAATACTATATAGTTTTAAACACAAAAGCAATAGATATTAAAAAGATTTTCGAGAACTTATTTTAAATTTGTAATTTTTATTTGTTTATTTTTTTTTTTTTTTTTTTTTTGTAGGCAGTTATTTATTTATTATAAAAACTTTAGTTATTTCTTTCATTGGTATTTTTTTTTTATTTAAAAAATAAAAATATTTATAAATATTTTTGTTCTATATTGTTGTTATTTTTTTTTAATCATGGCTTTTTGTTTGTGCTTTTAATACATTACAAAAAATATATATAAAATAAATTTGAAAAAAAATAATCGTTACAATTATGTATATATTTTGTTTCTATACAAGAAATAATTTATAAATTTAAATAATGTTAGTTTAAAACAACTAATTTATTATTAATTATTGACTTTAGTTTAAAAACAATTTGTTTTTCACTCGACTTAAGTGAATTCTTTGTTGTTTCGTTTAATGTTTTAATATTGTTACTATTTTAAGGCACTATTTTTGTATACTTTAATTTGTTTTTGTTTTATAAAATCGTTTTTGTTTTTCTACTTGTTTGTTGCTTAAAATTTTGTTAACTTTACATTTTCTTATTCATAGTCATTTCATGAGCGGTACGCAAACGTTTTCTTAATTCTGTGGGAAAACGTTCATAACATTTCTTACAAACTGGCTTCTCATCATATTCATAGAATTTCGATTTCTGCGTCATTTTTGTATCGCATACTGAGCAGGCAAAATGGTGAACACACCAGGCTTTATTAAGGGCCGTAAAAACTTTATAAAAAATTAAAAGAAATAGCATTATTAAAACGTTGAAATACTTAGAATTTAGTGCATTGCTTTTAACTTACCATCACCGGCTATAACTTGATTGCATACAAAACATAAATTGCCAAACAATTGATGATAATGAGTTTCACAATATGCCAAGCCACGTTTCTCATAATGACGATGACCTAAGAAGGGTTTCTCACATTTGGCACACACGAAATGCTTAAAAAAAATTTAAATTTAAAATGAATTGGTTTTTGTTTAAAATCTTTATTCGGTTGTTATCACAAGGTTTTTTATACTAACCTCTACATGCCAGTGTTTGCCCAGAGCGGTTACAACACGCTCCTCAATGGGTCTACGGCAGGCGCCACATATTGGTATACCCATTTTGTCATGGCAACGCAGACAATATAACTCATTCTGAAATGACATAAATTAAATGAACAAAAAATAAGTAAAAATGTAATAGTCGGCCAAACCGAACTATAATTTACCATAGATCATATTATATCTCTGTGGCTTGGAGCTAAAAGGGCCAATGTCAAAACATTTACTTTTGAGAAAATTGGAATTGAAATTTACCTTTTATAGGTGCTTTCATAGTGACATTGGCCAGCATTTTATTTATGAAGCTGTTCTGGGTTCAGTATGACTTTAGCTGTTTAACCATAATGAAATAGAGCAAGAAAAGAAATCTAATGCAATGATTAACTCAGAAGAGCATTGACATTGGCCCTTTTAGCTCCAAGCCACAGATCCATATCTATGTATGAATATAACTTTTTATATGTACATACATATGTATGTATATAATAGTGATGCAAGGAATATAAATTTGAAGGTATTCACAAAACATGTAGGCAGCATGTTGGGTCAAAAAAATTAAAAAATTATGGATCTTTAAAATGGTATCAAAGACGATTTACTTAAGTCTCAATTTTCATATTTTTTAGTTTATTTTACAAATATCACACAAAAATATCCCAAATCGACTTTTTAATGGGTTCTATATCCTGTACGGTATGCTATGCGTGATTAAATAAAAAAATGGCGGGTCGAATGTCGACTATATTTTTTAGTTAAGGAAAATTTAAAGAAATAATTAAATACAGCGACAATTCAAGGAATTTTTATTTATTGCAAATTTTATATACTTTTTTTATATAAATCTAAATTTTCTCTCATAAAATAACATAAAAAAAATTTCTTTACCCAGCATTTACACATGAAAGTAAATGCCTGAAATTCCCAATAAATTAACACTTCTTTACTAACACACTCACATTTTCTTTACTTTCTACGCAGATTTCAACGATATTTTCAAGAAAGTAATTTTTTTACGTTTTCAAGGAGGTAAAGTGACAAATAGGAAAACACTGTTGCCTACTAATAAGACTAATACAAGTTTACAGGATTGTGGTAAAATAATAATTGTAAATAGAATATATGAAATTTATAATATTTGTTTTTTGGATAATCTTAAAAATACAATTTGATATTTTTTAAAAACAATAATTTTATTAAAAATTAACAACTAAAAAATTATTTTTAACTATTGTCTCTTAAATTTGTGTATCAAATATTCTTGGTAACTCTAAAGGTAGTAAACAAAATTGAGGCAAATTTAGCTCATCAATGTAAAATGTATAGCAATTTTTGGAACTCTACGCTTTAAAGAGATTTTTAAACTAAAGTTTCACTTTCCTGTGTAAACGAACATGAAATTTTTTAATGAAAGTGGTATATTTCATTTAAAATTTTTATTTATAATACGTATACAGAAATTCCAACAAAGATTTAAATGTGTAAATGTAGGGTTAATAATATAAAAATATATAACATTTTACCCTTAAGAAGTTATTCCCTTAATTTTGCTATAACAGAATGTTTTCTAAAAATACTCTTCATATTTCTCTTCATACTCACCATATCATTCGCTGCCAAGCCGGGACGACTTTTAACCTCTCGGGCTGTTGAATCTAATTCTTGACCACATGCAGTACAATTGAAATGATAACCATGATACACTTCGCCGCGAAAACGTAACGGTTCCTCATCAATAAGGCCGCTTTGAAAAGGACACAACTAAATGTTTAAAGCAAATAATTTAAGCAATTTCTATTTAACTTACTGGCATTTTTGACAAACATAACGTCCTGTTATTTCAGCCTTAACCTTGGCATTGCATTCATGACATAAGGCACGATTTTGATTACGTATAAAACCGCTGTCAGCCAATTCTTTGGCACACAACTGGCAACGGAAACAATGAGGATGCCAACTGGCTGACATCGCTTTAATCACACGTCCAATAACAAATTCACCACATTTGTTGCAGCACGGTGCAAATAGGACATGAAAATCGCGTTCACAATATTTACGACCCTCGAATTCATAAAATATGCCATCTTGGAAAGCACGGAAACATTGGGCACAACTTTGAATACATAATTATACAATTTTTAAATAATGTTAAATTTACGCAGAAGAAAATTTTATGAAATAAATTTAAAAAAAAACACAACTTACACAAAACATTGCGTATGCCACAATTCACCATTTGAATTGACTATTTTTTCATTTGGTTGAAAACCATCGGCACATCGGGTACAATGTAAATTGTCCAACGACATGTTAGCTGCCTGTAATCTGCAATTATAGAAAAATAAAAATTTTTCATAATTTTAATCTGAAGATCAATCATACTAAATACAAAAATATTTAATTTAAATATAACTATTTTACTCGGCAGTTTGACTTTGACTTCTTGTAATTGTTCTTTCCATTTTAGTGATTTTAATATCAATTAAACATTAAATTTCTCTAATTTTACTCCCTTTAAAGTGACGTTTTATTTCATACTGTTGCAAAACCTTTAAGATTTAGTTAATGTAAATTGTTGTATTGCATTTTTATCATCTTGTGAATCATAATAAATAAACACCGCAAAATATGACGCTTATTTAGCTTGGGCAAATATAATAAAATTCTTTGATATCAATTGTAAAATTCTTTTATTAATTCGGGTTCATTTTTATCATAATACACCACCGCAAAAAAATCATGCTTCCCTGAACAAAAATAACAACTTCATGAATAAACAAGTAACAGCGCTATATTCGGCCGTGCCGAATCTTATATACCCTTCACAACGTGTAGTCATGCAATAACAATTGTTTGTGTCACCATTCATCTCATATAAAATACGTACATATGTATGTCTATACTGGTTAGAATAAATGTGGCATCGAATCCCAGCTGAGCCAAAAAAAAATTTATTTTATTTTATTTAATATATTATTTATATTTTATTATTTTTTTTTTATTTTTTTTTTTGTAATTTTTTTTATTATTTTTTTTTTTATTTTTAATATTTTTTTTTTTAATTTTTTTTGGTATGTTTTTCACATGTATGTATGTTGTTGTTGTAATTGTGTAAAAAAACGAGGTGGTCGTGGTTTTTTGCTTATATCTCAGAAAGTTATGGGGCGATTGTGCTGAATTTCAAAAGCGATTCATTCCTGGATATTTCCAAGAGATTGATACCATATACAGATCTGAGGAACATATAGTTGCTTGTAAAAGTTGATTTCAACCAACACACGGACAGACGGGCAGACGGTCAGGGCTTAATCGACTTCTATTCATAAGCTTTTAGAAAATATATACTTTATGGGGTCGGAAATAAAAATTGTAGAAATTACAAACGGAATGACAAAGCTATATATACCCTTGTGCACCACAGGTGAAGGGTATAAAAATATAATCAAACACATAATATTTTTAATTTAAGCATATTTGTTTTACTTCTACTGTGAAATTACAAACATTTTAAAAAAGAGTATTTTAAACTTTAGACGACGATATATAGTCGTATTTATAAGAAATTATATTTGATTAAGAATATAGAGTACACTGGTGGACATACTTAATTGTGTATTCCAAGTAAATGTATGTATGTACATACTTAATAAATTTGCTGAGAGGTTTTATTTTTCACAGTAACTGCCTTATCATTTTAGATTTCTAATTTTGTTATATTCTACTAGCCAACCCCTCTAATTGTATATACATACTAAGGGGGTTCGAAGCAAGTAAGAATGATATACTCGGCCTTACCCTTCACTAACATGTACATAGGTATAGTGATCACACCATTTTTCTTTATTATTTCCGACGCTATTTTTGGTTTTGAATTTTTAATTACTATTTTTGACCCATATTTCCCATATTTTTTATTTTGAACGCTATACTGAATTTTAACTTTTTTTATAGTTTAATGTAGTCCTTTCATCTTATACCAATATTGAGGGAGTTGTATCCATTTTTTATTTGACCCACATATAAACTTATTGTACGCCATTCTGTAGTTTCGACCATCATAGATTTTAAATTTATTTATAGTGTTTTATATTCAGCTAGTCAATTTTTTTTCTTTGTTTTAATACCCATATCTTCTTAGCCAGATGCTTAAAAAATCGAATTTCGTTTGATATTTTTAGAAAGAACATCACAGCATGTTTTTTTTTTGTAGTTATATCTTCGTTAATATATAGCTCTAATTGAACTATCGGCCAAGTCATGGAAAGCGAAATCACGTGAAATTGAAATTGATCAAATTTTAAAGTTTATAAAAATATTTCCTTTTATTTACCTCATACTTTGAAGACTACTTTTCTACCTATACCCAAACTTCTTTTGAAATCAGGAAAAGCTGCGTCCATTTTTCCAAATTTCAATTAAAAATATTCGTCGATTTCAATTTCACATGATTTCGATTTCTATGACATGGCCGTATATAAGGTACTTTTTAACAAAATGTGTATTCGTCTGATTGTGACATTTGGTTGTAAGGTCTGGTCCCAAAAGGCTGCTAAAACTCATACAAAAAATTTCAAATTATGCAAAATAAAATTTGAAAATAATACACAATCTACCCTTTAGATATCCCACTTATATTCTACAAAATGTTGCATTAATTCACAATGTAACTGATTCTTTCATTTAATAAAAATACGGAACGTCAAATTTTGAAATAAAAAAATTTGCCGAGCAACCACTGAGGCTTTTAGAGATTGTTTGAAAGTTTCTTTCTACTGTTGTAATACTACTTATAAATTTTCATAACTAATAATATTGTTAAAAGAATAAATTTTAATAAATGAAATATATAAAAAAAAATATGTTATGTAAAAATTTAGATAATTTTTTATTGTTGGCTGAATAAAAACAAAAATTTAACTGTGGCAGCACTGCTTTTCGAGAACAACAAGAGTATTTTAAAACCTAAAAAAATATAAATAAAAATAACAATGACGTCACAAAAACAAAAAATATTCGGATAAAAAAATACAAAACATCTGGATATTAACCAAATGTGTAAAAAAAATAACACACAAATTTTGAATCATCACTTTTTAAATTAACATACTAAAAACGAATTAAAGAAAATGAAAAAAAAAAGAAATATGTACCTAAGTATGTTTGTATGTAACGTCAACTAGGTAAAATGTGTTATTTACAGATTATGTTTGCTTAAGTTGAGTAAACAAAACTTTGTAAATTGTTTTTGTTTTTGTTATACCTAATATCAAAACACATGTAAAATAAAATTTTTGTTCGTTTTAAATTATTGTAGGTACATAAATACATACATGTATGTTCTACAAAAATAATGCACTAGATTCCAAAAAACTACATAAATACATCATAATTTTAATTACAACATATGGTGCCTTAAATTTAATCAAACACAAATCTACATAAGTGCATATACCTATGTATGTGTATGTAGGTGTAATAGAAAGCAGAATATGTAGTTTAATTTTTAAGTTATGAGATAATCGTGGGCGCATGAAACAATAATAAAAACTACAACAACAAATTCATTACTATAGCTCGGTGATGGAAACTTTTTAACAAATCTCACTAAATTTTACATCAAAATCGCTAGAAAAAAAAAGATTTTATACTAAGTTTAAATTTCAGCAATAAACCGCTAACTTCTTACAATTATATCAAAATTCGTTTAAAATCTTAAGCCCATAGCAGGGTACACTTATACAGGTGACGGTGCCAGCCCAGCTGATTATTTTTTTTTGTGTGCTAATGTTTGTCAAACTCTATATATATAAAAAATAGACTTCAGTGCCAAGAATTGTCAAACTCCATATATAAAAAAGAGAGAAAAAAATTGCTCTCCTTTACGCTGTCACCTTATGTGATTACACCCTATGGCCTATAGTAAAAAAAATGTTAAAAGCCACATGCACATGTGGGTCTGACGTCACTTAAATGTATAGCACTTTGATTTTATTTTTTAAAATAGTCGTAGTGGCTGCATGCGGTAAGATATTGATATTACACAAAATGTATTTAAGCACATGTGGCCGAAGCTGATACATTTATAATACTTTATGATGACGTCCAAATTACGTCACAGCCATGTAGCTTTTTACATTTCGTGTACTACAGGCTGTAGACATAACAACTAAAATTAATTCAAAAATTATATAGTCCCCTTATACATTGTCCCCTTATTGAAAATGTTGATATATTTAAAAAATATATATTTTTAAAATAATTTTGCCTATAACTGCCGATTAGTATCCAATTTTTAAAAAAATTCTCTAAAGGAATACAAAATTTATAGTCACAACCGCATCTATAAATATTTCTAGGGCTGAACAAATTTTATTTATGAGTTAAAACACAGAACCAGTCGTGTTAATTTGCTCATATCTCAGAAAGTTATGGGACTATTATGCTGGTTTCCAATAAATGAACTTAAGCCAAAATAAAAATGATTCACATAAAAATTTAATATATAGAAAAACTTCGAATAAAATATAAAAATATAACTAATTAATTTGTTTATTGCGTTAATTCTCACATTTTTTTAATGTCAGTTACGTTATTTTTACGTTAAAATTTAATGACTTGTCTTTCAGATACTATTTTTACTTTCGATTCAATATTTTAACCGACTAGGTGTTGGAGGCTGGAGAATAATTCTATATAAAAAAGTTATTTTTGTTTTTTGGTAATATAATGGTATGCCTATGTCATTAGTGCTTTTTTAATTTTAAAATTGACTACACTACTTAAAAAGACAAACTGCAAAAACTCACGGTATTATGATCATTAAACAAACTGTGTTTTATAGTATTCGTTATGACACGGAATTATATTGAAATTTTTATAAATTTGTGGGCAATTTTTCATTTTTTATGTATTGTACATTTATTTCTTAAATAACTAGAGTGTATGGGCGTCGGATGTAAAGTTGAGCACCATAATTCGATTTTGTTTTCAAATACACTTGTTGTTTGTTGTAAAAATTATGAATGAATGGTCATGATATTTTTGTTGTTGTTTTATACACCTGTATACCAGTTTGAAAAAAGCAATACAAATATATACAGATGAACATACATACTATGCATGTATGTATATTATGTAAATTTTAGAACTAGGTATTAAGGTTATTTTTTAGATTTACTACAACACATTAATTATGTCACTTTGTTTATTTAACTAATTTTATTTTCGTGATATTTTTTGGATAACGCTTACTCAACGGGTGGCATATTTTACAGGATTAAAAATTTCTCTAAACAACAATCAAAATCAAAAAAGTAGATACCGAAAAACACACGTTAACTCTTCAAAATTTCTCACCAAACTGATAAATATTTGCAAAAACAACTCAAATCTATAAAAGTTGTTTTAGAATTATTATTCACATGTACAATTGAGAAAAAAATATTTCGAAGACAACAAAAATCAACAACATTCCTGTTCTTTCATTTTATTTTCTTCACTTTAAATTTTACTCTGTTTTCTTTTTTTATTGTCTTGCGGATCTCCTCCCAAATTTGGCAAAGTCTAGATAACAGATTTCTTCATTTTTATCACACTCATCGAATATTTTACAAATTATACAGTTAATTGAGAATATTTTAACAAAATTACCTTTAACACTAAATTTAACTAAATTAATTAAAAAAAAAACTATAAATGCTCTAGTCCTATTAATTGTTTAATGAATTCTACTCTACATTAAGAAATAATAAAAAAAAACCTAGTGGTTAGTGCACACAGTTGTATGCAGATAGGACTTAAATGTTTAGAGAAAAAGGGTACTAAAACTTAGATAATTAAATCATCATATAACGGAATAAGTTTAATCAATTATATGCTTATTCCGGTTATATTCTTTTCTATTTTTTTTTTTTTTTTGTGTTAATTTTATGTGTTTTAATAGAATTAGTAGAATTAATAATTTAAACATATACAAACTACGCTAAATAAGCAACGTTGTTAATTTTAAATATTATTTTAACAGTGTGCACGGCGCCCTCTGGTGGCATGTAGCAATATAAGCATAAACTATGTTAGGTTCATATGCAGGTAATGTAAAACAAACAGTTTTTACATTCGTTCTTATTTTAGGACCGGAAATGTTTTTTTCGTGTCACATTTACATTTCCATACATAAGTACAAGAAGTGCGTATAGAATAGCGGCAAATGAATTCAAAATTTTTATTCTCAGAAAATTAAATTTTTTAAAGTTATTACATATTTAAATAACGCTTTATATATTTAAACTAATATTCAAATTTTTATATTTATATATATTATTTATAATTTATTTTATATTATCTATATAGTGTGATCCATAAAATTGCTATAAATATTTGTTCAATGCACAACTCGTATTGTATTCTGTATCGTCTATTAAAATACAATTTTGATTCATTTACTTGTAAACACAATTTCTGTTGTATCAGTTGTATTATTGTGTTGTTAAACGTCAATTGATATTATACGTCAGGAATGAGAAAGTTGATCAAATCTCACTTCTGGAGAGATACAAAAAAATTTAAAACAATTTTTAGATAAAAATTTTAGCAAAAATTAAAAAAAAAATCAACGAAACATTAAGGTTAAAAATATTCTATATATCGTCGTTCGTAAATTATTGCGTTCTATAGGTACATGTTTTTTATGTCATAAAGAACACAATAATTTGCGAATGACGATATGTATTTGTTATTTTGAAAGCAAAAACTACTTGAAAAATTATTTTTTTTATTCAGCAAAATATTTTATTTTCTATGCCTGCATGAATTCAATACAACACTTTAAAAACATCTATATATATAAAAGTGAAACTCTGTGTGTGTGTGTGTGTGTGTGTGTTAGCTATAGACTCCGAAACTGTAAAACCGATCGGGCTCAAACTTTGGTAAGTTGTTGTACACATACCAGGGAGTGTTTATGGGTGAAAAAAAGTGGGCGGAGCCACGCCCATAAAAAATTAGTTATCAGTTTTAGCTACTTGCACTTGACCGATTTTTCTGAAACTTTGCACACATATCGAGCTGTCATGACTAAATAATTTCGTGATAAGAAAAGTGGGCGGGGCCACGCCCCTAAAAAAGTTTTAATTTTGAGGTACTTGCACTGGACCGATTTTTCTGAAACTTTGCACACATATTGAGCTGTCATGACTATATAATTTCGTGATTAAAAAAGTGGGCGGGACCACGCCCATAAAAAATTAGTTATCAGATTTGGCTACTTGCACTGGACCGAATTTTCTGAAACTTTGCAAACATACTGAGCTGTCATGACTTTACACTTTCGTCATTAGAAAAGTGGGCAGTGCCACGCCCATTAAAAAAAAGGTATCATTTTGAGGTACTTTCACTGGACCGATTTTTTTGAAACTTTGCACACATATTGAGTTGTCATGACTATACAGTTTCGCATTTAGAAAAGTGGGCAGTGCCACGCCCATAAAAAAAAGGTATCATTTTGAGGTACTTACACTGGACCGATTTTTCTGCAACTTTGCACACTTATTGAGCTGTCATGACTATACAGTTTCGTAATTAGAAAAGTGGGCATTGCCACGCTCATAAAGAAAAAGTTTTTAGCCTTTCACTTGATATTCGATTAAAATTTAGAATGCGATTAAAATTCATGAAGGGGCGTAGCAACGCGCGCCGGGTTTGGCTAGTATGAAATAAAATTGTATTGTTACATATATAAAATTTTTTAATAAAGATTACCAAAAACAAGCATGCAATACTGTAAACGCATACAAAACTGTACCAGTAGTACAGTACAACTAGAGTTGTGAATTGAATTATTGTATTTACAAGATCTTGTAAATTTATATCACATTCATAATATTCTACAATACAGAAAATGTTATAAAATTATTGTAAATTTGGGTACTCAATACTAATAAATAAAATTTGTGATTTTAATTTGGATAAAGCTATGCTCATATTAGTCAAATATTCAATATTAAAAATTTAATTTTAGTTACACCAAATATAGTCGAAACATATTAAAATTCATTAATATTGCAATTGGTTTAAATAAGGGAAATTTGATTTTTAGTAAGCAAAGTTTCATTGGAGAGAAAATTAATAAATTTAAGTGATTACCTCTATTTCGTCAAATATTTGCTTAATGTGATCATATCTTGAGGCCGTATATATTTACTTGCTCACTTTAATTAACAGCTGTAGTCGGTAAAAATTTTTTGGTTGCATACAGGTTATGCCTTTAAAGGTTTGATTTTTATACAGAGTTGTATTTAAACTATTTAATTTATTTTTAACTTTAATAAATTAAAAAATTACAGTTCCCAAATTATCGAATAACTACTTTATAATATTGAGTACCCAAAACGAGGGTAATTACTCGCTAATCAGTAACCAATTATTTAATACTTTGCCAGGAATATTATGCTTTTATTAGAAAATATGAAAATAATAAAAAAAGAAATACATATATACATATAAACATATAAACATAACTTTTTATAAGTTTTCCTTAAGTGATTATTTCGGAGTCGTAATTCAGCTCTGTAATAATAGTTGTCGAATAAGGACAATCAAGTCGTCCTTTTCCTCTAGCTTTGAGAGTGTTGCGTCTTACTTTTGCATTCGTGATTTGCATGGTGGTAGTTAGCTGTACCTAACAAAACTCGTTAAAATATATAAAAACTCTCGAACCCGAGAATTCCGGCCTCCTATACGAAGGTTCTGGTCGATTGGCAGTTACTGGAGGAGGCTGTTAAAGCAATTGCCGTTATTTTGATGGCGTTACAACCCATGGTTCAGCCAAAATAATACCTCTATTCCAAGCGCTAGCTTTAGGGGTATGAAGTAATTTCAAACAAATAAACAAATTAATTAAATTAAATTTTTTAATATAAGAAAAATTTTACAACAACAGATGGGCTATTAATAAAATATTTAATATAATTATAAACTTATATTTATTCGAAATTTGTATTAAAATTTTTATTTACATTTATTTAATTTTAAATCCACACATGTAAATAAAAATATAATAAATTTATATACAAATTTGTGTTTGACATGTACCAATGCACTGTTCGCTGTTTATCGCCTTGATAGTACATACATATAAGAGAAAAATAAAATACAACTCTGCCAGCCAAAGGATTCATATAGAAGAAATCAAAACTGCCCTTTTATAAAAAAAAAATAATAAAAATTACCTTTGCCATTTTCTAAATTCATTAAATTTTAACATAAATAGTGGCTTCAAAATACATAAGAGTATACCGATAAGAGTGCTGTTGATAAATTCGTAGCTGGTTTCGAAAATGCGTTACACTCGTCTAATATCGGAATAATTTTTTAGAATGTTTACAATTTAATTTTAAAATGTTTTAGAAAGTTTAATAATTAACTTAAGCCAGAATAAATGATTTCCAAAAAAATATTTTATTTTATTGTTAAACTAAATAAACCAGGTCGCATTGCCAGCAGAGTTCTCAGATCTGGCGATTTCTCGCTAAACGTGGCGATATTAAGACTTGTTTTTCTTCGATTTGGCGTCATGCCGATTTTTAAAATAGTTAATAATTTTATTAACTATTTGTCATGAGCCATAAATTTGTTTTGAGAATCGTTCATTAACAAGACTACTATTTTATAGTAAACTTTGCATCTTTTTTGTGTTCACTAATTATTTTTACTTTATTTTTAATAAAAATAAATAATATATGTATCATGGCGATTTTTTTCCATTTGTAGCGAATTTAGCGATTCGGATAAAATTTATTTTTTAGGATTTATAGTAAAGACAAAAGCTTTTGCAATTTTGGCGATTTTTATACCCTTCGCCTGTGTTGCACAAGGGTATATATAGCTTTGTCATTCCGTTTGTAATTTCTACAATTTTCATTTCTGACCCCATAAAGTATATATTTTCTGAAAGCTTATGAATAGAGGAGTCGATTAAGCTCTGACCGTCTGTCCGTCTGCCCGTCTGTCCGTGTGTTGGTTAAAATAAACTTTTAGAAGCAACTATATGTTCCTCAGATCTGTATATGGTATCAATCTCTTGGAAATATCCAGGAATGAATCGCTGTTGGAATTCAGCACAATCGCCCCATAACTTTCTTAGATATGAGCAAAAAACCACGACCACCTCGTTTTTTTACCTAATTACAACAACAACATGCATACATAATACATGCAAAAAATATACAAAAAAAAAAATTAAAAAAAAAATATATAAAAAATATGAAAAAAATTTCAAAAAAAAAAATTAAAAAAAAGTTTTAAAACAAATGTAAAAAAATTTTTTTAAAAAAAGCTTTTAAAAAAATTAAAAAAAAAAATAATAAAATATATATAATATATTAAATAAAAAAATAAAATAAAATTTTGTTGGCTCAGCTGGGATTCGATGCCACATTTATTCTAACCAGTATATACATATGTACGTATTTTATATGAGATGAATGGTGATACAAACAATTGTTATTGCATGACTACACGTTGTGAAGGGTATATAAGATTCGGCACGGCCGAATATAGCGCTGTTACTTGTTAATATAGAATTTGACCAAAAAAAAATCAAAATAAATCTGGTAACCCAGTTAAAAAGGTACCTTCTTACCAAATTTAATAAAAATGTATCCTGAGCTAATTGAGGTCGGAAAGACATACAGAAGGAAAAAAAATCTAAAAGGTATTGGTTTGTATTGAATGTTAATATGTAAGTATATTGTTGATTTTATAAACCATCATAAAAATGTCCATAAAATATTTTATGTAGGGTGTATTCCTAAACGCATGTTGCTTTACAGTTAGAAATTACAACTTTTCCCAAAACACAAAATTTTAAAACTTTTACAATATCTATATTCTGATCCTTAGACAGATTTTACTGTTGTAGCTAAAAACTTATAATTTTTCTTAAATTATTAATTTGAAATAATTAGTTTACAAAATTTAAATTTTGTGTTTTACAACTAGAAATAATAAACCAAACAATTTATCGCACAAAGTGGCAACCCTAAAAACATTAAATCAATTATTATTATTATTATAAGAAGTCAAAGAAAAAAGAATGTACAATATTATTATTTATTTTTTTTTTTTTGAATTGGTGTACAACCTTTTATTTTTATTGCTATGGTGTGCAGTGTACAGAAAAATTACGATCATATTGTTATTTAAAGTAGTGAAGACAGTAATGCAGGTGTCTACTATGTATGTATGTACATATTAAATTATTTGGTTAATAACTTAACATATGTACAAATGAACTAATTTATCTTTTTTTTTATTTTTTAATTATAATTTATTTGTTAGTTTCTCGCTTTTAAGCCATATTTTTAAACGTGTTTTTCAGTTTTTTTACTATAATGTATATTAATTTTCTTTAACATAGAATTTGTTAGAAAACAAAAACAAATATATTTTTATAAACAAAACCAAGGCCGTTCGCTGTTCAAAACTTTCTTTCACCGTCCCTTTTTATCTTTACCTTAAATATTGGCCTACAAGCTGAAAAATCAAGATTGTTTACTCAGGGGTAGGTATACCCAGCAAAAACTTTTTTAATTTATGTAAAAGGTGGTTATTATTATAACATTACTAGCTGACTGCCCCGCCTTTGCTCGGAAGCTATTTACTAATGGTTAGTATTTTATATAGAATTAAAAATTGAAACACAATTTCAGTGCTAAGAAACAATAACACAAATTTTGCTTAATTTATTGCTTATAAGTTCGGCCATTATTATATGTACATATATCCACAATTAAAACAATTATTCATTCAAAAACATGGGGATTCTAGGTTTAACCCACACACTTTTAACGATTGTCCTTGAGATTTATTAATCGTCATAGCGAGCTGGAAATTGTACGCGTTTGAACTTAAATATTAGATCACCCAATATCATAGGCATCGTCGGAACAAGCACTTCTTAACCTTTAAACTTTCCTATGATTATCTTTGCTTTAATAGCGTTTGGCATTAACGGTTTTAACAACCAATCTAAGTACCATTGCATAGTTTCTTTTTTCCAACCTACTCCTGAAAATTTCCAATCGAATAAAAAAAAACAGCCAAATCGCTTCAGCCGTTCCAACGTGATTCGATTATATACATGGACCGTTTAATTTATATATACATACATAGACAAAGTAATGAGGGGTCATTGCCAACATCATTATATATGTATTTTTAATCGAAGAATTAGGTGGTGTTGCTGATAATGACCTTTTTTGAAATTATTTTATTCCGCTTGTTATTTGGTCTGTACTAAGTAACTATGTATTTGTTTTAAATATGTATATGCATTTGTAAATGAAGGTCATACATTTTTGCAAAAGTCTTACAAAAATCAGTATTGTTTTTTGAGTTTATTTGTATCTCCAAGATAACCTGTTATCTTACCAAGTTACTAAAACGTTTGCTGGGTATATACTAACATACATACATATATACGTTATTCAAAAATATACCTTGTCGTCGTTTTTGTTGTTGTACGCATTACGTAGTTTATGTTGTTCTTAAACGATTCTTTTGTTGTTATTTTCTTTTTTATTTGTGTGTGAATAAAGTTATCTGATAATAAAATAATAACAAGATTCTAATAATTAAATTAATAAAATATAATGTGTTGTTTACAAAATAGTCTAGCGCTATAGAAAAGAGGTGTGGCTATTTTTGGCATGACAACAAAACAGTCTTACTATGTATGTATATGTATGTAGTTCTTATGGCCAAATTTAAAATAGAGAAAATCTAAATAGATCGTAAGAATCGAACAGCAACATTATCGTAGTGCAATTTACATTGACCAAGCGACCCAGTAACAACAAGCACGTTGTTGTTTGTATTGTTTATGTTGTTACCCAGCAAAAACTAGGTAATGACTTGCTCTTACGAAATAAAATACTTTTCAATGTCTATTATATATCGTTTGTCTAACTAAGAAGTATTTTAGTAATGACTTGATTTTTATTGTGATACGTTGCGAAATTTGCTAGAAGCCATTCAAATATATAACTTTTTATAATTCTCATTTAGTTTAACACGTTTAGGGTACTAATAATTTTGACAACAGTGGCAACGCATTTCACTAACAAAGTGAAAATTTAGACAGATTTTCACTAGTTTCAAATTAACGTATCGCATAATAATCAAACCGAATTTTTGTCCATAAAAGAACCTAACGACTTCTGTAAGTCCATAATATTAATGGGTTATTTAGGATATTAAAATCAAGTACTTATTTATTGTTATAAAAATAAGTACTTATATATGTAAGTTCATATTTATAAGCGATTGTAATAAGTATATACAGTATTATAAGGGGTCCCTATTTGTAAGCGAGGGTGGTAAGTACTTGCCTCCAATAACATCGCCGTGTTAATATAATGGATTTAGATGCCAAATTGTAAGTAGTGAACAACTGTTTTCTAGTACTCTCAACTCATTATCTTGTAATGTGTTATGCTGGGTAACGAAACGATTTTTTTAAACCAACTGCCTAGTATAAAGGGGATAAAGATTGAGCTAGAAAAAATGTTATAATTTTAAAGGGTGCTCCAGCCATAATGCACGTCAATTTTTTGCCCAACTTAATTTGACATATCATTGTTTCACTGTTTGAGAAATTCAACCATGGAGAGGTACATAATTGAAGAGCGCGTTAAGAAAAATGGGCGTTAAAATCAAATGCATTTCATGCACTTCGTGATTTTTTTAGTCAGCAAATTTAACCAAATGCGTCCACAATCTGGAGAAAAGTTCTCAAATTTCAGCAAAACGGTTCTGTAGGAAATGTGAAAATACCTGTGCATGCTCGCCCAGTTCGTTTTGCGTAAAACATTAGTGTTGTTCGCGATATAGTGGCAGAAGAGCCATATCATATCATAAAAAGCCACCATACACCTTTTACTGTACACAAATTTTACATTTCACAATTGAGCGCCTGGTCGGTAAATACTAGAAAGGAAGAACTTAAGGTCAATAACCTTTGTCTTCGAACTTTAAGGTCCAAAAATATACCAACAATTTCAAAAGGTGTACGGCGCATTTGTTTGCTTCCAAGGTGGCAAATAAAAGCATTAAAAATTAAAAACTTAATAACAGAAATTGTTTGATCAATATCACGATTTTTAACTAAATTTAAAAAAAATTTAATTGTGTATTAGAAATTTCCATTTATTTTTCTAGTTCAATTTTAAAAAAAAATCCAAATTTACTTTAGTCATTTCTAATTCTTATTTAGACATTATTAAGTGTTCTGCAATATTTTCCACTTACATTTTAGAAATTTTAACGCGAATTCTAGAATCATCAAAATTCAATTCTCTTTCTATATTAAAAATTTTAAATTTTCTACACTGCTACTAATTATGTACTCATATAGTCCTCACAATAACTCAAAAAAAATATAAATGAGTGTGATACATACATTTGTACACCTACATTCGATATATGGCCTTATATTAAAATAATATTAATGATAAATTTTCATAAAAGTGCTAGACAACATGTACTAAAAGTAGGTGAAATACACCCATTTGTACACCTACATTCGATATAAGGCTTTATGTAAATATAATACATATGTATGTATTTTTATATGCATATGTGCTAGAATATGTGTACAAAAATTAGGTGTGAATTTTAAATTTGTATAAATAACATTACTGTGTCTGTAAGAAAAAACAGCTTATGTCTGTTTTTATAGTTTTTCAGGAAAGCTCTTTTAAATTTTTGAGTTTATGTATGTGTTGAAGAGCATATAGGTTTATTCGTATATTTAGCTAAAGTATAAGTTAAAATAAGTTATCTTTTCAAATGATTTTGTTTTTTGAAAACATATAGGCCATAAGTTTTTGTGTTATAACTTCCTGTAAAGTAGACCAAAATAGTTGAAAATATATCTGAGAGTAGCTTTGAATTCCGGGCTTGCAATGGTGTGATTATTTAAATTTTAACTTATGTAGAGTTTTTCCTTTCTGACACAGATTTAGTTAAACCAAATCAAATACAGATCTTCTGCTTACTTTTTATACCCTACACCATCGTAAGAGTGTATACATATAAGTTTATAATAATGCTTCTAATTATTATTCATTTGCGACACCATAGAGAGTATGGTCCATTTCAAAAATTCAGCCCTGTATGGCAACTTGTTCATGATTGGAAATAGTTTTATGCTATGATGAGAGTCAATTTTTACAACTAGTTTGCTGGCGTAATGCAGTGCAGTGATGCATTTCCGAAAAGGCTCTAGTATGACCGTTGTATGAGTATATTTGTTGAAGTGATAACTTCGTAGCCCAAAGATGTCGAATTGTTCTAATGCAGCTTAATTATATCATATAAATGTAATTGATATAGAACTTTAACACTGAAATAGTAAAAATCAGTCTTTCCGGAAAGAGTAAATAAGATTCGACACAGCGAAATGTGTACATCACATAGACATACAATGTATACATACATACACATGTGAACATAGACTTAATTTGCAGGTCGATTTCCATTTATTAGTTTGGAATATACATACACATTTATTTATTTATATATTTGTATAATTATTTATATTTTATTTATTTGCTTTTTTTGATTTATAATAGATCTATGTATGTACATATGTATTGATTTTATTCGCATTACATTACAATTTGAATAGATCTTTCTAATAACAGTAATAACTACTACTTGCATATGTATGTACATTAGGGGTAAAACCAAAATAGGACCCTATCACCACGCTGTAGCGGATGTTGTGCTGAAACCAAAAAATGTTTCCTCAGGTCATTTCGGAACAAAAACTTTTCGTGTCGAAGCTGATTTCTGAAAACCCTTTAAAATTATTTTTTTTTTTTTTCAAAATTTTTTATTTTTTTTTTTTAATATTTTATTATATAATTATTTTGATTATTGTAATCAAAATCACAATCTAAAAATTATGTTTATTAAGTGAAAGTAACTTATGTTTAAGAGTTCGTGTTGATTTGCATTGGGGGAAAATATCTTGTACGACTTTAATGGCCCATTCCGCACAAATGTTGCTGCGTTGTTTTTGGAATTCTTGA
Organism: Phyto melanocephala; assembly: GCA_941918925.1. Classification (NCBI taxonomy): domain Eukaryota; kingdom Metazoa; phylum Arthropoda; class Insecta; order Diptera; family Rhinophoridae; genus Phyto; species Phyto melanocephala. The sequence goes on along the minus strand of OW799233.1, from coordinate 128,136,931 downwards.
TTCATTTTTCACCCAATATCTTAGAAATCATTTCTGAGCATTACTAAAGCCCGATAATGATTTGTTTAAGGCTTTGAAGTCATTTTTATTGTAACAATTGTCTGAAAACCAAATGTTGTACCAAGGGCCACATATAAATTCGCAAATTTGCATGAGACAGCGTAGGTAAGTCGCAATATTTTATCACGATTAATTGAATTTATACAGAATATTATTCAATATTTAATGGAAAAACTTAAAATTTATTTATCATTTGATGAATTTGTAAAGAAAATATTTTTATTTTTTTAGAACTTACTGATCCCAAACTTTATTGCATTTGACGCGGAACCTTTTTTTACGATAACAAAAATCTAAAGATGCAGTTCTTATTGTTTTTTATGCACTACATGGTATGGATAGGGCCATTTTGATATTTTCAAAAATTGTAAAAAAGTTGTTCCCCTAATGTACATACATATGTATAAGTATGTTCAATAATGTCTATTGTAGTTATCATGACACAAATGAAAATATATACAACAATAAATAAATAAACATAAATATTAAACTATAAATTACAAAAAAAAAATAAACATAATGCACACAAAATTTTCTATAAATATGTTAAATATGTTATATACATATTTATATATGTATGCATATATACACATATATATGTATGTATAGACATATTAGGAAATAACGGAAATGTTACTAGTATTATAAATAAAATGTTTATATGCAATACTCATAATTAGTGTGCAACTATTAGAGATGTGCACGTGAGTATTTGTTTACTCGAAAGACGTTCACGAACAATATTTTTTTTATCACGTAAACATTTGTGAGTTCGTTCTGAAAATATTTAAATAAACGTGGTAAAGTATTTTATCTTCAACACGTACATACATATATAAGTACATAATTTAATTTTATAAAATAGGTTCTGTGTAATACTGCATTAAGCACTTATCGCCTTATATATAATAATTATTTATAAAATAATAAAGGATTTATAAGACTGATTTTCTATTAATATTTAATTTAATTATTTTAACCACCGTTGCGTTGTAGTCAACTTAGGCCTGTAGTTTACGAATGGTAAAAAGCCACATACGCATGTGGCTATAACGTAATTTTGATGTCATCATAAAGCATAAATGTATCCGCTTCGACCACATGTATTTCATTCGCATTTTTGGACTAAAATACATTTCGTGTAATATCAAAGTCTTACCGCATGCAGCCACTACGACTACTTTAAGAAATGTAATCAAAGTGCTGAACATTATAGTGACGTCAGACCCACATGTGCATGTGGCTTTTTACATTTCATGACTTGTATTAGGCTTTAGGCTAGTTTCTATTATATATCTACCTAATCTATTTCAGAGCAAAAATGGAATATTTTTTTTAATAAAACGGTGAACATCTACGGCCTTATTCATAACAAAGAGTTGGCATAAAGTTAGCATAAAGTTTATTCATAACACACATGCTAAAGTTTGGCTAATGATTTGCTTAACTCTCGTTAACGAGCTGTCAAGCGTTTGCCGACTTGTGAAAAATAGCTATTCTGTGTCAAAAAAATGTATTAAGAAAAGAATAAAAAAATTTATGCACGAAAAATATATTTGGGTGATTCAGAAGATGTCCTATCATGTCATATTGTCTTAAAATTTTATAATGGTTTAAAAATTATGTTGTTGATTTTCAAACAAAAAGTGTCTTATAATAATAGAACTTTGTACGCTATGTTTATTGTGCTGTCGTATTTAATAAGCAGAGACCTGTGCTAAACGGCTAAGCCAAGCCGCAACAATTTTTGTAAGCTGTCGCCGTTCATTGTATAATTTTATCGGGCCGACATCCAAATTTGAGCACAGTTGCTAATTTTTGATAACAAATCACTGGTGGCGTCAAATAAGGTCGGCTAAGGACTCTGCTGTGTTTTGTTTATCAAACAAAATTTAATATATTTGTGATTTGTTTACTTGAGTCTGCCATTACAACATCTTAAATATACTTTTCGCACAAACTGGCTATTATTGTGTTTTTTTGCACTTGTTACTGGCATTATGAAAGAAAATATTTATTTTTATAATTGTTTTACATCAGCTGATTTAAATTCAAAATAGCACACTTAATTATGAGGGGTTGTTCACAATAGTCTTAATTTTTCATGCTATTATTTTAGGACATATGATTTTATGAGACTACTGTGAATCCCCTATATGTTTATTGTGCTGTTGAATTTAATAAGCAAAGACCTGTGCTAAACGGCTAAGCCAAGCCGCAACAATTTTTGTAAGCTGTCGCCGTTCATTGTATAATTTTATCGGGGCGACATCCAAATTTAAGCGCAGTTGCTAATTTTTGATAACAAATCACTGGTGGCGTCAAATAAGATCGGCTAAGGACTCTGCTGTTTTAGTTTATCAAACAAAATTTAATTTATTTGTAATTTATTTAGTTGAGTTTGCCATTAGAACATCTAAAATGTACTTTTCGCACAAACTGGCTATTATTTTTACTTGTTTTTGGCATTATTAAAGAAAAAATTTATTTTTATAATTGTTTTACATCAGCTGATTTAAATTCAAAATAGCACACTTAATTATGAGGGGTTGTTCACAATAGTCTTAAATTTTCATGCTATTATTATAGGACATATGATTTTATGAAACTACTGTGAATCCCCCAAGTTTATTTTTTTGTAATTTTAAAAATTGTTAGTATGGATGGAAAAACAAAAAAATTTCGAAATAAGGAATGATATGCAAAAAATGGTTGCATTTTTAAGGAGTATCATGCAAATTCAGAGTTGATTTAATAAAAGTTGGCAGACGGATAAAAGTTTGTTATGAATAAACTTTGTGCCAACGAGCTGCCAAGCTTAATCGGCATTCTAGTTAGCAGCTCGTTGTACGTAGTGTATAAACTGTGACTAACTTTTTGTTATGAATAAGGCTGCTAGTCAATGAATAGTAATTTTTTAAATTCATTCATATTGACCAAAATATAAATTGAATAGTTATTTGTTAAAACCAATATTTCGCTACCAATTTATAATTTGTATATTCACCCTGAAGAAGCTATCCATTGTTTGGTAGCGATATATTGGTGTTAAAAAGGAATATTTTTATTAAAAAACAAAAATTGATCTCAGGCTCAACGAGAAGAGAACAATATTACATTATATAAAGATCAAGAAAATTAGTCAATACTTTATTAATTCAAGAAAAATATGAATGAATTCATTATAAATTATAAATTCTTGAGAGCATTAATTTCATAAAGATATAAAATTTAAATGAAGTCATCTGTGCTGCCGTTTATCACATAAAATATGTTAATCGTACCATTAAATGCTTTTAAATATTGAAAATTGTCTTTAGTAGTTTCGGACGTAGTGCTTTAAGCAATGAATGTATAATTTTTTTTCTAAAATAAATTCAGTTAAGTTTCTAACTTATCAATTATTCATTCATATTTTAATATGAATATGAATGCACAGAAATTTAATTTTATACCCTTCATCTGTGGTAGCAAGGGTGTATATAGCTTTGTCATTCCATTTGTAATTTTTACAATATTCATTTCCGACTTAATAAATTACATACTTTCTGAAAGGTTATGGCTGGAAGGATCGATTGAGCAATTTCCGTATTTCTGTGTTGTGGTTGAAATCAACTTTTAGAAGTAATTACATATACCAGAGATGTTTATGTAATATCAACCTTTTGCAAATATCCGGGATAGAAGTCCATCACAATCACTTCACAACTTTCTGATCTTTGAGAAAAAAAATACGACTGCCTCTTAAATACATCAAGTTTCTCGAGCTCCAAAATAATTTTAGGGCACGATAAAGACACCTTCATCTATATATAAAGAAAGATTAAAGAAACACTAACACAAAAACTTTAACTTTATATTCAGAAGGGAGGATGTATTAAAAAAATACTTATAATAAAGTTTTTTTCTATTTTAACTGCCTTAAATGTGATTTATTATAAACTCTGCTGTTTAAACATTTTCACGTTTTTTGTATGCGATCTATTGTACTCGATGAAATGTCGCTTTTTTGTATTCTACTTTGTTAAAAAAAAACAGCGACAGTAATTTTTTGTTATTTAAGCTAACACTAAAATAAAATTATTGATAGTAGTATGACAAAGATCACATAACTTTTAGAACATTTTACGCAGCTCTTAGTATTCACATACTAATAAATATAAGAAGTGACACTACAGTTCTTCTTTGGGGAATTCCCACAGATTTTTTGCTAAATACATTTGAAAATTTATAGCTATGTGTGGGATTTTCAGGGATTTTTTAAATTTATTTTTAAAAATATTTCTTATAAAAAATTAACTTACCTTGATTTATCGAGATGACAGGGAAATTATTTAAAAAAAAAATAATAAATAAAATAAAAAAATTCAGAAAATATTTAAAACATAAGAAATATTCATAAAAAAATTAGAAGTATATTTTTTTTAATCAGTGTTCAAATTCATTGTAAATTTTTTATTTTATGTTCATTCATTAATCTTTATTTTCTTATCTAAAAATATACTGCCCCATTTTCATATATGTACATACACTTTGGTGCACAACTATAATTATACACCGTCAATTGCTTTCATGTCGTTTGTTTTCTTTTCAACATGACATGTTATCGGGTCTTGAGCACTCTGAAAATGTAATATACAATATTTTTGTTTAAATGTCACCTGATATTTTGAGTGAGGTGTATTCACTATTTATCATTTAATGACGTCTTATTTGTGTTAGTTTGTATAACTTTTAAAATTTCAAGATTTCAACCAACAGAAATACGTACATCATTTAATCAACTTTCCTATCTGCAGGGTGAGCTTGGGTCTTTTTTAAATTATTTATTTAACAATAAATAAAAAATAAGGTCCAATAATACCATCAACGTGTAAATCAAACAAAACGGTGCATTTAGCCAAAAAAGGAGCCACATGACTGAACAGAATTTTGCAATAAAACGTTGGTCAAACCGATGACTGATTTTCAAACTTTATTTGCTAGAGTATACAGATCTTTAATGTTAAAAAGTGAGCGTAGTATGAGAGTTCATTTGACAGTTTCTTGTAAAATACTGTTTAAAGTAAATACAGTTCCTCTTTCCACTTCTTTAACTACATAAAAAATCACATTTCTCGGTGTTTGCAATGGGGTGACAAAAGTTTAACAAAATTGTTTCTTTAATTATTACGATTTTACGGCATGGTCATCTTACTTGGAGGGGATGTGAATCCAACAAAGCTGTCCCGAACATTTACTCGATGCTATAGTACATACATAATAACATCGAAAGGCCTTTCAAACTTATAAAAAATTTCAATTAATGAAAGGCCCGTTATATTCTACATTTAACAGTAACATTTCCAAACAAATTTCATATTTAATAAAATCAGAAGTTATATAATTTATAAAAAAGAGTTATCACATTTTAAAAACTTTTGTTAAATAATTTTTAATTTAGAATAATAAAAACAAAATAAAAATTAAGTGAAACTATTGTAATGCTACACAATGTATATGTATGCTTTCTACGTAATGTGCCACAATTTATTATTGGGATAAATACTTAAAAGACCTTTAAATTCAAGGTCTTTTAAGTACGATTTATTACATTTGTCTAGGTTCAATGATCATTGCTTCAACATACAGACCACTTACTAAAAAAGTCATAGTTAATAATACTGTAACCTTTAAAACTTAATATGTACTTGTTTGATTTAAATTTTTATTTATGTAGTAGAAAAATTCTTTTTAAGACTTTGTAGCAAATAAATAAATTAATAATTTTGGAAGAGTTTTTATTATATATTTATTTACTAATCCTTTAATTTCTATAAAAATAACCTTATTTACTTTGTATTATATTGCATTTTTTATTATTAATACTTTTAATATATAATTAAAAAAATATTGAAATTTATATATTAAATCAATTGTCTTTATCTATCTTCTATATATGTAAAAGTGAAACTCTGTGTGTGTGTGTGGGCAGTGCCACGCCCATAAAAAAAGGTATCATTTTGAGGTACTTGCACTGGACCGATTTTTCTGAAACCTTGCACACATATTGAGCTGTCATGACTATATAATTTCGTGATTAGAAAAGTGGGCAGAGCTAGGCCCATTAAAAAAGTTATAATTTAAAAGTACTTTCACTGGACCGACTTTTCTGAAACTTTGCACACTTATTGAACTGTCATGACTATACAGTTTCGAAATTAGAAAAGTGGGCAGTGCCACACTCATAAAGAAAAAGTTATAGTTTTTAGCCTTGCACTTGATATTCGATAAAAATTTACAATGCGATTAAAATTCATGAAGGGGCGTAGCAACGCGCGCCGGGCTTTTCTAGTCTATATATATAAAAGTGAAACTCTGTGTGTGTGTGTGTGTGTGTGTTAGCCATAGACTCCGAAACTGTAAAACTGATCGGACTCAAACTTTGGCAAGTTGCTGTACACATACCAGAAAGTGTTTATGGGTGGAAAAAAGTGGGCGTGGCCACGCCCATAAAAATTAGTTATCACTTTTAGCTACTTGCACTTGACCGATTTTTCTGAAACTTTGCACACATATTGTGCTGTCATGACTAAATAATTTTCTGATAAGAAAAGTGGGCGGGGCCACGCCCCTAAAAAATTTTAATTTTGAGGTACTTTCACTGGACCGATTTTTCTGAAACTTTGCACACATACTAAGCTGTCATAACCATATAATTTCGTAATTAGAAAAGTGGGCAGGGCCACGCCCATAAAAAAAGGTTATAATTTTGAGGTACTTGCACCAGACCGATTTTTCTGAAACTTTGCACACATATCGAGCTGTCATGACTTTATAATTTCGTGATTATAAAAGTGGGCAGGGCCACGCCCATAAAAAAAGTTATAATTTTGAGGTACTTGCACTTGATATTCAATTAAAATTCTGAATGCATTTTTATGCACTAAGGGTCGTAGCAACGCGCGCCGGGCTAGGCTAGTATCATTATATAAAGTACTAGCAAATTATTCTCTGCTTCGCTATCTCAGTTTTTACTTAATATTGAATACTCAAGTTATTTTTTTAATTAATAAATAATTTTTCGTTAAATTTTTAAATTTTGTTTTCCTGTTTAATTGGCTGTATTTAAAAAATGTTAAGTTCGGTAAAGATATATCGGCAACATATCTTCCATCTCAGCCAAAATAAAAACTTCTGAGTTTCAAGATTTTAGATTCTTAAATTAGCAAAAGTAACATTTTGTCCTTCTCTATAATATTTATATAATATTTGAAGCCAACTTAGATTATTAATACCTAATTTAAAGAAATTATATTAACAAACGTATAAAATACAAAAAGTTCAATAAAAATCGGGAAACGTACCTTTTTGGTTGCACTTTTTTTTAATCTAAGCTGTAATCAATAGTCCCTAATTTAAGAAATCTAGATTTATTAATGTAGAAAATACAATAAGTACCGAAAATGAAAAAAAAGTATCAGTGGTTGACCACACACTTTTAGGCTCACCAATTTTCTCAATAATCTCTTATTTCAAAATTCTATCTTTATAATTTTAGAAAATACACAAAGAGAAAGTACCTTATTGGGTTTCCCATGTCAATGTAAAAATTCCAAGTTTTAAATGTTTAAATATCTATTTAACAATGAAATATTTTTAAAGTCATAATTTCAAGTAAATAAATCTACCTCTTTTTTGCATAAAAATAAATATATTCTAAACAGTACCAAACTGTTTTCCCAAATTTTCCCCTTTCGACCCTGTTATGAATGTGTTTAAATTTTTACTAAATTACATAACGTTTTATGTCTGGTGAAATCACTATTAAATTTTTTTTTCAAATTGGCCCTGTAATCAGGTGTTATGCATTTTACCCCTTTCAGTACTTTTTTTCTGTCCCTAAAAAAATTTCACCTAAATAAGTGTTCATATTCTATTAGACCATGATAATTATAAATAATGTCCCGTTGAATAAAAAAAAAATTTTTTTCTTAAATACCAAAAAAGGGAAAATTTTTACGCCTTATACATGCGAATTTGAAACAAGTGCGAAAATTTTATTTATATTTTTTTTTTGCGGATTAACTAATTCAGTTTAAATTTTTTTCCTAGCTTTATATGTATAGAATTTATATGGGGTACAAAAAAGTACCAATTAATAGTTTTTACCGGTTCTTTGTTCTTAGGGGTTGAAAATTCGAATAAATGCCATACACTTGACAGTTTAGTTTTTGAGTAGATTACAATACCTTTTCAAATTAATCTGTATCATTTTTAGTTAAGCAGGTACTAGGTTACCGATTTTTCCTTTCTTTTTTTCCCCCTTAAAGTTCGAGTTTCCAAAAATCCCATTTTAGAGGAGCTATTATACACATTGTCCCAAATATCAACTCTTAAAAACGTAATAAAACTGATAAAATTAGATGTGCGATCTTGAAGTTTTGCAAACATTGCTTTTTGATCAAAATAACGGAAGTTATGGTAAAAGTATTTACTCCGTTACTGGACTTAACTGGAAAAATAAACGAACGGACCTATTGTGATCACTGATTACACTAAATTCTTACAATAAATTGTATAATTTTAATATTCAAAACAGACGATTTTGTGTTTTCTTATTTTTAATTAAATCTTATCTAAACAAGTCAAACAAAAAAAAATATTCTTGTCATTCTACAATTTCTTTGATAATAATTGATATCAGAACACATACAAACATACATATGTACATAAGTGTGTACATACATCAATGCATATTTGTTAATTGTTTGTTGTTTTGCTAAAAAAAAATTTCGTATAATTTTTAGTTTATTTATTTTTATCAATTTTCCTAAAAAATCAAAGCAAACTTAAACTCGTGTCTTAAATTAAACAAATTATCAGTATGCAAAAATAAAATAAAAAACAAAATTAATAATCAAAAAACTCGTGTGCACAGTGTCAAGGTGAAGGTCGAATATTTGCTAATTTCATAGCGTAACGGTATAAAGAAAAAAATGCCAAAAAGTTTCAGGTACACACAAAATAAATCTTTTAGATTTTTTTCTATACGCAATAATAAATTATTTTTAAAAAAAATTTTAAACTTACATACTTTTTAATAAAATACACACTTGTGTGCAGAAGAACAATTCGTCAGTAGATTATTTATTAAAAAAAATTTTTTAAACGAAAATAAAAAAAATATTACATAGGCGTTGCACAGTCCATTTTTCTAATAATCGTACATTAATATTAATTTTTTTTTTCGAATTCTACGAGACAAATTCTATAAATTAAGGCTAAAAATTTTATATGGATTAATATACATACATACATATAATTAACCAACAAAATTTTTAACACTATTGTAAAGTCACATGATAAATTGTGAATTATTTATTTTTATACCCTTCACAAAAAGTGTAAGGATTTATAAAGGTTTTTTCTAAACTCTCCGAAATTGCCAAGATCAATGTGTGGTATCAAAATATCAGAAATATTTGGAGCAAATTGTTATTGAAAAAACACAATTGCCTTTATTTTTTCTCTTAATTTTTCAGCCCTAGGATAATTCTTAGGAACGATTGTGACTATTTATAGATATGATATGATATGATATCTCTAGAAATATTCGTGAAACTTTGTAAGATATAAGCATTCCCAAGATACACTTTTTTAAAAAAACTTTTGTTACGATATGAAATTTTAATCAAATTGTTATCAAATCAAAATATGGTGGTTACGGCTTTGTCCCCTTTAACCTCCACAATATTTGTATAAAATTAAAGGTCTTGACTATTAGAACATATTAAATTTTTTTAAATGTGTAAAATCTAAGTAAGATGGCGTCTAAAACAATATGGCGGAAAATTTTGCTTAACCCCATCAATAGGGGTATCGAAATAAGTGTTCCAAATCAAAGATAACTTCGAAAATAATAGAGGAAATGGCGTACAACATAAAATCTCAAATATAGGCTACAATAAGCTACGATGTGGTCATTATATGTACTTAGATAATGAGAAAGGATATTATCAGATTCAACACGGCCGAATTAGCGCTCTTACTTGTTTTATTTATTTTTTAACACACATTAATTTTCAAACTAAATAATAGTACGAAACATAGGAATTGACCACATTGGTTTTCGTCCCTAACATTTTTTTGTCGAATTCCTTTTTTTTAAATGAATTACTAAACCATATGAAAAAATGCTTAATTACCCTTGATAGTGTTTTCTAAAATATTTAACGTGTATAATTGTTTTCAATTTAAAAACAAATACTGCTGAATGGGTGTATTTGATAATGTAATTTTAAAAATTATTGTTAATTTTATTTTTATTACTGTTTTATAGTTGCTATATTTAAATGTGATAACCCTTACAGGTCTTAATATAAATTTCAAGTGTATGTATTTCGACAATGTAATTTAGATCGCTGTTTCTGTTTATTAATTCCAATGGAATTTTTTTATAAGTTTATAAGCAATAATTTACTTAGAATTGTAACATATTTCCTATAAAGAATTGATAAATAGTTTGACACCCTCTTTAAGATAGAAGCCCCACACAATTATGTGCATGAATCGAACAATTTGTGTGTCCTTGCAAGAAAACCTACATACATATTTATGTACAATAAAAATTTTCCAGATTTTCATCTATTTTTGTACCTTTTGCCACGATTGGTGAGAGAATTTATGCTAAAAGCACATCTACATACATATGCCGCTCGGATTATAATATTCTTTGTCTTTCGCACCAAACCTTATTAAATATATAAATATATTTGAAGCTAAAAAGAAAAAAAAAACTATTTTTAGTAGTTATCACATGATCTTAGATGTAACAAACCATCCATCATGTTCGTTACAGCAGAGTTGCCAGATTTAACACAAATCCATCGTTTGACTAAGGAGAAATTATATCTTGTCAAAGAAAAATCATCAAAACCATAGTTTCAATACTTTTAAATGTATTTTATAATAGATTTTCGGTTGCCAAATTTTAAAATATATATATATATGTCCTTTATTTAATTAAATATTAATAGAAATAGAAATACATATCGATTTTTAATTAATACTTAAATAAAAGTTCAAGGTTAACATAGGGCGTCAAAATTTTAAAATTAAAAATTCTTTAAATTCTATACATATTTACTTATATTGATTGCTTAATAGAAAAAGAGCGTATTTCGATTTTTTTTAATCTTTACAGGATAAAAAATATAATATTAGAAAAAAATGGTTCGAGCATTTTTATGTTGCTATAAATACGTTAATTTAAGCAATGGCTTAAGAAATTTTTCATGGTTGATGTGATTGTTGGGGGCCTAACAAAAACGTTTAAACGCGATTTCGAAAATAATCGAGATAGCTCGTTTTACATTAACCCAACAATCTATATATATAAAAGTGAAACTCTGTGTGTGTGTGTGTGTGTGTGTGTGTTAGCTATAGACTCTGAAACTGTAAAACCGATCGGGCTCAAACTTTGGTAAGTTGTTGTACACATACCAGGGAGTGTTTATGGGTGAAAAAAAGTGGGCGGGGCCACGCCCATAAAAAATTAGTTATCAGTTTTAGCTACTTGCACTTGACCGATTTTTCTGAAACTTTGCACACATATCGAGCTGTCATGACTAAATAATTTCGTGATAAGAAAAGTGGGCGGGGCCACGCCCCTAAAAAAGTTTTAATTTTGAGGTACTTGCGCTAGACCGATTTTTCTGAAACTTTGCACACATATTAAGCTGTTGTGACTTTATAATTTCGTGATTAAAAAAGTGGGCGGGGTCACGCCCATAAAAAAAGGTTATAATTTTGAGGTACTTGCACCAGACCGATTTTTCTGAAACTTTGCACACATGTCGAGCTGACATGACTAAATAATTTCGTGGTTAGAAAAGTGGGCTGTGCCACGCCCATAAAAAATAGGTATCATTTTGAGGTACTTGCACTGGACCGATTATTCTGAAACTTTGCACACATATTGAGCTGTTATGACTTTACAATTTCGTGATTAAAAAAGTGGGCAGGGCCACGCCCATAAAAACAATTATAATTTTGAGGTACTTGCACTGGTCCGATTCTTCTTAAACTTTGCACACATATTGAGCTGTTACGACTTTACAATTTCGTGATTAGAAAAGTGGGCAATGCCACGCCCATAAAAAAATTATAATTTTTAGGTTTTTGCACTTGATATTCAATTAAAATTCAGAATGCATTTCGATTCATTAAGGGGTGTAGCAACGCGCGCCGGGTTTGGCTAGTATGTAAATAAACCTTAAATTAAAAATGTTTCCCTAAAAAATTGTTAAACAAAAACAATTTTAATATTACTTCTTTTCAATATCATTTTTTCATAATTAATTAGAAAACATTAAATAAAATTTTCAATAAATCCTCTACAGATAGAATTTATTTAATTAAAAATAATTATTTTTTACTAACAGATCATATTTCAGTTTTAAAATAACACAAAATATGTTCAAATCATTCTGGCAACCCAGGTTACAGCAATAACAAATTACATAAAATTGAGGAATTTATATGACTCAATGAGACAATATGTAAGTGTATGTGTATGTGTAAAGCCAATGAATGAAACTGATAAAAATAATCAAATGATGAATCATCATTGAAATCTAGATTTGTGTAACCCTATCCCCTGCCCTAAAACACACTAACACAAGCGCAATATCATAAAGCCTAAACGGAAATAATTTAAAGTTTGAAGAAATATGTACGTATTTACATATTTATGCTGTTTGTGTGTACATACATACATACATATGTATGTATGTTTGATGTTAAGTTGAAGAAGAGTGATTTTAAGTGGGTCAAAAATCTTAGGAATTTTGTTTTAAAAATTCTTTGTTAACAAAATGCTAACAGGTACTTATATACTATATGAATAACAAATCAATTATCTACTTATAGACATTGAATAATATAGAAAACCTTCAAATAATCTCTTTAAGTATTATTTTTTGGAAGTTTTTGAACAATTATGAATGTAAACAAATAGTTTGATAACTTCTACAAAAGTAATTCATTTAATGCAGTTTCTTTAAATTTCGTGATAAACGATCAATAATGCAATTATTAATAAAGGAAAAAAAACTGTTTAATAAAACTAAAACTGGTCAAAGAAACAAATAAATACAAAAACAAGTAAAAGCGCTATATTCGGCCGTGCCGAATCTTATATACCCTTCACAACGTGTAGTCATGCAATAACAGTAAATTCACGTATGTATGTTAAAAAAAACAAAAAAAAAATAAAAAAAAAATTTAAAAAAAAAAAATTTTAAAAAAAAATTAAAAAAAAAAAAATTATTATATACATATATAATATATATAAAACAAAAAAAAAATAAAAAAAAAATTAAAAAAAAAACAAGCAAGAGCGCTATATTCGGCCGTGCCGAATCTTATATACCCTTCACAACGTGTAGTCATGCAATAACAGTAGTTTGTATCACCATTCATCTCATATGAAATACGTACATACATATAAAAAATATACATATATAAAAAACATCCCATTGTAAAATTATAAATTTACGTATGTATGTTAAAAAAAAAATAAAAAAAAAATTTTAAAAAAAAATTTAAAAAAAAATAAAAAAAAAAAAATTTAAAAAAAAAAATTTTAAAAAAATAATTAAAATATATTTAATTAATATAAAACAAAAAAAAAATAATAAAAATATAAATAATATATTAAATAAAAAATAAAAAAAAAAATAAAAAAAAAAATTAAAAAAAAAAATTTAAAAAAAAATTTTTTAAATATAAAAAATTTTTTTTTTGGCTCAGCTGGGATTCGATCCCACGTTTACTTTAGCCAATATACAAGTTTGTATGTATGTATGTTGTTGTTGTAATGTTGTTTTTGTGAAAAAAAAATCGAGGTGGTCGTGGGTTTTTGCTCATATCTCAGTTGTTTATGTACCGATGTTTCTGATTTTCAATAGCGATATACTCCCGAATATTTCTGATATTTTAATACCTCACCCGGGTCCAAGTGATGTCGGGGGGCTTCAAAAAGTTGATTTCAACATACACACGGACAGACGGTCAGACGGACAGACGGACAGACGGACAGACTGACAGAGCTTAATCGACTTCCCTATTCATAAGCTTTCAGAAAATATATACTTTATGGGGTCGGAAATGAAAATTGTAGAAATTTCACACGGAATGACAAACCTATATATACCCTTTTTCACTGTGTGAAGGGTATAAAAATAAAAAAAAAATTTAAAAAAAAAAATTTAAAAAAAAAATTAAAAAAAAAAAAATTATTATATACATATATAATATATATAAAATAAAAAAAAAAATAAAAAAAAAATTAAAAAAAAAAAATAAAAAAAAATAATAATAAAAATATATATAATATATTAAATAAAAAATAAAAAAAAAATAAAAAAAAAATTTTAAAAAAATTTAAAAAAAAATTTTTTTGCCTCAGCTGGGATTCGATGCCACGTTTTCTCTAACCAGTATACACGTTTGTATGTATGTATGTTGTTGTAATGTTGTTTTTATGAAAAGAAAATCGAGGTGGTCGTGGGTTTTTGCTCATATCTCAGTTGTTTATGTACCGATGTTTCTGATTTTCAATACCGATCTACTCCCGAATATTTCTGATATTTTAATACCTTACCCGGGTCCAACCTATGTCGGGGGGCTTCAAAAAGTTGATTTCAACATACACACGGACAGACGGTCAGACGGACAGACGGACAGACGGTCAGGGCTTAATCGACTCCTCTATTCATAAGCTTTCAGAAAATATATACTTTATGGGGTCGGAAATGAAAATTGTAGAAATTTCACACGGAATGACAAACCTATATATACCCTTTTTCACTGTGTGAAGGGTATAAAAATAAAAAAAAATAATAATAAAAATATATATAATATATTAAATAAAAAATAAAAAAAAAATAAAAAAAAAATTAAAAAAAAAAATTTTAAAAAAATTTAAAAAAAAAATTTTTTGCCTCAGCTGGGATTCGATGCCACGTTTTCTCTAACCAGTATACACGTTTGTATGTATGTATGTTGTTGTTGTAATGTTGTTTTTATGAAAAGAAAATCGAGGTGGTCGTGGGTTTTTGCTCATATCTCAGTGTTTTATGTACCGATGTTTCTGATTTTCAATACCGATCTACTCCCGAATATTTCTGATATTTTAATACCTTACCCGGGTCCAACCTATGTCGGGGAGCTTCAAAAAGTTGATTTCAACATACACACGGACAGACGGTCAGACGGACAGACGGTCAGGGCTTAATCGACTCCTCTATTCATAAGCTTTCAGAAAATATATACTTTATGGGGTCGGAAATGAAAATTGTAGAAATTTCACACGGAATGACAAACCTATATATACCCTTTTTCACTGTGTGAAGGGTATAATAAGAAGCAGCAGCATTTTGTATGTCGGAATATAAAAAAATTGTAGACAATTTTTAAGCGGAAAAAGTGGGTGTATTAAAATAATTGCAGCTGCGTTACTGACTGGCTGCAACAGCAAGACAAAAAACGGGGAAAAATTAACAGCCACAGTCAAGTAAACAAAAATACTTGAACTTCGATACACAGACATTTAAAATATCAATTCACATATAAGAAATAATAATTAACGAACTTAAAAGTTAATTCAAAACAATCTTTTACAATTGATAAACAGCGGGCAAATTACGGAATTCTATGACCAAATGCATTGGTATATGTATGTACGGGGTGTTTTTTATAGACATAGAACATTTTATAAAATAAAAAAAAAAATTTGACATATTTCGTCCTCGACTGCTCCTCATGACCACCATGAGCATTCCCGGTCTTATTTTGTCAATAGTGTACCGAAATGATCAATAGTTGTAGGTTTATCACCATAGATCAAAGATTTTATGTACCTCAACAAAATTAATCCAAAGGTGTCAAATCACACAAACGTAGTAGCCAATGCACATTTTTCGCCGTTTTGTTGGAATCATTTATCCTCCAAATGCTTTGTTGCCATAACATGAGGAACTTAAAAAAAATCAAGAATCATTTGCCTGTAGCAAAAGTACTTCTAATTTAGAGTAAAAACCAATGCATTTGGCATTAGCGTATCATTGGAAAGATGCTAATCATTTTTGACAATTGTATATTCAAAATAATCAAAAAAAGATGTCATTAAAATTATGTAATTTGATGCTGTTTTTTATTATAGAATTAAATGCTACAATTTTTTGCATTTCAGGAACGGGCGTAGACCATTCTGTGTAGAGCAATGTAGCCCAGAATTGCTACGCTAATGATTTAAGGTATGAAAAAATCTACTTTTGCAAAGTAAAGGAAATGCCAACTTTCCAAGTGATATAAATTCAAAAGTTTGCATATTTTTACATAACTTGTTGTGCCTATAATTTTCTTAATTAATTTTATATTTAACTGACAACGAAAGTGAAAGAGAACATGTTTTTGTTTCCGTTTATCTAGTTACATTGTTATACCCAGTAAAAAAGGGTGTATATAGGTTTGACATTCCGTGTGAAATTTCTACAAGTTTCATTTCCGACACCATAAAGTATATATTTTCTGAGTGCTTATGAATAGGGGAGTCGATTAAGCTCTTTCAGTATGTCCGTCTGTCCGTGTGTATGTTGAAATCAACTATTTGAAGCCCCCCGATATCGCCTGGACCCGGGTGAGATATTAAAATATCAGAAATATACGGGAGTAGAGTAGGTATTTAGAAACATCGGTGCATAAACAACGGAGAAATGAGCAAAAAACCTCGGCCACCTCTTTTTTTAACACAACAACAACATACATACATACAAACGTGTATACTGGTAAGAGTAAATGTGGCATCGAGACCCAGCTGAGCCAAAAAGATTTTTTTTAATTTTATATATTACTAGCCAAACCCGGCGCGCGTTGCTACGCCCCTTAATGAATCGAAATGCATTCTGAATTTTAATTGAATATCAAGTGCAAAAACCTAAAAATTATAATTTTTTTATGGTCGTGGCATTTCCCACTTTTCTAGTCACGAAATTGTAAAGTCATAACAGCTCAATATGTGTGCAAAGTTTCAGAAGAATCGGACCAGTGCAAGTATCCCAAAATTAAAATTGTTTTTATGGGCGTGGCCTTGCCCGCTTTTCTAATCACGAAATTGTAAAGTCATAATAGCTCAATATGTGTGCAAAGTTTCAGAATAATCGGTCCAGTGCAAGTACCTCAATATGATACCTTTTTTTTATGGGCGTGGCACTGCCCACTTTTCTAATCTTGAGATTATTTAGTCATGACAGCTCAATATGTGTGCAAAGTTTCAGAAAAATCGGTCTGATGCAAGTACCTTAATATTATAGCCTTTTTTTATGGGCGTGGCCCCGCCCACTTTTTTAATCACGAAGTTATAAAGTCACGACAGCTTAATATGTGTGCAAAGTTTCAGAAAAATCGGTCCAGTGCAAGTACCTCAAAGTTAAAACTTTTTTAGGGGCGTGGCCCCGCCCACTTTTCTTATCACGAAATTATTTAGTCATGACAGCTCGATATGTGTGCAAAGTTTCAGAAAAATCGGTCAAGTGCAAGTAGCTAAAACTGATAACTAATTTTTTATGGGCGTGGCCCCGCCCACTTTTTTCATCCATAAACACTCCCCGGTATGTGTACAACAACTTACCAAAGTTTGAGCCCGATCGGTTTTACAGTTTCGGAGTCTATAGCTAACACACACACACACACACACACACACACACACACACACACAGAGTTTCACTTTTATATATATAGATTTATATTTATATTCCTTTTTATACCCTTCACACAGTGAAAAAGGGTATATATAGGTTTGTCATTCCGTGTGAAATTTCTACAATTTTCATTTCCGACCCCATAAAGTATATATTTTCTGAAAGCTTATGAATAGAGGAGTCGATTAAGCCCTGACCGTCTGTCCGTCTGTCCGTCTGACCGTCTGTCCGTGTGTATGTTGAAATCAACTTTTTGAAGCCCCCCGACATAGGTTGGACCCGGGTAAGGTATTAAAATATCAGAAATATTCGGGAGTAGATCGGTATTGAAAATCAGAAACATCGGTACATAAACAACTGAGATATGAGCAAAAACCCACGACCACCTCGATTTTCTTTTCATAAAAACAACATTACAACAACAACATACATACATACAAACGTGTATACTGGTTAGAGAAAACGTGGCATCGAATCCCAGCTGAGGCAAAAAAATTTTTTTTTAAATTTTTTTAAAATTTTTTTTTTTAATTTTTTTTTTATTTTTTTTTTTATTTTTTATTTAATATATTATATATATTTTTATTATTATTTTTTTTTATTTTTTTTTTTTTAATTTTTTTTTTATTTTTTTTTTATTTTATATATATTATATATGTATATAATAATTTTTTTTTTTTTAATTTTTTTTTTTAATTTTTTTTTTATTTTTATACCCTTCACACAGTGAAAAAGGGTATATATAGGTTTGTCATTCCGTGTGAAATTTCTACAATTTTCATTTCCGACCCCATAAAGTATATATTTTCTGAAAGCTTATGAATAGGGAAGTCGATTAAGCTCTGTCAGTCTGTCCGTCTGACCGTCTGTCCGTGTGTATGTTGAAATCAACTTTTTGAAGCCCCCCGACATCACTTGGACCCGGGTGAGGTATTAAAATATCAGAAATATTCGGGAGTATATCGCTATTGAAAATCAGAAACATCGGTACATAAACAACTGAGATATGAGCAAAAACCCACGACCACCTCGATTTTTTTTTCACAAAAACAACATTACAACAACAACATACATACATACAAACTTGTATATTGGCTAAAGTA
Organism: Phyto melanocephala; assembly: GCA_941918925.1. Lineage (NCBI taxonomy): Eukaryota > Metazoa > Arthropoda > Insecta > Diptera > Rhinophoridae > Phyto > Phyto melanocephala. The sequence goes on along the minus strand of OW799233.1, from coordinate 128,118,024 downwards.
AACGTGGGATCGAATCCCAGCTGAGCCAAAAAAAAAAATTTTTTATATTTAAAAAATTTTTTTTAAAATTTTTTTTTTTAATTTTTTTTTTTATTTTTTTTTTTATTTTTTATTTAATATATTATTTAAATTTTTATTATTTTTTTTTTTAATTTTTTTTTATTTTTTTTTTGTTTTATATTAATTAAATATATTTTAATTATTTTTTTAAAATTTTTTTTTTTAAATTTTTTTTTTTTAATTTTTTTTTAAATTTTTTTTTTAAATTTTTTTTTAAAATTTTTTTTTTATTTTTTTTTTAACATACATACGTAAATTTATAATTTTACAATGGGATGTTTTTTATATATGTATATTTTTTATATGTATGTACGTATTTCATATGAGATGAATGGTGATACAAACTACTGTTATTGCATGACTACACGTTGTGAAGGGTATATAAGATTCGGCACGGCCGAATATAGCGCTCTTACTTGTTTTTATTTTTTTCACTAATTTTAGTTTCTGGACTACAATTTTTCTTTGTAGTATCTATTTTAGGCTAAACTTTAAGGCATATCATGTTTGCAGTTAAGTATATTATAGATTAAATTCAATTCGATACATTGCATAATTAAGTAAATTAAGATTAATAAAATAAAAAATATAAATTTTAAAAAGATATACTGATCTAAAATAACTATTATAAATATTTTAAGTACATTTGAATAGTGTTTATTACGAGTTTTTAAAACAGTTTTCAAAAAGTTTCTTTCTTTTGTGGCAATTTATTGGAATGTTTAGCATCTCCAGTAGCATTATATTTGATATTATGGGCAATTCCATAGCTAAATATATAAAATAGAAAAATTAAATTAAAAATAATATTTTAGAACGATAAAATAAAACACTAACAGACTTACAGTAGTTCATAAGCCGCTGCTTATTGTGGCTTGCCTTACATTTTCTTTGGTTCTTTTGAAACTTATTTTACTCACCAGACAAATAAAACTCTGATTATAAATTTTTTTCTTATTCTTATAAAATTGGCAAATTATTATGCGTTTTAGGTTTTCCACTTTTATTTAGGAATGAATTTTTATTTAAAAAAACTTTACTTTCTCTGTTTTTCATATTACAAAAATATGTTTTTTGTACTATACTATACTATTTGTATATTTACATACATACTGAGTACCCAACCATTAACTACTTTGACAATTCTAAAATATATATGCATGTACTTTTATATTAAGTATAGTATTCATTAAATTATTGTCACTTAGCCAAAACCACTATAGCTAAAAATTTAAATACGACAACAAAGTTCTGCTATTGCAATGTGCAAATTGCCTAAGAAGGAATTTAAAAAAGTTTAATCTTTAATAAAGACAATATTTAACTAACAATTGTACATATTGTAAACAAATAGATTTAAAAAATTTATTATACAATATATGTATGTAGGTTTGTTTATACATAGTTTTGTATGTAAATAATTAATTCGCTAATTGTCTATATATGTACAGGTAACCCTCCTACAACGCGGTAGATAGGTTCCTTAAAAATGCCGCGTTATAATATTACGCATTTTAGGAGACATTAACTCCATACAAAAGTCAGAATTTGGTTCCAAATCGCAATATTGATTCTTATATGGCACTCGTATATACTTCACATAATTTTGTATTTTTATTTTATAGAGCGAGATCCACTATCAGATTTGAGTACCCTTTCAACGATTACTGGTTTTAAAACATCTTTGAGTCTGTCTTTATAAATTTCTTGATAGGGAAATCGGCCATTTCTAAGATTTCTTCCAAATATTTCTGCTCAATTTTTTTAAGGTTCGTTTTATAAAATGTTTACTTCCAACTGATTTGCCATATTTAAAACTCGTTTGATATATTTTAGTGAGAAGATTTCTTCGGTTTTTACATTAGAAAGATCATCAGAGCTATCACCGATCGATAACTGTATTTGTTCGTTGCTGTGAAGACTTAAAAATAGTAAATTCTGTAAATGACTTTTGACATTTTCATTACGGGGAAAAACCTGACTTCTAAAATTTTATTTATTTTGAAAAATTTTTTTAAATATAAATAAAACATGTTTTAAAAAAATGCGTTTAAGAAAATTTTTGCGAATATAGCATTGTAGGAGGTAAGTGCACCGCGTTATAGGAAAATTTCCGCAATTTGTAAACAGCGTTGTAGCGAAATTGCGTTATAAAAGTACCGTGTTATAGGAGTGTTACCTGTATACGTAAAATGTGTCCCAAAATTAACACAAGATTTTGATTTGTAGTTATTTCTGCAGTAAAATAACAACAAAAAAACAGTTTGAAAGTCTGATTTTAACTGCTGGTAATTTTGGGACAACCTTTACTATCTATCAAAAAAAAAAATTACAATACATAAAAAACCATAAAAATAATTTTTATAAACAAATCATTGCCGGAGATAAGAATATTTAAAATATAAACAAAACTTAGTTAACATTTTTATAAAAACAATTTTTTTAACATTTTCTGGAAAAATATTTATTTAAAATTTTCTGAAAACATTTCACATAATTATAGAATTCTTCAAAAGCTTTCGTAAGATAGCAAATTTATTACTGCAAGAGCACATTATTTGAAACATCTGAAATTATAAAAACAAACACACACTCATTTCAATGCCTACAATAATAAATACTTTATATATGTTTTGCATGTACAGCATTGAAAACCACTGTAAATAGATATAAAATAAATGAATCTATTTCAACCTAAACACACTTTAATTCATTTTTAATAATTTGTACTTAAGAAATCCTACAACAGCCTACAGCAAACGAAGAAATACAAACCAAAAAAGAAAACAACTAAAAACAAGTAAGAGTGCTATATTCGGCCGAGCCGAATCTTATATACCCTTCACAACGTGTAGTCATGCAATAACAATATTTTGTATCACCATTCATCTTCTATGAAATAAAAAGCATACATATATAAAAAAAATTCCATTGCAAAATTATAAATTGAGTTTACGTATGTATGTATGTTTCCAAAAAAAAAAAAATTACAAAAAAACTAAAAATAAAAAAACAAAAAAAAAACAACAATAAAAAAATGACAAAAAATAAAAAAAAAATTTAAAAAATTAAAAAAAATATATAAAATATAAATATATAAAATAAAAAAAATAAAATAAAAAAAAAATTTTTTGGCTCAGCTGGGATTCGAAGCCACGTTTACTCTAACCAGTATATATGTATGTTGAAAAAAACGAGGTATTCGTAATTTTTTGCTCATATCTCAGAAAGCTATGGGGCGATTATGCTGAATTTTAATAGCGATTCATTCCCGGATATTTCCAAAAGATTCATACCATACACAGATCTGAGGAACATATATTTGCTTCTAAAAGTTGATTTCAACCAACACACGGGCAGACAGACAGACGGTCAGAGCTTAATCGACTTCTCTATTCATAAGCTTTCAGAAAATATATACTTTATGGGATCGGAAATGAAAATTGTAGAAATTACAAACGGAATGACAAATCTATATATACCCATCTGCACCATAGGTGAACGGTATAACAACAACAAAATGTACACTTAACAAGAATAGATTAAGTAAACTCAAATAAATGCAACATGCATTGGAATGCAGACGACCTAGCCACCGCCATCCATGATCGTGGGTATACATATACACACATATATGTACATATGTATATAATATTGTATGTATGTTTATGTATATAATAATATTGTATCTATGTACATTGTACATTAAATGCATGTGCATAGTTTGTATGTATGTATGTACAAATGACTCAGCTGCCTGACGTTAGGTAAAAAGGTCTTAAGTCAAAAAAGTACAGTTTGAAGTTTACTAAATTTTGTCTTTCTAACACAACTGCTTCCAATCGAAATAAATTGCTTTTAAAGCACGGAAAAATTCATATTTTGTTTGGTAATACACAATAACTTCTTTTACTGACTTAAGACCTTTTTGCCTTACATCAAAGATATATGTTTGTGGTTTAAATCGCATATGTTGGCAACGAGGGAGGTTAAAAAGCCATTATAACTGCGACATCTACTTAAAAATGTTTTTTCTTATTATAAATAGAAAATTTCTATTTCCCGAGTTTTTTTTTCAAAAAGCGATTTGCATAATTTTGCAACCAAAAAGTTAAAAAGTCGGTTTAAGTACGGTTTTTTTTCGTAAAAAAGTGATTGATTTAATCACCAATCTATAGATATAGATACGCGTATGTATTTACATTGGAGTTCTACAAAGATTTTGAAACTACATTTTCACTGTTTTATATCGACTACTTGTTAAATGTTTATATGTAATTTCAAAATTGCCGTTAATAAAAGAACCATAAAAATATTACGACTTTTCCTGATGTTTTCATTTTTATAATTTAGTAACTTAAAAGATTGAAGAGGTAAATAGTGGCATAAATCTTTTTTATCTTGACTTAAAGGTACATATTAAGGCAATTTTGACAAACATTCAAAATCACTAAAAACAAATGGATAAAAATAAACTCATATGTTCTGCTTTTATTTTACCAAAGGTCTTGTTATCATAAAAAAAATAATGCGAAATACGTAATAAAGCCAAAGTACTAAAAAATATGTTTTTTTTAAATTTATCATTGTTTTTAAGCGTTTAAAAATAAACTTCAGAATTTTTTTTATCTTGCCATTGAAGATGATTTAGCAGTAAAGTTTATTAAAAACTAGTCTCTGTATAATTTTGTACTTTACAAAAAACTAAATAAATGTTCGAGTTCTTTAACTTTTGTATGTAGAACGCGTTTGCGTTGTTTAATGTAACGCCTGTTTTTAATTATACCTGTTAACTTACGATCGCCTTCTGAGACGAATAAGCGATGTCAACCATGTGTCTTTGTAAAAATTAAAATTAAAGTAAGGCACGCAATTTCGAAAATGTTTTAATAAATACTTTTTTTCAGGCTAAGGAAAAAAATGTTAAATTTTTGTTATAAATGGTCCCTGATTTCAAACAGCCGTCACACTAATATCCTCTTTATTTTTCAGAGGCAGCTATGCGCGGACAGCTTATAAAGTAGTGATTATTTTGCAACTGTGAAGTTGAAGTTGTGACTTTGCTTTAAAAATTATTATTTTAAATTGAATTATGTGGAAATTAGTAGTTCACATGTTGTGCGCTTTAGAGGAATGAAATTCTCCGTATGAACCATAATCACAATTCCATAAATATCTCGACTAGGTGAAGAACGCAGTCACTTCAGTGTAATTCCTTAGGAATTTCGTATTAAAATTCCAAAGGTTTTCCAAGTTGGATATAGCACCCAGGTTAAAGTTCTTAAGTCTAATTCGCCTAAACGCAAGGCATTGACAAACGTAGAGTCCAAAGTCTCATCATCCTTTTTTTCGCATGCTCTAAATTTCGTTTATCTGACAGTACCATGCAAGTTACTGTAAATAAGTTCTCATATCGGTGTGACCTGTTATTACACTGGTTAGGCCTATTAACATAATATTCAGTTAAATAAATTTAACGTTAAAGTTAACTAACTTTCAGCAGGTAAGCTTAAACTGAAGTTTTAACTATAATAAAAAAATGTTCGTTAACAATAGACAAGAGTTAGTTAACTTGTAGCTATCAATTATTATGAATGAATTTCAAAAACAGGAAGAAATGTACACATAAATAAAAATTCTTAATGTGCACCCATCTGCCAATAAATTTATTAAATATAAAAAATTTGTAGGTAAATGTAATTATAATTTAAGCATGAGCCAAAAGGAAAAAATAATTCGGTAAGCTCTGCATTAGGTCAATTAAAATGATCCATTCGACTTCTGTAGTTATATCTTCTTTTCATACCATAAGAAATATTTACTTTATATATCTTTCAATTGTTTAAAATTAGCAAAAATATAATATATTTATATTCAAACATCAAATATTTTCTTCCAGTTAAGAACTTAAACGGCAAATAGTTAAATTTAACTGAAATTTTGCAAAATAATCTAAAAGTTATAAGATAACTGAACTTTGTGTTAATGGGTTTTGGCTAACCAAGGTTTAAATTTTGAGTTTAGTGTTAACTGTAGGTTAATTTTTTATTGTTAACGGCCCTTAGTCTAGTTAGTGTTAAGCTTCGTACACACGGTTGTCAGATCGTACAATATTGTGTGAAAAATTGGTAGCAAATACCTTACAACCGTGTGAACTGGCAATTTTTGCATAACAATGTTGGCAGAAAAGTCATTGTCATACCATTGATAGACGGCAACCTGACAACAATATTGTCAGATATATTGCAATCGTCTGAACAACCTTCATCGTTATTGTCAGACCATTAAAACATGTTGTCAGATAATTTTATATTGGCAGATGTACAAGTTTTGTGCATATGACAATGGCGTCATTGTCATACAAGTTAGTGTTGTCAGATGTATAAAATGTTGCTTTTAGTATTGTTGAATAGAATGTTGTTTTTAGGAATTTTCTTGTACTTTCTATTATATTTATACATAAAAACAATTAAGAACGTTATATTCGACCATGACTAATCTACTATATATGTCACCAGCACTCGCTTGAATTATGCAGATATTAACTTTATCATAATTTACAAAGAAAAGTTGATAGCAAAAATATACATACATATGTTTGTAGTATATGCATAAATATATATAAACACTATAATCATAGACGTCTATACATACATATACAAACTACATAATCTCGGACTTCTATACGTTCATACATACTTGCATATACGAAATAATACATGCTAACTATGCCTTTTCATTTGATACCAATATTGTAGAGAGTAAAATTTTAATTATCAAAATATAATTATATTTATTGATTTATAGCGTAATCTATTTTACTATTCAAGCCCTTTTATTTAATACCCATATTGAATTACAAATATGTAATTCGCCCTTTTGTGTTGGACGCCATCTTAAATAAAGAATTTTTGTTAAGCCTTCTGTATTTTACAGGTCAAGCCCTTTCATTTGATACCACTATTGATGGCGGTAAGTTTTTAATTACAAAAATCATCTTATGTATACAAATTTGTTCGTTATTTTGTCATGGCGTTCATCTTGATTTTTATAGGTTACTAGCCAAACCCGGCGCGCGTTGCTACGCCCCTTAATGAATCGAAATGCATTCTGAATTTTAATTGAATATCAAGTGCAAAAACCTAAAAATTATAATTTTTTTATGGGCGTGGCATTGCCCATTTCTCTAATCACGAAATAGTAAAGTCATAACAGCTCAATATGTGTGCAAAGTTTCAGAAGAATCGGACCAGTGCAAGTACCTCAAAATTATAATTGTTTTTATGGGCGTGGCCCTGCCCACTTTTCTAATCACGAAATTGTAAAGTCATAACAGCTCAATATGTGTGCAAAGTTTCAGAATAATCGGTCCAGTGCAAGTACTTCAAAATGATACCTTTTTTTGTATGGGCGTGGCACTGCCCACTTTTCTAATCACGAAATTATTTAGTCATGACAGCTCGATATGTGTGCAAAGTTTCAGAAAAATCGGTCTGGTGCAAGTACCTCAAAATTATAACCTTTTTTTATGGGCGTGGCCCTGCCCACTTTTCTAATCACGAAACTATATGTTTGTGACAGCTTAGTATGTGTGCAAAGTTTCATAAAAATCGGTATAGTGCAAGTACCTCAAAATTAAAACTTTTTTAGGGGCGTGGCCCCGCCCACTTTTCTTATCACGAAATTATTTAGTCATGACAGCTCGATATGTGTGCAAAGTTTCAGAAAAATCGGTCAAGTGCAAGTAGCTAAAAATGATAACTAATTTTTATGGGCGTGGCCCCGCCCACTTTTTTCCACCCATAAACACCCCCTGGTATGTGTACAACAACTTACCAAAGTTTGAGCCCGATCGGTTTTACAGTTTCGGAGTCAATAGCTAACACACACACACACACACACAGAGTTTCACTTTTATATATATAGATGCATGATATTCTGTATTCTACTTGTCAGTTCCTTTAATTTGATTCCAATATTGCAGGGGGTTAATTAGATAAATTTTTAATAACTAAAATTCACTCATTATACAAATTTGTTCGCCATTCTGTCATGACGGCCATCTTGAATTTGAACCTTTTTCATAATTTTTTTACATAAATTGTATACTAGGAAAAATTTAGGAGATTTTTTTAAAAACGTGGGAATTTTAAGTATGTATCTTCATATGGCATCACTGCAAAACGCTCTTTCAATGCAACAGCTGTTGTGCAAAAAAAAATTTTTAATTTTCTTGCGTGTTTCTTGTTTCAGTTTAGATTTGTGTCAATAAGTGGAGAACAAAATGAAAATAATAAAAATTATTGTAAATATGAAGAGGACGGTACAGAGTATTCCATTTTTAAATTTGTGAAAGCTTTTCTAGATCCCCAGACGCTATCGGAATCTAAGATTGTAAAAAAAACATGACCAAAGCAATTTCTGACAACAGATCTGCCAATTTTTTTTATACCGTCATCTGACAACCGTCTAAACTTACAATTTTTTGTCGGACAACATCGTCAGATAATGTTATTGTCAGAACAACATCTGCCAATGAAATTGTCAGCTTTTCTGACAAAAGTCTTACAACCGTCAGAACTGACAATTTACCTTATGGAAGCAATTCTTCATTGTCATTCCATTGTTAGCATATGTTTAGGTGTAGCAATTAAGTAAAATCTGACAACCGTCTGTACAGAGCTTTAGTCTACTCAATTTCACAATTTTCTTCGATTTCCCAAGATTTGGGTCACCACAAAGTGTGTTTGCCACCTTATACTCCATCGCCTAAGCTTTAAGTTAATTTTTAAACCTCTAGAAGAATTTAGAGTTTTCCAAAAATAATCTTATCTTGAAAAATTTTTCGACTTCTTCGTTTACAATTACCTATATACTGTGATGGCCTGGTGTTCATATTATTTACAGAGATTCATGATTTGCATGCGAACTGCAGGACTCAAGTCTTTTCGTTCATAAGGGTCTTGATAACTGATTGGCTATTTGTAAAGATACGAATCGGAGCTTCGTAATCAGTCCCCTTCATCCATTTAATGCGTTTCATAATTGCCATACTCTTAGCCTGCCAAACAGTATTGTAGACGAAAGCATTTAGCTCTGTTTCAGCTTATAAGCCCATTCCAATTCGGTCACCAATATTCAATTGATGCCTTGGGTATTTTTTACCCTAATTACCTTATCCAATTCTCCCTTCTTAAGTAATATGGTGATGCAGTTATCTCATTGTGATTTTGTCACATGTGATGTTTCCCATCGGTAAGGTATCGATTATTCATTCGTTGGTATCTTTTTTGTCCTCACTGACATTCACCCATTCCCATTAGTCTGATAGCTGCGAAGGCCGATCATATTTCATCTGTATCTCAATCGGCCGAATTGATAATATATTCTAAATTTTGATTGTTTATGTGGTACTCACGGCAACATATATGTATATATGCAGCGCTGTCTTTGGATCTTTTAAAGAGTTTCCACCGTAAGGGAGTACGTTAGGATAGGTCGTAGTACGCTCGTGTATAGCTACTGCATCATCTTTAGACTTATACCATTTTTTTAAGCCTATCTCTTTTCTACATAAAGGCATTAATTCATTGAGCTTTCTTTTTCCATTCTGCTTTCAATAGCCTAGGTATTTTACTCCTTTAATTATCTAAACTATATGATCTTGAAAGACGGGACAGCTATACACCATTTCCATCTTATCCGGGTTGACATTGAATCCTCGCTCTTTTGCACAATTGTATGATATATTCAGAGCGTCTATTTCTCTCAGGATTGTTCACCCTAACGGTCTAAAACCCTCGTTCGATAGAATTCTCAGTAGAATATGTGTGGATGTTACCCATAACAGCGGATATTACATATGTACCTCCTTTCGAACATTCTATGATATAGATATTCGAATTTAATCGAATTCAGCAATTAGCCCCCAGCCGTTCCAAGGTTAAATTTATAATTTTTATTCACTTTTAACCTACAAAATTTTTGATTTGCCTTTTTTGTTTTCTCCCCCGCTTTTTTTTAATTAATAAAATTGTCTCATATAGTCTTAATGCATGTATTCATTTAAGTTGTAAATAAAAACTTAAAATTAAGTTTGATTGAATATAAAAGAAATCGTCATTACAAATTAATCGAGATTATAGTAAGGCCTTTATTTTTATTACTCAAACATGATTTAATCGAAATTTGTATTATCACTAATTCCATTAAGTACAAACAATAAAAGACTATTTTCTACAATTTTGGTTGTTGATTGTAACATTAAGCCCTTCAGTACGTGGGAAGCGTATTATGCGTTTGAATTTATACATGAAATATTTTGGACAATTTTATGACTGCCAAAGATTTAGAATACAAAACACAAACTTTAACGAATTTTTCTATCTGTATTTTTGTCTACATGCGGAGTAAACAATATAGTCATGACATGATCACGACAATGATATTATTCTCCTATTATCTATAACAAAATTAAGTTATCGAAAACAAGTTGTAGTTATTTTTTTTAATTCAATTTGTTTAGTGAGGACAATTAAGTGTTTGTATGAATTTTATTGCTTAATTTTTACTTTTCCTAACAACTTCATACTGTTGTCCTTAAAAAATAGTAGGAATTGTTAAACTATTATGACAAAAAATAATGCGTCTTGATAAAAACATTATAGTTAAATACTCATGGTTAACCGGCAAAAATCCGCCCTGTCGTTTTATTCGACAGTTATTTTATTCAAACACATTCACAATTATGGTTCTCAAAATAACCCTAAAATTGTTTTTTTCCATGGGAGATGCCACCCCAATCTTTTGTTATTTTTTTTTTTTATCATAAAAACCTTGTCATGGTAACTATGAATACAAGAGAACTAAAGTTTTGAATATTTTTTAAAACTCATTAAACGTTTTTTATAATAGTTAAGAATGTCCATAAATTGTATTTTTTATTAAAGAGTAGTCCAACCATCACGATGTTGATTGTGAGTCACACCTTATCGTCAAATTAATTGACCAACTTAATTTGTCATTTCTTAGTGTTTGAAAAATTCAACCATTGAGAGCTACACAATTCAGCAGCGCGTAAAGATTGTTGAAATCTTTTACGAAAATGGGCGTTCAAATAAAAATGCACTTAATGATTTTTTTTTGACATATTTGGTCGATTGTAAAATGTTCATTTCATTTATTAAATGAAAATAAATAAATGAAATCGAAATTTTACAATCGACCAAATATGTCCACAATCGGGAGACCGGTTCTGTAGGAATTATGAAAATACCTGTGTATACTTGCCCAATTCGTTATGCGGAAACTATGCTGTCGTTTGCACCTGTGCCCAAAAATTGATAATCTTACGAACATCATTGATGCGAATTTTGGATTAAGATTTGAATTTGCACGCTTACAAGGTTAAATTGAGCCAAGAGCTAAAGCCTACTGAACATTTCAAGTAACGCCAATAGGCCGTATGGTTGGTTGAACAGACAGTAATGAAAGAAAGAAAATAATGAAAGAAAGAAAATAGCGACGAGGCAAACTTCATCTCAGTGGATTCGTAAACAAGCATAATTGCCGCATTTGGGAAAATGATAATTCACGAGTGATTGTTAATACGTTAAAATGCATTCACAAAGAGTGACTGTTTGGTGAGGTTCATGGACTAGTGGCGTCGTCAATGTGGTCGGCCAAGCAATTACCGTGAATGATGTTCGCTATTGCGAGACGATGACGGCCATCTTGTGGCCAGTTATTGAAGATATGGACGTGAACGATATGTGGTTCCAACAGGATAATACCACTTGCTACACAGCCAATGAAACAATCCTTCTAACATAATAAAAACTATTACAATAATTCTCTGAAAACGTTTTGTTTTATTAATATAGTGCTTTTAAGTCGGACCACCCTGTATTTTAAAAATGTATCTTCAAATAAATTAACGCATACATACATATATTTACATACATACATACATACATATACTATTGGCATTTTATAAAGTTTATTTACATTTTCTGATCAACCTACAAAATGCCATTTTTTTATTTCACATTTGCAAGTTTTAATATCCAAAGTTTTTTTTGTATTTGAATTGTGGTTTATTCTTCGGCTTTTATTTCTTTTTAATTATAGGAAAAAAATTATGTTAATTTTTTTTTTTTTAATTTAATTTTTATCGCATGTTTGCATATTTATTTGCAGAAGAATTATATTTATATGTACATACATATGTATGTACAAATTTTATTTAAGATAATTCTAAAAATAAATTTACAAAGTCATTTTTATTCGTACTAAGTTATAAATATGTTTATCTGTCAATATTATTTTGTTAAGTTTTATGCACACAGTTGGCAAGTATTTATTTTGTATTACATTTTTTAATGTGTATGAAAAAAAATTTCTTCGTTGCTCTGCATTGGGCGTTTTTAGTAAAATTACTTATTACTACGTTGTTTTAAAACAAAGTTGTAGGGCCACATATCGATTATTTATGATACTACTATCTAAGCCCGGCGCGCGTTGCTATGCCCCTTAATGAATAAAAATACATTCTGGGTATACAATATTTTTGGTTTTTCCATTCGCTGTAACAATGAACAAAATTTTTTGTGTTCTCACTCTGGAGCATGCGACGTATAGCTGGCCATGTGAAAGCATAGACTTTACAAATTCAATCCTGCAACACGCAGAGATTGTTTTTGTGCTTTGTTGAAGGTAATAGCGAAGGCAAGGCGAACTGAAAACTGTAGTAGCTTGAAGTTGAAAGGCAAATCGGTGGGAACCATTGGAATGCGTGGAAATAGCTGAAAATAATAACTTATTTTTAATGGTGGTGGCTCTACCCACTTTTCTAATTACGAAATTATATAGTCATGACAGCTCAATTGTGCAAAGTTTCAGAAAAATCTGTAGCTAAAAGTAGCTAAAAATTATAACTTTTTTTATGGGCGTGATACTGCCCACTTTTCTAATAACGAAAAATTATAACTTTTTATGGGCAAAGTTTCAGAAAAATCGGTTCCGCACAAGTATCTCAAACTTATTACTTTTTTGTATAGGCGTGGCCCTGCCCAATTTTCTAATCACAAAATTATATAGTCATGATAGCTCAATATGAGTGCGAAATTAAAAAATCGATTAAGTGCAAGTAGCTAAAAATTATAACTTATTTTTTATGAGCGTGGCACTGCCCACTTTTCTAATCACGAAATTATATAGTCATGACAGGTCAATATGTGTGCTAATTTTCAGAAAAATCGGTTCAGTACAAGTACCCTCTCCCACTTTTTACCACCTATAAACACTCCCTGAAATATGTTCCACAACTTTCCAAAGTTTGAGTCCAAGCGGCTTTACGGTTTCGGAGTCTATAGCTAACACACACACACAGACAGACAGAGTTTAACTTTTATATATATAGATTAATTTACGAATTTTCTATACAGTACACTCACGAAAACGTGCAAACCTCGAAACATTAACGAATCGGATACGTAAACAAAATCCAAAAGCTCTAAAAAGTGAACTTTACTTGTTTTAGATTAAATATTTCTTTTCAAATTTGGAAAATCCGTGCTCCACAATATTATTCTTATGTGTCAAGCTGTTGAGCTGCATGACAAACCGATTACAAAATATTTATTATTAAAGTAAAATTACAAACTTGACAGTAAATACGAGTAAAAAAAGTCAGCAAAAATGTTGGAAAAAAATTTAATTTAGTACGTTATTATTTATTTGCAAGATCAATTTGATTTTTTTTTTTCTTGAAAATTTTTAATAATTTTAGCACGTACTTCTGTTTCGTCACTCATTTTGATCAAACTCACAACAAATCAACGTAAATGTCATTAAAAATATTAGCAGACATATTTTTCAAAGATAAAAATAAAATAAAAAATTTAAATATTGCTTTCGCCAAAAAGTTAAGAGGCAAAACGTGTGTTAAGATTTTTTCAATGATTCCACCAGACCAGAAACCACACCAAACTGTCAATTTAGGTGAATGTAATTGGTTTTTCATGAATAATTTGTGGATTTTCTTCGCACCAGAAACCACACCAAACTGTCAATTTAGGTGAATGTAATTGGTTTTTCATGAATAATTTGTGGATTTTCTTCGCACCAGAAACCACACCAAACTGTCAATTTAGGTGAATGTAATTGGTTTTTCATGAATAATATGTGGATTTTCTTCGCACCAGAATCGACAGTTTTGTTTATTTACTGTACATAACTTTTGAATTTCCTTAACAATAACTGTGTTTTTTATGAGAAATCATATCACTCTTATTATTATCTTATCATAAATTTTGTTTCTATATTCGCCCTTTGAAAATAATCAATAACTCGTGTACAAATAATTATTTCTCTGGATTATAAGATTCTGAGAAGTTACTAATAAATTATTTGGAATATGTCTCGTTATTAGAACACCGCAAAAGTTGTGCAAATGGCCGGGCAACACCGCAGGGGCAAGTGGGACATTCTATTCCATTCTAACTGGTCTGAGTTAATAATAATATTTAAAAAATTAAGACAACAATACACCTTCTCTTCAATAACATTTGTATATACATAATTGGCTTATTCAGAAGGTGTCCTAAGTGTCGTATTGTCATAATGTCATAATTTCAAAAATGTGCCTTTATGACAATAAGACACTTAGGACACCCTTGTGTCTATTTAATACACATAAAATTGTGTTTATTAGTTATTAAACTCAAATAAAAAAAAAAGCCATTAAGGAATAATTTCACACAAAATTTTATACAAAAACTCGATTTTTCCAATTTTCCGACTTTTCCGGAGGTTTTTTCTTCCGTAAAAACCTTCTCCCCGGAAATACGAACAACAATTTTACAGAAATCGGCCCAGCCGTTCTTTTATGAATTACTATACATTTTTCACACCATTTTTATATATATAGAAGAAGAAAATTGAGAAAATCCCGTCAAAAGTGCTTAAAATAATTAAATTAAAACCATTTTTCATTTACATTAAAAAGGCTTATTTTATTGGCTATTTTTTAACGCAAGTATTAATTTGGATTTTGAACAACAACAAAAAATATAGAAAACAAAATCAAGTCAATTTATTACGAAGCAGATAGTCTATATATTACAACAATGTTTTGACTGGAATAATCTTAGAATAAACATCAATGCACCATCTTTATTCCATATTAACTACTATCGGGAAAGCGTTAAGTATGTGTTTTATATATTGGTGTATTTACAAAAAGTCCTAAATGTTGTATTGTCATAATTTCTACTACTGCTTTAAAATGTATATCCTCATTAAAGCCAGTAAAAGATGTATCTGAGCTTCATAAAATATTTACCATTATAAGAAATTGACTCGTAATAAATAAATACCAGGAGGCTCTTAGAAAAAAAGTTAGTATTTAAATAATTAATTATTAAAACATCAATTAATACACATTAACAATTTCTTCAAAATATGTTTAATCAAATAATAAAACACATGGTACTGTAGACTGTTAGAAATCTCTTTTTTTGTCGATTGGAATTACGTTAGAAAATCTTCTTAGAAATCTGTCGCAAATCGAAACAAATGTTGCTTAATTCATTAAAATTTTCCCCGTCATTTTAATAAGATTTCTATTAGAATGGCAGGTACATAAAATATATTCTAACATGCATATATTAGTGGCAAATTTAAGGTCTTGTAACTTTTAAAATACTTAACTAAATACATAATTTGTTTCTTGCTCTTCTTTATACACATGTACTTTAACCATTCCAAATACAATAAACAGTTTTTGTTTTTCTTCACGCACATAATTGTAAATCTTGTAAAAGTTACAAAGTTCAAAATCCGAATTAAATATTCGACTTAGCTAATCTTATCTAATTTTTTTTTATTTTGTTTTTTCCTCTATATCTTTATTCATGTTGCCATTTTTCATACTTGAATTTTATATTTCTTTTAAGTATATTTCTTATCAGTTTAAAGTTAAAAATAATTTATTTTTTCAACAACATTTTGTAGTGAATTTGTAATTTTTTGCTTTTTTATTTAATGTTTTTTACTATTTATGTATGTATGTATGTATACATATGTACATACGTACACAAAACTAAAACAAATAAAAAAAAAAACAACGTCAACACTTAATGTATTCAAAACTTGAGCAAATGCTTGCAAAACATTTTGCCAACGTCACTTATTATACCCTTCACACAGTGAAAAAGGGTATATATAGGTTTGTCATTCCGTGTGAAATTTCTACAATTTTGATTTCCGACCCCATAAAGTAAAAATTTTCTGAAAGCTTATGAATAGGGGAGTCGATTAAGCCCTGTCAGTCTGTCCGTCTGTCCTTCTGACCGTCTGTCCGTCTGACCGTCTGTCCGTGTGTATGTTGAAATCAACTTTTTGAAGCCCCCCGACATCGCTTGGACTCGGGTGGGGTATTAAAATATCAGAAATATTCGGGAGTAGATCGGTATTGAAAATCAGAAACATCGGTACATAAACAACTGAGATATGAGCAAAAACCCACGACCACCTCGATTTTTTTTTCACAAAAACATACATACATACAAACGTGTATACTGGTTAGAGAAAACGTGGCATTGAATCCCAGCTGAGCCAAAAAAAATTTTTTTTTATTTTTTAATTAATATATTATTTATATTTTTATTATTATTTTTTTTTTTTATTTTTTTTTTTTTAAATATTTATTTTTTATTTTTTTTTGTTTCATATTTATTATATACTAGCCAAACCCGGCGCGCGTTGCTACGCCCCTTAATGAATCGAAATGCATTCTGAACTTTAATTGAATATCAAGTGCAAAAGCCTAAATATTTTAATTTTTTTTATGGGCGTGGCATTGCCCACTTTTCTAATCACGAAATTGTAAAGTCATAACAGCTCAATATGTGTGCAAAGTTTCAGAAGAATCGGACCAGTGCAAGTACCTCAAAATTAAATTTTTTTTTATGGGCGTGGCCCTGCCCACTTTTCTAATCACGAAATTGTAAACTCATAACAGCTCAATATGTGTGCAAAGTTTCAGAATAATCGGTCAAGTGCAAGTACCTCAAAATGATACCTTTTTTTTATAGGCGTGGCACTGCCCACTTTTCTAATCAGAAAATTATTTAGTCATGACAGCTCAATATGTGTGCAAAGTTTCAGAAAAATCGGTCTGGTGCAAGTACCTCAAAATTGTTCCCTTTTTTATGGGCGTGGCCCCGCCCACTTTTTTAATCACAAAATTATAAAGTCTCGACAGCTTAATATGTGTGCAAAGTTTCAGAAAAATCGGTCCAGTGCAAGTACCTCAAAATTAAAACTTTTTTAGGGGCGTGGCCCCGCCCACTTTTCTTATCACGAAATTATTTAGTCATGACAGCTCGATATGTGTGCAAAGTTTCAGAAAAATCGGTCAAGTGCAAGTAGCTAAAACTGATAACAAATTTTTTATGGGCGTGGCCCCGCCCACTTTTTTTCATCCATAAACACTCCCCGGTATGTGTACAACAACTTACCAAAGTTTGAGCCCGATCGGTTTTGCAGTTTCAGAGTCTATAGCTAACACACACACACACACACACACACACACACACACACACACACACACACACACAGAGTTTCACTTTTATATATATAGATATTTTAATTATTTTTTAAAATTTTTTTTTTAAATTTTTTTTTTTTAAATTTTTTTTAAATTTTTTTTTTAAATATTTTTTTTTAATTTTTTTTTATTTTTTTTGAACATACATGCGTAAATTTATAATTTTACAATGTGGATGTTTTTATATATGTATGGTTTTTATATGTTTGTACGTATATCATATGGAATGGTGATACAAACTACTGTTATTGCATGACTACACGGTGTGAAGGGTATATAAGATTCGGCACGGCCGAATATAGCGCTCTTACTTGTTTTTTTATTTATTTAGCTTTTTAATTGTATATTAAACTATAGTATAAATAGTATGTACTTGGCAGTATTTTTTTATTTTTTGTTTTTGCAATATGTTAAATAATGTATGGAGCCTAGATTGAACCAATACACTTGGCTGCCAGATGAATTTGCTAAAAAAAAATATTGTAATAAAAAATAAAAAATTTTGATTTTAAAAATCTAAAGAAAACAAGTCAGAATACTATGTATATTCGGCGGTGGGAAATTGATAATACCCACCATCATCTCCATAGGTATAGTGACTATATCGTAGCTTAGCCCAGGTTTATAAATTAATATATTTTTTTACGCCATTTTTAATTTAAATTTTCACATTTTTTTTCTTGAACGAATTAATTAACTTGATACCAATATTTTGGGGTTTGAGGGGGGTGGGGGGTGCAAAGCCGTAATAACTATATTTGCACCATACAAAAGGTGGTTAAATTTTAACGGTCGATATTGATTTTGAATAAAACACAAATTATTTAGGAAGTTATTGTCATTTCTTTTTATTATGATAATATTGGTATGGTTCAATTATGATTGAACAAAATATCGGCGGCACAGCTCCATCCGATGGTCCGAATTTTCAATGAAAATGTTGATGTTCAATGGTTGGGCACGATGATGAATCGAGGTTGATTGCTCTTGTGTCACACTACCGATGTTTTTACATTTCATACAGACCTGTTTTGCTGAAATTTAAATATTTTTCACATTTCTTCCGATTGTGCACGAATTATAACGATTATGTTGACCAAAAGAATCACGAAGTGCACGAAATGCATTTTGATTTGAACGCCTATTTTCATAATAAGCCTGAATAACTTTGACGCGTTGCTCGATTGTGTATCTTTCCATGGTTCGAATTGAGAAATATCAAATGAAATGCAAAAGCAAACTTGACATTTAGGTGTGGTTTACATCCAACATCGGCCTTTAAAATTAAACCACTATTTATATGCCATCTTGAATTTTAACTTTTTAAAAGTTCATTGTATTCTACTAGTCAATCACTTTCGTTTGATACCAATCTTGAGGGGGTTGAAGTGAGTACATTTTTAATTACTAGATTTCACACATACGAAAAGGTGTTTTACGCCATTTTGTAGTGGTGGCCATCAAAGACTTAAAATGTTTTTATTATATATTTTATTTTGCTATTCAATCTCTTTCTTTTTATATGTACCTATACCGCTCTTCTCTGTTGTCCAGAAGCTGATAAAATCGATTTTCGTTCGTGAATTTTAGAAAAAGCACCGCATTAGTTGTATTTTTGTGCTAATATCTTTTTTAGTTTTAACCCGATTAATCAGTTTTTTCCCAACAATAGTTTTAGAGACGTCGGCTTGTATCTTTAACATGTCCAAAAATTAATAGCAGGTTGGGTAGGAGTATAAATTTAAAAATTATATATTTTAATGATAATTTTTGCCTATAACTTTGCCGATCAGTAACCGATTTGTCCAAAATTTGTTATTTATATCCCTAAAGGAATAGAATACCTAAACATAGTAATAAACGTGTATTTTCAAAGGATCAATACCACATACAGATCTGTGCAACGTGGGGAGACTTTTAAAAGTTGATGTCAACTAACAGTAGAACAGACGGACATGAATTAATCGATTCCAATACTCGTAAAACTTCACAAATATATACTTTAACGAATTGAAAACAAATATTTAAGAAATTACAAAGGAAATGACTATATTTACCATTGACATCACAGGTGAAGGGTATAAAAAAAATCGGACAACCAAAAACATTGTTTTTACAGCAATTATTTAGCACACAGTTTCGTGTTACGGATAACGCCATCAATTTATTTTGAGAATTAAATAATATAAATATATTAAAATTTTAATAATATAGGTTTGTCTACAATTTTCATTTCCGACCCCATAAAGTATATATTTTCTGAAAGCTTATGAATAGGGGAGTCGATTAAGCCCTGTCAGTCTGTCCGTTTGTCCGTGTGTATGTTGAAATCAACTTTTTGAAGCCCCCCGACATAGGTTGGACCCGGGTAAGGTATTCAAATATCAGAAATATTGGGGAGTAGATCGGCATTGAAAATCAGAAACATCGGTACATAAACAACTGAGATATGAGCAAAAACCCAAAAAAAAAAAATATTATATATATTTTTATTATTATTTTTTTTTTAATTTTTTTTTTTAATTTTTGTTTTTTTTTTTTTGTTTTGTATATATTATATATATAATAATTTTTTTTTAATTTTTTTTTTTAATTTTTTTTTAAATTTTTTTTATTTATTTTTTTTTTTTGTTTTTTCAACATACATACGTGAATTTATAATTTTACAATGGGATGTTTCTATATATGTATGTTTTTATATGTATGTACGTATTGCATATGGGATGAATGGTGACACAAACTACTGTTATTGCATGACTACACGTTGTGAAGGGTATATAAGATTCGGCACGGCCGAATATAGCGCTCTTACTTGTTTTAGTTAAACTTGACTAAATAAAAATGTTTATTAGTTCTAATATTTATTTATAAGTTACAAAAATAGATTATAAATATATGTATGTATGTATGTATTTTTGTATATATGTATATGTACATATAAAATATACCATTACCTAACATTTGTGTTAAGTCAGGTTTAATTACAATATTCTAACAATTTAAATTGTTAAACTTAAAATATGTTGTAGAATAAAGACTGAGAGTGTTTAGCAGAGGTATTAGGCAATGGGTAGTTTTGTGATAAGAAAAGGAAAAGCTCTAGGTAAATGACTATAATTAATAAAAATTTTTTTTTTGTCAAAAATAACGCGATTTTTTAATTATTTTTTTACGAAACTCTAATGCGTGCATTTATTGTTCGCTATAAAGTTAAGAAATTCTTAAACTATTTTAAAAATGTATTTATTATTTTCCATCATAGTACTACATATAAGGATTATTTCAAACGAAAAACTTTAAATGACTACCAAAAACAGATCTTTTTATAATTTTTAAAACATACATTGGTTGTTGCAATAGTTAGTCTGATCGTAAGCTCCATGTAAAAGGTTTAAATATTCTCTCTCGCTTCTCTTTTACTTTCAAATGTTATATACACCCAGAAAACAGAAAATCACATTCATTGCCAGTCGAATAATTCAGTTCCTGCAATCGAACTTTTCATTTGTGATTATAAAATTTCTATTGCAAGAATCATGATTTATTATTGCTGACTACATATTTATATTCCCAAACGAAATTCTGTAGATATAACCATAAAATTCTCTATCACAACTTAACTATGCGATTGGCAATAAATGCGGACTCACAACCGATACTGTTTTCTCTGTGTGTACTTAAAAAATGTACACGAAAAATACTCTTTTAACTGCAATCCGCAATTTAAAGCAAAAAATCGCCAATATGGTGTGTAATTACCAAATCTGGCAGCCGTGGCCATTTAAGAGCCTGTAAAACGAGGGAAGCATTGAAAATACTTTTCTAAAAAGCAATCAAAACTGTATATAAAACTAACTCATCCATCTTAAAGGTAGTTAAAGAAAATTTTAAGTCACAGCTAATGCTCGATAGAAAATTAAATTTTTTTGATAATGCACAAATTTAGATATCAAGCAAATACTATACTAATCTATGTTGAATATTTTAAAGACAAAAGAAAATATATATTTTCTGAATATTGTACCGCGTTTATAAAACTCTTTCATCGAAAAAGTTTGCACGTGGAACAACGCAATTCAAAGAAAAGCTATACGAAAACTATCTTTCATTTGAGTTATTTTTCAATAGTTATTGGAAGGATACCAGTAAAAATATTCCTGTAACAATATTTTGTGAAGAGTTTCTTGCTAGAAAATGTATTAAATTTCGACATTTTGAAAGGAACGGCTGATCATCTGAAATTCCCTCATTAAGTGTACCCTGATTACATCCATATTTTTAAATAAGCACACAATATTAGAAAAACACAATAAGGAAGAACTGCTTACGTCTGATATTGTTCGTTGAAAAAATATAGGCAATAAATTTTTCGCTATAACTTCCTGTAAAATTGTTAAAAATTGTTGAAAATTCAATGAAGAACAGTTTTAAATTGCATGATTTCATTTGTGTTATATGTATCTTTATTCCCTTTTGCCATAGGACTTTCTATTTTAAGTATTCAATTTCGCTTAATTTTTTCAATCTTCATCAATTTAACTTTTTTCTTTTGTTTGAAAGTTCAATGCTTATTTGCACGATTTTATTAATTTGACAATGGTTTAAACGGAAAATTCCAGGCTTAATATATTTTTTATATAGACAAAGATTTTATATAAATAAATAACTCTATTTTTCCACATCAAAATTGAATTCGCCAGTAGAAATGAGTTTGACATTCCTATTTCCAAGTAAGCAGAGAGAACAGTTATAAGCAGTTTTTCCTTATTGCCACAGATTTTAATATTAAAACCGACGCAAGCTTACAATTCTTTTCTTCACTAAATTTATGCTTCAGCTGTTAAATTTAGATAGATATAAAATAAAACCATTCTGTCTCTTTTTTCTCATTTATTTTAAATGTTAAACTTTATATATAAAAACATTAACCAAAAAATTCTCTCTAATCTGCTCTTACCTAACAAAACCTTGATTGAGACGATAATACCGGTAGTATATTGATATTATACACGTTTTGAGAAAAACGATATTCGCGTTTCGATATTTTACACTTAAAATTAGGGATGGGCAAATTGGAGAAATCTATCGATATTTATTATTTTGATATTTTAATTTACCATCGATATTTATTAATTTAAAATATCGATATTTCGATATATCGACTGAAACATATTTGCCTAGTTATTGTTGAAATGATTTACATTTGAAAATTAAATACACCCACTTATGTACATACAAACAAAAATAGATGTATACTAGGCTTCGTAGTAACTTTTTATTCCAATTTTTATAATAAATAAACTAGATATTATAATATATATTAATAGTATAAATGCTCTTATGCGTAAGCTTATAAAAACGAAAATTAGAAAAAATATTTACGATTAAGGATAAGATCAGTTATATGACTAGATTAAAAGCGTGACATCATTGTTGATAAAAGCAGCCCTACAAGAACACTGTCAGTAATTTGATGCATTAATGCAAAAGTATAAAATAAGTATACTAGTATAATTAAAACTAAATTCGCCTTTGCTGCTATACCTTCTTTTGGAAAACTTTTAAAAATGTCGGCTCCGATATTAGTAAATAAATATCGATGTATCGATACTGAGATATTTAAAATATCGGCGATTAATATCGAAATTTTTTAAACTAAATATCGATATTTTGATATATCGATATATTTTGCACAACCCTACTTAAAATTAATTTTGATATTGATATCAATACATGTTATCCATATTTAACAGTGTTTAATCGTTATATGTGACGATATATGTATTTACTTATGTACATGGGTTGCCAACATTGATATTTCTACTAGGTTTATAATCTTAAGATTTTAAAGGGCATTTTCAAACGTCTCTCTAATAAATGTACACGTATGTATAGATCTATGTAGACATTCGACAGGCGTCATACCGGTTACCGGTTGTTGTCTTTTTTTTTAAATTATTATTGTCTTTTTCTTATTTATTTTTGCTTTTAAAATGCACAAGATATTAACTGCGTTTATCAGCGAAATATATGTATACAAACATACAGACACATTGCTTCAAAAATATACATACATATGTATGTATGTAAATACTATGTATTTTTTGGAAAATATACATACATATATGTATGTATATTTTTCAGACAAATTGAAATAACAAAAACGAAAGAAAATAAACTAACGCCAACTGTTATTTGTACACGTGAATTTTAAAATTGCTAAACAACAGGGGAAAAACCCAATATGTACCTAAATATTGGTTTTTAAACAGACTCGTATTAAATCTACAGAATTTATCATTAATATTCTTTATTTTTTATCTGTATTTAAAGAAAATATGCGACCAGCACTTTTTTTAAATTTTGTTTTCGTAAATGGTTTTTCTGAAACTATTCAACAAATTGTTAATTAATTGTGAATTTTTGTGAAATTTTATATTTTTACAATAGAAAAACAAGTAAAAGTGATTTATTTGGCCGTATCGAATCTTATATATTCTTCAGATATATAAATGACAATTCGTCGTTCATAAATTATTTTGTTCTATGTGACATATAAAACCTATACATACATATAAAACCTATACATATAGAACACAATAATTTACGAACGACGATATAACATGAAAACTAGTCTAAGTTATGATGTGGTCATTATACATACCTTAGTAAATACATGATGGTGAAGGGTATTATCAGATTCGGCACGGCCGAATGTAAGACTTCAACTTGTTATTCTTTGGAATGCATTTTTGAAGCCTGCTACGAAACCACTCGGCTAATATAATAATTTTTCAATATTCTAAAATGTATACAATTTAGTTTATGTTTTAGGAAGTTTTATTAAGAAAGTTTTATAAAAAGACAATGAACTTAAGCCAGAATAAATGATTTACAATAAATTTAAGAAGATCGGATAAATATTAATTTAATTTTTTTCTGTTTTTAAATACATAAGTATTTCGTTTTAATTTATAATTTTATTCTGTATTTATTTACATTTCGATTTGATTTTGAGTTTTGTTAAAGCAACACAACTTTTTTCTGTAAATATGCGTCATTAAAATTTAATTAAAACAACTTTAACATCATTTACGTACATACATATGTATATATAAAAACTGAAATATTTTAAAATTATCGCAAGGCTTAAAATTCCAATTTTTTGGTAAAAAATATTAGTCATCGTATTTTAATGCATATAACGTAGCAAGTCATTGAGCGTTTGTTCTAGCTTCCAATAGCAATTCCTTCCCGAAATATTCGATTAATACCACATACAGTTCTGTGCAATATACATACATATGTACATATGTGGGCTTGAAAAAAATTGATTTTAACAAACGCATTGAAAGACCGACATACAGTGCCACCTCGCTTAACGCAACCCTCGATTATTGCAACTCGTAAATTGTTTGCATTGTTGACTCAGTTAAAGCAACTTTAAAAAAAAAACTCAGTTATCGCAACTTTTCTCCCAAAATGATCAGTTTGTCATTTTTATTTACATATTTTTTATTTAGATTTTTTAGCTTTAGATTAACCGCTATTCCAAGAATACTGAAATATGCGTGATGCACTTGTTTTTTGTAGATATGTACTCAGTTGAAAGAATCTCTTTTCGTGAAAGGTTGTTCTATTTACATTGAATAAAATGCCGGTGGTTACAAAATTTGTAAAACTTTCAATTAAACAAAAAAGTTATATTCGTAATAAGCTTGAAAGGGGCATATCTGTGAAAGTGGTTTGCGATGAATATAAAGTGCACAAATCAAAAATATCCAGAATTAAAGAAAAGCAAGCTGCATTAAAAAAATTCGTTGCAAATGCTGAATTTGGACCAGGCAAGCATATCACATACAATTAGAGCTTGTGAATATCCAAAAATGGAAAAAGATTTGTACAAGTGGTTTATAAAGCCATATTAAACCATAAAAGAGAATTTGCGACCTAAAAATTTTAAAACTCGGTTATCGCAACAACCTCAGTTTTCGCAACCTCCAAAATTTATATTAGTAGCGTTAAGCGAGGTTGCACTGTATTTACATATATTTGGTGAAGTTTGTATTTGTCGTCATTATTTTAAATATTTCTGATTTATAACTTAAAAACTTATATTATCGATAACATTTTTGGGCCAAAAAACACGTATTTTAGACACAAAAGTAGTCGTCTGTATTGCAAGTACACTGATAATTACCAAATGTGCAAATAATCACATTATTATTATTCGACGCATTGGTTTGTAAACAAAAAGTAGTAATACAAAAGTATTTTAACCAAAATTAACAAAAATAAAGGGGTTTCCGATAAGGGCGAATCGATGTTAAAATGAAATAAAAAAAGAAAAAAGGCTTTTCCATTTCGTAGTGGCAGCCATCATGGATTTTAAATGTTTTAAAGTGCATTATATTTCGCTAGTTCTGCCCTTCCATTTGATACCTTTATTGACCCTGTCGGTTGTGTCAAAGCTGAAAAAAAACGATTTTCGTTCGTAAATTTTAGAAAAACATCAAAACAGTTGTATTTTGGTGCCTATATCTTAGTTAGTTTCCAACCGACTTATTTGTCATTCTCAGGAATATTATTCGAGACAACGGCTTGTAATTTAATGTAATTTAATTTTAGCGTATCCAATAATTAATAAGGAGATTTAGTAACTTTATATATTTGAATATTATATACATATATTTTTAAATTTGTTTGCCTTTAACTTTTCCGATTAATGACCGATTGTCCAAATTTTATTACTAATAAACTTAGCGGGAATTAATACAAATTGCAGCAAAAGTTATCCTTAAGCTAAAAAATATGTATTGACTTTTATGGTAAAAATATGGGAAAAACAGAGGCAGTCGTCTTTTTTTGGTCATATCTCAGAAACTTATAGGGCGGTTGTGATGAATTTCAATAGCGATTCATTCCCTGATATTTGCAAAAAGTTGATACCATGCACAGATCTGAGGAACATGTGGGGGCTTCTAAAAGTTGATTTCAACAAAAACATCGGTAGTGAAAATTTTGGAAAATACAAGCGGAATGACAAAGCTACATATATGTATATACCCTAGACAACACAGGAAACGCCTTAAAAGTTTTTTTTTTATAAAAAAACACAATTGCACAAAAAGTCGGATAAAATATATCTGTGGTTTCGAGCTAAAAAGTCCAATGTCAAAATATTTACTTTTGAGAAAATTGGAATTGAACTTTAACTTCTATAGGTGCTTTCATAGTGACATTGGTCAGCATCTTATTTATGACGCTGTTCTGGGTTTAGTATCACTTTAGCTGTTTGACCATAATGAAATAGAGCAAGAAAACAAATTTAATGCAATGATTAACTCAGAAGAGCATAAAAGTGACATTGGCCCTTTTAGCTCCAAGCCACAGATATGTACTTATGCATGCAATAAATTTAACAGATATTTTTTGAATAGATATGTAATTCAGAAATCCACAAATGTTATCAATCGAATTTATAAAATTTCTGGAACAATTTCTTCATAATTTTTGTTTTTTATAAGTGTTTTTTATAAAAAAAAATGTTACATTTTTTTAATTTTTTTATACCCTTCACACAGTGAAAAAGGGTATATATAGGTTTGTCATTCCGTGTGAAATTTCTACAATTTTCATTTCCGACCCCATAAAGTATATATTTTCTGAAAGCTTATGAATAGAGGAGTCGATTAAGCCCTGACCGTCTGTCCGTCTGTCCGTCTGACCGTCTGTCCGTGTGTATGTTGAAATCAACTTTTTGAAGCCCCCCGACATAGGTTGGACCCGGGTAAGGTATTAAAATATCAGAAATATTCGGGAGTAGATCGGTATTGAAAATCAGAAACATCGGTACATAAACAACTGAGATATGAGCAAAAACCCACGACCACCTCGATTTTCTTTTCATAAAAACAACATTACAACAACAACATACATACATACAAACGTGTATACTGGTTAGAGAAAACGTGGCATCGAATCCCAGCTGAGGCAAAAAAATTTTTTTTTAAATTTTTTTAAAATTTTTTTTTTTAATTTTTTTTTTATTTTTTTTTTATTTTTTATTTAATATATTATATATATTTTTATTATTATTTTTTTTTATTTTTTTTTTTTAATTTTTTTTTTATTTTTTTTTGTTTTATATATATTATATATTTTTATAATAATTTTTTTTTTTTAATTTTTTTTTTAAATTTTTTTTTTTTAAATTTTTTTTTTATTTTTTATTTTTTTTTTTTGTTTTTTTTTAACATACATACGTGAATTTACTGTTATTGCATGACTACACGTTGTGAAGGGTATATAAGATTCGGCACGGCCGAATATAGCGCTTTTACTTGTTTTTTGTAATTTTTTGTAATTTTTTTATAAATTTCTTTTTTTAATTTTTTTTATATAAAAAAAATTTTTAATTTACTAAAAATATTTTTTTTTAAGAAACACTTCTTTCTTTTGCCTTCCTAACAAATTATAAATTGATATTGAAATTCTCTTTTAGAACAAAACAGGTCGTTTTTACAACAATGAATACTTTGTTGTTGATTTTTTTGTTGCAATTTTTATCATGCATAAACAATAACAACTACAAATATAAATTTCTATATACATATGTATGTATTTGTTAGATATTATAAAATATCAGACAAAGAAGACACTGTTGACGCCAACGATAACAAATTGTAATTTCATGTCGTTTTACACCCTGCACTACCGTAGATGGTGAAAGAATAATACTGTTGGTTGTACCTCCGAACTTTCAGCTTAGAGAATCGCCTTAGAAATACTTAAATAAGCTATATATTAACGTAGACCAATTAAACAAAATATGGGTTACAATATTCGTTTAAATTGAATAATAACTCTTTGGACTAAATGATTTGACTTAACTCCTTAATAAACGCCCTTCTCACTTTTGTAATTCTTGTGTTCAAATTAAATAAGTCTTATTATATTAATGAACCCAACTAATCTTACCAAGAAAAGCCTCTCAATTAATTCTCTATAGGTGAGGCCATAATAAACTTTAGCTGCTATATATTTATGTCCCCCCCGAAATTACCAAAAAGTCCATAATACTGCTAATTGTATTAAGTTATAATAGAATAAACCACAAAAAAGTTGTACGTAAACACAAATCTCTAATAAATTTTTTCAAATGATCAGTCTATAATATCTCCTGCCTTCTACATTAGGCCTAACTATCAAAAATATATTAAAAATTATTTTAAATGCCCAAAAGTGTAATAACACTTTTGCACAAACAATTTTCTATTGTGGTGTAGGATTCGGTCTTGGCCGACTATATATATATAGTATAAGTATATACTTGCTTGATATCAGTTTGGTTTGTTGCCACGTTACAATAATTAAACCGAGTAAAAACCCCGACAATTTCATGATAAAAATAAAAAGACTGATGTGCATAAAATGACAACAAAAAACACAAAGTTATTTAAACGAAAACAGAAAACAGACGGACAAACCTATAAGTGTCACTGTCGTAGACAACATTTTTCTGCAAAACAATTTACAAGCTTTAAAAAACAAATTTGAAAAATACATAAAAACGATATAATTTTTTGGCGTTAATTAAATGTGTTTACGCAAACGCATAATTTGTTAACAATGACAAGTGTGTTTTAAATAAACACAAAAGAATATCTGTATGTAAATATGTACATATATAAATATAAATATGTACATATGTATTTATGTAAATATTTATAAAAATTTTATATTATTTTTTTTCAATACAAATTTATTTTATTCAGCATTTATTTTTGTTAAAATGGAAACAATTTTATTTTTATTATAAACCGGGTCAAACGGTAAATTTTTTAAATTGTTTTGCTATTTATCAAATTATTTCAGTATCTTTTCTTTTATATATTTTTTTAATTTATCCAAATATTTAATAAACAGAGATCTTAATCGAAACTTTTTGTTGAGAGTTTATCAAAAATTTTTTATTTAGATTTTAATTTTGTTCTAATTTTGTTTAAATATTTTCGATATAACGCTACATTAAGCGTTTTATGTTTAGCACGAGCCAATATAAGTAACAACCAGATGCTTTTAGCTTCTTTAAGTGTTTATTATAGATTCGATACTTGTTTGCGATTCAAGAAGTAGCAGATCAGTGTATCCATTTTAAGTACTAGATTTAGCACATTTTTTCAAATTAGCACTAATATTAAAAAAAGTGCTAGATAAGCTTTTTTTAATTTCATTTAGTACAATAACAATAAAGAATTTTTTTCGGAAAAATGTCTTTATATAATTTAGTGTAAACTTTTAGGTCAAAAAAAAATCGTTATAAATTATTTTAAATTTTCAATATAAGTATTTAAACTTATTATTAAAAATACATTTTTAAATTTTTCTTTTTAGTTCTTATCAAATGACATTTTTTCTTCAACTATCTATCTATCTATCTATCTATCTATCTATCAAGAACCAGATAGATTTATAAATGAAAAATAATGCTCTCCATAAAGATGGCCGAAAGATGGATAAACTGAGAGAATAATAAAAAAATGTCCCACCGTTACACATAAACATAGTAGTTTGACAGCTGAAAACTATTGCCAATAGGAACACAGATTGCGTGACGTCACTGTTCCCATATGCGCAGAAAGTTTTCATTTTATTTTCGTGAACGCATAATCTTTAGTCTATCATTCTTGGTTTTCGTTATTTGTTAAATGGAAATATAATTGCTTGTGTTTTACCGTTATTGACTTTTATTTTCCATTTGTCATACTATTTACAAATTAATCTAGGATTATTTTCCATTCCCCGCGTAAAAAGCTGCATCATGGTATCTGTTTAAAGCAATACCAGTTTTATATATCGAGTATAGTGTAAGGGATAACACCGATCTTTGAGGCAAGAGCGCAGGTATATGTTCGTATTTAATATATTCACTTATCCATCATGCCAGATTGAAGCTTTATCGGTATCAAGAAAAACGTTTCGAGTACTTTTCCGATTACTTTTATTATTTTCACGAAAGTTTACAACTCTTTTAAGTTGATGTACAGTGGAGTGGTGTGCTTCTTTCGAAAATCAAATTGTTGTCGATTAATGATGTTGTTGCAATTTGAACACATAATCCAATAAGCTTAAAATGCTAATTGACCTGTAGCTGCTGGATAATTTAGTATCTTTTCCACATTTATGTGAACTTTCGACGCCAAAATTCAAAATTAATTCATTTAAGTGTAGATAAGAACATGTATAATTTTTGTTTTTTTAAAGATTTTGTTAATTTTCAAAGCTTTTTGGAACCGGTAACCTTTAAATGGGTCGACCACAGTATATGTTTGTATAAATAAATTTGCACAAACAAAATTATCAATATATATATGAAAGTATCTTCTCTTGTAAACATGCGGACCGGGTTTAGCTGGTATTTCATCAACTTGAAAAATCTTAATTTATTAATGGTTAAACGTAAAAATTAATTTTGTTCACCTTCTTAGACTTTGAAGGAAAAACCTACATTTTTCTAACTGCTTGTACAACATTTACTTAGCTACATCGTTGTTCATTGAGAACCACCGCTGTTGACATAAATTGCAAACTAGCATTGCACTGTTAGTCTTCGTATCACTTTTTTTTCGCTAGGATCTAATTTTTAAAGCATATTTGTCCAAAATTTTTATACAAAATCGTTTATGACCTATATTCACAAGACTGTTAAAAAAATCAAAAAGTTCAATACATTTTCAATCGATTAATCTTGAACGGTTTTTTGTTCTCAAAGAAAATTGGTTGCCCATGAAGCTACACCCCTTTAACTTAATATGTATTTATAATTTTTTCATTTATTTTTTATTTGTTTAATTTATTTTTTTTTATCTTGCATATTTTATTAATTAAATTTATGATTTTAATTAAAAAATTTTAGTCTTGTGATTACAACAAAAACTTATTTTATTTTTTAATAATTAATAATAAATAAATTAGCGTAGTAAGTAACCTTTGCATTGTACTTTTTTATTATCATTAACAAAAATGCACGAGCATTGCGTACTTATTTACATATTTTTTTATTTATATGTAATTGCAATATAGCTATTTCTTATTGTTTTAAGTTGATTTATTTATTTTTATTTTTGCATTTTTATTAATTAAAATGTCATTTCCCCCGAATAAATCTTAAAGGTTTATTTTTTTCTGTTTAGCAAAAACTTCTTTGCATTTTTTGTTTAAATGTTTTTTTTTTAACATAAACTAAAGGCACTTAAATTTGCAACTTTAAGAAATTAAATGTATACATAATTATTGTATTCACAAGGTGTCCTATCATGTCATATTATCATTATGTTCAAAGATTTCACAATAGTTAAAAAATGTTATTTCTTTTCAAGTAAAAACTGTCCTAAAATAATGCAACTGTTCATGGCTTCGCGATTTCCCGCCAAACTTGGAGATATTAAAACTAGTTTAGCGTCCTAATTTTCGATTTGGTGACATGGCAATTTTTTAATGAGCTTTGAATTTCTTTGAGACTCGTTAAATTTAATACGAAAATAATAATAATTTAATGTAAAAAACTTTAGCCATTCAAGTGCATGTTATTAAATTGGTGGCTTGTTGAAAGAACATTTTAGTTTATTGTCTTTTCTTTTATAACAATAATGTAGCATCCTTTCACTTTCATTTAGTGTTTTTTATCACATGTACAATTGTGTATATGTAAGTACGTGTCAAAAATTAAGAAGAATTTTTAATAATAAACTCCACGTAAACTCGCCATCGAAACAGAGTACAATTCGAACTTAACGCGTTATTACGAGTTATACATTTATGAATGCAAATAGAAGATGTTTTATTTATTTTGTACATTCGCAAGATTTGTTGAATAGTCTTAAACCCCATACAATGTATTCTAAACAAGAAGATAAGAGGAATGCCTTGACTATGAAGTGTATAGCGTTTTAAATATATAATACAATTGAAACTAAATACATATTAACCACAAAAGTTTCTTTTTTGCCAAAAATTACTTCTTTAAATTGTTTAATTAATTGACTAAATGTTAATTAATTAATTGATTTATTCTTTTAATTAGTTTAAATAATTTTTTTAATTGATAAAATTTGTTTAAAAAAAACTAGAGATTTCTGTCAGTTGTAAAAAAGTATATTGAACAAGTAACAGTGCTATATTCGGCCGTACCGAATCTTAAATACCCTTCACAACGTGTAGGGTATAGAAAATACGTACATACATGTAAAAAACATATATACATATAAAAAATATACCATTGTAAAATTATAAATTGAAATTACGTATGTTTCTAAAAAAAATTAAAAAAAATACATTAAAAAAAAAAATTAAAAAAAAAAATTTTTTAAATTTTTTAAAAAAATTAAAAAATAATAATAAAAATATTAAATAAAAAAATTTTTTTTTTTGGCTCAGATGGGATTCGATGCCACGTTTACTTTAACTTGTATATCGATGCCTTACTTCCTCAACCTCGTATCTTAAAAAATAAAATTTTTCAGGAGAGAAAAAAGAAACGGTTCATCTTTTTATACTTCGGTGTTTGGTTAAAAGTTTAAATGCAGTTATTAAGGATTTGATTGTATTAATGTATATTAGTAGTAATAATATACTAATCTTTTCTAGTTAAAGCATAAAACAATCGTTTGATATGAAAAAGTCAAAACCGTATTTTTTAAGATACGAGGTTGAGGAAGTAAGGCATCGATATATGTATGTTGTTGTTGTAATTGTGTAAAAAAACGAGGTGGTCGTGGTTTTTTGCTCATATCTCAGAAAGTTATCGCGCGATTGTGCTGAATTTAGCGATTCATTCCCGGATATTTCCAAGAGATTGATACCATACACAGATCTGAGGAACATATAGTTGCTTCTAAAAGTTGATTTGAACCAACACACGGACAGACGGTCAGGGCTTAATCGACTCCTCTATTCATAAGCTTTCAGAAAATATATACTTTATGGGGTCGGATATGAAAATTGTAGAAATTACAAACGGAATGTCAAAGCTATATATACCCTTGTGCACCACAGGTGAAGGGTATAAAAATAAAATGGAGAAAATTTATTTTTTTTAAGAATTCATTTTGATGGAAATGTTTTAATATTTAAAAAATTGTCATTTAGCAGATTAAAATTCTAGTAAGTACATATTAACATGGCTTAAAAACAGACTTTGTTTCTAATATATATCATAGAGAGATAGAACTTTATTGCAGGTGGGACTTAAGTCCCGATATATTCTAGGTTTAGTCCAAATCGTGTTATTGAAATTTTTATGATTTTAATGAGTCTTAAAAAGTTGTTGTTTAGCTTTAAAAATTTATGTTTGAAAATTATAAGCAAAAAAAAAATGAAATATTGCAAATCAATTAATTGAAAATATATTTTTGTAAGGTAAAACCTAATCTGAATACATAATCCGGATTGTTTAGAATTCTATTATCCGTATTATATATAAAACAATGCGTAATGTTGCTCCTTATAAGTTTTTCAATATTTTTTATGGATTAGAAAAATAAAAAATACTTTAATGAGGAAGATAAATGTTGGTTGGGTTTTGAGGAAGCTTTTTATAGTTTTTTGCTTTATTTTTGAATTTTCATTTTGTTAATGAGAATTTGAAAATAAAACTTGTATTTTAAACTTTTTCAATCCAGAAAGGACTCATATTCACAAGCTCTGTTGTTAAAAAATTAAAAATTAAACAATAAGTACCAGAAACGCGATTCGGGTTCAGCTAGTCTATATAAAAATGACTAAAATCGTACAGCCTAAGCACAAAAAGGCGAGAGACATTTTGATAAATAAATCCAGCAGGAAGAGGTTCTTAGAAATTTCAACGTTATGGTTACAAAAAATTTATTAAAGACATAATTCTTCTCTTTGTTTTTTTTTTGTTACCTGATTTGTATTTTAAATAATTATTTTATAATAATCAAGTAACAGTGATATATTAGGACGTGCCGAATCTTATATACCCTCCACAACGTGTAGTCAGCAATAACAATTGTTTGTATCACCATTAATCTCATATAAAATACGTACATACATGTAAAAAACATACAAAAAAAAACATACCATTGTAAAATTATAAATTGAGTTTTCGTATGTGTGTTTCTATAAAAAAAAATACAAAAAAAATATATATTAAAAACAAAAACAATTACAGAAAAAATTAAAAAAAAAAAAATTTTAATTTTTAAAAAAAAGTATATAAAAAAAATATATAAAAAAAATAATAAAAATATAAATAATATAAATAATATATAAAGTAAAAAAAATTTTTTTTTTGGCTCAGCTGGGATTCGATGCCACGTTTACTTTAGCCAGTATATATGTATGTTGTTGTTGTAATTGTGAAAAAAACGAGGTGGTCCTGGTTTTTTTCTCATATCTCAGAAAGTTATAGGGCGATTGTGCTAAATTTCAATAGCGATTCATTCCCGGAACATATAGTTGCTTCTAAAAGTTGATTTCAACCAACAGACGGTCAGGGCTTTATCGACTCCTCTATTCATAAGCTTTCAGAAAATATATACTTTATGGGGTCGGAAATGAAAATTGTAGAAATTGCAAACGGAATGACAAAGCTATATATACCCTTGTGCACCACAGGTGAAGGGTATAAAAATTGCGTATAAATTGCTGCATATATTTTTGCCGTTGCACTGCTTTTGATTTCATATTTAATTACTAAAAGATGGGAAATCGGAAAAACATTGTTGCATTCCTATGCTTATGTTTTAATATGGTCTTAATTGTGTGGCTATAATAACGTGCCAGTCTGAAATCAAATTACATAACATTTTAGAACATTATTTTTGTGCAATAATTATTAAATAATGTCTATTAAAATATTTTTATACCCGCCACCAAAAAAATGGTGGGGGTATATTCATTTTGTCATTCCGTTTGTAACACATCGAAATATCCATTTTAGACCCCATAAAGTATATATATTCTGAATCAGGGTTTGATTTGATGACGATCTAGCTATGTCCGTCCGCTTGTCCGTCTGTTGAAAGCACGATAGAGGTCGCACCGAAAAAGCTAGGAGGCTCAAATTTTGCCAGAATCTTTCTTATAGACAAGGTTTGTTTGGTATTGAAAATGGGCTAAATCGGAATATTAGGAAGAGAGTTATAGCTCGAAAAGCAAGAGTGGGTCGAAAAAACCGTGTCCTTCGAACATCGAATAAAATGGAATTGTGTCCAAACGCATGAACGTAGACTCATGAAACTTCGAATATATATATCCTGAGTAAAAACAATATTTCTCCATGAAAATTATCTAAATCTATGAATTAGGAAAGGAGTTATCGATCAAAATGTACGAAAATTTATACCGCACAGTGTATTTTGCGGTATATTTAAAAACAAAAACGTCATAAAAGCAACAGAATTGGATGTATGACTCTGAAATTTTGCACACATGGCTTTTTGGTCAAATGCTTTGTTCTAACGGAAAATCAATGTGCCACGCCCACTTTTACGCCCACCTCCCATATAACGTTTTACCGAAAATTCATATAATTTCTCTATTAATATAGATTTTGGAATAATAAAGGACTATATTGAAACATCTATGTAGTACTCATTGGCAAAAATAACTTTGACACGCCTACTATAACGCCCACTTTTCACGTTATCTACAGTTAATTAAATTTAAATGCTCATAAAACCGCCAAAATTAGAGGTATGATAATAAAACTTGCTACGTATATCCCTCTAGGCAATTTCATTACTGTGCCAGAAAATTAAGGTGCCACGCCCACCTCCCATATAACGTTTTACCTAAAATTCATATAATTTCTCTATTAACAAAGATTTTGGAATAATAAGCGGCTATATTGAAACATCTAAGTTGTACTCATTCGCAAAAGCAACTTTGACACGCCTACTATAACGCCCACTTTTCACGTTATATACCGTTAATGAAATTTAAAAGCTCATAAAACCGCCAAAGTTAGAGGTATGATAATAAAACTTGCTACGTATATCCCTCTAGGCAATTTCATTACTGTGCCAGAAAATTAAGGTGCCACGCCCACTTTTACGCCCACCTCCCATATAACGTTTTACCCAAAATTCATATAATATCTCTATTAATATAGATTTTGGAATAATAAAGGGCTATATTGAAACATCTAAGTTGTACTCATTCGCAAAAACAACTTTGACACGCCTACTATAACGCCCACTTTTCACGTTATCTACCGTTAATGAAATTTGAAAGCTCATAAAACCGAAAAAATTAGAGGTATGATGATGAAATTTCCTACATATATCCTTCTAACCAATGTTTTTGTTGTGCCAAAAAGTTAAGGTGACACGCCTATTTTAACGCCTACCTCCCATATAACGGTTTATCTTAAATTCATGTAATTTCTCTATTGACAAATTTTTTGGGAAAAAAAAGGACTATATTGAAATGTCTAAGTTGTATTTATTAGCAGAAACTTTATTGACACGCCTACTTTAACGCCCACTTTCATTG